>CM025783.1:14245843-14339837 GCA_014636745.2 Centella asiatica | reverse complement strand
TATATATATATATATATATATATATATATATATATATATATATATATATATATATATATATATATATATATAGCCCCAGAATTAATAAAATGCCACTGTCACCACATACAAATATCTTTGTTTGGAATAAAATCGAACCCGAAATTGGTGTTTGAGCACATGTTTCATTTTCTCCTCCATAATTATTGATTTTTGTCTTATTCTTTCTTTTATGTTTAGATCTTTGTTCAAATTCATGAGTTATAGAATTTTATATTTTTAAAAGTAGATTTATATTTGGTTCTGTCTAAATTGTTCGTCATATAAAGATTATTAAATACTACATAAATATACTTTTTCTTGACTACTATGATGAGAAATGAAAATTTAAGGGATGATTTAGTAATCACAAAAACAATTATAGAATATGAATTTTTATTTTCTAAAGAAGACCAACATAAGAGTATATACAATCACTCTTTGTCCCTTCATAAAAATAACAAGGTTGGCGGAAATAACTTATTAATCATCAAATAATAATTCAACATTTTTTTTTTGTAAAATAAAAGGTCGATGCCCAAGAATTCAATCATCATTATTGTTGGCCAACCTTTTTTTTTTTTATTCTCGAAAGTATAACATTGTAATGCTACATGAAATTACTTTTTTTGTCCAAGTCTTTACGGTATTTGCTGAAAATTTAGGTGTATTGTTAAACTAATGTAGGTGTTGTTGCGTTTCGTGTCGGTTACTTGAATTTCAGCACGCCTTGTTGCAAGGGCGGTTTTCCTTTTCCGTTTTATCCCTTTGTAGAAATTGATATTGTGGAGTTATGATTGCTAAATATAAGAGTTTAAACTAAGAAATTAGAAATTAATTACTCTATTAATTCGGTTCAAAATAACTATTGCATTGGAATAACAAATTTCAAATAAAAATTTCATTTTACCCTTCATAGGAAATATATATAGAAGAAAGAGAAATTGAAAAATTAATTTCATTGACAGAGCTTATTAGAGATATGAGAGAGATTAAGATCAATTTTGAAAAAAAAATTTTTAATCAAATATCTTGAAATGTGAAAATAACTAACAATACTCTATTCGTTGAACAAAAAGAGCAACATTTAAACTTTTGACGACTTTTAATTTGTATATTTGATTAAGAATTACGTGTAGAAATAATAAATTTCTCTCATTAAATTTGTTATGGATGTTCAATTAAAGATCATATAAGAATATTGTAATAACAAAATTTGAAAAATATGATATTATAGTGAAAAAATAATACAAATATTACTCTTTTTTTGGAACAAATTTTATTCTCAAATTTTCTGTTTTTGTGTAATGGAAGGAGTATGAAATTTTAAACATCTCCTAAAATGTCTAATATTATGAACCGGATGGAGTATTTTAAACCGAAAACCCTTCGGTTCAATTTCTTCAAAGCTCAAATATTGAAAGAGAATAAAAAGTTTTCAAACCAAAAACGGAAAAAAATCTTTGAAAACTGTCATTCTCGTTGCAAGCCCCTAATAACTTAGCCCACTTCAGAAGTCCAAAATCACTACCCTCACTATCGTATATGGGCCTACAGGCCCAGAAACACGCAAACCGGCATTCCTCCAAACTGTCAGCACTAAAGCCATCGCACTGTGATATTATTGTTAGCATCTTCTTTAGCTCCACTGCGAGAGATCGATCTCATGATCTCATGTCAATCCTAATCGACAACACTGTCGATGCTACAGTGCTTCCGCTGATCTCTCTCTCTCTCTCTACAACGCAATCTCTATAGATAAGCATATATCTATATATTGTAGCTAGCTTATAGTGTTAATTTGGAGGAGTGAAATGGGTGGATACTTGTGGTCATCGTCGGCGTTCGATTCGAAGACTGGGCAGATATTATTGGTAGCTCTGTTTGTAATGATTGCTTCGTTTTACGCCGGAACCCTATTCGCCCGAAATTCATATCTTCATGTTCCTCAACAACATCTCTCTTCCAATCCCTCTAATTCTTCTTCGTCTTCTTCTTCCTTATACCCTGGTTAGTTTCTACTTTCTATAAGTACTCTGTTTAACGCATTAATCTGATGTCATTATGATGTTTAGTTCATGGCTATCTGTGGATTAACTTATTTCCAAAAAACTGAGCTGAATTTCAATTCTATAGAGTTGAAATTGTGCTTCCAATTTCAATTCTTAATCTTGGAATGAGATGCAAACTATATGCGTGTTGTTGAATTAATTTGGTAAATGGATATTTTTGAATTAATTTGGTAGATGGATAATTTTGGGTGTTTATGCTGTTATTAAACCGCAAGGGGATTTAAAACACTGATTTAGTGTTTTTTCTTTCATGGTAGCAGGTATATCTTCCTTTACTAACAAAGTTGCCCTTACATACCGAAAAACACCACTGAAAATCCCAGAAACTGGGATGAATGTCTGCCCATTGAAATTCAATGAGTACATCCCTTGCAATGATCCTTCTTATATTAAAGAGTTGATGCCAAGTTTAGATCTTTCTAGGCGGGAAGAACTGGAGAGGCATTGTCCTCCACTGGACAGGCGGTTATTTTGCTTGGTCCCTCCCCCTGTTGATTATAAGTTACCAATAAGATGGCCAACAAGTAGAGACTACGTTTGGAGAAGCAATGTGAATCATACTCGTCTTTCAGAGGTAAAAGGAGGACAAAATTGGGTGCATGAGAAAAATGAACTGTGGTGGTTTCCGGGTGGTGGTACTCATTTCAAGCATGGGGCGTCTGAATATATTGAGAGGTAATTGACATTGATTTTTTGTCTTTCATTTACACAAAATAACCTTTATTCAATTCCCAATATTTGTTTCTGCTTGAACGTGTTAAATTATTCTCTGTAGCCAAACTACTGTTTCTTGTAATTTCCAGTTCCTCATAGGACTGAACACTTGTTTGGCACTCTAGTAGCTAATCACCGAGTCCTTAAAATACTGAAGGCATAAAGAACTTGAGAAAGTGAAGTTAGGGATGTATGCCAAAAGAGGAGATGGCAAATGCATATAATTCGAGTCACTTCAATGCTATTTTATACTGAACTAGTGCTACTCATAATTTAGTATGACCATGTACTAGTTCCTGACTTCTAATTAATAGAATGTTACTGATATGGAAATTATAATATTATTTTTACTCGCATCAGAGAATAAATTATAATGAAGTCTGATAATTTGAGCAAAATTTGGATTAAATTCTCAGCCACATATAATGTTTTCTACAATATTTTATCTACTCCTTTGTACAGAAAAATAGTTATTTTGATAGTAAACCATTCTGTAACACTCATGTCTATTAACTTAAAAGACAAGGATAGTAACAAATGACTGCTAATACACCACACATATTCCCTCAGTAGAGTAGAATTCATAATTTTGTACTGCACTTGACTCTGTATTTTGATAAATGCAGGTTAGGGAATATGATAACAAGTGAGACAGGTGATCTTCGTTCTGCCGGAATATTTCAAGTTCTGGATGTTGGATGTGGTGTCGCCAGCTTCTCAGCCTATCTTCTTCCCTTAAATATCCAAGCAATGTCATTTGCTCCGAAAGATGGTCACGAGAATCAAATTCAATTTGCTTTGGAGCGAGGAATTGGTGCAATGATATCTGCTTTGGGTACTAAACAGCTACCATATCCCAGTCATTCTTTTGAAATGGTTCACTGTTCAAGGTGCCGTGTTGATTGGCACGAGAATGGTATGTTGACCCCCTTCCACTGAATTTTCTGCATGCAAACAAAGTCACATACACGAGAGTAAATTTAGTGTGGATTTTTACTTAAAATTGCTGCATAGTAATTGACTGATTCTTAGATTAAATTATAGGGAGTAGTTAGAGCGGCGGATTAAGCAGTTAAGACATTTCTGATGACTATGAACTAGAACTTATGCAACTGGTGGCTCTTTGCTTTCTTGATTGAGTAGTTAAAGTGAAATCATGTAAGTCACATTAGTCTCTTCCTCTCTCATATGATCATTTTTATTTTTTCATACAGATGGTATTCTAATCAAAGAAGTATATCGCCTCCTGCGTCCAAATGGATATTTTATTTATTCTGCTCCACCTGCTTATAGGAAGGACAAAGATTACCCAATAATTTGGGATAAATTGATGAATCTGACTTCTGGAATGTGTTGGAAATTAATTGCTAAGAAAGTTCAAACAGCTATCTGGATTAAGCAAGACAACGAGTCATGTCTCCTTGACAATGCCAAGAACAGGCTTGTAAGCATATGCGACTCCATAAATGAGTCTAAGCCATCATGGAAAACACCTCTGAGGAACTGCATTGTACCAACTAGTGCAGGATCGGGTTCTCAGAAACTTCCTCCTAGTCCACAGCGTCTTTCGGAATACTCAGAGAGTCTTAATAATATAGGTTAGTCCAAACTCTTATTTGTGAAAATATATCTGAATATTGACCCAGATCTGGCTGCTCTCTTCTTTTCTTGAGTTCAGGCTTAACAAGTTCATTTATTCAGTGATTAATTCTCTCTCCAATACTTTTGCGTAACAATTTCTCTATATCGTATGATTGGAGTAGGGATTCTCTACTCTGTAGTCAAATTAGTCATCGTTGCACCTCTATACATCTCTATATTTCTTGTTGTAAGAGATGGAAAGTTTAATACCTTGATTATTGCTATAATTTACAATCTCATTTTTTACCATAGGTATCAATCGAGAAATATTTTTATCAAATACCTTCTACTGGCAAAATCAAGTTCGCCACTATTGGAGGTTAATGAATACTGATGAGACATCTGTACGGAATGTGTTGGACCTGAATGCTCATTATGGTGGGTTTGCGGTTGCTATGAGTACATGGCCTGTTTGGGTAATGAATGTAGTTCCAGTAAGCAAGAACAATACGTTGTCTGCTATTTATGATCGGGGCTTGATTGGTGCTTTTCATGACTGGTGAGTTATTTAATCTAACTAGCGTTTCCACGTTGTGCTGCTGTCAGGGACAACAATCTTGATAGTTTTTCTCTGCAATTTTTAGGTGTGAACCGTTCTCGACATACCCACGCTCATATGATTTATTGCATGCTGATCATCTCTTCTCTCACTATAACAACCATGAAGAAGGTTGCTTACTTGAGGACATAATGCTGGAAATGGACCGTATTATACGGCCTGAGGTAAAATCCTCCTCATTTATCTTAACATTGGATGTATTATCAAATGAGTATGTAGTGATCTTGGTGTAGAATGGTAATCCTTTTAGATAAAGCATGCTTGCTTGTGGAATGATTAATTATTGTCTCTTTTCATTGAAAAGTAGTTCTTTTCTGTATAAGAAAAGTAATTGCTTTCAATAAATTCTCTTTTTACTAATTCAATCATATATGCGACCTAATGAAAGAGTACCAAATTTTCACTGTGCAGGGTTTTCTTATAATTAGAGATGATGAATCCTTTATATCAAGAATAAGAGACGCTGCTCCACTCTTCCTTTGGGAGGTGGAATCATATTCACTAGAAAATGAACAAAAGCAAATCGAAGCAGTCCTCATATGCCGAAAGAAGTTCTGGGCAATTTCATAAGAGAAATCCACCCGCAAAGATTTCATCAATACAGGTTCCCGATAACAGTGTACATTACTTCTACGCATATTCCATAAATTATTTTTCCTACTTTCTCAAGATTGCTAGCGATTAATCTATTTTATTAAAACTTAGGCTGTTTTAGCTTGTTCTATTTACAGGTTACTTTGTGCGAAGTTGATGTAAATGTGTAGACACTTTGGTTTTCAGAACTAATATTGTACCATGTAGAATTACTTTGTTGCTTTCAGAAGCAACATAACAGTTACCGCTTACAAAATTTTTAAGGGTTTAGTGTAAATTGTTATTCTCAAGACAGAAAAGTGAAACAACTTGGAATGCGTATTTGAATTTTAGTGCAGCAGTTCAATGTTCCGAATGCTAGCTTTCGGTTTTTTTTGATAACTACATAGCTTAAGCCAGCAGTTCTCGGATTAAGTTGTGCTGAATACAATTACTCATTTTACTATGGCTCAGTTTATTTTAACTTAAATTTTAGATATTTTATATTTTGTTAATGTAACTTAGACCGTAAAATTCTAAATTTTTAGCGGGGACGGAGTCAAATATTCAGTTTATGTTTCTTAAACTCATCTAATTTGTTTTCCGGTTTGGTGTAAAAAACGTCCTATTAGAACATACCGACCCCCCTCCACCCAACCCACCTAACAAGTGCCTTTTTCCCCCAGCACGCCAAAAATAAATAGAAAAGAAAAAAACAAGCAATAGGTAAAACATAAGGGTAGTACTAACCCCATTTAGGGACATCGTATGTGAGCTAGTCCATAAAATATCTATTAATAAGCGGATATATAATCCTTGAATGGAGTGGTATGCCCGGATATTCCTTTTCGTTTTGGGAAGGTACGTACGCTTATAAGTTCCCTTCACTAAGAAGCAAGTGCGAGGAAGGAAAATCTGCTTGTGGAAATGGAAGAGGGGCCATGGCTACTTGGACTAGAAACTAGTTGGGGAGTATGTACATATATATACTGATACACATATAACTAGTCATAAATCAGTTGCTAATTAAATTTAAAGTGGAGGATTAAAAGAGGGCTTTCCAAATATGAATATTATCATCCCTAAATCCCACTATAACCCACAAAAAAAAAGGTCCATGTGCATGTACAATTTGGTGGTTTTCCTATGCCTAAAATTAGCTTTTTGTACACTCATCCACCAACATCTGTTGTCTTCAATCTTCATAAATAGACATATATAGAAGGTGTTTCAGGCAGTGAGATTCTATCCATGGAATGTGCAACAAGGAGGGCGCCACAGTGATTAAGTTTAAGGAGCACCACTTTTTATTTTTTTTTGCTCAACTCACACACTCACTCGCACACACGTAATAATTGTAACCAATAAAATTTAAACTCTCAATCTCTTCATTTTTCAAGAAAGGTACGAATCTAAGGTGCACCATTTGACCTACGAGTACAACAAGAGAGACTCTTGAGGGTTTTGAATGCCAACAAATGGTAAGCACCGGATATCTTAATCAATGGTAACAATCAGAAAGTTTTAGTTATTTTGACAGAAAGGACTCAAAATCTCAAATTTTGCTCTTCATATTTGAAATGCCCACAGAGAAATTTAATGAACTTTAAAGTCACCACAACTGTAGATCGAGATTCATATAACATAAATTTCAATGGATTTATGTAAATGAACACTATACATTTGAAAATTTAATATTAGTATAATGACATTTACACTATTACATGTTCGAGTTCAAAAGAATTTTGCTACACATCTCACATATCCTCCCTAATAAAATGTAAAGAAATACAAAATGAAAACTACAATTTTTGGGTGTATCTTGTCTTATATGCTCTCTGAGTGGCCCCAACCAAATCAAATAATGATCACTGATTTGAGAGAGGGAGAGAGAGAGAGAGAGATTGAAGAGTTGATATGACAAGACAACCCCATATTTGTCGGCCTTGACCCACTAATCCCATGGCCCATTTACTCTTTCTTCTTCTACTTGGAAACCCCGCCCACCTGCCATTAGTATTTAGAGAGTATTTCATCTGGATGATAAAATTGAGTCAGTTGTTTTGTGTTGTTTCATCTGCCAAGTGCATCTTCCCCAAGTCTGCTCTGCTGTATCATTTTTGAAATTAGTCTGCTGTATAATTTGGTGCGCATACATTGTTACATATTTTAAAAATCCTGGCACTAAACTACATCAAAATATGTAATATATTATGTTTAACCAGAGTTATTTATACGTGGTACAACAATATGACAAACGTGTAACTTTAATTTCAAAATAGGTAATAAGCATATGCAGAATAAGTCTATTGTATACTCGTTACATTGTCATATTCCGACAACCTTAGAGACATTCTGACTTTAATGATTAATTTGATTATTATTTTTATTTTACAATTTGACATATATATTTACATTCAGCAATTATAATTGGTGTTACAGTTATTTCTAAGCTAGTTTAACATCTATCTATAATTTAAAGGTGATTATTCCGCAAAAAGTCATTATATAACCAGTTAAACTCCCAAATCATATATGTTTTCCAATATTATTCACCAGTTTATTAATTAATTGAATCAAATAATTTTGATTATCACATTACCAAACTCCAAATCCAGTCATTCTAATATTAACACATACATATCACCACGAGTTTTTTAATCTAATCCTTAAATGCTATAACATAAACAAGCCCCAATTAACCCTCACACAATCAGAACCAATTTCATTGAGGTATAATAATTAATGACTCACATCTAGGTTCACCTTTGGAGATCGAATTCAATGTGGCAAAAATTAAGATAGTACATGTTAAAGAGTATTTGTTGAGTGCCTAATACTTGATCTCTTAAAATGATCATAAATATCACCGGAAGAAAGTCGAGGTTATGGTTAACTAAATTGATTAAGAATACTTACTTTTTTGTGATCTAGATGTCAAGAATCAAATCTCATTTTACCAATTAAAAAAAATCATCCAAAGAAAAAAAATATGTAATCACTGACATTTATACTCATGAAGACTATCAGTACAAATGGAAAGAGGACAAAAACAAAAACAATTTCATATTACATATCAGTAGAACACTCAATCCTAAGACATCAACAAGCATAATATAAAAGCAAACAAAAAAATTGAGGAGCGAGAGTTTCACACTCACATTTGCGAATTCAACCACAACTATGCATTAACAAGGATTATCTAAAAAATTAAATAACTGAAATTCAATATATTAAATAAATTAAATAACAAAATAAAATTTTGAATAATGAAAAAGGGAAGGTCAGTACGAGAATACTGCGCGCAGGGACAGCAGCAACAGGGACGTGAAGTGAGTAGTTATATATATAGTGCATAGGTATGATCACTAATAAGTAGAGGTCGTATATATAAATATAAATTGCTGAAAAAGAGAGGCAAAAGGAATATGAAATATTAAACTATTAGGAAGCGACGTGAGATGGATCCTAGCTATGTATTAGCTATATTCATATGTACAAATTTAAACTATATTTACATTACGTATAGCATCATAATAGTATTTAAAAGTTATATGTAGTCAATATTGAGATACATAATAATTCAAAATTTATAACAAATTTATAAGGGACCTCTCTATTTATAAAAATTTAATTTTACAAACACGTTGATACGTACCATTGTACTTTAGAAAGTCAATATAAATATCCTAGTTAAGTTTAAACTCAACTTCAAATGATTCAGTTTGAAAATAATTAAGTTTACCATCTAATATAAATAGTAATTACGAGTAAATTTTATAATTGTGCATGTTGTGTTAACTTAGCTAATATATATTTATTTTGAATTAAAATAGATTTGTATATATATAGACATGCATAATGAAAATTAAAAATGATTGATGAATGGAATAATATATAATAAAGCTATAAAACGTAGTGCACATAATTATAAACGGGGTTGTTACGTAGAGAAAAAAGTGAAGTGTTTAGGCATCGATGGATCAGAAACTGATTGATGATAAAATTGGACGTGGAAGTCAGTGCCAATTAAGCCCCATCCCATCCTTCTGTTCATATTCATTACTGCTGTAAAACTTTTCTTGCAAAACATTGAACCCCCAACCCCACCCCCACCCCCAACCTCAACCCAAACTCTGTGGTAAAAGGTTATGTACATACAGAAACAGCAGCAGGAGGCCAGTAGCAGAATTATAAGTGTTGATCGATCTTTTCCTTTCAGAAATTCAGAGGAGGGGTACCTAGGGACTGAATATGAGAGAGAGAGAGAGAGAGAGAGAGAGGGGCCATGGGCTTCTGCCACATGTCAAGGTGTTTTGATAATGTGGGACCTATTGGGGGTTTTGTATTGGGGTACTGTAGTACACTAGTAGATCGTACGGATTAGGTGATGACTTGGCCGTTTTGAACAGGGGTTGGGTAATTATCGGCTAAAATTTCCGCACTCTATTCATACTCATATTAATATTATTTTATAAATATTCTTATGTAATATTGAAATTTTAAAGTTCACATCTCGTTACTAAAATTCAATTATTAATTCAGTTATTCTTTCTTATTTATATTTGTTAAAGTTATTCATACATAAAATATATTTTGAACTGATGATGCACTGTAGTACTTATTTAAAATATTATAAAATAATTTAGAATAAAATTCAACATTTTGTGTGAATTTTAGCAAATTAGTTTTTAAACAAGATTCGAATCAAACAAAATTCTTTCGGTAGACTTGATCTTCAACAAGATTACATCAACAAATAAGGAGTATTAGACTTGAAGAAATACGTACTAAGTACTTGTCAATAAGACTAACTCATGCAGAATGAGTCTACACTGCTACAATCTTCTAAAATTATGATGGACGGAACCGTTACAAAATAAGATAATTCGTCACAAATAAAATAATGTGTGATGGAACTGCCTATCACATGAGCTGTCGCATAGATCGTTGTGACAATTATAAAATCCGTCACAAATTTCAAAGTTCGTCGCAAAATTTTGTGATGGATCGGTTTGTCGCAAATTATGACAGTAATCTACTCATCATACGTAATTCATGACACGTGCATTATAACATTCTCTGTCCAAAATTTAATGAAAAATTAATTTTCATGATATTTGCAATATATGATAGCACTAAAAAATTTAACGTCATTGTAAAAAATACAAAAATAACAAAAAACTTGGTTTTCTTTTTCAACAATTCATCGGCCACCACCGGAAGCTACTAACGGCAAACTTGAAGATACTCTTTTGTGATACATTATGTATCCGTCACAATATCCCTAGATTCTAATAATGCTATCCATAAATGAATTAAGTAAAAATCGATTAAGCATAATTCATGTCAACGGATTCTTGTTTAAACAGACCTTTCAGGATCAACAAAGTTAGTAATTTCAATAAGGGTAAGTAAGATTCAACTTTGTAACTTTGATTAATGAGTTACTTAATAAATTCCTTAAACAATGTTTACTTAAGTAAAAAACCTAACTTTCAGCAAAACTTAGAAAAAACATTGCTAACATAGCTTACTTTTTAAAAGTCAAAAGTATTACCTCTAAATACTTGCTAAAGACAACTTTTTACCTTCTAAATGGTCACTAAATGACAAAATAATGGTTAGTAATAATTTTTCAACAACTCTAAAAGTATAATTCTCAGTCAATTAGAAAGTAAAGTCTTCAACAACTCTATTTTTAAATTAGCAATGGTCTTGCTAAGAGCTATAAATGCTAAATTAATGACTAGTGAAATATGAAGAAAACGTTCTGACATTCTCATGCTCTAAGCTTTCGGCAAGTCACTTGAATTTATTAAACTTGAACTGACTACTAATTATCTACTCAACAATGAGTTTTATTTAAAATCTGCAAACAAGATTTCTACACATTTTAAGCAAATTTTAGTAACTTAGAAAATCTTAGTGACCAAGTGTTATCTGATTATGAGTACTTGTGTACCTTGTTCAGTGCAAACATTTTAGTGGTGTTTTCTCTTAGAAAAAAGAGAATAACAATGTAACAATGTAGTCGAATCATTATAAAAAATATTGTCAATTTATTCTCCTGCTTACTTTATTACTTAATTACTTTCTGCTTTCTTATTGTTTATTTGTTTAATATCTTTTGCGGCGGAAAGGTTCTCACTGTGATACTTTTAGAATCACCAAGTCTAAATTTCTTAAATCTTAAACAAATAAGAGAAAAGTTTTTTTCGACATTAAATGTTCTAAAATAAAGTTAAAATTTTACAAATTCTATTTAATCCGATTTTAGTATTTTTGTTTTCTTTGGACCTAACTATATTGTAGATTCTTAGCAGCAAGTTAAGGCCAAAAGTCGATGGACATGTCTTGGTCGTGGTATATATATATCGCTAGCTTCTTCACCTCCCCATCATCACATGCAATATCAATGTTGTATTACGTCTTGTCACATCCTTTGGGTTTCAACCCCACCACCATCTTTCACATATTCAGTATTTTTGGCTTTCTTAACCTCTTAACATTATACTACTTTTTTTAAATAATATAATAAAAAGATGTAATACTCTTATGTAATATTTGATGAAATAAGAGGGAATTAATGAGAAGTAAGTCGTGGTTCATGATAATCTCGGTGTATGCACATTCCATTGTAAATAGAATTGAAAATTAAAATTGGAGGGTGATTAGTAGGAAATGAATGGGGAGAGGATGCAATAAGTGGATAATTAGAGGAGGGAAAAAAATATTTTATACTCCTTTCGTTCTTAAAAAAAAAATTGTTAAAAAAAGAAGCAATATTTGCATAATTTTTTTATTATAAAGTCATATTTTACAAAATTTGTCACTCTAATAATTCTTATATGATCTTTAATTAGACAATTATAACAAATTTAATGAGAAAAAATTATTAATTCTACACATAAATATTAGTCAAATGTACAAAATTAAAAATCGTCAAAAATTCAAATATTGAGAGAGTAGTGATTTATTAACGAGAGTATGTGAGCGAGTGACTGTTCATATATAGTTTTTACATATACTTATTTTAGATTTTTTACAACCGAGGTTTTGTATGTTAATTTCATGTACATGAGGTGCTTCTATATATAGAAATTTCATTTTTCTCATGTAACATAAAAGTTTTATATTTTTTTGATTAGAAACCACAAAAATTATTTTATGTGGATCAAGTTTGAACTTGTTCTATTATAATAATTATTAAAGTTTGCTAATCAATGAGAACTGAAAAAACGACCCCAAAGATTTTTCAAAAAGATTTTACGATGTTAACAGACGTTAAATTACCTATAAAATTTCACAAACGGTTTTATTAAATTGACACTTTAAATTTTGTTATCATCTTTTCGCGGTGAAATCAAGTAGTCAACTAGTCTTTGAACTAGAGAGCCTAAACTTTACTTTAAAAAAGTAACAAAAAAAGAAAAAGAAAACGATGAGAAGTTATAGTGTAAGTTGCGCCCCGTTTGTTATGTTATGACCGAGCATTTAATCCTTAAAAATAGCATAAGAATTCTTCTCCCATTGAAATTTGAAACTAAGACAGCCACAACCCTAGCTATTTATAGAATCTGCCTTGTTAATTCCCTACTTAGATTTAGATAACGTATTGTTTCAAGTGCTCTAATTTATTAATGTAAAGCACACATGATGTCAAAATATCCATTCTTTGTGAAATAGCTTTTGGTGCTTCCCACAAAATTACTTCATCATATCTCAATGGACAAAATTATATGGTTTATAAGTGGCAAGCCAATAACACTTCCACAATGCTTCAACATATGGCATCTAATCTAAACGATTACCAAGAGTATCTCCCCTTTTCAGAGGCCTATATTTTATATATATATATATATACACACACAACATATTATTCTCTCTGTTTCATAATAAGTATCATTTGATTTTTTTATTTATAAATTTAGATAAATTTATTTATTTATTAAATATTTTATTTTATTTTTAAAAAATTAATAATACAAATTATTTGAAAAAAAATATAACTAACATAAAATATATATTTAATATATAAAAAAAAATTAACTTACGTGCAGAAAATTCAAAGCATAGTTATTATGAAATAAAGTGAGTATACAATTTGCGTATCCTGTTTAACATGTCGTGCTTTATTGAAGCCTACTCTAAAATCACTAACTCAAACGTAACCTTTATGTCTTTATCCACCTAAAAGTGATCAAGGATATTACTTAACTTTTGATTAATAATTATAAATGAAAGATATCATACATTAATATTTCATTTAATAATATTTACTGTGTATTGAATCACCACTTTTTGCCTCATTAGGAAACTTTGAAGTAGCAACATGACAATTTTAAATTATGTAAATAAATAAACTCTTACTTTATTTAATTTCTTCCATGTGCTCACCGCAACAACATCTTGGCAATGATTCGCGTCCCCATTTGCGCGGCAAATTGGGAACATATAACTAGCTAGGCCATGTTAATATAAAATTAATCTAGATTTTCATTTTGTTTCTTTATGGAATTAACAATCTTATTTTAATAATATCATAAACCACCCATCAATTTTTCTATCTGGAGGCATCTGTCCATATACAATATATGATTAAAGTTATTATCACAAACAATTAAGTAGTAGGTCTTCGTTTTTGTCATATTCTATTGAGTCTTTGTTCTGGCGATTACAAATAGTAGACGTCGGTGTTCATAACTTAAATAGATATAAGTATAGAACATAATAATTAAGTCTTATTTATTTGATTTGATAAACCCTCTCACTCTAATTTACTAATTTTAAGGTTGCGAAATTCGAGAATGAACATGTTTTCACCAGGAGGAAGAACATATCCACATGGGAGCATGTTTGTAGCTACATAATGAGTCAAAATTGATGATCATGGTAGAATTTGATGGACATATGGAACTTCTTAGTGTTGTAGTACATAATGCATAACATGTACAATATTTGGTCAAACCCCTTGATTTATTCTATTTATGTTTGTTACCTAATGTATGCACAAATTCAAATATGCCCAACTTATTAATTTAATGTGATGTGGAGATTGTATCACCTTCAAAAATTCCATTATGGTGATATGAGTGGACATAGATCTTTGATAAATACCACAATAAATTCATCATAATAGTACTGTAATATAATATTAATCATTATTAAAATTACTCTCAACTTCTTCTATTAAAATTTGAGATACTTTGGATTAGGGTTATACATCGAATATAAATTATTCATGGAGTCCATTCAAAAATTAATCAACACAATTCTGATTTAATAAGAAAATAGTCAAAATTAATATTCATTTTAAAATTCCATTAGTTAAACAAATAAAATTTGAGTGCATCAGTATTCGCTCGATTCTACTCGCAAGTAATTTAATTTCTCTATTTATACTAAAATTTCATAACATATATCAAAAATATATAATTAATTATGTCTTAATAATACGTTTAAATATTATACATATTGAATAAGTTACTCTAAGAATAATGTTAGAAAATAAAATAAATTTTTATATAGAATTTTTATCCGAGAATAAATAATAAATTGTATTATTATGAAAATTTTCACTAATTTTTTGTGTTTGAAAGTAATTCGTAATCGACTAGAGTAAAATTTGAGTACTAAAGTTTAGTCGAACTAAATACTCGAGTTCGAATTCAAGTATTAAAAATTTTATTACAGTAGAATTTGAGTACACTACTATTAACTCAAATTTAATTCGTTTACACCTCTACTTTTGATAGAAATAATATTTTTTACGATGACGCTACAATAAATTCATTATAGTGTCCAACAATTTTAATTTCTGTATAATCTATAGCTATAGAGTACTCACAAAGTTTGTTAATATGCAAAAAAAAATTGACTGAGCATTAACTCCCTTCCGCTCTATTAACAAAATGCAAAGATAATTAATTGCACGAGTTTTTATTTTTAGTTGTGTATTACACCAAAACGAGAAAAAACAAATCACAGGGGCACTCCACAACCAATCCCCCCACCCCACCCCACCCCTCAGTCATGTGAGATGGAAATGAATGGAAGCTTCGATCTTGAATTATGCTGAGGCGACTCCAATCTTCAACTACCACTACAGATGGAAGCCAAATTTTTATCATTGACCTTTTTTTGGATGCAAAATCAAGACCATATAAGCTCCACAAGATTGGAATATAATTCTCTCCCACTTCCACTTCCCATATATGGAACTACATCCTTTCCCAATAACACCAAAAATTTCAACTCATCAATGTCAAATCAGCTTTGAGAGGGCATAAACGTCACAAGTCATATGTGTGTCTCTTCTATCAATTAAGCTAGTTAATCACATTGTTGGAATAATTAAAACACAATTAAACATTAATAAAATTAATTTTTATAACATCACAATTTTCTAGCTGTATAACTCCTAAGAACATGCAACATCCGTATACATATACAAAAGAATCTAATGCTTATTTGCTAGGTGGGAATATTTTCAATTTTTCACTGAGGAGCTAGCTATGTATAGCCTATAGGCTTGCTAAAACTACCACCTATAACATAATCGAATTATTAATCAATTCATCTAAAAGTGTGCATTTAGACAAATATTTCATGCCCTCAAAATAGTTATGCTAATCCCAAATTTTAAATTCAAATCTTAAGGAAGAGAATCAACCTACTCCATCACCAACTCAACTTTCTATGCATATATAAATTGTCTAATATAAAATAAAAATTATTTTAGTAAACTTAAAATTTGAAGCGGCAAATTTGAATAACAAATGAATAGTTTCCAATTAATTTTCAAATTTAAATATATTTCTGTATCTTATACTTATTGCCAAAAGAATCTTCATCAGTACTTATGATCTGAAAACTAACTCAACAAACTGAAGAGAAGGTTTATTAATTGAAATGACATACCACACACACATAGTCGTTTCTCTTTATGGGCACAGTATTAAATAAACCTCTGTCCAGAATTAGAAAGTTTATAAAAAAAAACTACATAAAGGTACAATTCAACTTATCTGATAAACATTTTCTTCGTGTCCAAAAGTTCACGTATCTGATAATTTATAAACAATCAAGTTATTTTGTTTCTAAAAGTTCAGTAGTGGACTTTTTCGTCTAATATAATAATTAAGCCAATTTGCTGGCTAATGCACTCGTCAATAATCTAATTAATAACTTAATTATTCAATGATGGAAAGACGGTTAATTTATAGACTGTTTAATAATTAAATCTGGCTTATAAATTAGGGGGAAGGAGTTTCAAAATTTGATTGGAGGACATGCATACATATGCCAGTGCCACGGCAAGTGCAAACCACAGGGAAAAAAGGTAGAATGAAAAGAAAATGGAAGTAGCTAGCCTCAAAAGTCAAAAATAAGATATATGGAGAATATATATAACTTAATACATGTGAAAATATTCAACGAAACAACTTTTAAGTATTGAGCATTATCGTGATCCAATGTATAAGCGGCCATAATATGACAAAAATAAGTAGTATTAAAATTATACTACTACTTAATATATATATATATATATATATATACACACACGTATATGCTAGTGCCATTTTTCTTTTATTTGTTAATTTTGTAATCGATCTATCAGCTCCTTCATTCATGTCGGAACTATTATTAAAATTGGGTGCAGCAACTTCCCATCACATTAATATATTGATATATGTGGTGCTACCTTCTTTTCTTCACATATTTTGACGTATTATTTGAAAGTAAACTTGGTTAACTATTTATAAATAGTAAAGTTATTTATATCTACTTTATGAATATTGCGATCTAAATTAACTTTGCTCTATATATAAACTTTTCATTTATAGTTATAACTTATATCAACTCACACAAAAAATTTCACTAATTCTACTAGTTGTAGACTAATCGTGTAATACACTAATACTCTCGCAAAAGAGTTCATTTTTTAAATATATCTGCTATGACTTTTATAGTTCGTATTAATCTGATATCAAGTGAATTTTTTATCCATGCAAAATTCAGTATTGTAAACTATTTAAAAAAGTATAGTTAATATGTTAAGTACAAAATTACTTGATCGTTTCAAATGTCTGTTCGATTTTCAATTAAATTAAAACTGTCGTAAATCTAGTCTTCTTTGTAAAGTAAGACAAAAAGAATCACAATTGCTCAAGTGTAAATTGAAAGTAACATTATTCTATACTATTCAATAAACCATTGGTTAATTCTATGATAAACTTGTGTGGGTGGATAGGTGGGGTTGGTGGGGTCGGCGGGCGGGGGAGGAGGGGTTGAGTAAAGCGCGCATGATGATAATTGCGAACCTGCAATGGCCTGCCTACGTAACAAGTCATGGACAGAGTACGTTTGTATGCTTCCCTACCGGGGAGTGGCGTATTTTTGACTGGTGGTAATATATGTATATATAAACATAACAATATCCAGAGAAGGAGGAGCTTTGTTTTCTCCATGGTATTTCTTTTGCACATCTATTTTCAAAGTACTAGTAAAGTATAAATGTATATTATGTATAAATGTATGCATGGGGGATAGAGATAAGAAAAAAAAAAAAAAAGGAGAGAGAGAGTTGATGGGATGGAAATGACAAGTCAAACGTCAAATCGGAAGACTTCAAATCATAAGACAGGTACTGATGTACATATTTGTGTGTATGTGTGTGTGTGTGAGTGTGTGTAGTCAATCCATGGGATTTTTAGTGTCCAAAGGGAGCAAACCAACACCATCCCCTTTCTTACTTCTTTATTTATTTACCCCTCCTTATTTCCCTTTTTTTTACCTTTTCCATTGATTACAAGTTTACAGCTACTGCCACTTTCAATAGTCTCAATTCGTTTTCTTGTTTTAGCACGTGTTCCCTTTCCTCTCACGTGCATCCACAGTCCTTTATTTTATAACTAATCAATCTACTTTATTATTGCATTTTTATGTTTTTTTATTCTAGTAGTATATGCTTAATTCCCACAAATCAATGTACACTATTTATTCACTTTCTCTTCATATAAGAACTTTAAAACGTGAGGTAAATATATATAATAAGGTTTCATAATATCAAATTTCTTTCTCTCTTGAAGTAGTTATATAATTATTTTTATGTAAAAATTTAAATTTTTTAATAAAAAAAATTTGAAAGTACGTCAATATTTTTTTAGTGGAGGAAGTAGCTAGGGCAGGAGGCAGCGGTTCCCGCATGATACGAGCCATACCCGGCCGACACTTTTTACTGCGGGGCAGCTGCTTCCTACTTCTCTCTTTTGTCTTCCTTCATCCCATTTCAATCTCTTCTACTTCTTTATGGTATTTCTCATTCTTCTATAAGTCATTGTCTAGTCCAGGCCTTAAATAGTTTTCTATTGCCTAGCGGCTCAGTCCGTTCCATCATCTTTTAATTTTGACTAATTTTATATAATATTCGTATAGGTGTTAGACCCTCTTTTTGCTATTTTTATTGTCTATACTTGCTTAACGCATTTTATAGCACTAGTATTTTTGTCTCTTTATTACTATATTAATATAATATAATATCATACCTATTTACTTGTCTTGTATTATATTAATCACAATTTTTGTCTTTGAACTGTTCTCTTTAGAGTCGTTAATTTTTTTTGACAATAAAAGTTTAAGTTGAGGAGACATTCTCCCATTTCAGGACCAGGTCTTTTTGAGGTCTTACTTAATAATTTAACTAAAAATAAAACTAATAGGTTGAGTATATTACATCCATGCAAAGCTTTATAGGCTGCAGAAAATTTTCAAGACTCTATTAAGCTTCTATGGCTTAATTCCCAGGTTTCTTAAGTCATATGCATTGGATAGCTTGGAATGTTCTTGATTAAACCCTCAAAGCATGGTAATTTATTAATACCATATATGATCGACAATGGAGATCTATACATAGTATCTGTGACATTAAATTTGGTTTAGTAGTTTAATTAATACCTTCTCCATGGATAATATTGAGCCATAGAAAAACTATACAGTTAGAGCTAGCACATTCTTTGACTCAAATACATATTAAAAATTAGAAAATTTTATAGTAGATGTGTTAATTGTAGCGTACATAAAAATCTTAAAATTATGGTTAATTAAAATTATATCAGATGGTCATTTTAGTTTTTATTTCTCTTTTTCCCCTAGTTTTTAATCATATGCTCTACAGTTTATAGCAGACCATATTTTTCCTTTTATTTTGAGCAATTATATTTGCATCATCTCTAAAATTGTTAATTTTTAAGAAATACTCTCTATTTCACATGAAAAAAATATAATAAGGTTGCGTATAGGATTTAGATTTACAATCTATAAATAATTAGCTTTTTTAATGAAACTTATGAATGTGTGGCATGATAATAAAATTTTATATAAATGTAATTTTTTTTTTGTGAAATGGGAAGAATCTATGTTTTTTCAAAAAGAAATATTTTCCCGTTTAAATAAAAAAGTTTTGTCCAATAATTATAGTCAAATCGCGTTTGGTTTCTACCCGACACTTTCCGATTTCACGATTCCAGCTCTTTCTTTTTCTTCATTTTTCCTTCTCCGGTCGCCATAATTCCCCCAATATATCCTATTGGGTCAAAATCTTTTAAATCATCAAAACAATAATAATAAATAAACCAAAAAGTGAAATAACTAGAATATCTAAACAATATACGTAATACAGGTTCCAAATAAACAAGAGTATACTATCTATTGAATTTAAATCGAAATAAATAAAATTATAATAATTTCATATAAATTAATAAATAAAAATTCTCTGCTAATACAGAAAGAGAAATATATTAGTGTGTGTGTATATATATATATATCAAAGATTAGACAAGATCATGTCAGTTTAAAGATGTAGTAGCAGTCTGCCACTTTTCCTCCTCCTATGAAACAGATAGTCATGAAATTTAATTAGTTTACTCACTCTTATACATAGGCCCGATAATTAAAAGACGCAAAACAGTGTTTTCTTCCTTTTATTTTTTACTTATTTTTCATAACTACTTAAATGGTAGAGAGCATATTCAGGTACACTTTTGTAAGTTTTTTTAAATAGTAGTCTCTCCTTCTCGTGAACTATATTATGACATAATTTGTGTACCAAATTGTTGATTATTATTATTATCATTATTTTTCTTAAATTTTATATATTTCCTTATTACTTTAGTTAAGCCAATAAAATAATAACTATTGTTTTAACATTCACAAATTACTTGAAATTTTAATCGAGGTTATTGATGAAAATTACTTTATTGTTAGTTTAAAATGAGAATGAGATATAATTAAATTAAGGAAAAAAATTCGGATAAAGAAAATTTCATCGTTGCTCCACTTGGTTACTCTTTTGAATGAGAATAAAATAAATTTAAAAAAGAAAAATCAATAGTAAAGAGTAGGAGAACAAAAGATGAGGGGAGTTTAAAATAAAAATCATGATAGAGTATTGAAATGTACAATATCTCCTAAAAGGCAAAGAATGGTCATTTCAACATTCATTATATTTTTCATTCCAAAATCCCTTTATTTTTATCATCCTTCTCTCTTAGGTTGTGTTTTGATTGAGTGAATGAAATAAGAGGATGGATAAATCAAAAATTAAAAGGAATTTAATGAAAACTAGTACCGGAAGAAATGATGAAGATGAATGAGAGGTAAAAACGAAAAAAAAAATGGATCATTCATTCTCCTTACTCATGGAATAAAATTACAGACGGAAGGAATGATTCATTCCACCATCATCTTCCATAGAAACCATAAAATTTTATAATTTTCTTTAATAATTATACATTGATTAAATTTATTTTTTCTCTCATTTTATTCTCCAAATCTAAATACAAATTTATGATTATCATTTTCTTTTTTAAAATTATTATATTTTCATTCTCATTCCAATGTGTAAACAAACGTAACATTAGCCTATTAAATAGTAGCTTTCCTTATTTAACAGTCGCAACCTCTTCGATGTATTCATGTATCATACAAGTTTTCATTTGTGATTTGAAAATGCAAATTTATCTTTGGTTAACATGTCAACAGGTTGGACAATCTTGTATATAAAGAATGGCCAAATTAAGTGGACTAATTATTTTAAACACACACAAAAATAACCTTACCGAGAGGAGTTTTCTTTATTATTATTTCTATTTTTGTCTTAAGCGAGAAAATGGGGGAATATCTTGTTTTTAATAGCCTCTATATGTTTAAGCTTATATCGCTATAATTATTTCATAAAATAGTGTGAGAATTTATTTATATTTTCTTCTAATTATATGAATTATAAATTTTGAGGTAATCATATCACTTTTCTATTTAGGTCTAAAGTCATAATAAAATTTTAATAGCCTTTTTATCAGACAATTTTACATATATAAAATAATCTATGATTTAAGAAAATATCCCTGTAGCTTCATTGTTGTTATATTATTACAAACTCAAAAGTTTTGAAATAATAGTTCGAGTAGAAGAACGACTTCAGTGTTCAAAACTACACCGACATTTACGTAAAGATAAAAAAAATTAGATATAATACAATTGAAAATAATGTATTGCACGAATCTAGAAATATACTATAAAAAAGTATTACTCACTTAATTTCAAAATTAGATATATATTTTAATTTTTTTAAATTAAGTGATGTGCATATAAACTCACAAAATTAATATGCTTGATGAAATTTATACAAATTATGTTGTTATCAAATTTTTTTTTATTATAAATTATAATAATTTTATTAATTAAAGTTAACTAAAATTTAAATTTAAATATTCTCTTTTACTTAAAAATTAAAACAAATCTCTTATTTTAAAATGGAGTAACTACAATTATAATACAGTGCAAGTACATACATAGGAAAATCACCTCAATAAATCAGTGAATCAAATATGGCAGGGAACATGAATTCAGCTGGAATTTAATTTAATAGTAGACATATGAACTTAATGTCTTGTCATCACAATATTATATTTTAAATCCTACCTATTTTGTTCTCATATAATAAATATCTTGACATAAATTAATTAATTTATTCATTTAATAATAATGCTGTATTACTAAATGGTTCTTTTAAAATACTCATAGCTGAGCCGCCCAGAACAGCCACCCAAATTGCTCCCCTTCTCTCTCTCTCTCTCTTCTCTCTCACATAATATCTTAGACCACTCCATAGAAGAGAGAATCTCTCGCAACAAATAACACCCTACTACATCACCATCACAATTACAATTACATAGAGATGATGATACAACACACGAAAGCACCTTCTTTTTCTTCTCTATCCCCAACTTCATCTCCTTCTCCCTCCCTCTCTTCCACATCCTGCTGCTGATCCAAAACTCTCTCTTTCTCCTCTCCCTTTCTCTCTCTCCAGAATATATTTAATTTATTGAATATATATCATGTCATCCCTTGAGGATTATTTAAGATCTCTGTCTCTAGACTATCTGAACCTGCTGATCAACGGTCAAGCCTTCAGTGATGTAACCTTCAGTGTGGAGGGTAGACTTGTCCATGCCCACAGGTGCATCCTGGCAGCGAGAAGCCTGTTTTTCAGGAAATACTTCTGTGGGCCCGACGCCCCGGCCGGTCTTGACGCAGCGTCTGGTGGCTCGTCGAGATCGGCCGGGGGCGCGTTGGCGTCGTCCCCGAGGGGCGGGGGTGGAGGAGGAGGTCCGAATTCACAAGTAATACCTGTGAATTCGGTTGGGTACGAGGTGTTTTTGCTGATGTTGCAATTCTTGTACAGTGGGCAGGTCTCAATTGTGCCCCAAAAGCATGAGGCTAGGCCTAATTGTAGTGAGAGAGGTTGCTGGCATACACATTGCACTGCTGCCGTTGACCTTGCTCTTGAAACGCTCGTCGCCGCTAGATCTTTTGGTGTTGAGCAGCTCGCATTGCTTACCCAGGTCATATACTAGCTGCTTACTTACACCCACTATATATTTTTGCATCAACTTAATTAATGAATCCGCTCTCTTTAACTAGCTAGATTTTAATTTTGGGAAGTGGGATGAGTTTTTTTTTATAAAAAAATTTAACATTTGGAATTTGGTAGTCAGATTAATTATCTACTTCTTTAAGAAAGAAAAGAGAAAAGGAAAAAGAAAAATGTTTGGGATTTGATTTTGGAGTGAAATCTAGTACTACTGCAACTACTTTCTCTTTTATGCAAAGAGCTAGATTTGGGGGGTTAAGTTTACTAGTAGTTTTTCAAGCTTTTTGCAGCATTTATTCCAACCATTATTTCAACTTTCCCATGTATGATTCAGCAGCTTTATATATATAACAGCTGATTTATAGTAGGAGAATATTTAATTTTCAAACACCAAATTGGTGTATAAATGAACTTTCATGATATTACTGCTGCTACTATATATAATGTGTCACATGAGAAGACAAACAGATATATGACCCTATCATTCATCACCATCTATCATCTTCAGTATTTCATGTAACATGATACACACACACACACATATGTATATATGTCTATGTATGTATTGTGTGAGGTAGGGGTATTGAATATATATTTTCTTGAATTGGGTTCCTCAATCTTTATGTTTCGCCCCCTAAACTTTCTAAATTTAGATCTAAATAGCTTCATTTCAGTCTCCAGTCTTGTCTTCCACAGTGATCCATCACATGATATATGATTAAAATCTTTCTTAGCTTGCTTTTAATACACACACACATACATACATACATACATACATATATATATATATATATATATATATATATATATATATATCCTTTGCTATGCTTTGCTTTCCCAAACAATTAAACCCCACTTTCCTCATTTGGTTTGAATTTCCAAAATAAAAACAAACCAATAATGCCAAAACACTACAGCTACTTAGCCCCTTTCCCTCTCTATATATAAAGATATGTTGCATATATGACTATGCATGTTTCTGTGTACATTATTACTAACTCCATATTTTGGTTTGATCTCCACAGAAGCAATTGGAGAGCATAGTGGAGAAAGCATCAATTGAAGATGTAATGAAAGTGTTGATAGCATCAAGAAAGCAAGACATGCATCAACTATGGACTACTTGTTCCCATTTGGTTGCAAAATCAGGACTACCACCAGAAATCCTAGCCAAGCATCTTCCCATTGAAGTTGTCGCGAAAATTGAAGAACTTCGCCTCAAATCATCTCTTGCTCGTCGATCTTTGATGTCCCAACACCACCATCCCCACCACCACCACGACCTCTCGGCGGCTGCTGACCTCGAGGACCAGAAAATCCGAAGAATGAGACGAGCCCTCGACTCATCAGACGTTGAGCTTGTCAAGCTCATGGTCATGGGGGAAGGCCTAAACCTCGACGAAGCCCTAGCCCTACATTATGCCGTGGAAAATTGTAGCAGAGAAGTTGTCAAGGCATTGCTTGAACTCGGTGCTGCGGATGTTAACTACCCAGCTGGACCAGCAGGGAAAACCCCGCTGCACATTGCTGCTGAAATGGTGTCACCAGACATGGTGGCTGTTCTCCTCGACCACCACGCGGATCCCAATGTCCGCACGGTGGAAGGGATCACTCCACTGGATGTGCTACGAACCCTAACTTCTGATTTTTTATTCAAAGGGGCGATCCCGGGGTTAACACACATTGAACCGAATAAGCTCAGGCTGTGCCTCGAGCTTGTTCAGTCAGCTGCTTTGGTTATTTCGCGAGAAGAAGGTAGTGGCGGTGGTGGCAGTGGAAGTGCAGCTAATTCTTCCACTGCCATATATCCGCCGCCTATGAGTGGCGATCATCATCATCAAGATCACCACTCAAGTGGAGGGCGTGGCGGCGGGAATATTGGAAATTTGAATCTTGATTCAAGATTAGTGTATCTCAACCTTGGGGCAGCTGCAGCAGCTCATCACATGAATGAAACAGATGCAACAAATAATCAAAGGGAAGCTATGAATCGACACGGTGGTTGTGATCCTTCTTCCATGTACCATCACTCTCACCATGACTATTAGAAGTTTAGAACTATCTATATATAACTAGCCCTTTCGTATTTTCCCTTAATTATCATCCAAATACTGAAAATTAGCTAGTTTTATATAATTCAAGAAGTGGGAAATTTATTAGTGGAGATTATTATTATGGGGTTATCATTATTTATGAAAATCTTTCATATACATTCTTGAATTACTACGTTTTTGGAATTCTTTTTGTTCTTCTTTTTTTTTTTTTTTTATTAACTAGGGTTTTTGCAATGCTCATCGGAGTTGTGACCACTGGCTCGATTTTGTGTTGGGATGGGACAAAGAAGAATCTAAGTTTATGCTGTGGGATGATGGAGAGGACGCAGGTCAATCTTTTCAATCTTGGCCTGTCAATTTCCCTTAGTTATTAGTTGTACCATTACATATTTATTCAATTAATTATGAGTAATTAAAAATCTAATGTTATGGCCATTTTTCTGACCTGTTAATTATTTGTTTGTCCCCTCGCCAACACACCCGGCTTTCATTACGCATATATAAATAATGTTTATGAATAATTAAGTATATATAGTGCTAATATATTTAAATATGTGGAGGCAGATAAGTTTTATAGCCAAGTATCACAAAATATATTTGCGTGGGTCAAAGAATATGCGTACGTACAAGAAATATATAAATATGCATCTATTTGTCCGATCAGTAAAGTTCGGTTCATCTTTTTAGTTAAATTTTATAAATGGAGAATAAATATTAAAAAGTTTTACTTTCAGTTTCTATTATACTCTGTCTAATGTAATTTAGTAAATTAATTAAAATTTAGAGAATTATAAAATATTAAATGACCTACATATATTATATAGTGATGTAGGTGAAGAAAATTTTAGGAGGGATATTTATGGATGGTGGGGTTAGCTCAAGTGTTGGGGGTTTGTTTGGACGTGAGACTTTATATTCTAATGCGGGACATGAGCTGTCTTTTCTACATCTTTGATTGGTATTTGGCAAAATTTGATTGGCTTTAATGGTGTTAATTATTTAAAGAACATCATTTGGCTATGGACAAATTGATTGGTTGTCCTGCATATTTGCAACATTGAGTGCGACTACCCGACACTCCAAATTTATTTTATACAAGTACTACTAGTATAAATATGAGTATATCTCTACATGATCATATTATCTTTGCAATGTATATATATTTAGGAAGTTTTTGCGAAATTAAATGAAATTTACTTTATAATTAATACTCCGTATAAATAATTGATAAATATCAAATTGTACATCATTAATTAATTGAGTTTAATTAGTATTTTTTTTCGTTTTATATAATTGTTTGTGAAATTTGAATGTGTTATATATGGTTAATAGAGCAATGTATAATTAATATGATGTTTAATCAGTTGTTTGAATATATACATGTGCATGCATGTACCATATATCTTAACGACTTTTCAAGCAGAATATGTTGGAGCTATAAATAATTCAAGCATTTATGATCAATTATGTCAAGGATAAGATAAAGTCTCTGACTCTCTCTATGTGGAAACAAATTAAGGAGATTGACGTTTGTTATCTTCATAAATACTGTACTCTTTCTACCACAGAAAGTTTCAGCCGTCTACTTCCTTTTCTTTCTTTTTTTTTAACTTAATTTATAACTTGAGACTGTCGCTGCATATATATATATATATATATATATATATATATATATATATATATATATATATAGTTAGGCTCATCTATTATTGTAATTAAATTATTATATTGATACTTAATTATTATTATATATATAGTTTGTCTACTCTCTCTCTCTCTCTCTATTTGTATTAAATATATATCCTTGTCTTTTACATTAGTGCGAAATTTCTTGTTAATCGAAACTTCAACTTTATGAATGGATAATTAAACATTAATTGAAACATATGAGTATTTGACAATTTTCATTTTTCATAGATATATTGAATAATTTTTATTTACTATGTAAAAATACAAAAAAAAAATGCTCAACTTTCATAGTTCTAAGAACTATGTAAACAAACAAACCAAAATTTTATTTTATTTTTTGAAAACTTACATACTTCATTATTTTTAAAATGTTATTTTCATCCATATGCTTAGATTCTTGAAACACATAAATAAACAAATAAAAATAGGCTTGCATATGTGTATGTTTGAGAGATATACAGTTTTGTTTATTTTAATATTTTTCTTCGTTTTTAAATATATAATCCAATCTTAGTATTGGAAAACTATCAAAAATAATAATTGCAACAGATCTAAGAAAAATTAATGACATTTACCATTTTTTTCATAAACACTTAAAAGTGAGAAAAAAATTGATTTGGCATACTTATTCTAATAATTATAATAATGCTAGACATTTTTAAAATTAAGATTATCTTTATAACCTTCTCTCAAATTAAATTAAGCATTACGAGTTCAAACTTTGTTACTTAGAAAATGGAACAAGTTGATTAGTTGAATTTCAGAGTTTATTATGTATTAGGAACAAACCATATTTTTTTTCCTTTGTTACTTTTATATTTTAATTTTTTAAAAAGAGGGAATAGTTAAAATCATATTTTGATTGACGTTTCAACTGAGAAGTTCTTATTCTTTTACCTACACTTTTTTTCCACTAGTCATTATCCATGTTACATACTTTTGGCTAAAAGGTGACCAACGAGAGAAGGATAATGCATAAATTGATAAATATGTCGGTTATAGTGTATGTTTATCACTATATAGTATCTACTAATGGTCTTAAAGCCCGTGTCTCATTTAATTAATCCTATAACTGGGTATTAGGCGGTTTATAATTATGCGTTTAAGTATATTTAATTCTCATTTAATTTCAATTAATTTTGTATAGTATTCATTAAGACACTAAATTCTCGGTTTAAATTTGCTCTAACGGATTATTATAATACTGTTATTTAGCAAGTGATCAACAAACAATTAAAAGCTATTAGTCATAGACTCGATCATAGGGGGACAATTTCTGTATGCTAATAACTGATATTTATAGAATACAAGTCATGAAATTATACTCACAAATTGATACTGTATATTTGAAAATCTTGTGCCATACATGAAGTATCTTGTGACTAGTACATCCATATATGACAATTGCAGTGGGATATTTGAAGTGACTGGACAATGTACAAACCAATTAAAAACAAATAAATAAATCGATATATAAATATATTTATCTGATGCATTATATACATAGATCGTGCATGGGGTGATGCGTATATAAGAGATCAGATACCTACTGGGAAACCTTCAGTTTTAATAGTACTCTTATAAAGATTAAAGGCCCAATAGGAGCATGTTTGGTCATTAATTAGACAAATTTCGTTTAACTATTCAAACATTTTTATTTTATATGTTTATTTCAGTATAATTGTGTAACTCTACATATGCGCATTGAATAATCATATAATGCACGTCTTTGGTTAAATAGACATTATATATATATATATATATATATATACACACACACACACACACACACATATACTTGTTACATTTTACTGTATTTGAAAGTTTAAAATTGGTTTTTCATAACATAATATTTTTGAATGATTTTCGTAATGTTCTATAAACCTACAATTTTCTTACAATACATATAAACTTTGCTATTTCTTACGTAGATATGAACTCATTATTGTCTTGCTGTTCTTTAAACATATATATTGAATGCATTATTTTCAATTTGTTCTAATAATTTTCTTATTATTCTATAAATCTTATAACTATTTTTTGATATGATAGTTGTTATTAATCTATGATACATTACAATTGCAAAGAATGCTATAGAGGTAAAAGTAATGATAATAGTAGTAAGAATGAAATTTAAAAAAAGAGATTGATTAATTTTGAAATTTAAATGAAGAAACAAGATCACGCTATATCTCAAAGAAACAAAACTAATACTCAATTTCTTCTAAAATTAGAAATATATTTCAGTTCAAGCAAAATATGTTTGCGAAATCTTATAATTCAAAATGAAATAAAAATTTCCGGTTTAATATATAATTTTGAAGTGAAATATATTAATGAAGTACATGAAAAATACTTTTAAATACAAATATTTATAATTTTATATTTATGTGAATTCATTTAGAAAATAAAATTATATGATTTACAAATAGTATTATATTAAAAAATAAAAATATATCTCTATTTTAGAACATATGAAATATTAATTGATTAATAAAAAAGTTTTTCAAGGTTAAAAGAGGAAAACAAAACTGTCAAACATTTAAAACTATAGCAGTCCATGAGAGGGCCTTCCGAGATTTTCGATTTTATTCGTGCATTTGTTGGGGGGGGGAAATCACCAATATTAAATTACCTTATGATCCAAAATCATTTTCTTCAATAAATTTAGCTACAGCAACTCCTTGATTTTGATATACAAACAATTATGACAAAAAGATCGGATCAAGTACGAAAATAGTTAAGTAGAAATTTCAAATTGGTCCCATTTGATATCTTGGATTCTTCCACCAAGAAATAAATGCTTATATTGATATTAGTTAATATTATGCTTATAAGTTAGAGACAAGCATCTTTCTTGCTTGTTGGATACTCCCTCTAATCTTTTATATATGTCTTTTCGTTATAAAAGAAATGTTCATATTTATATAATATTTATAGTTTTAATGTAAACATTAATGATTTAATTCTCATATTATTTTTGTATTAAATGTTTATTTACTACTCTTTTCATCTTTACCAATAAAGTTTAGAGGGTAATATTGAAATTTTATACTTATTTTAACTAATTGAACATGAAATTAATAAATTTCTTAAAAAACATATGTTTTTTCTAAAAGGACATATAAAGTGAACGGAGAAAATAATACAAGATTTGCTGATTATATTTTGTCTTTTTAGTTTCACAATTAAGCTCATTCCGGAAAATGCACTCAATCAAGTGATTGAGATAGCTCAACAAAATAGTTTACAATAGGAACATATCATCGTACCCAACCCCGCCTCCCCCTTCCCCCACCCCCCAACCCACCCACCAAGGTGTTGGAATACGGTACAGCCAAAATCAACTCTTTACGTACAGTAATTTAAGATGAGATTAATGCAATAATCATAAGTTATAAGAAATGGGAAGTATGTGAAAATACGAAAATATCCAGCAGAAATGACGAAAAAAGAAGCTGCTGGAGACAGAAAGGCCGTGCAAACACTATCAATGACCCCCATATAATTTGATAGTGCACGCTGGGATTTGTAAAAAATAAATGCAAGTGGCAGTATGTAGCAGCTACCTCCATACAAATACAATGTCCCCCTTCTTTGGCCTTAGCTTCTGAGTCATCTGATCCATCAGTATATAATTATATACACACACACATGTATACATACATTATGTATGTATGTATGTATGTATGTATGTATGTATGTATGTATGTATGTATGTATGTATCAATTGCACAGGTGGTGATGGAACGAGAGCTACAACAACAAACTCAGTGGAAGAGGACAGACTTCACAAGTCTTAATCATTACTTTACTACCTTGCCCCCACACAAGATAATACTGCTACTACCTTCTAAATTTAGAGATTTATATTGTATTATTTTATGTAGTGTTATTTGAGAATATTATAAAAAAAAATTATAATAAGAATTTGTAAGAATATAACAAGTATAAAAATTTTTTATTTAAAAATAGTTTTTGTATATATCATTATATTTTACTTCACATTTATTAAAAATAAAATACCTTACTTCAATTTTGTAACATTATATTTTTCGATTATTATTAAATTTATAAGCATAGATTAAAACGATCTTTTTTTATTTGGATCTCATGTTTCATTAATAGATGTAGAGCGAGCGGGTATTCAACATTTTCAGAGAGTACAATGTACGCGATGGTGCAATAAAGTTGCATAAATTTCAAATTGATGCACGTAACAACCCCGGAAACTAACAGTTGGCGTGTTCCCATTTGCGTTCTACTTCAAGAGTTGTATTACTACTAAATACTCCTGTCCCATTAGAATTGACATTTAACATTTTTAAGGACATTTTTTTAATGTTTTTTTGTATTAATTATTGGAATATATGAAACTATTTAATTACTGGCTTGTAATAAATACATTAAAAGAGATTAATTAAGGGTATATATCTCAGAAACGTAATGTATAAATATGTCTAACAAATAAAGATCGTCCATATATATGAAATCTCACCAGAGATTTAAGACGATAATTTTTTTTCGGGGTGCTATTAAGAAAATTACATTATAAATAAGAGAGGGGGAATTGAACTCTCATCATTTGAAGGAAAATACGAATTTTTAAGTTCTAATCATAAGCGTAAATACTCAAGTTATAAGACGGCAATTTTTTTATTTTTGATTATATAGAAGACTATTATCTAAAAATTAATATGTATACTCACACACCTATCAATTATGTTATAGATTTCTTCATAACTATGTAGCCCTATTCCTAATAGATTGACCCCAAAATAGTATATCCAAATTATAAGAAAACTTATAGACGCTGCAAATGTAGAATTTGTACCTTGTAAATTTATATTCGTTTGAATATGTAAATAAATCGCAAATATGATCCAAGTAATAAATACCCAAGTTTCCTTTGGGTCACTCAGTTGATCAAGTTTTTTTTATTTTTTATAAATATCACAAAGAATTTATATATATATATATATATATATATATATATATATATATATATATATATATCACCATTAATCTCCATGCAATAAGCATAATATCACTTTTTTCACTTTTTTCCTCCACCGAGGGAGAGAGAAACCCTACAATAAAGGGAAGAGTAAATATTTCTCAACGGAAATAAGTGAGAATTTAACATGAGACAAGAGGTTATAGAATCTCGTTCTTGAACATTAAATCAAGACCTCATTTCGCTATTTGATCAAGTTTAGTACGTAAGATGTTTTTATTTCTTATTAAATAATAATACCTCAGTCATCAAAAGAATGTTTTAGTTATTTTTGTAGCACACACTTTTCTAAAATAATTTAATCTTTACATAATATATTCATAATAATAGTCGCTTTATGTAAATTCACATAAATACATTAATTAGTTGAATTAATAATTAAATGTAACTCTAAATTAATTACAATATTACCTTTGTAATAGTTAATCAAATTGTCTTTTTACGATTGGTGTGCATGTTCCATAAACAATAAATAAGGATAATATAGTAAAGTTTTTTATTTATTTACTTGGATTATCCCAATATGTTGATTTTAACAAATTTTTAAAGTGATTATTATTATAAATCGAAAAAAATATTAATCTTTAGTAAATTAACTAACATATCTGAGGCATACTAAATTTAATTTGATAACAGAAAAATGGAATAGTCACCTCAATCATCAGGCATGGGCTGGTAGTTGATCGTGCCCCTCCTTTCACCACTGAGCACACTGATGTGGACTTATATAGATGTATGGTTTTTCTTCTTGGGTCAATCCCAGCCGGTGTCAAAATGAATCTTATTTTTCTTCTAATCTTATATATATTTTATTTTTTTTAATTTGTTTTTAATAAATTCCAACAATCCCCTTATTTATTATAGCATTAACTTTGATTATATTCTCTTTCATAACATTTCAAATTTAAATTTAAATTTGAATGTATTAATGATTAGAAATCAAATCATTAACATTAGATTTAAATGAAAGAAAATCAAATAAATATTATCAAAAAAGTAATATATGACATGAATATATATATATATATATATTTATATTTATATATTTACAGTAATTTTATTATACTATAAATATAATATTTTATATATATATATATATACACACACACACATGTATATATTAAAACAATAATTTTATTATACTATATATATATACATGACAAAGAATTTAAAACTAATAATTTTACCAATATGACTACATACATCTATACATATATACATACTAACAAGAAACAATAATTTTATTTATAAAATATAATATATACATATATATATATATATATAAGAAATAGTGATTTTATTTATTATTTAGATGTGATAAAATAGTAATGTGTGTAACACACACACATATATAAATTGTGTAAATTTTGATGTTAATATTTTAGACTATAATATATGTTTATAAACTATGATATGACTGTTTTAAACTCTCTCTATCACTCTGTATAATATATACACATATTTTATATATTCAAAACGGTAACATCACACATATATACGAATTTATACATATGTAGTATATAATACACACACACATATATCAAGATCGAGGGAGAGAGAGGGCTCTTGTTTGGTCTAAAAAATTGTGATATTTTTAGTTTGAACTTAAGTCGACGAGAGTTTGAAATATATGTAAGAAGATGATAATGGAAATGACGAAAATCTAAGAATTATATATATATATATATATATATATATATGTATATGTATATATATATATATATATAATGTTATTGTTTTAACTTATATTTTTCATAATGATGAAAAAAGATGGTAATAAAAAATGTTTATATTATATCTTGTTGCCTTTTATTTTAAATATTTTTGAACTCTTTATATTATGAATATTTAAGTATGTTATTATTGTGCATAATTATAGAATATTAATATAAAAGTGTATTTCGGTCAATACATTAAAATTTATGACTAATAAAGAATGATAAAAATATAGCAGTAGTAAAAGGAAAATAAAATTTCCTTATCTTCTTTTTTTCTTTTTTAAATGGGTTTCGACTCATTATGGAGTATATTATATTATTATTATGTATGTTTGACTTTGTTCTTTTGAATTTCAAACATGTCAAGTTAACAAGCAGCATCTTATAACCAAATCTACAACTGGATATCGTTTAAAACAATTTAAAGGATCATATTTGGTAATAAATTTAATAGCATCGATGTTGAAATATCTTTTAGATTCAAAATGGCTCAAATATTCGTTAGCAGATCAATATTTAATGTTTTGAATTAGCATGACAACATCTATTATCAATTTATTTTAATGGACACAACAGCTTATTAGAGTCCAAAAATTTTGCCTAAAAATCAACAAAGAAAGAAAAGACTCAAGATGTCTATTATATTTATTATCAATCGATAGAACGAGTCACCGGCGTCATTCTAGGACAAGAAACTTAAGAAAAATTTAGTGACATTATTAATACGATTCTATCCACGTGTCTCTTCAAATTCGTATTGCACTATCCAATATTTAATTTACCCAAAACTCTAAAACTACATAAAATTGTAAAATCTTATCATGAACATTAATACTTTATACATATCATGTATCTAAACTTTGTAATGACACCAATAAAATTTATAAAAAAAAGAATTAGTAGATACGGAGTAAATAATTTATGTTCAGCAAGTTGGGGGTAATTATGCAAATAAAAGTCTAGAGAGGACACTGCATCACCAAGGAACATAAAATTAAAATCCAAAGACTGACACTTGATTTGAACATACAAATTTAATGCGTAGAAAAATTAAAGCCTCAAAAAAGAGTTGGTCAGCATATTGCATAGCATCAGTTCCCAAATAATGGAGATAAATATTACTAACATAACGAGTAGTTTGTGCAGCAAGGCCAACAGTGATAACAAATGAGGAAGTACAAATGAAATTCTTTTTGTATTATTTTTATCCTTATGGTTTTATTTATAAATTTGTTGTTTCTATTATTCGAGCGCGTTAGAGCATGATCTTTGCCACCAGATATTATATATAGGAGCATATTTAGAAACAGAAAGGCGTTGAAGAAACATGATTCCAAATTGTACTAAATTTTATTTTATATATTAATATATGAGACTATTACCCAAAATCACACATTGGTTATGCTATGTTTGGATTGAGAGAATGGAATGAGAGGAGAATAGTTCAAAAATTAAATGGAATTTAATGAAAAATAGTGTTGGAAGAAGTGATGAGAACGAATAAGAGGGAGAATCACAATGAAAAAAAAAAGAATGGATTATTCATTCTCCTTACTCATGAAATAAAATTACATACGAGAGAAATTGTTCATTTCACCATCATCTCCCATAGAGACCATAAAATTGTATAGTCTCCTATAATAATTACGCGTTGATTAAATTCATTCTCCCTCTTATTTTATTCTATCGGTTCAAATGCAGCATTATTTCTACCTTGCGATACCACCCTTAGCTAGCTTACAAAGTTTAAACATTTCAAGAAAAAAATAAAAAAACAATCACAATTATCTTAACCACAAATCAGACATTTGTATTATACATATTTTACATTATAACTGAGTTGTAAATTTACTAATTTTTTGTAGTTTTTTTTTTCTCTTCTTAATTTGTCTGTACGTGTATTTGTGTGAGTGTACGCACACATATACGTATGTGTACGTGTATTTGTATTGTAATTTTTTTCCGGTACCATGATATCCATTAGTGACATCAAGAGGTATTGAGTATTGACAACACAATTCGGATCCAGAAACTCCTTTTTCAACCCATACAAGTCAAGAGCCAACCAGTCCTTTTGGTTAGCAGATACCAACTACTCACAAGACAAGAGTATATGTGCAGGTGAAATAGCCCGTCATACTCCACATATATCACTGCGGTATATTATATTTATTCTTACGAACAAAAGGTTCGGCCTGACATGTATTTAATATGATTATATAATCAATTCTTTTGAAAAATAAAAAAATTAAATATTCAAAATTTTCTTATTATAATTATTATGAATATATATGTACATACATGTGTGAATATTATACATTAATCTTCTTTGTAATAAAAACTTTAAAAAAAGCAAAACAAAAGAGCTCGCTTGCACAAAATTGATGTGTCATATATACTAGTATGGATAAATGTCCGTTCGACACTAATTAATTCTCACGAATTTAAAATTATTGATCTATTATGTACATGTTATTACATTTATATATTTTTTTTATGCCTATATGTTTATAGATTTGTATGTGTCGTTAGTGTGAACTTTCTTTCTTATAATTTTGTCACATATATATTTATAAATTAATTTTAAAAAGTTCGTCAAAAAAATGGCCACAACACTAGAAGAAATCAAATAATTAGAAATGAAGCGAGTACATGTTAGTAGTTATTTGTTAGCGTAAGTTGTTAATAAACATGCATAATGTTCAGAAAAAATATTAAATAACTAAAGAACAAAACAAAACAACACAAGTACCGAAGCCCGAAGGACTTCTGTTGTCTGAATAATTATTACTAGTAATTAAGTCGAACAGATGAACAGTATTACCTACAAAGTTTTCGGTGATGTAACAAAGAAGCATAATAAACACGTACTAATTAAAATGATACTTGCATAACACGTACATTATTCTTTATTATTTATTATATTTATTTACTTTTTGGTTTTTCTTTTTACTTTTTGGTTACACGTACATATATCGTCTTAATTACACCAAATTTAAGTTCATTTCACTTTTAGAAACCGTGTAACTATAGAATATATTCCTTACACTGAAAGCTCTCTTTTCTTAATTTCAACTTTGAAGGATTCGTTTAGTAAAGTAGAAAATACTGCTGTTTTTAATTGAAGTATTGAACTTTGGGACTATGCTCACAAACGTGTATTATTATATATTAAACAGTATGCTTTTCACTCCTTTTATTCTGTTTCATTCATTAAGAAGAGAATCAAACAACTCATAAAGCAATGTGGAAAGAACTAACAAGTATTTGACAATTTCCAATCAAAAGTTAACCGAAAGGAACTTTCGATAAGCTTTGATTTCTGTCCATTTTCGAATTCTGGTTTTCATCAATTTTTAGTAAAGAAACTTTTTTTTATTGAAAATTAGCAGAAACTTGAGTTTCTGGTATTCATGTGTATAAATACAAGAGAGATATCCATTGTGATGCTATACTACATTCTACTTATTTGAACAAGTTTATTACTTGCAGCTTCATAGTCCAGACTCCACCATGGCAAAGGCAAATCAAGATAAACAAGACAACCAACCTCCTCCAGGTTAATTGCTTTTTCTCGCACGCGCATGCGTACGCACACATACACACCCAGCACAAACAACCGATATATTTTAATGATATGTTTGCATAAAACTTGTTCAAGAAATATATTGACTAGCTTCGCTCTTGATATATAAAGGGTACCCAAGTGAAAATCCACCAGCTGAGAACAAATTTGGCATGAAAACAAAGAAGAAAGGAGATAGAGGCTTCATTGAAGGATGGTATATATGTCTTCCTATACCAAACTTATCAGAAATTTTCCTTCTGTCAAAACATATCTATTAGTACATGTTGGAAGCCAATTTATGAAAAGCTATTCCATTTTGTTAACACCCCCAAAAAATTTCCTTTTGTGCTCCCCGAGTTCATTCTTTTTACAAAACCAATCAACTCATATCGTAATTAATGTTCTTCTCGTGCAGCCTTTTCGCTCTATGTTGCTGTTGGCTCTGTGAAGCTTGCTTCTGATATGGATTAGGAAGCAGCTAGTGCTATTTTGATGGTTTGTGTGGTTATATTGTAACTTGACAATACAGACTTTTGTGAGAATCATGTTATGTATCTGATGCTATTTGTAAGTTCTTGTGTGATTATATATATACACATATATATGGTACTATGACAATACTCAGACTGTTGTCAGGTTCATATTATGTATCTACCATTAAATGATAAAGACGAGTAGTTATTGTTTTCCTCCACATTCTGTTCTGAACCTATTATGAGCACCTCTCTATTGATTGTGAAATTTCATTGAGCATATCTTGACTATTCTGCTAGTTTTTGAATTTTTTCTGAAAAATACTATAAATTGTATGATATGACTTTATTGTGTGAACCATATGCTCTAGCTTTAGTTATAGCATTCCACTTATAATAATTTCGGAAAGAATTCAAGAAGAGAATTAGTAAGGATATTAACAAACTATAGTACTGTTTATTAACAAACTCTTGTCAGCTACAATACTTAAAAAACTTTTTTTTTATTTAGTTTGTTGCCTAAAATTTAGGTCTTACATTAATTTGAATTTGAAACTGTTTTGAGATTTCAAATGTGCACGATGCTCATATAATTTGAAAAACACACACACACACTCTTCTTCTTTCAAACACAAATTAGATAATTATCAAAGAAAATATAATATTATTGTACATAATACTTCAATATATAAGAAAATCTCAAGAAGCCAGCGTATATAGTCAATTGCCTACACTGACTTGTACATATATCCGCCCCTGTAGACGTGGACGTCCGATCAAATTGGGTTACTCATGGGGAACAACTTTTCCAGCATGTTATTGGAAAGGACACGGTTTGGATCCAATTCCCTTCGAGCTTTGTTATAATCATCCACCGGAAACCGCTTCCTCAGCCTTGATTGCAGGGCTGCAAGTTCATCCTTGTCCTTTGGAACCTGTAAATGGATTCCGCCAACAAAACAAGATGCAAGAAATATCAGCTAAAATGTGAAAAATGAGATGATATCTGTCTCTATTGTTTTCTTAAATAAGCTATACAATCATCACCTACAAACATGAATTGCAATTCAAAGGAGAGAATTATACACTAATTCATGCTATATTTGCTTGTGGTCAGCATATATATGTTGAACACGTTTCATGTTCAGCTTCCGAAAGCAACTTTAAGGCCAACACAGTACAGATAGACTTGAGTTTTTTAACAAAATAAGAAGATATATAAATTCAAAGCCAAAGCATGTGTGTGAGCGTGAGCGTGCATGCCTGTCTCTGTAATTCATCTCTATGAGTTAATTTTAAAACTAATGAGGGCCACTTTGTGTTGTCTGAATGCCTGACACCATGGCTAATCAAGTAGTATTTTCAATAAGGAAAAAGTAATAATAAATAGAGGAGTCCAGAGGCAGTTGCATCACTTTATAACATGAAATTCATGTTGACAGGAATAAAATAATACCTCAATCTTTGCCCAATGCTCATATGCAGAACACTGATCCCATAACTGCGATTGAGTCAAATGCCTGTAGTGAAAGAACTCCTCTGTTATCTCTTTCCTCTGACGTGCATCCGCTGTAGGAAGATACATGATTATGCCAACCTAATAAAAATTTGAGAAAAACAGACATATTCAATAAAAATGTTATGAAGCTCATACATGCATATATACATATGCTACACTGCTCTAAACAGATTTTGATCTTAGTTTGGTTGCGTAATTTGACAAGATGGTGCTCATACTGAGAACCTTAGTGCATGCTGCAACTCAGATCAAAGGCTTCCCATATCCACATAATGGTTATTTTCATAACGACTTTATCAACGCACTACTTTTTAAGAAAGTGAAAGTTACCCATGAGAATATATCATCCTCCGCCGAGCTTGAAGCTGGACTCATTCGACTCTTACTAGAAGCTGTCCATCTCTGCTCTATTGGTGCGGGTGCAGGGATCTGTTCCTTCTCTATTAGCTTCATTACTTCTTGTACGTATTCAATATCTTTCATGTTTGGCTTAGCTAAGGTTCCAGCAGGAAAACATGTCTCTGAGACCCATTGTTGGCCGCCACAATCAAAGCCCAGAATTTCATCACTCCAGCCTACTCGATATCCCTCTGATCGCCTCCAGAACTCAGCTTCAGCTTGATTAACCTTTATGACATGATCCTTGTTGAGAGGATCAAGCGCAAGTAGTTTATCTCTCAACTCTGTAAATGAAAACTCATTAATTTCTGGTTCAGTGTCATTTGACGATTTAGAAACTGCTTCTCCACCGCTGCAAATAAATAATGACTGATTAACAAGTAGATATCACATCCCTCTTTTTCTCTTTATGTATATCAATTTTTGAAGGAAATAAGCTTTTTATGCAAGGCAGATAGGGAATTGAGAAGCGTGCATGAAAAACATGGAGAAAACTAAAAACACACGCAATACAAAATAATATGACATTGGCTACACAAAATATATTTCAAAGTAAAACTCTAATGATATCTTTAAACTACCTCAAAACCAACAAACATCTAAGAAGGGAAGTTCCTTTTTCCTTTTTTGAGTGTATGTGGGGGTGGAAAAAAAATGAAAATTAGGGGAGCAGAAGAAATGACACAAATAAATTTAGAGGATTAACCAACAAATAATTAAAATCAATTGCACGAACTAAACAGCAGAAAAGAATGATGAGAGTCCATTGCATATGCTTCATGTACAAAAAGACGCTATTAATGCTTGAGTGCTTGAAGGTAGGACCAATAAAAGATAGTGTACCTGTACTTCTTCAGTGACTCCCGGTAGAGATCACGAATTTGCTCCATTGCTTCATCTTTGCTATACTTTGGTTTAAACTTTGGTATGCCTTTCCACTTTGAAACAGAATTACACGTCACAACCACAACAGTGTCAGTATACGGAATGTAGAGGTACTTCACATGCTTGTTTTCAGAAAGAAATTTCCTGTAGAAAGGGTGGAAATTGTCTAATTTGAAGATTACAAAAATAACAAATTTACAAGAAAATGCATCACAAAGTACAAAAATATAAACAATCCGTGTGAGGTAGAAGGGTAGTAAAGCAAATACGCACAGAGAGAAGGAGAATCAACCGCTATTAACCAAAGCTTCATTCTAAAGGGCCCCGCTACTAAAAAGTAAATCAACTAATAATTGTTTTTCAACCCACTGCTAGTAGTGATCAATCGAATATCTAAATGGACTTCTGTGAAATGGATGATGTAACAGTAATTGAAGTGTATGATGCAATTTTAAACTGATAAATAGTGTCATGATGCAAATTGAGCTGTACACTTTCTGAAAGTACAAACAAAAAAAAAAGTTAATTCTCCAACAGTCGAAAGAAAACAAATACTTGTGATTTTTCTTGATCTCTTTCATATTTGAGACAAAAGTGTGCTCAACAAGCTCCTGCCTCTCAACGCACTGAAGAGTGACTTCTGAAACCACTCCTAGGCCCCCAAGTCCACACCGAGCTAGATAAAAGAGCTCTGGATCTTTCTCTTTTGAAACCTCAATTGTTCCTTTAGCAGGAGTAACCAATTTCAAGCAGATAACCTGCTCATCGATGGGAGGCAACCTTGCACCAGTACCATGTGCACCAACCTATAGATGCATAATCCAAAAGAGAAGCAAAATCACGATGCTAAAATTATTGAGAAAAAAGTTTGAAAATTTATAGCTTTATATATATTTAGAAAATCATTGCTACAACCATGTCTCAAAATATATACCTTTTTTTTTAAAGAAAAGAAAAGAAAGAAGCACATGTCAAATGTGAAAATTATTGCAACTCTACAAAACTTCCATATATGTATTTATGTGCAAATATTTTGTGTGTGTGTGTGTGTGTGAGAGAGAGAGAGAGAGAGAGAGAGAAGAATTTTCAACATAAAATTGGCTAATTTTGTGTTTGTTTAGCTCTTAATATATCTTAACAGATTAAGGATCTGAGTGTGTTCAGATGTTGTCTTGGTTTTAAAAAGCGCAATGCGCACCGAGGCGCAAAGGGTCTTCGAAGCCGATGCGCGATGCGAGAGGCGAAGGCGCACGCTTCACATATGTGAGGCGCACTTTTTGGCTAAAACACTTGTAAATTGATTTTAAATTGTATTTCATACACGAGACACATCAATACTATGTTATAAATGCTAAAACACCGAGAGAGACGGAGAGAGATGAGAGAGAGATGAGAGAGAGAGAGAGAGAGAGAGAGAGAGAGAGAGAGAGATGATAGAGAGAGAGATGATAGAGAGAGAGGCAGAGAGACAGAGAGAGAGAGAGAGAGATGAGAGAGAGAGAGAGATGAGATGAGAGAGAGAGAGAGAGAGATGAGATGAGAGAGAGAGAAAGAGAGATGAGAGGGACAGAGAGAGATGAGAGAGAGAGAGAGAAGAGAGAAGAGAGAGAGAGAGAGAGGCGTACCTGGAGACAAGGGGGGCAAGGGTTTTGAATTGGAGATTTATTTTTTTTTGATTGAAAAGTATACTGGTTTCAAGAGAAGAAACAGACAGGAAGCTTCCCTTTTTTTTTTTTCTATTTTTCTTTGCAAATCTCCACATGTATCGCATCATCACCAAGATGCGACTGAGGCGACTGCATCTCGCATCGTCTTGATGCGACTTGATGCGTCGCATCCCACCGCATCTTGTTTTCGCTTTGCATCACCAGCTGGATGCAACTAGACCATCGCATCACGTCTGATGCGCGTTTTTTAAAACCAAGGATGTTTAGCCTACCACTTATCTTTTAATAAATTCAGTTTTATCTGAATTCAAAAAACCAGAAAAATGAAGCTGAATGGATTAAAACCAAATAAAACAACAAAATAGATTAGTTTAGATATTTAAGGCAAAATATTAAATAAATAATTAAATTTATATTCAGATTCAAATATAAATACTTAACTGATTCAGTAAATTCAGATATGATGAATCTATTTAGATTCAAACACTAAATGAAACAAACGCAACCAAAATCTAAAAGAAATGTTGTACCTATTTCTGTTCAATCATTTATATTTACTTCTTGCAACATAATACAAGCCAAATATCTAACTTAATATAGTGGAACTCATTTTCCCAACTTCACAAAAAAAAATTAGATTTTTAACAATGGTACCTAATTGACTTGGATATTAGTTAGTTGCAGATGTTTATTTTCTGTGTGTGTGGTATAAATAATCAACCCAGAGAGGAAACTTTTGTCCATCCCTTGTCACATCTTGACTGGGTAATAGCCTTGTGGAATCATAAAGGTACAGTTCTTAATATTAAAGTCATGGGCTTCTTTACAAAATTAAGCTGCATCCTAGGAGCAAGGCTTAAAACTTTATTGTTTGTGTTAAGATCCTTGTTTAAGTAGCAACTCTTGGGAGATTTTGATGCTTAGAAATCAAAGTTCAATTAACAACACAGGGACTCACGTTCACGCTGATTGAGAGCTCCACTGACAAGGACTTCATGTTTTAACACCTAAAACCACTTAAATTTCATGATCAGAATCACACTTGTAGGTCATTGCCAAACATGAATGCAAGGCAAGTATATTAAATGTCACCCTCCTGAAAGACAAATAAAGAAGCGAAATACTGCTCATTAATGAGTGCGTGCATCGCACAAGGAGTTAGAGACTTGGAGATAATACGCAGGGAGAGTTCTTAATTTTGCTAGCAACTCTGGAGTTCGATTGATGTGATACGAGAGCTGTACGCATTAAAAAAGGTTGCACACATTGTCATATGTATGATATAATGCTACAGCAGCCAATAATCACTCCATGATATTCAAGAACATGAATGAAATTAGACAATACAGATATATGAATGAACGTTTCCAGTTCTGCACGGCCCAATTATCGGCAGCAAGTTAGCTAATTGCTTGGTTTTTATATGGCAGTATTTCATGAAACATATATCTACTCTGTGAATAGACCTGTTTAATGTGGTTTATAATGATCAGGGGCTATTTTCTTAGCATTCCACTTTCAAAAGGAATAGACTTAGTACACAAATTGAAATCTTTGGCATATTTGGTAACCAGTAGCTACAGTTCTAAAATTTGCATCATATACATAATAGCATGGACCAAGAAATTGAACTGGTTGAAAAGTGAGCGTTATAAAAGGAATCATTTTCAGAAGAACCTGAATAATTCCACCAATCTGCTGTTCTCTAATGGAGGCAAAATTCTGCAAAGTGAGCCCATAATCCTTGATCCCATCAACAAGCTGCTGGACCCGGATCCCAGCCTGAACCCGAACAATTTTCTTCTCCTTATCAACGTGTAAGACCTTATCCAAAAGTGCCAAATTAACCATTCCAGCTCGGGTCAACCCGATTCCATTTGGAGACAGGCCCGACCCCACTGGTCGAATCTTCTGCTTCTTTTCGTGTGCGTCTTTGACAGTGGCTTCCAGCTCTTCAAGCGTTTCGGGCTGGAGGAAAACCCGAGTCTGGACCTCGTGGGTCCCACTCCAGTTGGAGACGGTGTGGAGGTCCTCGGGGAGAGGAGCGTACCGGAAGATTTGGGCCTTTTTGTGCTTGGCGTTCTCGGAGAAAGGGAAGGAGTAGTACGTGGCCGCGGCGCAACCGAGGAGGAGGGCGGTGTAGCCGATGTACTTGCGGATCTCGGCGGCGGAGGAGGTGGAGGCAGGGGAGGAGAGGGGCGGCGATTCGGGGGAAGAAGAGAACGGGCGGAGAAGAGATGTGGGGTTTAAGAGAGGGTTTTGGATGGTGGACGAAGAGGCTACAATTGGGGATTTTAGGGGTTGAGAATGTGGGTGGCGAGGGTGGTGAAGGAGGGTCTTGAGGGATCGCTTGAGATTCAGAGCCCGGGACATTGGGTCGTTGTTTTTTGTATGTTACAATGTGTTCTACCAGTGCTCCCGCGCTATCCTGTAGAGAGAGAGAGAGAGAGAGAGAGAGAGAGAGAGATTTTCAGGTGTTCCGTGGATTGTTCATTCCCACATATAAGTAACTGCGACAAATGAACTGTTGACTTGTTTCTGCTAAGAATGAAGAAAGTGTTTTGATTTCTGAGGAGTTCAGTTAGTTAACGAAGAAATGACTGATTAACTGTTTGAAAGAAACATAAGAGAGTTTCTGCAACCCAAAAAAGAAATATTTTATCCCAAATATAAGTGGCTTTCGAAATATAAATAGGAGGCTGTTATATAATTAAAATAATTTAATGTCAAAATTATAGATTAGTTAGAAATTGAAAGTATTCAAGTAATGATTGGAGTAGAATACTAAAAATAACATAATAGATTAATTTGTCCAAAATTTTAAACATTCTTTAGATAATTTCTATAATTATGTACAATTTGATGTTTTTAGTCCTAAAATGTATTTACACAGTTATAAAACCATGCTACATCATTTGAAATCTTTATATGTTCTTTTATTTTTGTCCATGTACAATGAAATTATTAAGAGGTGAAGCTTTAAGATGAGTTATACTTCATTTCTTTAATTCTTTAATAATCTATAAGTCGAAATAAATTATATATGTTTACTAAATTAGATATTACTAGAAGAAAATATTGGTTATCAAGGTCGGGCCATTGGCATAGATAATAAGCGCATACAATATTTCTTTACCAAAAATTATTAATCGGTGTGGTCTTTTAAAAAATATTATCATACAGTTTGAATATATTTGAATTCTTTTTATATAATTTATGTTATCATGTTACTATCTGATATCTTATGTTACTGTATTTGTTATAACTTTGTTAAATAGATAGTAACATTGTATATAATAACATAATAATATAAACTTAATGAGAAGAGTTGAAAAATAATTATATTGCACATGAATATTTTTCACGCAAACACATTATCCGAGAAAAAAAACCCATTTCTTTAAATTCTTTAGAATAGTATCCCCTCTAGTTCAAAATAACAATCGTTTTGCCTTTTTATACGTAAATTTAAGTAATGTCTTTTATATATTAAATATATTATTTAATTTTAAAAAAATTAATAATAAAAAATATTTGATTTAAAAATTAATATAAATAAAAAAATTCACTAAAATTAAATAATTAACATATAAAAAAATCATATAAACTTACATGCAAAAGTGAAGTGATTGTTATATGAATAAGATGGAGTAAATGAAAATACTTTTCATAACTAAAAATTGGAGAGATGTTTTAAATGTTCTAGGCAAACTCCTAAAATCCTATCTTAAACTCGATAGACGTGCTTTCGGTTTTGAAATCAATAAAGGGTGCGCATAGTTGATGTCAAAGCAGACGAATACCTTTTTGAATAAAATTTATCTACATATAGTGTTAGTAAGATCTACATCATATCATAGGGTCTAATAAAATATTCTTTCTCTAGTATTGTTGCGACCATTTCAATAGGTAGATTTTTATTGACATAATGTGCGCCTAAGTTCTGCTAATTATTTTCACAATAAATTTATGAAAACTTATAACTTTAATCGTTATTTGGTATCAGATCTATTTAAGCTTTGAATAAATGAAAATGATAATTTCATGTATAACAAACCTGATGTGTAATATAGTAATAGTTCTAATTTATTTTCATTTTCTTTTATTGAACTTATTTATAATCCAAAGAAAAAATTTATAAATTTTCTACTCCCTATATTTATTTTTAAATGTCATTTTAGATTTAAAAAAATATTTATTAAAAAATTATTAATTTAATATTTAGTTGACTAAAAAAATATTTTGAAAATTCAATAGTGTCCGTCTAAATTTTATTAGAAATAAATTAGTATTTAACGTAATTGTAATTTTGAAAACGAAGTTATTAATATTTTATGAAATTTATAAATGATTTATAAAATTGAATATATTTTTTTCTGTTTTAGATATGTGAATACGAATGAAAGGAGTGTTTTTTTTTTTTTCTTTTCCTCTCGCGTCATTATATTTGGCACTTATCAAACCCACCTGCAAACCCAATTTTGTCTTCGAGGAAAGGCCACACAATCTTTACCTATTGGAGAAATGTTGATTTCTCTACTTTCCATCCCTCTTTCTGCTAGATGGGTAAGTCCTCAAATCTGTTTATGTGGCTTCTGTTTCTTGTAATTCTTCTGCTTCTTGTGCAAACTTCATAAAATCCGTAAACCCCACCCACCAGTTCTTATTTTTCCTGCTCAATATCTTCTGTTGTTTGAATATACAAAGTCACAATCCACTTTTGTGACTAATATTTGCATAAATTGTTCATAAAGTTAACGATTCTTGAACCCACATAGTAGCGCAAAGCATAATTGAAGATTGGATAAGCAAATTTCTTCAGATAATTCAAAGCATATCCGAAAGTCATGAGTACTTTGCTTAAGACTCATAATAAGCTTGAGTTTTTTAATCCACTTTTTGGGTTTCCTGATAAAGTTAGTGCCTTGGGCTCGTTAAAGATCTATAACCAGGAGGTAAGGTTTGGTCAGAAAAGATCTAATTTGAATTGGGGAAGGAATGGTTGTACAAGGCCTAGCAGCAGTGCCCTTCTAGAGCTTGTTCAGGAAACCAAGAAGGAAAATCTGGAATTTGAGCTTCCATTGTATGACCCATCAAACGGCCTTGTAGTGGACTTGGCAGTAGTTGGTGGCGGCCCCGCAGGGCTGGCGGTGGCACAGCAAGTTTCAGCAGCTGGACTTTCGGTTTGTTCTATTGACCCATCTCCCAAAATGATATGGCCTAATAATTATGGTGTTTGGGTGGATGAGTTTGAGGCCATGGATTTGCTAGACTGTCTTGACACTACCTGGTCAAGTGCTATTGTTTACATTGATGACCAATCAACCAAAGAGCTCGGTAGACCTTATGGAAGGGTCAACAGGAAGCAGCTTAAGTCGAAAATGATGCGCAAATGCATATCAAATGGTGTTAAATTTCATCAAGCCAAAGTTGTTAAAGTTGTACATGAGGAATCCAAATCTTTATTGAGTTGCGATGATGGTGTCACTGTTCAGGCTTCTGTGGTTCTTGATGCAACTGGATTTTCTAGATGTCTTGTTCAATATGATAAGCCATATAATCCAGGGTACCAAGTTGCTTACGGAATTGTGGCAGAAGTAGAAGAACACCCTTTTGATGTAAATAAGATGGTTTTCATGGATTGGAGAGATTCCCATCTTAATAGCAATTCAGAACTGAAAAAGAGAAATGACAAGATTCCCACTTTTCTTTATGCAATGCCCTTTTCATCCGATCGGATATTTCTTGAAGAAACATCCCTTGTTGCGCGCCCTGGATTAGCCATGGGGGATATTCAGGAAAGAATGGCTGCTCGATTAAGGCACTTGGGTATCAAAGTGAAGAGCATCGAAGAGGATGAGCGATGCGTGATTCCAATGGGAGGGCCTTTACCAGTGCTCCCTCAAAGGGTTGTAGGAATTGGTGGTACTGCTGGTATGGTGCACCCTTCAACAGGATATATGGTAGCAAGAACTCTTGCTGCTGCTCCAATGGTTGCCAATGCAATAGTTCAATACCTTGGTTCTGAAAAAAGCCTTTTGGGAAATGAATTGTCTGCAGAAGTCTGGAAAGATTTATGGCCCATAGAGAGGAGACGCCAGCGAGAATTCTTTTGCTTTGGCATGGACATCTTGCTTAAGCTTGATCTGCCAGGTACAAGAAGGTTTTTTGATGCATTTTTTGACCTAGAACCTCGTTATTGGCATGGATTCTTATCGTCCCGTCTATTTCTTCCTGAACTTATATTTTTTGGGCTTTCTCTTTTCTCTCATGCCTCCAACCTTTCTAGGATAGAGATTATGGCAAAGGGCACAGTTCCATTGGTAAACATGGTTAATAATTTGGTACATGATAGAGATTAGTAAATCTGAGATTTAGTCATTGTATCATAATTGTAATGATGTTGTTCCTTTATATAATTAACCTTATTAAGTAAAATGCTTACTACTTACACTTGCTATTTGGAGTTCTCTTTGATTAGCATTCAGAGCTTGCATATATTCCTCTGTTCAGCAATAGTCTCATTCCTTTTTTGTTTCTACTAGATCCACGAAATCCTAAAATTTATGCTAGTTCATTAAATTTATAAAATGACGCATTTTTTTTTTTACTTCCTTCGTAAGTAGTCTAAAATGGACTTTGACATTAACAAAGAGCAATTAAATTCACATTATATATTGTAATTAAGGATTTGACAAATTAAATTGTAAAAGATTAGAATGAAACTCTGTGTGAAGAGGGGGAAGTATCCTCTCTCTCTCTCTGAGTGTGTGTGCGTGTAATGGGGGGAAGGGGTCGGGGCTGCTTTATTGATTAGAACTCCCTCCCATCAGATCATCTCGAGAGATCAAGAAATGATGCTTCACCTACTAATTATCCGTGACACCTGAATATTGTTTATGGCTTTCAGTAATGGCTTCCAAGAAATACAGTTGCCCACAAAATGAAGCAGCTGTGCTTTCAGCCTCAATTTCATCTATAAATTCTGTTCTTACCAATTTTCATTTTTCGTTGTTCATTCCTTCATCAATACCCGTTTACTTTGGTTTGTTCTTCTCTTTTGGTGCCTTACTGAATATAACTACCATAGGACCATAAAATCACTGCCAGAAAATTAAGCGATGAATGTAACTATCTAGAGGGAAAATTATTGCACAGAGCAGGATATTGCACTTCAACACCAGGCGAACGTTTGGTTTTCACTCGTTAATGTGATGATAAAGGGTCTTCAGAGCATCTTCACCCGGTATTCTCCAGAAAACCATTTATCAACAAAATCAGCAGATTGAGTATACATATATAGGTACATACAGACGCACACAAATTGATGGGAAAATTAAAAGTATGTTAGAAATAAATAGAAGAAAAAGCAGTATACGGACAGATAAAAAAGTGTTCCCTGAAAATTTGAAAATTTCCTGCTGTGTAAATAATTCTCAAGACATTCCTGGATGTTTTTTTGAATCATGTGAAAATGAGGTATTGAATCCTGTCGTCCTGCTTCTGTAGAAAAACACACTCAGATGGTGAAGCTAAAATGTTTAATGAGGAAGTTGTCCATTAATGAGCACGTTGGCACTTAATTGATCATGGGAACTTTTGGAGGTAGCTGGAAATTAGAAATATTTTTTTCATAATAATGACTAATACCAAAAGGAGTAGGCCTTTTAATTTTTCCTTAATTTAAAAAAAAAAAAAAAAAAAACCCTTAGGAGGCTCGATAAAGATAAAGCAGGGGGCTGAGCCGCATCAGATCCTTGCATTCATACGATCTTTAAATCAACAAATAGTAGCTTTTGTTTTGTGGTTCAGTAGCCTCAAATGTGTTTTAGTGGCCTCTAGATCAGCCCCCACGAAACCTTAGTGAAGATCATTGAAAGGTCTAATGGGTGCAATATGCAACTTCTTATATAAAAGAAAATCTTGAAAATCATTTTCATGAAGGTGGAAAATAAAAGGCATAAATTGGCAATCGTAATTATTCACGAGGTTTAACCCTTCGGCATAAGCAAGTGTTAAACTCATCTTGAGGCCTTCTAAAGTTGAAATATCTATGAGCATTCTGTTCTTATCGCAAACAAGAGAAACGAGAGTTCTTTTATAGTCGGCGTTCCGACAAAAGCATCATGCGGTTTATGGATAGCTTGCTTTGGCGTGGAAGACGTAAGAGCCAATTATCAATGGCCACTGGAGACTATTAAGAGGACTGAACGACGGTTATCGATGAATCTTCAACCCAACTAATGTTAAAAATTAGCCTTAATATGATGCAAGAACTTGTCTTCAAAGACCTCCGGAACTAGTGGGTTTTTTTAAAGGCCCTTCATAGATAGACGATGGGCAGAAAGCTAGTATTATAGCATGAAAAGTGTAACTGTTGAAAATTCCTCTAGTGGTACTCCTAAACTAGCTCTACGAAAGTTCTCGACTGCGCTTTGCTGCAGCAACAACAGCATTCATCAAAATTCCACGGAGACCACCCTTCTCTAACTCATGAATACCGGCAATGGTTGTCCCACCAGGTGAGGCAACATCATCCTTGAGCTGGCCAGGATGCTTCCCGGTGGTGGTGACCATGGATGCTGCTCCCAATACCTGCATTATTGGAATATTTAGTATCCTCGAGATCATGGAGTATCAAGAAAAGTTGCTGATGTTTTGAGGACAATTTTAGAAGGCCAAGAAGATATGCTGTACCAACACGTCAGAGACTAATCCACTGATTCTGATCTGAAACTAAAAGTAAAATTAAGTGCAAATATTTTCATATTTGACAAGAATCCCTTCGTTTGGGGTGGGGGGTTGGGGGGCAGGCAGAATGATTTTTCCTAAAATAAGTAAGAGGTATCCAACTTCTCCCAAACATAGCTTTCCTTCTTCCAAATTACAACTAACAGACATGCCCACAAAAAGATCTCACTAGTATATATTAATATATAATTTCAGAATGCTGGCAACAAAAAATCTCCCCAAATGGACTGGAGACAACTGTAATGGGACAGATCTCAAAAAATTAAACTGAATAGGGCATGCAGAATTATCTGGCAATACCTCACCTTCTATGTATTACAAATGTTCTAGTAATAGTGCCTCTATATTCTTCAGAGTAAAATATACAAGGCATATAGGAATTTTGCTAGTACAAAATGCTGTTGTGAACCTGTTCAACCACCAGTTAAATCAAGCACCCCCCCGGAACCCCTCTCCAGCCAAAAAAACAAACGAAGAAAAAGATATATATATATATATATATATATATATATATATATTCAGAATATTATTAGGAAAAATATTGCAAAATAGGTCACCGTCAATCACCATTCACAAATCTATTTTGCCTAACTGGTACACTTCACTACTCCAGAATCCAGCAGACTCAGCCAAGGAACTATTCACTTGAGCACAGTGTAGATAATTAGATACAACTGTATCATTAAAGACGCATAAGAGGTGTTGCATTCATTTTTATTTTTTTTGTTTCCGCAGATATATTCAATCAACAAAACATAGTTTAAATGAATAAAATCAAATATCTAACCTCCGAAAGATCAAAATTATCAACAAAAGAATAAAAAAGGCTTAATATGGTAGAGGTTTGTTGGTTGCTATAAATATACTTTATGAAAAAAAACAAATAAGTGAGGAGAAATAGAAATATTAAGCACTACAATATCATGGAGAAAAGGAATCATGTTGTGGCAAAGTGGCTCTGTCAGCGCAATGAACTTACTGTCTGAGAGGCTAGACCAAGTGCTAGGTCTCGTGGTAGGCCTGCAGCTACCCCTCCATCGGCCAATGCTTCTATTGCTAAAAATATATATGCTGGGCCACTGCCACTGTAAAATTTAAAGGCGAGAATCTCAAGTCAGAAATATGCTACCCTTGCAAAGATACATATACATCGACGAGTGCATGCAAATTTTATAACAATGTGATTTTATGTATCATATGTGAAATAGATTTGTTTCAAACTCAGAAGCCTATTTCCCGCAAACTGAACCAGCAGCAGTGTGTCATAGGCAAGAAAGGATTGAAACTTTATTGTCTTAGTTTTGATTGAACCATATACCTTACGCCAGTGATTGCATCAAAAAGTTTTTCATCGGCTTTCCATACTTTGCCAATTGCTCCAAATAACTTAGATATGAGTTCTCCATCATCATCTGACGCAGCTCTTCCGAGGGTCATAACTGTAAAAGTTTACTTTAGACTGTAATAACAAAAATATATTGATACAATTACACGTGCGAATGAACATCAAACAAAAGGAAATAGAAGGATGGAGGAAATTGTCGGAGAAAGTAACACTACACTATGAAACCACTGTTCAAAAGGTGAAGGACTAATACTGTGTTTGTGAAGGAAATAATTCTAAAAATTTCTCTTCAAATCTCTTGTTTGTAAACTTTTTGAGGAAAGAACATACATCCATTGCTCAATTATGTAGTGTTTTCTCTCCACAAAACTACTAGTACACCCAGTTCTTGAGAGCTGACACAGGAAGCTTTCGTCTATTTCAACAATATAATGTTTGAGTACATTGATTTTGCAAAAGTAAATATAGAGCCGGTGCATCCTGATTCTACAGTTTTTAGCTAACCATCCCATCCTATTCGACTTGCATATAAGGCATGCATTTTGAGAAAGTAATCATAATAGTCTGTTTTAAAATAACCAAAGCCATCAGTGCTTTAAAGAAACAGTAATGGCAACATAATAACAGCTTTTCCAGAAAAGAGAAGGGTGTTGCTACCCGATGCCGCATTGCCTACAGCTGCAGGAGTATTCGGCATAACCCTAATAAACCGGTCGTGACCAGCCCATTCCTGGATTAAAAAAGGGAAATTTAATGAAATCTGCAGCAATACTAAAAGTGGAAACTGAAAAAGAGACCATGAAATACTTTAAAACAATGTTCTAAAAAGCGTTAAGGTGGATAGATGCACAAAGGCTTCCTCAATTATTTATCTTTATATTGTATAAGCACTATTCAATAACTGCAGCTAATGTAAAGATTCAATAAGAAAATCTTAGAGGACAGAAGTTCACAACACATTCATTTCAAACATAATAGAACTTCGAAATCTTCATTAATTGAGTAGACAAGAGTACAAATTTTTCAAAGGGGCCTAAGTGTCAGCAAAATCAACCCAGTCCCTCAACTGTTCTGCGGTAATATCTGAATGATACTTTTAACACACATAAAGGCCTTTACTAGCTTACTCCTTACTAAAACATTGTCAGGGTTTGGATTGTATAAAGGCGTATAACCAACTTTTGCATTATTTCTGCTAAGTGGTTACTTATCTGAACCTACATTTGTCCATCCGAGCCTTATATAATAGAGCAGATAAAGCTGGACCGTGAAACACTAAGTTGAAGCAAATATGTATGGCGTAGCAGCAACTCCCATATATATATATATATATATGTATGTATGTATGTATGTATGTATGTATGTTAATAAATATTATATACATGATCTCTATTTTCTAGGCATATTAATATATTATATTTCCCAAAATACCCTTAACTAATTAATTTCAATACATTTATTATAAAGTAGCTGGAAATATTTTAAGGGTAATTGGGTAGTTTCACACTATCATTAATTACAAAATGAGAACAATAATAGTTCTCCTTACAAACTGTGAAAAAACCTTAAGTGTCAATTTTAATGTGATGGACTGAAAAATATGTTAGAAAATTGCTACTATTTTTGGTAAAATAAAGGGGTGAAAGGAGACCGAAAGAACAGCTTTTGAAGATACAACAAGAAACCAGAATAGAACTATGTTACAGTCTGCTTTCCTCATTTTTCTTTCTTTTTAGTGACAAACCATAAAAGTCCTTGCTATATAGTCTACAACACAGATAAGATTTGTGCAGCTAGACATTTCCAAGTCTTTGAGCTTGTTATTGTAATTATTGCATATAACTGGTGTTAATGTAACTTTCTACCCAAGGTCTAAATAACATAAAAAGGAAAATGATATCCATGCTGTTGAACAAACCTTTTATACAGCTAAACAAGGGTTTACAATGCAGTGTAATTATTAATTTAATGTAAGTAGCTGAAAATGTTTTTGATTCCCAAGCTAATGCTCATATATGCAATGGCATATGTTCTACTTACATATACTTATCACTCTAATTTTGTGATGAAATAACATTATGTACACAAAGAATAAAGCTGTTTGAAGTTGAAGGCCTCCTTGCAAATGTGTGCAAAAACAAGAAAATAAATCAGCTTCCCAAACCTGCAGATCTTTCAATTTGACTCCAGCAACAACAGACACCAGAAGGTGCTTTACTGAAAGCTTTGCCTTTAACTGAATGACCGCAGTTTTAACTGCAAGGCGATGAAACAACTAATTAGCATGAGAAGGGGGAAACCAACGGACGCGCACACGCAAATAATACTAATAATAATAACAAATAAATAAATAAAAGATACAATTATAAGTTTTACAAATTCTCAAAAACCCTGACATCTAACCCCGTCATTCACTAAAATTTACACATAAGAACGGTTTCAATTTCATAAACCCTGACATTTTAACCCCTTCATTTGCAATGTTTTTTCTTTTCTTAGTATCTAACCAATTAAAATCTCCAATGGCAATCACCAAATCGATTTCAGTCACATGAAAATGATCAGATAATTAAGAGAAGGCAATACCAACTTGAGGTTTCACAGATAATATCACCACATCACTGTCTTGAACAACCTGTTAATAATATACCCAAAAGTTACTGAAAAACAGTATGAGTGAATACTTAATACGGGAAAAAACCTATGAGAAAAAACCTGATCGTTGTGATCGAAAACTTTGACGCCGAAAGACTCGAAAGCAGTACGTCGAGCTTTACCGAGATGGGCGGTTCGGATCCTGGAAGCGGGCAAAACACCGGATTGAACGATACCTCGGGCGATGCTCTCCGCCATTTTTCCTGCTCCGATGAACCCTAGCTTCATTGTATCGGTCGGAATCGGCACCGGAGCGGTCGCTGACATCGTGCTAATTTCTCTGGTGTGGCTCTGAAACAGATACACCTGTGTACAGTTAGGAAGATTAAATTAAAGGAAATGACTCATACCATAGGGGGCGAGTAAATCAAATTTAGGTGGAAATAATATAAAGGGAAAATAAATCCAATGTGATTGGACATAAGTACATAACATAAAATTTTAGTTGAAGATAATGGAATTGTATTTCTGTTAATTATAGTCGGTTAATATTTTGAGATAATTAAAATTAACTAAATTGTAATAATAATTTAATATTATATTAGTTTCAAATGTATATTTATAGTTCATATTTCAATTCACAAATAATTAGTATTTATAAATATTAAAAATTTATCAATATAATTTATTTGTGTCAAATATTTATTATATTTTATATAATATTTACTATCTTTTAATGTCATAAAACCATTCAACAAACATTTGAATTTTATTTTACAATACCGTCGTAAGTTTGAAAATAAGAAAAACGACCATAATATCGATATAATAGCAGAAGTTGGATCAAAGCTCTACGTTTTTAAGTTCGATTTCACCTCTTAACAGCACCTGGTATATACACCCCTAATACTCCGTATTTATTAACATTTATCAATGTATAGAACCCACAACTAGTCACATAAACAATCTTTTCCTTTGAAAGAATTATGTTATTGAGTAATTTAATATTTAGTGAAATGTTTTAATAACCAAAAGAAAAGTGATGTTTATTATTTTGACAACGTAAGTTTTTCTTATTTTCTCTTTTAATTACATAATAATATAAATTTTAATTTAATAATATCTAGTTCTTATTTGGGGCCTTTAAAAATTATAATTGAAAATAAAATTATTCCATAAAAAGAGTTATATTAATATAATTTCTTTATTACTTGGCAATAATTTATAGAATTCAAAATTAATATTTTCTTTATCTTATTCAAATTTTAACACCAACAATAATATATATATATATATATATATATATATATATAGACACACACACACACACACATACATACATACATACATAAATGTCAATCACATATTCAATCTTAATATTTGAAAAACATGTAAATATAGTTTGATTTAATGGGAAAGGCAGTGATTATAATAATGCATGGATGTATCAATAAAAGTATTTAGAAGCATAGATGGCTAAGTTAATTAATCACGAGCTGATAAGCTGGTGCACAACATTAATTGTTTATTATACTGTTTTGTCCTTAAAATGGTGCCGTATAAATATTTTTAAAAAAATCATTAAAAAAAGATGTATTTCTCTTTCTTTTTTTGCTTCTAATTGGTTGTTTAATCCATATTTTGTTTTGATATTCCGAGCACTAGTCTAAGGTAATTAGGATGAAAATGGGATGGAGTGTTCTAATTATTAGTCCATTTTCTGTTCCATTCATTTAAATGTTGCCATATACCTCTTAAATTTTAGAGTTATATTAAAATATACCTATATAAAAGACATATGTTAGTCTTAAAAGATATGGAAGGGGACAGGGGTACCAATTGGTAGATTCAAAAATTTGACGATGGAACTATGGGACATTTTGTTAGTTCGTGCGAAGGATGAGAGCAAAAATTCTTATAGTTAGCATTACTCTATCATATGTAACTAATTAAATTTGATGATTTCTCACAAGGGGTCAATTGTTATATTTTAGTTAGCTGACATATACAAGAATGCATCGGCACAAACACAAGCCCGAAACAACTTGAATTTGCAACCAAGCTGCCAAATGTTTGATACAAATGCACACCTCCAAACAAGACCATAGCAAATTTGATAAGTCTAGCTACATGTATGGTTCATCATGTGAACACACTTTACAAACTTTATTCACAGATACATTTCCGTCTCTTTTAATATATTATTATTTACAACTTAAATTTTATAATTTAATTTGTATAAATATCAAAGAATAAAAGTTTATATTTAAGATTATTATATATTTTATAATATTTCACTTCAAATTTATATAAAAAGTAAAAAAAAAAATCACTTCAATTGAATTATATAATTTCACAAACTTATTTTGTGTAAAGTAAAAAATATCTTTAATTTAAAGCCAAAGAATATGACATTACATGTGAGATTTACGCGTCAAATTATATCTAATTTTCATGTGCACTATGAACAGCTAGTTCATCGTCGTCGGTGGTTATGCCAACTGTCTCAGCTCCTCCTGGATGTGGGAAGACCACATTGGCAAATATGGTTTCCCGTGATTCTAAATTCAAAGGTTTCCAATTTCCCTTAATTAGTAAGTTGTTAGTTTCATGGAATAATTAATGTTAGCTGCATAATATAAAATGTTCATTTGTATCTATAAATGCTATTGATTTTGGATATGTAAATACTTTTAGGGTGAGCTTGATTTTTGGATCATTTAATTATTCGTCTACGACAATATACATACATATTTATGTTTTTTATGATAAAAATATTTTATCATGCACAACATGAATTGTATCGTATATTTTTATTAGTTATATCAATTTTAAAATTCAATACACTTTCGTTTAGTCCAAAAACTTAATTCGTATATCTAATTTTAGAAAAATATTATTATATTGATATTTTGCAACAGAGGAAGTAGCTTACCACTCGCAGGAGAAGAGAAAGCGAACGAGAAACAAAATTCCATTGTCTGGTCGGTCAACGACGATGACGCTACACAATGAAAGAAGATGCTTCACAATAGTAACTTTTGTGATATGACTCTCATCGAGTCAATACATAAGCGGGTCGAATCACGTTTCTATTTTTACTCATTCTCTGCATATTTTTGTATTCTCAATTTTAATGATGAATATGACTAAAATTCAGAATATAATGTTTGGCTTTAATTGTTAGTGGTTGACATGAGAAAATAAAATAAAATTTTAAAAAAATAATACTACAAATGAGAATGTGAATAAAATTAAATTAAAAAAAGAAAGAGTAATAATATAAGAGGAGGACAAAAACAATAAAGAAACTCGTATTGAAAATTATAATGAACAGTTGAAATGAACAATATTATTTATAAGGCAAAAATGATTATTTCAACGGTTATCACATTTTTTTTTATTTCAACGGTCATCACATTTAAGATTTTTTTATTCCTATTCTCATTTCATTTTAAAGTATAACCAAACACATCTTAAAAAGAATAAATATGAACGGGAGGTTAGTGGCAGGAGGTTGATGGATTCCTCAATTACTAATCAAAAAAAAAATTGGTCGAACAGATGAACCGGTTAAAACTGAATTTTCTCTCTCTTTTGTTTTTGCTAAGTGAGTTTTATTTTTTTGTTGTTTAAAACTATTTTTTGTCTTTTTGTGAACCGATTTAATGAATTTTTAAAATATTTGATGAAATTATTTTGTTTTAAAAGAATATTTATAAGAATATTGTCAGTTCGCTATGAATTTTTATATAATAATATTTATAATTTATAAGAATATTGTCAGTTTACTATGAATTTTTTGAATATTTAATAAATTTATAAAAATATTTATGATTTATATAAAATTTTTCTTAAAAAAATAATAGTCTAATTAAATTAACCATAAATTAATAATTTTACCGATTTAATATTCAATCAGGTCATGCTAAGGCGGTTCATTAGGAACGAAACTCAATTTCAACTTGTATTATTAGGAAGTTTGAATTTCGAAATTCAGGTTTGTTAGGTTAGTCGGACCCATTTTGCTCTTTTAATCTTTTTAGCTGAGAAAAAGAATTTGTCCTCGACAACCGTGGGGCTTAACTATTCCACCAAGAACCCAAAGTCATCGTCATATATCCATTTCAAGTTCCAGCCAATCAATATATATATATATATATATATAGTTGGAATTAGTGAAACACAATTGGCGGATTAGCTTTCAGAGTTTCAGATCTTCTCCACAACTACTGCTACTGCTACTTTGTTCATTAGAAGAAGAATATATACATATTTATATACTCAGGAAATATCAGTATACACACACACACACACACACACACATATATATATAGCAATTGAAATGGCACAACTATTCATAAATCAGGCAAAGCAATACGCGTTGGGAAGACCCAGTTATCCCCAAAAACTGTTTGAATTCATAGCCTCCAAAACTCCATCCCGTGACCTCGCTTGGGACGTCGGCACCGGCAGCGGCCAGGCTGCTTCTTCTGTACGTACTCTTTCATCGATCTCCTACTTTTTTTTTTCGATCGGCAAAATCCTAACTACTACTTACTCAATTCTCATCTTATATACATAATTCTCGCCCATGAGATTTGATCCTGACCTTTAGGTCATGAGAGTGTACTCCTACCCCTGAGTTTAATTTCTTTGTTTTTTAGGTGTCAAAGTTTTGGGAATGGGATTTACTCCCTATGATATGAAAATTTGTCATATATATTTAGTAATTAGATTAAAATCTTAAATGATAGGGAGTAAGTTTTTAAAGACATAATAAAGAATGAATCACTTCTTGATACAAATAACCCGGGACCTCAAGTTTTGAGAGAGACTGATTTATATGGCAAAGATATTCTCGGAGTAATTTTCATAGGCAAAACTAAATATCTTTGAACAATCTTAAAAGTCACATCGACTGGGTTCATTTGGGAGAATCATTTCTTCTCAGGCCAAATTTTGAGTTGATTGACTAATGCTCACTTTTGTTTTGGTTTAAATTTTAAAATTTAAGTGAAACAAAAATATTTATGTCGAATATGACTGTGCTATGAAAATGATGGGATGCCTTATATTCTTGAAGAAAGCTGCCTAGGTAGCCAAACTTGACTAGGCAGTTACAAATTTTTTTAAGACCGGCTAACAGGTGTTACCAGAACTCACCGATCAGGTGGATTCTTTTGTTAACGAAACTTGATTCAGCTGGTAAAATTTAGTATATATTCTCATTAAGTTAAAAGTTCAAATCTTATTAGTAATTTGTAAGTATCAATGTAAGTTTTCAAAGTTGCCAAATAAATTGAGAATACATGTTTTACTCATAGCTATTCTTAGCGGATAATATATGCTTTTCTCTTTTGAATAGGTTATTATTATTTTACCATAATTTACCCAATTATGTCATGCCGTAGATTTCTGACCTGAGAATTTAAATATAGGTGTTTTGGATTCATTAGATTTGTTAAATGTAAATGCTAACAAGTTATATCTGTACCATCTTTTTTTTTTTGGGGGTGCTAGATGGTACTCAACATTGTTTTAATGATAATTACTACTAGTTATTTTTGCTAGTCTTCTTCATCTCTTTTAGTTGATGATACGTGCCACATCGAATGGGTGGGGCTGCACGAACCACTCCATTGAGCTTCCACCTTATGTTAATTAGTGACAACAATGTGTGGAAATTAGTTCAATTGTCCTCCACCACAAATCTACACTGATGTTAGGACAAAGAATTAAAGTACAATTTCATAGTCTATTAATTCCTTATATTGTTTCGAGTATTGCATATTATAAAAAAAAAGTTAATTAATATTAGTGTTAATCATATCAGTAACATACTATGACAAGAGTTGGTAATTTAATTTTCAGCTGGCAGAGATATATAAGAATGTCATTGGCACGGACACAAGCCCAAAACAACTTGAATTTGCAACCAAGCATCCAAATATTCGATACAAATGCACATCTCCCAACATTTCCATGGCAGAACTTGAACGCGACATTGCAGCAGAATCAAGCGTAGACCTTGTCACAATAGCTCAAGCTATGCATTGGTTTGATCTCCCAACTTTCTACCAACAAGTGAGACATGTCCTCAAAAAACCAAATGGTGTGATTGCAGCTTGGTGTTACACTTGCCCACAAGTTAACACAGCCGTTGATAATGTATTCCAACCATTCTACAACGTCGATGCTGAACCTTTCTGGGAATCACCGAGAAAATTTGTGGACGAAAAGTATGAAACTATCGATTTTCCATTTGAGCCGGTGGATGGCCTTGATCATACAGGGCCATTGGAGTTTGATGCCATAGAGAAGACGATGAGTTTAGATGATTTTTTCACTTACTTAAGCTCATGGTCTGCGTGCGAAAAAGCGAAAGAAAAGGGTGTTGAGCTTTTGAATGATAATGTCATTGAGAATTTTACTCGAGCTTGGAATGAAGATGGAAATCACATCAAAATTGTTAAATTCCCTATTTATTTGAGGATTGGAAAAGTGGGAAATCTTGCCGATTGAGAGATGATGAGAAAAATGAGCTTTCGTTGTAATAAATCATTTTGAATTATTTCTCTTTGGCATGGAGAATGCTGATTTAAAATAAATGTCTCTATAAATAATCATATGTACGTAGTTCTATTGATGATTTGGACATCATCAAATTTATTATGGTCCATCATATATATGCTGGTTGTTGAACTTCGCTGTACAAGTTCTTGTATCATTTCTATCATGTAATGTATTAATGAATCGATATCATTTCTATTATAAGTCCATATAGAATGTATATGAACAAGAAAATGATGTTTTCGCATATTAATCAGTCTGCACATTAATTATAGCTGTTAGTTTTGTTTGGGTTTTCTAGTCCCCTTTTGTAATGAAAAAAGGGGGGAAAAACAAAGAAAACGAGAACATTTTCAGATTAGGAAACAAATTACTAAAATTGAGGAAGTCAGATTTAAGATATTTAATGAAAATTGATTTCAGTGAAAATTGAAAATCAATTGATTGATATTTCTGTTATAGTCAGATTTAAGAAACGACCCCATTTTGGGTTTATCTGATATACATCCTAGTGGTTTAGATGTATATACATCCTAACGTACAACGTTGTTTGTGTCCTTTTATATGTAATTCCTACAACCTTTTACATTGGAAAAAGAACCATTCATATAGCTAGCTAGTAGTGGCACGACTATTCACAAAAATAGCAACGCAATAGCTGGTGGCAAGACCCAATTATCCACCGCAACTGTTTCACTTCATTGCCTCTAAAACTCCTTCCCATGACCTTGCATGGGACGTCGGCACCGGCTGCTTCCTCTGTACGTAATCTTTTCATTCTCATTTATTTATGAAAATTTTTAATTCGAATTTAGATATTTATATATGTTAAGTTTGTAATTATACTAGCTACTAAGATTTTAATGGTCATAATGTTGTCACTTATGAAAACCTAATATCTCTGGATTAAATTTTATGGTGTCTTTTACTATATCTAATGTTTACATCCGATTAATCTCTTTCTAACTCCTAGTGATCCGGTCTACCTCTAATTAATCGTGTTAAACGTTATTTTACCTAATGTCTTGTACAAAATTGATTTTTACATAGCGAAGATATACAAGAAGGTCATCGGCACCGACGCAAGCTCAAAACAGCTAAAACTTGCACCCAAACTTCCAAATGGTGGATGATAAAGTACAAAAATATCGATTTTCCATTTGAGCCCGTGGATGGATTTGATCATACAGGGCCATTTGAGTTCAAAACGGAGAAATCGATGAGTTTAAATGATTTTTTTTGTATACTTAAAAACATTGTCCCCGTATCAAACAGCGAAAGGGAAGGGTGTGGAGCTTTTGAATGATAATGTGATAGAAGATTTTAATCGAGCTTGGAATAAAGATGGAAATCAGTACCCCATTTATTTGAGGATTGGAAAGCTTGGAACTCTTCCCAGTTTAAGATAATGATCGAGTGTTTTTGTCCAGTGGTGCTAGCTACAATAAGATTGTTCAAGTAGTTTTCGCAATCAACATGTATTGATGCTACTATGCTAGGTTGCTACCTCTGAATTAAGGAGTTTCCTTTCAATGTTTTTTTCTTTTCCTAGTTCTGCGATATTGTGGTTTATGTAATTTTTGAAGTTTCCCAGATTATATATCATGTATTGTGAGAGATTTATCCAAGACTTTTTGGATAAAGTTTTAAGTTTATGGAATAAATAACTTCTCAAGAAATGGTTCCGAAATAAATATTTTCTTGTCTTTGTCACCCCACTACCAAAAAATATATTTCCCCAATAACCGTATGGTGCCATATGCTAGTCTAAATGTCTAATAAAAAAGAATCTGTTAAACTCATATACTTAATTTAATAGGTAGAAATTCTATCAATTCATAGAATTTACATTACATGTGGTAGAATTAAAATAAAATCCGATTATAAAAAGAACGAACTGAGTTAAAAGTTTGCCAAGCTATAATCCAGTATGCAATATATGAGCGCCGGTAAGGTGAATTAGTCCAGAACTTAGGCGCCAGTTTAAGAAACCTTTTGTCCGCACTTGAGTAAGCATTCTTGAATGAGGTATTGTTTGCTATTTTTTTCATAATTTTATTCTAGAAAAGACGTAACAAGTGAGAGGATCGGTCGATCTAGACGTATAGTCTCACATATCGACTCTACGATTGCTAATCCTTTTGATCGTGAATTACTTATCACTTGTTGAACCTTGTGAATTGCATAAAAATAGGATACTCAAAAAAAATTATAAAATATATTTGGTGAAACAATGTGAATAAAAGATCCCACTAAATTAAATTGAATTTATGAATTTAAAAAATAGCGAGAATTCTTGATCCCTCGACATCCCTTTCATTCGAAATCGAGTTTTCCGCTCGAATAAGGTGGTAATTCTGTTGACCACAAGTAATTAGCAATAACCGCATACAACCTGAGACAAGCAGAAACATTTAACCTCTTCGTGCAAATAAAATGAATTTTTAATTCCCGATCCAACTATATATAACCGAATAAAAAATATAGCTGGTGTTAATGCAGATAAATGTGTAATCGATCCTTACGATTTACGAATAAAATTATGAGCCTCATTTCTCGAATCAACCATAGCTCTGATATTGATATAAATTAACTATTTTAAATAGTAAAAAATGGTTTAAGTATAAAAAGGAAAAAATTACAAAAAGTATGCTATATCTTACGTAAAATGAAACATCTCACTTATAGTCTAAACGGGTGCAATTCTAATGTTACAAAGTGTATTAGGTACAACATTTTTTAAAATTATGTTATGTGTTAACAAGTGACAACCCTAACAGGGTTCAAAGCCCTAGATGTTGTAAAAAAATGATACAGTAAAACTCATCTCAACCTAAATATTATATAAAATATATAAATAAAAAAGAAAAAGAAAAAATAAGAGGTGATAAATTTTGTATAGATAAAAGTTTAAATTTATATGAAAATAGTAATACTGATATGTATAATTTCTGAAAGTACACAGATCCTTATAATATCAATATTCATACAGGTCGATTCACAAATATTAAAAAAATTCTAATATTCTTGATATTTAACTCATGCGAAATAGAAACGTAATAATTGAGGAGATTGTGTAATTAATTTAAATATAAATAAAACAATAAATATGATATTTATATGAAATAAGTTAATCTTAGACATAAAAAAACTAATAACGAAGTATAAAATTATTATGACGTATATTGAAATATAATGCTTCAATAAAAGATGTAATCATGAACAATAAAATATTATTGACTTCATAATTAAGTGTCAAAGATAAAACAAATAGTAATTGAATAACAATAATAAGAAAAAAAAATAATGTATAGACAACTAAAAGAAGAAGGTCAAAAAATGAACGGAAAAAGGTAAACTTGAACTACAAAAAACTCAAAGCTAAAAACTAAAAAAAAAACTCTCTTTGCCTTCTAATTGTATAAGTATTTGTAAATCTAACTACATACATTACTAAAATATGAAAATTTTAAATTTTATCACTTGAAAAGTATTTAATTCCAATCTCTATCACTTTATCGCTTCAAGTAGTGAAGATTTTTTCAACTTACTATATTCATTCTCAAAAGAATTTTCAATTTTTCAAAATGTATCTTAACAAATCTTATTTTTACATAACTCTTTTGTTTATTTATTTTTTTATAAAATAAAAATAAAAATAATAAATAATTTAATAATAAATTGAACATAATTAAAGTGGTGAAAATAAATAAATTATGTACTTATCAAATATCATTCACTATTTAAATTGAACTATTTCAAAGAACTTCTCAAGAAGTTAAATTTAAAAATTTATATTATTGAAGCTAGATAAAATACACTAGTAATATATAATTATTTATTTGTTTGTTTGTTTTATTAAATGATGATAGTAGTAATTCTTAAGATAATTTTTTTTTCCAAAAAATAAAAATTGTAAAAGATAATTAACAAAGTTCAAAACCCAAAAATAGGGGGAGGGGATTAGAGCGAGCTTTACCAATTATGAAGTAGTTGCACCATTCCTGCATCGTTGGCGGTAACATCAAATCTCCATCTCTCTCTTCTCTCTTCTCTCTTCTCTCTTCTCTGTATAAACGAAGAAGACGAAGAAATGGCGGCAAATTTCTTCGAGTCCGTCACCTCGTTTTTCAGCGGCGGAGATCAGATCCCCTGGTGCACCCCCGATATAATCGCTGTAAGCATCTCTCTAAATTAGTCACTCTGTACTATTTAATTCTCATAAATTCAAATAGCAAACGTCTGAATTTATCTGCAATTCAATCGGATTCTTATGGTTCTGAACTTGTCATCATCTCTAACCAATGTGATCATGTGTGTTGTTTATTTGGTTGTTTGAACAGAACGAATGTTCGGAACTTGATTCATGAATTAAAAAGTTATTATCTGTTTGTCCGGTTTAATCGGCAAAAATAAGACAAAACAAACACATAGATCATTCAATTTGTTGTGTTATGAGGTTCAAAATTATTGGTGACATTAAATTTTGTACAGGAGCCTAATAGTTTGATGGATTGTCTAAATAAATTCAATACGAAGAAGTTTGTATTGAAAGGTTGGAACTTTAGAATGAATTGCTTTGATGGTCCTGTAGATGTAGAAGTTCTTCCACATATCTTTCATTTATTTTTATTTTTATTTTTATCTTTTTATTATTGGTTTCATTTATTAGGTACAAAGAAATTGCCCAGTTTTATACTTTTATAGGCCAATCTAGCAGCTTCTCATATGTAATGGCAGGATTAGTGATTTAATTCTTATGAATGTATCTTATTTGAAGTTAAGTGATGAAGAAATGTGCAGTTTATTCTGTGTTCAATTTTCAATCTAATTGCTCTGATATTTGGGCAGGGTTGTGAGAAAGAAGTTGCAGAGGCTTCTGATGAACAGAAGCCTGAAAGCATTATGCGATTGTCTTGGGCTTTGGTTCATTCCAAACAACCAGATGATGTGCAGCGAGGAATAGCTATGCTTGAAGGTCATAGATGTATTCTATAATATAATAGAATGTAATCATATATATTTTAAGCTCAAGTAGATTGTGCACCACACAGTTCACGAAAATTGGTCTGACACCCCAAACATCGTAACACATTGACTTGCATCCTAATATTTGACAAACTCTTGGGTAATCAGATTAAGAATGGTATATGTATTGGTCACAGTTCTGGTTTTGTATCTCTATCATCTGAATATTTTCAGTCTCTCATTTCAGCTTTTTGTCTAGGCTACAACGATGGTATGAAGGGTTTTGTGCTTTCTTATGTTAAAATAAATGCTCCCCGACATATAGGTTACTCATTTACCTAATGTGGAGTATTATATAGTTTTATATTAAATTTTGTGCCTGTGCCATCCACTTAGATGTTAACTGTGGACGTCTTAATCATCCATCCGAGGTTCTAAAGCACTATTTCTAGCAATGTGATCCCTCCAGGTCAACATCATTCTTTTATTTTAACAAAATTGTGGAAAATGTCACTCTCGCTGTTATGCTATATCAATTCATAGTTGGTGTAAAATGATTACATATTTGACCTGCGAACCTCGCTACAAACTGAATATCTTTTGTTTGCAGCTTCTTTAGCCAATACTACTGCCCCGTTACAAAAGAGAGAGAAGATTTATCTGTTGGCTGTTGGATACTACAGAAGTGGTGACTTTTCAAGGAGTAGGCAGCTTGTTGATCAATGTTTGGAGGTCTGTAAATTTGTATTTATTTACATGCTTGTGTGTATTTGTGTGTTTTTATGTGGCTTTCTCTTTTTCCTGTTTTTGAGGCTTTTCCTCTCTTATCTATGTTAAAATTTTGTGAAATGCTATCTTAGTACATATTAATGGTCCTTTAGTCCTTTAATATTGCAAAATGACTTACCTTAGCAAATAAAATTCATTCTTAGAGATGAATGCAGTTGACATTAACATGTTATTGTTTCATTTCCAATCTGTATATGGCATCAAATATTTTAAGGGCTTGCAACTATGTTATGAGGAAGTAGTAATTATCTTTGACATATTGGGGACGTGGGACTCTGGTAGCCTTGGTATTATTTAAGAATATTGCTTGGGCCTTAGTTAATTCAACATTCATATGTATGCAGCAGATTGACTGATTTACAACTCTGTATTTCACCCAGTTTTTGTTATCATAATTGAGCCTTCAAGTTTTGTAATACATTTTTATGAGGAATCCTGGTCTCTTTTCCTTGTAGATTGCACCCGATTGGAGGCAGGCTCTGTTCCTTAAGAAGACAGTTGAAGAGCGAATTACAAAAGGTGGTGTATTGTTTCTGCTGGTTTTTCCCCTCTGTTGTGCTTGTATTTATAATCGGTCTTGTGTAGTAATATGTATATATGGATATCTGCAGATGGTGCCATTGGGATCGGAATTACTGCTACCGTAGTAGGACTGATTGCTGGTGGACTTGCCGCAGCACTAGCCAGAAAGAACTAGCAACACCCCAATAGTTTAATGTGCCTAATAATAGAACACCGGTATCACATATGTTGACTGTTTCGTGATAGACTGATAGCAATCACCTTGGTACTCTAGAAATTAGTGATTTCATGACGTGCTTAGGGAATCAGATGAACTTGAATATGAAAATTTTGATTGTTCAGTATGGTTCCTGTACCTTTTGAGTTGCTCAGTGTTCCATTACCCTTTAATCTTGATATTGTTTGCTGAAATGCCATTACATCTCTTTCATGTTCTACCCCGTTTTACCCAGACGTAGAAACCGTCTTATTTGCTGAATATGATCCCTGGATGGAGTTTGGTTATTTCTTCTGGAGAACAACAAATCACATAAACTTGTTAAATATTTATTTCTTAAAGTCTTGTCACCATGGATACATCTTGCATTTTGATATAATCCCCATAATATTATTTTGGAGTTAAAACTGCCACTTCTTAGAGAGAACTAAAGTTCTCAGTAACAGCAAGTAAATCTTCATATCGAGGAAATAGAATCTACAAGACAGATGCATTAAACTATTCCAGCCTGTAGAGTCAAGAGCAGATTTGCAGTACATTTTCAAGATACTTCTTGGTAGCTCATACATCTTTTTGTTCTCAATAGCCGGAGCAGCCAAAGCCTATCATGCAGACAGACGAGATGCTTTAGTTGACTTGCAGCAAATGCTAAATTTGATATGATTCAGTTGATTGTTTTCATCACAATTAAAGAAAAGAGTATTATTTACAAATTTTATTTAAGCTTAAAAATGAGAAATAAATTTATAGATTTGCTCGAGTCCGCAGCTGCTGTGCGCTCATATTAAATATCCTGCAGGATGTTACTTCTCCAAAATAAAAGTACTTGGTCAGTATGTTTCTTATAGATTTTCTTGGTCTAGCTTAGTTTATAAATAGATATGGAGTAAGATTTTAAAAAGGCTCAAACTTCACTAAATTCTTAATAAACAAACTTGAACACATTTTCATTTGCAGCATAACCAATTTAAGTACGATGTTTAAATATTGCCAGCGACTTGTCTCACACCTCTTTTGGCTAGAAATTGGTTTAGAAAAGGGAGGATAATAATAGCTTATTTCTCAACTCCTGGTTTAGAAAAGGCAAAAGAATTTTATGCGCCACATTCATCATCCAAATAAATTTATTTATTTTTTGTTACAATCCAAATTAAAACATTTAACGCATAAAAAATGTGTGAAGGTTTGAATTCATAAATGTGATCAGCAATTTAGTTGATATATCTACCAGGGAAAAAATAAAATCTGTCTACTAAGGAGGTTCTACAAATTAGTGAAACTGCAACCGCAGATATAAAACCAATTTGCATCATACACTATGGTCTACGCTAATCAAATGAATTCTCTACTTGTCCTAGAAGAGCATTGATAGTCAAATACAACTGGATACAGAACAAAGAGATGTCCTACCCTTTACAGAATTCATACACCACTTCAGATAAGATGTTCACCAAACACAGCGATAAGTAACATAATATTCCGTAATTTCTCCAGTGTATGTAATTTGCACCACCTGCCCTTTTTCAAGTGCATAATATCGAGCAATTGCATCTTTTTGTAGGATCCGGGGGAGCTGGAAAATTGAATAACAAATATAATTACTCCAATGAAATCACTAGAATCCAGAGATATTGATGATATCGACAGTAGTCATAATTTAAATGCTGATGTGCTAAAACAATTAAAGTTTGATCTCATAGCACAATTTTTCAGAAGCGGATTGACAGAGATGTTAAGTTGTTTATTCCAAGTTTATCTACAATGTAATTCTACATCTAAACGAACATATGATCCAAAATCTGTATATGAACCAACAATTATATCTACTCCCAGATATAACATATAGCTTTATGAAAACGAAAACTTCCACTACCTTTAGGATGGTACAAATTGCCTAAATCCTACCCATACTTTACTGTCGAACTTATAGAAGATAATTTTTTTACAAACACAGAAATTGAAAGCACACCTGCTTCTCTTCCAAACTGTACTTGTTCAAGAGAGCTTGTTTCTCTTCATCTGTTAGTACCCGATGCTTTGGCTTCAACTCATGTTTCGTGATATTAACAAGCAAGTCGGTTATCTGTATATATACCAACTCAAGGTAAGATAAGCAAACTGAGGTAAGTACTGCAATCAGTATTGAATGAAAGAAAACATTGCTACATTTATTCTGCATAACAAAGATAAAATGTAACAACCAGTTCCAAAAAACTCAATCCGAGTAGAAACACGACTCAATCCACTGTCTCAGCAATAGGTCATTTTGGTTCCGTCATTCCGTGCATCACGTGCCTACCAATATGCTCACGAAGGTACAACTAATAGTAGAATTAAGCATTACATATAATCCAATCTACATGTCTCAAACCACAAGAAGTACACCCAGAATGTCACAATTAACAGTATTATTAGAAGTAGAGTTGAACCTCAAAAAATTCAAAAACACATAATAAGATGTGTTTAAATTCAAAAACACATAATAACATGATTTGATCTGGAGCCATGCTGCAGAGGTCCTGACACTTTCCCACGCCCAAAAGTTTGTTTAAATAATAAGATGAAAACAACAAATTAAAATGCTGATGAATTAAGCAAGTGACAACGACCATACATCCTATTTATGCAATGGAGAAGGCAAGTGCCTAGGATGGACTTTAAAACAACTAATAAGCCAATCATAGGTCATAAACGTATCTCGCTATCATTTAGTACATCTGCCCAGTTGAGCTGAATGCTACAGATCTCTGGACACTCGGCCATGCCTATGAGATAGTGTTAAACTTATGAGATCGCGTTAAGCTTAGGCTTAACAAAGATCTCAAAATGAACACAGATACAGAAACAAATTCAGCAAACAGAGAATTTGGGAGGGAATTCAGCAGTTTTCATTAATAAAGCAGGAAGAACAAGGATAACTCAGAGAAAGACCATGTCTCCTCTTCTGGATAATTCTCAATATATATTCAGACTTAAAAGAAATAGAAATGACTCTGTACAATTTATATATCCCACAGCATGTGCAATACCCTATTCTGTACTACCTAGTACAGTCCGTCCTCCATGACTCTGAAACATGCTCCATAACAGAGAAGAAAAGTAAACAGACAAAGAAAAGGAAATTGAAATGACATTACTAGCCCTCTCCATAACAACCTACAGCAGAATATTATGCAGCCTAACAGATTGTTCCTTATTTTAAGCTTTTTCTGTCTTCATTTTATCTTTCAATTCCTCTAGTAGAACAATAAATAGCATAAGAAATGGAAGGATAGAGGACTCAACCAATCCTTAAACAAGGACAAACAAGAAAGAAAAGAAAACCAAAAAATATCTCTCCATCCTCCACAAAAATCAGGGCCTGAAATTTCCCAAATGATATTGAGAAAAAATTGAGCTTCCTCCTAGAGATGATGCCTGCAAATTCATAATGATGTTAAAGGACTTACTTGGAATATTTCAACCTTGAAGGAAAATAGATCCAGAGCTTTACTTGCTTGGTCTGTTATTTTATTTTGCACTACTAATATCAGCCGACTTAAACTGTCCTTATTCATTATTTGAGTTGCAATGCTACGGATGGAATTTACTTTCACCACACCAGGCCCAGCAAAAAGTGCAAGAATCTGCAAGTAATTATGAACATAATAGTAATATAAAGAACTAACTACCAGTAACAATATGAAACAGCACATGTCAAACAATTATTAAGCTGCCAAAATGTATTTGTCCACCTTTAGTGAATTTTAGGTTTAAATATAAATTACCACCCCGAACATGATGATTTTTGCCACTTCATGGCTTGACCCTTTTTTTTTGTGGTTGCATTCAAGGGATTGAACTCTTAACTGAATTCAGTTTGGTTAAACTTATGCATAGACATCACCAATTGCTAATGTTACTTTTAAATGTAAATCATTTTAATGTTATAAAAGGATAAAATTGTTGTTCATCAGAAATAAATCCGAAAAAAGGCCAAATATACCTCCAATTCACAAAATATCTCTTCACAAAACTGATCCTAGAAGTGTCATTTCTAACTTATTGCTAAGAAGAGTTTTGTATGTGAACTGGTGATATGTTGTAATTTATCATTATTTTTTTCTAGGTAACCTGTTATGCTGGACGACAATTTTGGCCTTTTAAAATATAAAAAAGATTAGGAAAACAGCTAAAATATGACTTTTTATTACACATCATCACTAATAACACATAAGAGCATGACATGTTAGCAAGTGGTGAAATTTATTCATTAATTGATCCAAGTTGAAATAAATTAAGTTCATTCCCTTGATTTCCGTACTAAATGGTGGTAGTCCCTGAAGTGGACAGAAATAAAAAGTTCAAAATAGTAGTCCACATTTAATATAAAATTTTAAAGAATGTTAAAAGGTTTTAACGTTATCACAACCACACTTATGAGAAACATGGATTGATTTGGTTCATGAAATGAAAATCGGTATTATCTTATGCGTTCGTGGCACGTAACCAATATGAGTTCCCTGCTAACCATGAGCCTAAGAATCTTTCAAGATTGTAATATTTTGAAAATATGCAAGAAAATATAGTGCCAGCAACATTAAAAGCCTAATAGCACAGACTTTATGTGACTATTCAATAGCAGATACCAAAACAAAAGTTATCAGGCTACATTAGTATCTCACTACATTAATCCAAAAGATGATAGCCACATAGCTTAAATACAAAAAAATGTCTGACTGGTCAATGGGTCTCAACTCATGAAGAGGCTTGCGCATGTTCAAAATCACAAGAAAAATAAAAGATGGGCATAGCTAAAGTTCTAGTTCAACTTCGTCTGCTGATGCTCCCTCTGTAGAGGATCTTACGGATCAAGCACTCCCTTTATTTATGGCAACAATATAAGTATTTTATCACAAAAACAAATAAATTTTACCCCTCCCTGGTTCCTCCCCCACAACAAAAAGTTTTTAAAAAACTTAATGTGCACCAGTTAAATTGCTAATTGTGAACATTGGAATCATAACATTGATTCCACCTACGTAAGGTGTACTAGTAGACACTATTCAGTGAGCAGACACAAAAATATAAAGCTATTAAGCTACATTTAGTGTATTAGTAAATAATTTGAAAATCAAATTGCCACTGAGCTTAAACATACCCTCCCATGCAGACAGACAACAGACACACACAGCACTGAAAAAATTTAGATACCAAAGAGAAAAAAAAATTCAGACCCAATAATCATAACAATGAAATAACTGCACGCCACTATTCAACAGCACACTAAAATGTAAAAAGCTATCGGCCTACATTTGGTTTGTTAGTCCATACTATTACAAAAAAGAAAAAAAAACTTAATGTGCACCAGTTAAATTGCTAATTATGAACACTGGAATGAGTATTGAATATATAGAACACTTAGTGAACATTGAACACAACAATGAGTATTGAATATATCATCAAATTGAAAAAATGAAAAATATAAAATCTTTTCCTAATCTGCACTAGTTAAATTCCTACTACTGACCACCAGACTAAGAATAGGATTCACCCAGTTCAGACCCAATAAACAATAGAACAAAATAAACACCATGCATTATCAGTAAACACAACATTTCATAAACCCAAGCTGTTGCTAAACCCTTATCAAGACTCAATTTTCACAAAGAAACCAAACAAGATACTGTATTAAATCAACCCCATTAAAATTTTACCTTGTTAGAAGGGTCGGCATGGTGAGAAGCGGAGATCCGAAGGCGATCGGTGTCGGGGGTTTGACTATGAGTGTCGCGAAACTCCTGAAGGGAGAGATTGATTTCAGAATCAGGGACGGCATAGCCTCGATCCTTGAGCATCTCCAGCAGGGTTCTGCGTGAAAGGTAGTATCTGTGACTCTCCAAACTACCTCCGTCCACAAAGCTACTCAAACAGGGCTTTCTGATATGTACATGGCCACCGTCACCGTCCATCTCCATTCTATCGACTCCGTCTCTTTCACCTTCCATGGCAGCCATTCTTCTCCTGATTTTCTCTCTCTGGGAAACTGGGAAGGGAACTGAGTTTTGAGAGAGTGAATTTTCTTGTGATGGGTGTTTGGAGTCTTTTGTGGGGCGCGAAGTAGAGGATTGGCGTTGGGAGGTACTAAAAAGCAACCAAACCAAATAATAAAAAAACTAAAATTAAAATAGAAAAAAAGTAAGAAATTGATGGGTTTTTCTAAACTGTAATTCTGATTTTCGTAATAAAAAGGTAACCAGCAACAATTATCATAAATATAAAATACTAAAAAGTTATGTAAATCTCTCAAAATTAAAATATTATAAAAAAAATAATAAAAGAATAAAAGACTAACCAGATAATCAATATTAAAGAATAAAATAAAATTAATTGTATAATAACTTATAAAAACAACAAAAATAAAATAACACAATAAAATTACTAAATAAAAACAGGATAAAATAAAATTATAAAATTTTAGAATTAATAAATTATTTTAATTTAATATAAAGTAAAATACATTCAATAATATGCCACGATTATTATTTTAGATAGTTACAATTAGTAAAAAAATTAAAAATATAAAAAAAACCCTAATATATATAATTAAATGAAAAAATAACTTATTAAAAAAATAAATTCATTAATTTTTAAATTTATAAATATAAACTTAATAATATTGTACACAACATTATAAAATATTGATCTCATATTTAACACATTAAAAATTAATGAAAATTTTAACTTAATTATTTCAATCAATTGAGAGAAAAAAATCATATTGTGCACATATTAAAAAGTCAGTAATGTAATGATTTTATATTTATAGGATGTTATTACCATTATAACTACTTCTTCCATAAAAAATAATTACATTGCTCGTACGTAAAATATTAAACCTTGAAAATTCAAACAACTACATAAAACTCAGTTGGCTCTCATTTCCCCGTCATTTTCAAGGTTGAGGATTCACAAATGTTTGCCTTTTCTTTATTTCCTTTCCTATTTTCTTATTGGGTATATAATATATTTTCATTTTAACACAATCATAATATGATGACTCGTAAAATGAAATAACTTATATCAGCATTAAAATTATCTAATCTATACGTCCCTTTTACATAAGAACACTCGTCAATTTAAAATATGAATATGAATGTTAGTGATCACATATAATTTAAGAGCCACACTTGTTATACAAACAAATATACTATCTTTGTAGGCACTAAAACTTGCATGTATTTCTAGAAATATCGAAATCAGTTATTGAAATAGGATTTTATGTTGGGTTTACTTTTTTTACAATATTATTTTGCAATTAAATTTATATACCAAGAGAGATCGGTAACAACGAAATTCAAATTCAAGCCTTACAAATATACAAAATGTTCGTAACTTTATCAGCTCAACTAATTTTAAATTCGCATACATACTTGAATTTCATAAACTAAACTCTCTCTCATAAATGTACATACTCGATTTTTACTTTTTTAATAAGGAGGTGGATATTTTTTTTTACAAGGTCCTTTCTTTTACACAAGTGTCACACTCGTTCGATCTTATGTTAAGAGGGGGTGTGAAAATATTAAATTCTCTTCTTGATATAATACCAGAGCATTCCAAACTAACATCCCAGGAAAACATTTATGTCATTATTAAGCAATCAAGATGCCTAAATGAAAGTGCATTGTGACGAGGTGATACTAAATAAATCAAGAATAGAGTGCGAAACGAAAAAACAAATCTCCTACGAGTTTTTTTTCTGGTCTCAATGCTCATTGAAGATCTGAAGACTTGAAACAAGTAATCTTTGATGTCTGCACTTTGTGGTCATATGGCACCAAGAAAACACAAGTCCAGCTCTAAATTTTAAGATTCAAGCTAGGAACCCCTTGTTCAAATTTGTACCTAAGTACGAGTATCTTGACATGATATACTACCACATATTCAAGAGAGCAAGCAGTCATATAAATTTCAAATAAAATTTAGTAAAATGAATCTTATGAACAGATATAAAACTTTCAACAAAATACATTTCAATTTCTTCAAGAATCTCTCTTGCACTTGATTTCTCTGTAAGTATGTTTTACAAAAATTTGGTTCATCTAATAGTTACTATACCAGATTACACCACTATGCAATCTGGTATCAGCCCCAAAAACTAATTTATACCATATGGTAGCTGCATATCTGTCTCTTCCCAGTCCACAACCCCTCCTTTCCCCTCTCCCTCTTCCCCCACCCCATCCAACCCCCAAACAACTCAAAACTGAAAAAAGTTGAAGCTTTGCATAAATATCAAGTGTAGAAAAGCATTAGAAGTGCTACCATATTGGTGTGTGCGCTACTAAATGCAACAACTAAGGTAATGCTTTTCCAAGGTTTTGGCATCCCACGCGGCTCCTAATGTGGAGGAACATGGGGTAACTAAAAACTGCACTTTTTAGTACAACTACTCCAGCTTTACTTGATAACTTAACAAATGAAAGTCACACCTCACAACAAATTCCAGTCACACATATAAGGAAGAGATTTTCCTTCCACATCTCTCCCATTCTCATGGATCAGTTTTTTCATGAAGCAAAGCAAGAACAGCATAATATAGACAACTGATTCTTTATTTATAACTTTGTCATAAGTTCAGCAAGTTGTTCAACGAGAGACAATGAACAAAATTCAAACAATACAAAAAATTGAAAAGAAAACAAGTCTCTAGCAAATCTAAATCGATAAATATACATTTCAATGCTAATCGTAACCGGAGATATCCTTGGCAAGATGGCAAGAAGTACCTAGATATACATGTCATTACTTGCCAAACAGCATTCAAGAGCAGCAACCAGGACATCGAATCAACCCATTTTCATTGCAATCCGGGCACCTTCTAACCTCCCCTTCCGCTTCTTCAAAAACTTTCCTACTGCCATTACAATTCGGGCAAGGTACAAACCTTGCATCGCCACAGCCCTCGCAAGCAAACCCCAAATCCTTTACAGGAAACCCTTCCAAAAGAGTTGCCAATTCTCCATCCTCATGAAGTTGCTTAATCTCATCAGCACCACCAACACACTTCCCCCGGATAAATACTTTCGGCAAACTAAATCCCTTCCCTTCAAACACATTTTGCAACTCCTTTCTATATTCTGAATCCATTGAAATGTCCCTTTCGTCTACAAATACCTGAAATCCCCTCATTATCATGCGAACTTCACAACAATCCTCATAAGTTTTTCTAATTCCCCTCAAACTAGTATAATACAACACAACTCTATCTTCAGTACCAGGTAAATAAAACTCAGGCTTGACTAACTTGGGTTTCACAGTATCACTACAAACCACTGCTTTAGTAGCTCTAATGGCGGAATCTCTAGAACCGCCCAAATTCTTAGAAGTCAATGCTCGTCTATAACTCGAAACTACATTCGGGTCCATTTTAGCGAGCAATGATTCCTCGGACAAATGCATCCACAACGGCTTCGAATCCGAATGCTCAACCAACTCATACGAATTCAATAACTCCGCCGCATCGCTATATTTCTTCATAAACGAACTGGGTTTTCCATAGATTGAAGAATTAGGTTTTGGGTGTTGAACAATATCGAAATCAAACTCGTCGAGGCCTTCCATTAACTCCCAGGTGTTGATTACAGAGTCAGGGGACGAAGGCGGGTCGGAATTCGGGGCATTAAGACTAGGGTTTTGGTTAGGGATCGGATCAACGAGGATGAGAGAGCCATAAGTGGTGGAAGTCAGAGAAACTAAATGATTCGTATCGCCTTTGCGAAGAGGAGGATGGTGGATGAGAGGCGTGGGAAGAGAAATTGTTCGCGAAATTGGAGTTTTCTGATAGTAAAACGAATCGGAGTTCGAACGCGAAGAAGAATCTGAGGATGAAGAAGAAGACAAAGAGTTCGACGGCGGCGGTGGTTCATTGTTGGAAGAGGTGAGAAAGGTGTTGGAACGAGATGCAGAGCAGCCCATTAATGGAGTTCTTGATATTCTCCTCTGTTTCTTTCACTTCTGGGGTTTAAATTTTATGTAGTCAGGGTTTGATTGGGGCCAAAAAGTAGCAAAATCAGAAGAGAAATCGAGGGATAAACGGAGAAGAAGATGGAAAAGAGGGGATTTGAATTGATATGATAAAAGATTTTGATTAAGTTATGGAAATATACAATTAGAAGGAAAGTGTGTTTATTTGCTTGTGGGTAGTTGTTTGTTGAAATGATAATAAATTGAGTTATTGACTTACTGGCAAGAGCTACAGTTTTGGTGGGATATGGGAATATTTATATCATCATAATGCAAGTAATGATAGTATTACTTTAATAAAAGTGGAATAACTGATTTTGGGTTTTTTAAAGTAAGGCTTTTGTTACTTTGCTTTGTTGTTTAAACTTGTAAATAATTTCTTTATAGAAAGGAAACCTCCAAATATGAAAAGACAAGGAAGTGGAATTGTGAAGGAATCCTTTAATCATCACTGGCAAAATGGATTTGGAAGTGTCCACTCAAATTTAAAAAAAACACCATAAATTATGGATGTCAAATTGTCAATTGACTCAATTGTAATGATAAAATGTTACTTTGTCTAGTTTATCCTTTTCTGTTACCAGTTTAACTTTTGAAAAAATAGTGGTAAAACAAGTTGACTTTTTTTTCCTTTCGCTACTATTAAAAAATTCTAATTACCAATGAAGCATGAGTTTTTACCATGTAAACAAATGCTTTAGCTTCAAGTGGACTTGTTTTAAATAGTCCGAAAAATAAACAAGGATATAAAACAAATTTTACCTTTAAGGTGATTAATGAAAGATTTAAAAAAAGATGGATGCACATTAAGTTTGTTGAATTATTTTATTTCATATTTCCTCTTCTGCTCTATTTCTTATTTAATTGACAAATAATTTATTATTTAATTTCTTTATTCAAAAAATTAAATTCTAAACGGCGCATGATAATACTAAACGAAATAATACAAAATGAAATGAGACAGATAATAGAGGCCATGCGATATACGTGCATATATGTTGCCCAAGAAACGAAAGAGATTGAAGTGGACATATAATGAATTTGCTGGACCACCTTTGTAACATAATCATGTCCGTTTCCTCTTCACCAGACCCTAGCTCTCACTAATTCATTGACATGTCTCATCCTTTGCTGAAACAATAAATCAATCTTGAATCTTCTTTCTTCTTTTTCCTTTAAATTTTTATGTAATAAGGTTTTTTATTAGTTTATTCTTTCTTTTGTTTATTATTGATAAGAATTCTTTGGTTAAAACTCTATGAAATATGTGTTAGAAAATAAAAATTTTAGAGCCTAATTAAAGTGAATTTCTAATGATGTTTCTGGAAACTAATATTTGATATTAACCCTTGTTATGAGGACTTTAATTATTGTACATGGGTTTAAGTCATTTTCTTAATAGAATCCATAGATAAATGTTTGAGAAGCAACTTCTAATAAATAGGCAATCTTGAGACGGGATATATTTAATATGTTGTAGTGAAATTATCCACCTATGTTTATCTACTTATGGAATTATCCATTGAAATGTTCATCCACTTATGGAATTATCCATTGATATTCATTGGTGGATAATTTGGTCATTAAATGATATTCGGTCATCAATCAATAATTTGTCCATCAGATGATATTTGTTCATCGAATGATAATTTGCTCATCAGATTATATTTGTTCATGGGAGATAATTTGTCTATCAAATGATATTTGGTCATTGATGGAAGTTTATTTGGAAAGTCCAAACTGATCGAATTAGAATTGTGTATTATTATCATATAATAATTAAGTCTTCTAATTCGATTATAGTTAGGTATAGTCCATGCAACGATCTATAAATATGTATTATTTTAGGCAGACGTTATAAAAGTTCTTTTAAAGAGATGTTATTAGAAGATTTTGCTAACCAAACGTTATAAAAAAAAAAATTTGCTCTCGTATGTTGAAAAGATACAAAACATACGGAGAATTCTCCTTCATGCAAGTTGTTAGATAATGTTTTGGATTTTCATAGATACTGTTTTAGATTTCCAGCGAATTGAGTTGATAGTCGTTGTTGCACTGATATTGGATTGAGACTTAGCAGTGTTGTGTTGTTTTATCCTAAAGGGAGACTTGCAACAACTCATCGCAATGTGAATGAGGTAAATACTTGTTGTTGCACTGGAATTGGATTGAGACTTAGCAGTGTTGTGTTGTTTTATCCTAGAAGGAGACTCGCAGCAACTCATCGCAATGTGAATGAGGTAAATACTTGTTGTTGCACTGGTATTAGATTGAGACTTAGCAGTGTTGTGTTGTTTTATCCTAGAAGGAGACTCGCAACAACTCATCACAACGTGAATGAGGTAAATACTTATTTAAGAACAGTCATTCATTTTTTAAGAATCGACGATTCAGTTGTTCCTCTGTTCCGATAAAATCCTTTTTACTTCTCTGTTTTTCAGTTCTCTTTCTTCTAATATTTCCAACAATTTTGAAGATGTATTCCTTACGTGATATATATATATATATATATATATATATATATATATAGAGAGAGAGAGAGAGAGAGAGAGAGAGAGAGAGATGGGAGATAAAATCAGTAACACTGTCATTGATTGGACTACGTACAATTTTTCACGGCCTACTGATTTTTCTGGTATTTCAAAGAAGTTTAGTGGAGGTTTTGGTTTTCTCACCGATCAAAAAAAGATGAAACTGTGATTAACTATTAAGGGTTTATGGACAGTTGTTCAACATGATGCTCCGGTCCTTAATCAGGCTCAACCTAACACTGTGGGAGTTTATAATTTATGGGCTGAAAAGATTGTGTGGCTAGTGTTGCAATTTTGGCGACTTTAGCGAATGTTATGTTCGATGTTTATTCATCTAATGCCTATATTGCTAAGCTGTTGTGGGAGAAACTGAATCATACACATAATACTGACTCACAAGATCTGAAAAAATATTATGTTTTTAAGTTCCTAAATTTTAAATTGATAAATATCAAATCTGTGACTAAGTAGGTGCATGAGTTTGAGTTGTTAATTCACGCTTTGAAGGAAGCCGACTAACATCACATCTTTTCGAATTATGACTGGTTGAGTGTTGACGGAGTTATTAATCAAATTTTCTGCAGGTTTGATCACCGTTACTTGTAAGTATACGAATCATAAATAAATTTTCAGGCTTTGGATTGTTTCTGAAAAATAATTATACATAGAAGAATCAGATATCAATTAAGTGATTAATTGGTTAAGTTTGACTCAAATCTTGTAATCTCTTATTTGGAGCATAGACATAGAGTAGAAAGATGTGAATGTAGGTAGCTATTTGCGCCAAAACAGAGCATTGTAAAGGGCAACTTTATTGTTGTTTCATACTCACTCCGTTAAAAAAAAAAAAAGAAACAACATTTAAGGATAATATTTATTTCAAGAAAAGAGTAATATTTACATAAAATTTTCATTATAATATTAAACTTGTCATTACAATCTTCTTATATAATCTTTAATTGGACATTCGTAATAAATTTAATGAAAAAAAACTTATTATTTTGACATATAATTATTAGTCAAACATGTAAAATTAAAAATGGTCAAATATTTAAATGTTGCTCTTTTTTTAAAACGGATGGAGTAATAAATATGCCAGTAATGTAGTGTTTGATGAAAATCGTAAATTTGTATATATATTCTATCTTTGTTCAGCATGGACGTGATATTTATATACACAAATTACTTGAATCGAATGATCAAAAGCTTCTTTCGGTTAGCACATTAACATGGACATTATAAATCAACATCAACCACATGTTTGCACATATCAATTATAGTCAGCAGTTGACAACTTTGTCCGTTATGCAGTAAATAATCTTCCTATTAATTTAGAAGCTCTTTAGCGAACAGGACGAGTCAGATTTTTGAACGATGCAGAGTAGGAGTACCCAACTATTAGGACACAAACCACATGCATATATCCTCATGAATTGTAACATATATACTAATATATCATGACTAAACTGAAATGGGAATCAACTGAGTATAACTTCATTAAAATAAGGACTATGCATACAAATCGCATGCATTTTGTTGCAGGATGTTAATCTTGTATTTTTTCTATTCTATTGTCTGTACGGTCAGATGCAAGTTTTGTTTTGGTGGTCCAAAATCCAAATCTTTTGGACTGATGCTGCTTGTATTGTGAATATATATATGTGTGTGGGTGTGTATGGTAACAAATTGTGTCAGTGCGACTCGTGCATGAACTTTTATTATAGCTGGTATATTAATTTATTAATCAAAAGATCGATAAAGAAACATAAAATCTTTTGTTCCAATACTGCTGATGTAAGTTAATCACAAAAATAATGACAATAATGATCACAAACGATAGGATCTTCGTGTTTTGGTTTTAAGAATTAAAACCAAAATATTTATTGTACGAATTAAGATAGTTGTCCTCTCTAAATATTTATTGTATGTATCAAACTTAAGTGAACCGAAAATTAATTCAAGTCCTAATCTTTAATACTACTATGTTGTTGTCATCAATTAAATATTAGAGAGGATAAACGCATAAAATTAAGACATAATTAAGTGTACATATTGTGGCAAGTCCAATCGGTAACTTTAAAATGATGAAAATAACAAGAAACTAGAGTAGTAACTTCTCCAAATTATTCAAGAAAAAATATAAAGACATGAGATGTCACTACTGAAAGAGGAGCAGAAATCCCAGAAGCTTGACAGTACCGGAGGTATCGACTGCTTCTGATGATTTTTCAGGATCAACCCTTCCCTTAATTTACTATCTTCAGTTCCAAGATTACCTATAAGTTTTGACTTTTTGATTTCAAACGACTGGCATAATAGATTTTGAATTAATGCCGATTTAATTGATTTTTGTTAAAATAATTGTTATAATCTTGTAGTCTATGATTTAAAAAAAAAATAGTTATTACATAATTTGTATTTAGAACTTTTAGATGTAACATTAATTTTGAAATTTAATATGCGGTCATTTGACTTATTTTATGTTCAAAGTAGGTAGCCTTTCCATGTTGCCTATATTCTTCCTAACGCCGAGATCCTTATAATTTATATAGGCAGCTCTCGGGGACTTTGCGATAGGTCCATATACTTGTAAAGCTCATGCACCCATTTTATCCTCAACTTGGCCTCAGCCCAACTGTTCCTTTTCCAGTTGTAAATGAATCCACGCAATTTCTTGTGCTACATCAACATCAATTCCCCAAAATATAATATAATGATGTAAGCCACCTGAGCACGAAAATGCAGGCTCTCGTAGTCGTGGCCACCACTCCTCACTCGGACGTAGAGGCCATGAGTTTTGCTGCTAAGAATGGCAGCCTAAATCTCGAGTTAGTGTAGACCTATTTGTTTCAACTTAGAGATTTTAGATTTTGTCAATGTAAATTACATTTTCAGAATCTAGAGCCTCTAAAACAAAAGAGACCTATGAATAATGGGGAGGTGGATCGTGAAGCGTTCATCCACTTGGCGTTCTTCTTGTTGAAGTCGAAGAGAGTTTTGAACTTTGGGGAGGTTTGGGCATATACATGGTTAGAAATATTATTATTGCGGCTTATGGAATGATGAACATAGCAATGAAAGAATTTTTGATGGGGCTGATTGGGATGGGAGTTGAATGATAGAGCCAAAGAAGCTGAGGGAAAAAAAAAACAATGGTGATATATATAGTAAAATAAATTGCTAGAGACAAAATATATTAATTGCAAGCAGCAATGCATGGGATGGTTCCCTGATTCCTAAGAACAACATATGAAATGAATGGGTCGCCAGGAACCATGTCATGTCTTTATATCCCATACACGAATCAACTTCATAAATCATAGGTTAGTTTAATTGCTCAAGTATGGCTCCAAACTTGTACACAGACCATAAAGAAGATCACATATACATGTATTTACTCGTTTTGTCTGCATCCATACTGACGCCAAAATTGTTTATAATACTTTTTGAATATTAATTATTTGGCACATGTAGGACTTGTTAGACGAGAAATAATTAAAAAACTAATTGGAAAATGTAGAGCTTAAATCTTAGTATTAATTATAAGTGTCATGACAGTGGCCGGGAACTCTATGATTGAATTCAATGACATAATATATCATCCTCTCCGATGTTTCTAATGCCAAGGCAAGCAACTTAGTAGTACTGTGGAGTACTTCCTAGCTTAGTCCACTTTTAGTTCTCTTTTAACTTATATTTGCACTTATTCAAGAAACAATACTAATGTTGTTGTTTTGCAATTAATATTGACATAAAACTAGCTAGTTATCCCTAAAACAATCCTTCCTAGAATAAATGTTACTAAATATTAAAGAAATACATTGAATAAGGAGGTGATTTCATATTTGATATATAAGCTCAGAGACTCCCTTGAAGGTTGTGCAAGCACTGAGCTTATGGGATCAGCGGAGCATGATGGAGTCTTACAGGTAGCTGAAATCTCAAGGATGAACCAAAATGTATGAACTATTACTAATGCAATGAACATCGTTTTCAGTTCTGCAATATAGCACAAAAGACGTGTTGAAGCCCCGCTAATGTGAACTTACGAGTCTGGTGTTCCATAATGCCTGGTATAGACAACAAACTAGGACAATCCTCAAGCTCTTACAGTATTCATTCAGCATATGTAATTCACTAAAGCAGCCATAAGCATTGTTCAGGGTAACCTTTCTGTACAAAGCTAGAATGGTAGATGTAAATAATATGCTCAATATATATGAAATTTTATATTTCTATTATAAAAGATGTAGAAAACGAAATGCCATCGACATAGTAAACTTGGCTTGCTCGATAATGATACAAGACACATATGAAGGATGTTCGTCAGATGATATGTAAATTGCCTTACCTTGTGCATATTCTGATTTGATGATCTGCTTTTTTTCTTTCATCTAATCCGATAAACTAGGACAGCCACTGATATGCATTTCTGCAGTCAATTGTTCCACGCCTTCTGGTATAGCCACTAAACTAGGACAATCCTCAATGTATAGCCTAATCAATGATGTGAAACTTTGCAGCCACGTTGGCAATTTGGTCAAACTCGAACAGTTAGCAATTCGGAGATACTGCAAACTACTGGCAGCAGCTTCTTTGAGTCCTTCAGGTAAGAATTCCAACTTCGGGAGTCCCATAAGAAGCAGTGATCTAAGCCGTTTGAGGCCTTCCATGCCTTCCCCATCAAATAAATTAAGTTCTTCACAATCCCAAATCCATAACTTTTCAAGAGAAGTCAGATACTTTATGCTTCTGGGGAGGTAAGTTAGTCTTGGACATTCATAAATACGCAATACACGTAGTCCTGTGAGGTAATGTAAGCCTTGTGAGAGCAATGCTTGGCAGTCAGATTTGTAAAGCAGTAATATCCTAAGAGAACTGAGGCTCGGGTGATTTCTCTTTGGATAATGGATCTGCTGTGACGTTAAATACAGGGTTTTGAGGCTAACCAATTTCCTGATATTCTTAGGAAGCTCTTGAAATTGCTCGCAATTTATGAGATTCAATGTCTGCAAATTCACAAGCTTGGAGATGGAGTTTGGAAGAGACTTGATGCTACGATTATCACGAAGATTTAGATACCTTAAATGTTTAAGCTTGCTGATAGATTTTGGCAGCTCCTTGAGCTTTACTGAACTCAACTGCAAAACTCGTAAGCAGTGCAATCTGGTTGAGATTTTCTTCACAAAGATTTTACCAACACTTCCACCATAAAGATAGGAAATTGACCTCATCTTCTTCAATTTAAGTAAGAGCCCAGATGACTCTCCTCCTGGATATTCTACTGCAGGAAACTGTACATGACGAACTCTCTCAGAAATTGCTTTAGCTCCAGCTTTCATATTTAAGCACTCAGTACCCGCCACGGACTGTGCAAGATCGTGGACAAGACTATGAATTTTACAAGCCAATATTTCTCCATCAAAAGCTTTAGTCACATCCTGAAAACAGAACCTCGACAATATCTCACTGAAGTACCGGTTACCAACATCTTCCAGCTCCTGGTATGTGTTGTTTGGCGACCGTATGATGCCTAGCGCAATCCACAGGTTGATAAACTCTTCCCTCGGAATTTCTTGACCTTTTGGGCACATGGAACAGTAAGCAAAGCATTGCCTTAAATAGACTGGCATTTGCTCATAGCTCAACCTCAATATGGGCAAAATGTCACTCTCTTTTTGCTCTATTTCCCATATATCATTGTCTCTAATACGCAACCATTCACGCTCATCGGTGTTCATATACAATAAGCTTCCTAAAGTCTTAACAGCCAAAGGAACCCCACCACACTTCTTCACAATCTCCTTTCCAATTTCTAGAAGATTAGGAAGCCAGTCTTTCTCTACTCTAAATGCACATTTCGAAAACAACGATAAACAATCATCATCAGAAAGGCTGCTCAAATTGTAAGGGGGAATCGTACCAGTTATTGTTGTAATCATCTTGCTGCGCGTGGTAACAATAATTTTACTTCCAGCACAACCATTGATCAACAAATCCCTCAATTCAGTCCAGCTATTACGATCTTCATTCCACACATCATCCAAGACGAGTAGAAATCTTTTAGCACTCAAAATATGACGCAGGTGACCTTGAATCTGATCCACATCTAGGTGGCCAAAGCTCTCACCAGTTGCGGATTTTAGGATTTTCTCAATCACTTTGCTTAAACTAAGATCTTCCGAAAGACACACCCACATTCTTAGATCAAAATTCTCAACTACCTGGATATCATTATAGACCAACTTAATCAGTGTTGTTTTCCCAAGACCTCCAAGTCCAACAATTGGGATAACAGAAACGTCTTCGCGGTCACAAGATTTCATCAGAAGATCTATGATGGCACTTTTATCAGTATCCCTTCCTATTATATCCGAGGCTCGAACAAATGAGTGAGTTTCCTCCCTCAATTTGTTTTCAGCAGGGACAACAACAATGTTTTCAGCAAAATGGAAGTTTTTCCTATCAGCCGCAATCTCATCTAGTCTCTCCCTAATCTCCACTGCCTTATGGCCCATCTTAAATCGAAAAAGAAGCTGGTTTGAGGATGAGAAGAACTTGGTTACCTGTTTAAGTATGCTGCTGTTGACTCCTGCTTGACGGCATAAAACTTGAGTAGAAATGCTATCCAACAAGTCATCGACGTCGTAGACTACATCTTGAAGCTTCTCTAACCAGTCTTTGACCTCGTGATTCGTCGCCTGCTGCGTACCTGCATCCATAAGTACAGCTTTGACTGTGGACAATGTATTCTCGAGCTTCTTGAGCTCTGCTTTGATATTCCAGGCCAAACTGATCTCTTGCACAGCAAGTGAACTAACATGTGATGTAACTTTGTCTATGATGTTGAACAGGAATACTTCTGCCATTGTTGCTGCTGCAAAATGATAACAATTGTTTGGAGATATTTTGCTTCAGAAAAAGAATCTCAACGATGCCGGCTTCGCTCAATTGAATTGTTAACAGATGTACTGCCACAATAATCAACCAATCAATATGTTGATAAATCAATAAATAATTAAATATTTCATTTGTGAGTTACATTTTCGTTTTTGACGGATATCAATATTATAAGTTTAATTGAGTAATTGCATGTTCAAATAATCATAAAATTTGTTATAAATCTTCGATTAATGATAAGATAAGATGGTTGTAATAATAAATTTTAGAAAATATAGCATTATAATTAGAAAAAAAATATGAAATACAACTCGTTTTGTTGAACAAATCTCATTTTCAATCATAACTATTTTTGTGAAACGGGAGGGAGTAATCTGAAATATAAATACTTCAGTAAAATATCACACCTTTTAAGCCATCTCAAGATTTAGAATAAATTGATCTTGTGATACTATTTTATTGAAATACCATTATATTTTTGCAGTATCTAGCATTTTTTGATTAAAATCTGAAGCATATTACACTTATTTCCACATTCTTTTTGCTTTTCTGATATGAAGAGAGAGGAAGAATCCCAAATGCACCAACTCGAAAATAACGAACAATCAAAATGGTCCTGTTCACCTCTTATGAATATAGATATATAAGAGGTCAGTATTTTAAACTTTGCGAGCTATATAAAATTAACAATTGGTAAACATTACAAGCTACATAAATAATATGTTGTGAAAATCTTGCACTGCAAAGCAGTCTCTCTCTAAGCAAAAAGTAGAAGGCAGGGCAGAGACTAGGAAATTGCTCACAAGTTCCCCTTTGAGAACAAAAAATGACTGTACAACGACCAAATATTCAAACTAGACCAAATATTCAAACTATATTAAGTATAGAAGTTTGTCTTTCGTTTCGTCATATACAGGTATATTACTTGATAAAATATAGGCCAACACATGATAGAAGGCTATGCAAATTTATACATCTCTTCTTTAATTGCTCCCACGATCTTACATGAATTGCCACAGAACACATTTCTTTGTACAAGGCATTCACAGATTTCTAGTCCTGATCCTTCTGAGCAAACATGCACTCGTCAGTTGTAAATCCTATCCTTTTCGGACACAACTACGGAGGATTTCCACTTCATGAACTGCAAGTGAAAGTATGTTCTACCAAGAACCGAAGGCCTGAAATGAAGAGATGATAAACTGGATCCTTGTCAGTTCTCATGTAATGCAGTACCTAAACATATCTCAGTTATAGACAAAAAGGTGACCACAAGCTTTATGTGAGAAGCTCAAGTTATTGTAAGGCTCCGGTTTGTGCGTTTTGCAGGAGCATATGTACTGCGTACCTGAAAGCACACAATTGTAGTGAATTTCACCTCCCGATAGTTTTACAAAGAAGTGTCACATAAATCATAATGGTTCTAAAACCTACATTTGAGTTTTATGTTCTAACATTATACTCCCTCCATCCCATGTTATAGGTTGTCTAACGTTTTTACACACTAAGGAAAACTATTATTGTTGTCTTTTGTAACTTATGAGAAATTGAAACTACATAAGCTGCCGTTTATAACATCATTGAAACTACATAAGCTGCTGTTTATAACATCTTTTACAAAGTAATTGGAAGTATTTTGGACAACTAATTGAAAGGTATTTTAGTAATGATGTTTTTATTTCTCCTAAAAAAGTGTAAATGACTTGCAAAAGGGGAAAAGTGATAATTACTAAAAAGAGATACAAATGGGCCAGGGTGAGTCATGTTATGAGGCTATCCCGAATAACTCTGGCTACTTCTTCTATCCTTTGGTTTCTTCTGTTAAATGTTTAATATTACTCTGGCTATAGGAGTGCGCATCTAATAGGGTTATGAGTTACTTTATCAAGGGGTGAGAAAATAAAATCCACATAGAAAACTACATTTGCCAATAAAAGTTCTTAGAAATTTTCTCTATCTTCAAGAAATAAATGTCTAAATCATATCCAACATGACGAGAGGTTGAAATCGCATTTCAGAAAAGCTTACATAACACATAACAGGGGTACTACATACAACCACACGAGCACCATAAACAAGTACAAATATAATCAATTTGAGAACTACTAAAACCTTGACAATGACGTGCAATTAAACACAACCACGGAAGCTATTTCAATTTCTAGTTTCCACAGGAAAGTCCAAAAAGATAATCTCTCTTCAACGCTAACCCAATCTCAAGCCTGGGTCAGGTTGGGATTGAGAAAACTACTAAACTTCACGCCGTGACTGATGGCATGATCACAGGTCCCAGAGAAGTGGTCTTGTCAACCATTTCCACATTGATCTCCAAATTTGAAAGAAGAGGCACTTGAGGTACATGATAGACATACCAGATATTCTTCCACACATCTGCACGGTGACTACTACATTGTCTTTTATGCACAAATACTCCTTATAGTTTCGCAGGCAACTGAACATAATTAAAAGATTGTCATGACTCAAGACTCAAGAGTATTACTGCTTTCCCAGCAGTCCGTATTAACAACTACAATGTCATAACTGGTAGAGAAATACCCTCAAACAACAGACATCTTGGCTCCTTACTTGTACCATTCTCACTAAAAATACCACCATAGTCGATTACCACTAGCTTACCAACTATCCCAATTTCCTATAGATTACTTTACACCAGCACAATGCAACCCTACCCTCCTATTCTTGAGACCAATTTCTTTGATTTTCTTTCACATTAATACAGCTTGTTTTAATCAATTAGTAAGATAAAAATCATTGACGACATTCAAGAACTACAGAGCAATAAGGAAGTCAAGGTGTTCTCTATAATCATGAACTCAATATTTCAATTTAACTGATAAAGACTCAAATGGAGTGGCAAGTCAAATAAATGTACTATGAAGGATCCAAAGGATACTCCTTAATTTGTAAATGTGCAATACAATTAAATGTTCAACATCCATACCTTGTCTTCTCTAAGTGTTGGGTGTTGGACAACCGTACTTCAGAGAAGATAAAGAATATATTTAATATAACAACCAAAATTCTGAAATACACTAAACCATTGAACAACTAAACCATTTTTCCAATAAACACATTATTGAATAACTAAACCATTTTTCGAATAAACATATTTATCCAAATTGCAAAGCAGGAAACAAAAGTATAACTTCGAAGATATGTAAAGAGTTGCCCTGTATGAAAAGATGTTGAAGAGTTGCCTTGTATGAAACGATATTGCCTTTGGATATTTGGAGTAAAATCCCGCAGGCATCATACAAAACGCTATCCAAAATCACAAACAAAACACATCATACAGAATCTTAAAAAACACAAGAAAAAAGCACCATCAGATCAAGATTATTACCATTCAAAAGATTACCTTGAAGTGAGTAAGAATCACTTGAAAAATAATCATTCATTGATAGACTATACAACTTGCAAACCAACAAATAAACAAAATATTTCTAATGGAATAAAAAAAAAAGCAACTGGGGTATATTTATTTTCATGAAAAATAAAGAAGTTAAGAAAAACAAACCAGGTAAGGATTGAACAACAAGGGGCAGAAGCGGGTTGGAATCAATCAACCAACATGGAAAGGACCCATATCCCCAGATCGAAGAGAGCTGGCAATCTCATCAGCAACAGTCAAACAAGAAACCACCCACCCACTTAGAGCCATCCACACCATCTTCACCATACATATCGTCATACTCCACGGCACTGCCATATATTCCCTCCCCTTGCCTTCTTCTTCGACTCTGCAATCCGAACAAAACCAACTAAAATTCCGAAAGCCCACCTGGGAATTGTATCGTTTTGAAGATTTTCTGAGAATTGAAATGGAATAATTGGGAAGAAGCTGTGGGAAATGTAAAGATCAGTAGAGCGTAACGGCGCGTTTGGCGGGTGGGCGCTTCTCTGCCGGCGCGCCATCAAAGATTCACGGTCTACTGAACCGGCCCGACTAAATGCAAAAGTTACGTCAAAGTTATAAGTCATTTATAAAATTCTACTTTGACTAATATTTTTGTAAAATCGTTCTCTCAACTTATTAAATTTATTAAAATTAACCTAATGTAATTTTTGAGTCAAAAAAGCTAATTGAATTCAACAAAAGTTATAAAATTTATTAACTATAAGAATAAAATAGTTATTTAAATAAAAAAAGAAAATATAATCTTCCCAATTTTATAAAAAATGAGATGGTAAAACAGTCATTTAAATAATTGTAATTATTATGTTTTTTTTTTGTTTTTCTTTGTATTTTTTTGCTTTTTATTTATTTATTTAAATAATTATTTATCCTTATAGTTAATGAATCTTATAATTATTATTAACTTTGGTCAAATTGTTTAAATAAAAACTTAGATCAATTCAATTTTAATAAATTTTGGTAAGTTAAAGAAATAATTTCACAAAAATATTATTTGAATTGAGAGTTTAGTGATCAGTAACTTCCAACACTTTTACAATTTAGCCGAACCGGCTCATATCCAATCAACTTCAGCGGATTACAAATGGATTCACCATACACACTAATAATAATAATAATAATAATAATAATAATAATAATATATATATATATATATATATTATGTCTTTTTTTAGTCAATTAAGGCCAACTTGTAGACAACTGAAAGATTCTTAACCATCCAACCAGTGATGTCTATGCCAAAAGTAGATGAAGTCTTACCTATATATATATATTATGTCTTTTTTTAGTCAATTAAGGCCAACTTGTAGACAACTGAAAGATTCCTAAACATCCAACCAGTGATGTCTATATCAAAAGTAGATGGAGTCTTACCAGTGACTATGTTATAAAAACTGTAGAGCATACCATCTCCTTAGATTATGATCACTCCATAGAAAAGCTGCAACAAAAGTATAACTATTTGCATCCAGATCTTCCAATTGTTTATGGATTATTTTTTAGGCCAAAAGGCATGACATTTCACTCATATTGGCCAAAAGGGACTGTAAAGACTGTTTTGTAACGATCACTAGGATCAATTTGAATTTGCCAAAATCCGGATTTTAAATCAAATTTTGAAAAGATGTGAGAAGCATAGAGTCGCTGGAGGAGATCCTTTTTGTTTGGGATTGGGTATCTAATCTAGCTTAGGGCTTGATTTAAAGGTTTGTAGTTGATAACTAAACAACGTTCAATTTCAGCGCTTTTGTTAACATAAAAAGCAGCACAACTCTAAGGATACTTGTTGTGGGATATGATCCTTTTCTTTAAGAGATCTTGAATCTCTTTTTGACAGTGGTTGATGAGCTCATGACTCATCTGGATGGGTCTAGCTTTAGTTGGGATGTTTTTTTTCATCAAAGTCAGGCTCATAAGGGAGTCTAACATTGTGATGTTTTCGATCCCAAAAAACATTAGGGACATCAACACAAAGACTAACGTTGTGATGTTTTCGGTCCCAAAAAGCATTAGGGACATCAGCACAAAGCTGAGTGGTGATTTTGGTCTCAAGAGTTTTTATCAAGTTCTTGATGGAAGTGTTTTGTAATTGTCCTTCTATGCGCTGATGAACTATCTCTTCCTTAAGATAGGTGATTTACGCTTGCTTGGATTTTAACAAATGAAGTTCTTTGGTGATAGGAGGTTTATCAAAAGGAAGAGTAACTGTAATACCAAGATAATCAGGCTTGCTTGGATTTTAACAAATGAAGTTCTTTGGTGATAGGAGGTCTATCAAAAGATAATCAATTTAAATACCATGATTAGTAACCATGAAAGGGATAATTTGCTGGATAAAAGGAGTTCCTAGCATAATAGAATTGGTAATATCTTTGACAAGTAAGAAAGAAGTTTTAATGGAAAAGGCGGAATTGGAAATTTTGACATCTACATCAGAGATATTATAATTGATCCCAATTTTTTTCCATTGGCTGCATGGAACCCTTCGGTAGTTTTTTCAAAGAATTTGATAGGAATAAGGCCTTTAAATTAGCATTCCATTCGTTTTGAATTATTTAATTTCTGTTATGATTTTATAGAAAACCTGAATTGAAAGACGTGTTTAATTCTTGTATGTTACACTCGAAATGGCTATATACCTTTACACACACATGTGTCCAAAGCATAGATAAATTTGTATATATGTATGTATGTATGTATGTATGTATGTATGTATGTATGTATGTATATATATATATATATATATATATATATATATATATATAATCAAAGAAAGAGATTTCTGAATAGAAGCCTTCAATTCCTCAGGAGATTGAGAAGAGTCCTCCTTTTGAATAGAAGTTCTAATTAAATTC
>CM025783.1:14156968-14245443 GCA_014636745.2 Centella asiatica | reverse complement strand
GAATTTAATTAGAACTTCTATTCAAAAGGAGGACTCTTCTCAATCTCTTGAGGAATTGAAGGCTTATATTCAGAAATCTCTTTCATTGATTATGGAAGGTCTGTCCCAAGAAACAAGTTCCTCAAGGTCTCAAAATGATGTCTCTATGAAATCTAAAGAGGCAGAAGATATAGAAGATGCACAAGATCCTTATGCAGACTTCAATACTTCTAAAGACAGTAAACTTCATATTATCTCTCTCCTCGCCAAAGACAAAGAGAAAAAGAAGGATAAAACATCATCATCAAAGTGATGGTCCCGATAAAAAATAAAAAAAAAATAAAAATTAAAAGTCAAAAGATTCCCTGAGCATTTTCTGTATTATTGTTCTTCCTGTAGAGCTTTTGATAAAGTAACTTTTGAAAAAGTTGTTCTCATCTGTATTATTGATAGCTTTTGAAAAAGTTGTCTTCGTTATCCGTTCCGGACTTGAATTATCTGTTTGAAATCTGAATTTCTTTTGTAGTATAAATAGTTCTTTCGGGTTTCTTTCTTAGGCAGAAACAAGTTAGGCTAGAAATTAGATAGATAAATATTTTTCTCTCTTGTACAAATTTCCATTTTTGAATAAAGAAGAAGTTTTCTATTCCTTATAAGTCTTCATCAATTATTATATCAATTATCATGGAAGATTCCTGTAAGCCTTCTTAAATTTCTAATTATTTAACTGTTGTATTTGTTTATCTTATATTATTCTTATATTATTGATTATTACTCTGCTTATTGTCTTTTATTACTATAATATATATATATATATTAATGTATTAACGTATAAAATATCACTTTAATAAATATTGAATTATAAATAATAGATAATTTATAAATCACTATTATCGTTATAACTTGAGAGCATTTAATTTTTTTTATGTTCATGCAACCAGAAACTTTTTTGTACAAAAAATTACAAACTATACTCCAAAACAATATTTTCTTTATTACGTTATTTTACGATGAATTAGAGACATCAATACAATTCTATCGGTGTCTATAATATTATTATTTCTTGATTCGTCTTCTTCTTCTTTTTTTCTTTTTTGCTTCTCCCTTGTACCATTTAATCACATACAATAATGATTAGGTCTTAAGAACCAGTACAGCTGTTTCAAAAAAAAGGTAATCCACCTAACATCTTTTTGACTTTCAAATTTTTAATATTTCCCTTTTATTGTGAAATTTTTAACATTTTCAAAATTTTAAGTTGCGGTTTACTACCTTGTTTTAAGATTTTTTGATTTTGACGGGGTGAATGGAGAAGTTGGTTAAACTGTTATATTTCTTGTTTTGGCCTTTATTTTATTTCTTCTTAAATCGATAAGTGGCCTACTATTTCGTTATTTTTATTTAATAAATTAAACTTTAAAAAAACACGTGACAACTCTAGAAAAAATAAAACGAATGATGGAGAAGGTAAAAAAACAACTCATCTCATTCTCTCGATAGAACCTTCAAAAACCAAAATAAGTGAATCAATAAATTTAGTTGAATCTAAATCTTAACTTGAAACAGTAGAAATTCTTCTGCAAAATCCACATTAATGTTTTGAAAATCAAGTTTTGACTAATTAATATTTTGAAAAACAGTAACATAAATGGTAAAATATATGCATATTTTTTGGGTAATTTGAAATAGTAGAGATTCTTCTACAAAATCCACATTAATATTTTGAAAACCACGAAGTTTTGACTAATTAATATTTTGAAAATCAGTAACATAAGTGGTAAAAAAAAAATTATATATATATATATATATATATATATATATATATTATATATTATTAGGTTAACTTTATCTTTGACATTTCAGACGAAATCTTGTGACATAAATCGGTGGACATCGTTATGCAATTAAGGTTAGAAATTTAACATTCGGTCAGCTCTTTCTGCATGCAACTCAATGTCCGAGACAAATACACTTGAAAAAATTTATGTTGTTTATAATCCCTGAATAAAAAGATTCTCCATTTATGTTAGAGATAACGTGTTCTTTCTTTTTCTTTTTAAAACAAATTGGTGAACGTTTCTCTAACCATTTTTAAAGGAAGGTTTGACATTTTTATTCTATTAAAATGGGGTAAAAAAAAAGGTAATATTTTCTGCACGTGGATAAAAAGCATAAATCACAATTATGATTGCCAAAAACCTTATCTCTCTCCAAGTAGATAACGAAATTGCATATAAATCCACAACTCCCAAGAACAGCAACCACCAAAGTTTGATCATTCACAGCCTCAATCCAGCTTTTGATTAAGGTTGTGAATGATCTGGTTGTTCTTCTTGCAAGTTGTGCAATCTAGATGGAGTGGGGATTTTCAATTTGGAACAGCCATATACTTCTTTTTAGTGCAGTAACATTCACAAATCCTATAAATTTATTTGTGAAAAAATAACAAAAATATAAGAAATTGAATTTAAGAGTATTTTTATATATTTTATGATGCGTATCAACATAAACATACAGTAATATTGAAATTCTTGGAGTAATGAGTAGTGGCTAGCTATACACTTGTACAGACAACCATGTTATATGATCATACTTTACCTAGCTATCAATTTCCTTTTTTCTTTTCAGAAAAAGACGCAGCAAATCTGCTCTGGTACAAATTTCGTAGCAGAACAGAATAACACAACGATCCAGTACTTGCCTGTGAAGCCATATAACGATATAGCTCGACTAATGATTACCATCAGTACGGAATATGGCAGATTTGGTTCTGTTAATGGCGCAATCATCTGATAAATCGCGAGAGCATCCACCCACAGAGACATCACAAATAAGAGCCCAGCAATCGATTTATCGGGTATAAAGTGACGATCAAATGCAGCAAAAAACAGTATTGGAGTTATAACGTATCTTCTAAAAGATGTGTTGTATAGTTTTTTCATGCGTTGATATTGAAAGAGGAGAATGAAATGGAGGGCGATGAATGTGGAGGAAAGAAAGCAGAGAGAAATGTTGCTGAATGAGTTGAAATGGGTGTTGTAAAAACTGGTTTGGGAGAAGAAAGAAAGTGCAGAAATGGAGGAGGCAAGAGAGATTGAAGAGAGGATTATGGAAGATGAAGGTGGGGATTGAGGATTGTTCATTGTTGATTTGGGAGGAGTGGTCTGGTCTGGTCTGTGCTGTGATGTGTTTTATTAAATAATCTGCATTTGGAAATTGACTTTGAATGAATCTCAGTAGTCAAATGTCTTAATAGTGGCAATAGCCATCCACTCTCTCATTTTTCTGCCAACTTAACTAGTTGTAACATTGAAAGTTGAGATAGTTAACGTTTTTAATATACTAGTCGACTTGTGATAAATTAAACAATCATTAGTGCTACCTTTCCAAAATATGCATCAAGTTTAATTTTTTTTTGCAGTAATTTTGCATGAAACTTAATATATATTAAATATTTTATTTTTAAAAATAAAAATTAAAAGCTAAAAATAGTTTAAATGAAGTTCAATATGAAATAAAAATTAAAATTATATAAAATATTTAACATATATTAAATTTCACCTAAAGTTACATAAAAAAATTAAATGCCATGCCTTTTAAAAAATATATATAGTATTATAATAGGAAGAATAAACTGCTATATAGAGTGATTGTTGCAATCTACCAAAAAATGAGAATGTAATTACAAGCACTCATGTTTATACTGAGTTTTGTTTCATACCGTAACACTTATCGTAATAAAAATTATAATTCTAAATATTAACTATTAAACTTATTTTGAAATTCACAACACCTAAATTTCAAGACAAATGTAACGATAGAAATTTATAGTTACAATTTTTATTGCGATAAGCGTTGTAATGTCAAATTATTTTGTGTTTATACATGAAAGAAAAAAAAAATGTATACAGAATGAATGTAGAAATAATCTTCCGTCGATATCGAGATTCATAAAATTTCTCGATAAACCAACAGAAGTATACAACTATAAATGATGAATACCTTGTTTTCTTTTTTTACAGTTACTCTTTGCACAATTTTCTTTATACATTTGATAGTAATACTAGTCTACTATTACTATAATAGTTTACGAATTTTTTATATGTTAAATATTTTATTTAATTTAAAAAAATTAAAAATATCTTAAATATAAATAACATGGATACAAAATTTCACTAAAATAAAATATTTGACATATAAAATTTTCACCTAAAACTACATCTAAAAAGTCAAACAACTTGTATTTAGAAAATGAGGGAGCAAATTAAGTTGTGCAACTAAACTAAAACTAAACGATAGTCCCTCTGATTCCCAATAAGTGTCGTTTTAAAAATTTGTTAAAATTTCATTTTAAGTGATATTTTATGATAATATAGGTAATTTAATGAGAAAATTTATTACGTTACCCTTATTTATTAGTAATGAGTTTAATTTCTTCCACTAATAATTAATTTTTCTAATTGTTTTCAAGGTAGAGTACACTTAAATTATTTATGAGAATGTGCAAGTTAATTGAAAAAGGTGAAAATTTGCTTAATTATTATAAGAGTAAAATTATAACTTAGAGTTATATATAATCATTGATTTGTCTAATTATTGTACTCTTTAATATCCGAGAATTTTCTTAAAACGACCGTTAATTTTGAACAGCAGGAAGTACTTGCTTAGTTATACAGTTTGATAGCTTTTTCATTTATAGGAAAACATTTGAAGAAATTGACTAGTTTGACTTTGTTATGAGGAAAAATCTCTGCCAAAATCGACCATGGTTTCACAAAAGATAAATTGAGCATACAGCGAGTGCAATGCATCCCCGATATCCATCGAACCCACTCTGCAGAACTCCCCTTTCCCCAATCCATCATTTGACAGCATGTCCACTGAAAATTTTAAACTTCCATATATTGCAGTTTTCAACATTAAGCTAAATGCGAAATATATTGTAACAAAGTAAAGTTCTATCCATTAAACTTCAAAATGAGCCTCATGAGAGAAAGGTCACTTGTAAACTTCACAAGTATTCTTCTTCAAACACTTATTCACCTCGACCCGAGTGCCATTCTCCATAAGCATATTATTATTTATTACCACCAGCAAATAGCCAATAAATAACTCTTGAAAGTTCTAAATCTGAATCTCCGCTTCAGCAGATCTATTTACAAAACTTGCTTCCTAGAGAAGTTGGGTGATCCCTGCACATCAGAAAATACAAAAACAGAAAAGAAAAGGGCATCATCTAAGTGTTTGAAGAACAGAAAGAACACAAAGAATAGTACAAGTGTCTGTATCATGTAAAAAATAAAGTTCATCATGCATTAGGTTACCAGCAGAGATAAAATTTGGCAAAATTTTAAGATATTAGAACTACAAAATTCCTCCCCCCATACCCCCTCCATTTTAAAGTGTTTTCTGCACCAAGGAAGAGTTGAAATTTGATAAATGTTGATATTGGTAAATTTTGTATTTTATGTCTAAGGATCTATATTTATTAAAGTAACTTCATTTGGTTTGTAGCTGCAACCAGGCAACCAGGCTACATTCAGTTTCAATTTAATTTGGTTATGAATAACTCCCACGCCAATACAAGTATGAAAAGTACCATTTTGAGATATTTAATTAATCACTGCCAAAATCCTCATAGCTTAAGCCTTCTGATATAGTGTCCAACCTCTTCATATCTGCTGACAAGGAATGGACAGATACAAGTTACAGCGCATGCTTCTAGTGCACATGAAGTACACAAAACTTGCCCCAGCCCCCATCTCCACCTCCTTCCTCTTACAGGTAATTCATGGGGGCATCTAAAAACAAAAAAAAACTTACCTTGTTCTCCCTTGCCATTGGAATCAAGAAAGTTGTCAGCATCTGTTGCTAGGTAGGGTGACCTAGAAAAGCTCTCTAGTATATCTGAAAATTTTGTCATTCAAGTTAATTAGAAAAAACTTTAGGACAATAATTGATTCAATAAATTCTGATAGCAATTGGCAGATGAAGTTTAAATAGATATTAAGAAAAAATATGAATAACGCACATGTATAATATGTGTGGGCGGGGGGAGAGGGAGGGAGGGAGGGAGGGAGCAAACCGTTATTGGGGAAGTCAGCAGTCAAGTCTGACAAACTGAAGTTTCGAGGAATTTGACCTAGAAATCCAAATGAAGAAGTGTCCGGATCCAGCAATGCATCATTCTGGGGTTGTGAAGTGGACTCTACACTACTGAAAGATGAAACAGATGGATCCCCAATTACAGGACGTGTTTCCAGAACATTTCCACCAGCACCATACATGAAATTGGAGGAGCCTGCATATGCAGTTTCCTCTTTTATTCCTCCCCCATTCATTCCTGGAATCATTCCCACATTTGAATTCTGAACCATAAGCATGTTGGGTGAGACATCCATCCTTCTGCCATGAACAGACATATCAACGGAAGTTTGCATGCATGGGTGAATTGATGACCCGCCATTACTGAATGCATTAGGTAAATTAGAGCCCATAGACTGGTGCATATTCTCTGGCTTCATAGCATGGCCTATTTGCTCTGGGGCATAGCAAGCTGCATTCTGGTGCACTGTTAACAGGGATACTGAGTCAAAACTTCAGCACTTGAGAACTTGAAGAATGTTAATTAACCAAGTTTTTCAACGAGAGAGACAGCTGGAAAGATATGTTTTTACTTGACACAGAGAGAGAGAGAGAGAGAGAGCAAATACACCACAAGTATACAGTCTTTATCAACAACGATTCAGTTGTCAATTCCTAATTCAATAGGTAATAATCAAATATTCCAGTGACTTGAACTCTGTAAGAACACTGACAGGACTTTTCTAATAAAAGTCTGTTTCAAGATGACAATGACAAACAGATACAACCGACACTAGGAATTGTAATTATAAATCAACCACAAAACATCTTCAAGGAGAACAAATTGAGAACTAATGACCAATATGGATATCATATCCAGTAACAGTAACTAGGCCTCAACAAAGTGCAACTACAATTCAGTATGAAAATTTTTCTTCAGTATTGCTGTAAAGTGTCTATCTGCATTTACACAGTAAAAAAGTATTGTTTATGCTACAATCACCTCAGCGAGACCTTTTATACTGAAATATTTCCTTACCAAGAAAGTTTATACAGGCACCTAGAAAACTATTTTCTAAGGATGAAATCATCAAAAATAATGCTGAAAACAGGTCAAACTTTTAAAAAATCGTGAAAACAGAAAACTGACTTACTTGGTGAAATATGGGAACCATTTGATATAGAAATCGAGGCAGCTCCAGTTGGGCATATTTGACGCATTAGCTCAGCCTGTTTCTCAAGCAACTTATTGAATTCTAATATCTGTTCTTTCACCAGTAGTCTCAGATTATATGCCTCGAAAAACTCCTGGTTTTCTTCTTCAAGCTTTTGCCATACTGAAAAAAACATATATAGAGCTTTTGCCAATTACATACTATAATGCCAAAAGTGCTTACAGCATACAAAAAATTCTCTCGTGGTTAGATTTTAAGTTTAGCAACCTAATTATCTGCAGGTCCTTTTCTAATAACTTTATACCTCTTACTCTTTTTTTTTTACCTTTGCTTTGTTCATTTATCTTACTTCCCCCACTCATATGCTCACCTGAAATTCTCATTATATTAACATTCTAACACGTTACAGCTTGATATAAATTGTTTGGTACTCAGCTCCATATCAGATTGGAGAGAATTTGAAGGTCTTTGTAACTTAATGATCACAGTGTAGTCAAAAGGTTGGGCCTTGGCCCTTCTAGGTTCTCAAATTGGAGAAAAAAAATGGTTACTGGAGCTAAATGCGAGTACCAACAATAAACATTACAAGAGAGTGACATCCTAAAATGCGCGAAATTAAGTGAACCAATAAGCTTTCAAAATGTAAGTGATGAAGCTCATAAAAAATTATAAGCTAAGGACTTAGACCTGAAACTAAGAACTTGATTGTACAAGTTAACCGACCTTGTAGTCTACTAGTATAACCCTGAGAAGCTTCACCATTTCATTGGACCCATGAAACTTGGCAGAAGTACATCTATGAGTCAACAATAAATAGATATCTTGCAAGCCACTTTTACAGAATAAATTAATAAAAGAAAATGAAAGAAAATATATAAGAATCCTTGCTTCCAATAAAAGCCGAAACAAGAGTTGAGTTTCGAATTACTAAGCCGCTAGGTATTCATTGATTTCGAAATTTACTAACAAATAACAAATCATTCATAAAAGGTATTCTGAAAGCACTTAAATATATCAAGATAAATTTAGAAAGAAAGGCTTTCCTTAAGATGCTGAAATTCAAATTTAGACCTTTTTAAAAGCAAGGTGTATAAATTTAGAAGAAGCTTTTTGAGAGGATGCAAACAGGAGCAGGAAGAAGGGTCGAAGATTTTGGGCAAGACAAGAAAGGAACTCAAAATAATGCAAACAGAAGAAACACTCAAAAAACAATTCGATCTAAAAATGAAACAACTGTTGAAGCAACATTAAGTGTGTCATCTAAAATACAAATCGTGAAGCTGGACCGCTTGACTGCATCCTATCTTATGTTTGGATATCTATCAACCAACCGTAGTTTAATCCCTAGCTCACATATCATAAGCGCATATTATAATCTAAACAAAAACATAATATAGAGCATACTCAACAAACATGAAAGAGTCAAGATAGGAAATATACTGATTCATGACACTTACCAAGTTCAGTGAAACCAGGTTCTATTTTTGCCTGCTGTAACAGTGTACACACAACTTCCTTCTGGCTCATATAAAGCTGAAGGCATCTTTCTATAAGATTTTGCACCTGTCCTCATAAATCAATAGGTAACCAGGGAAAAAATTGTTAATAGGTATGCCAGATACAACTCTACCTATTTATGTTACAGTAGCATGCTCAATATAAGAGTAATAGCATCACATGGGAAACAATTAAATTTACAATCACTGACAAAATTTAACCTCAAACCTGCTGCCATTCAAACTATCTGCAATTGGTTGGTTGAGTTGCCTAGATGTAATTTGAATTCAGAGACCAGTACCTACAATGTGTCATGTGTCGATGCCAACCTAATTCCTGGAACTTATACTTCTTTATTTTTCTGTTGAGCTTCCATAATTCACTTCATTATCAATTTTCTCTTGCATTGAGCACACAATATATATGCCCACTAGTTACGATTCCACACAAATGGAATTACAAACCTATGGGGCCATGAGGGATACTTTAAAAGGAAAGAATTGATACATATGATGCGATCAAGGCAGTATAGGTTACTGAACTAGCTCTTCATTGAAATATTTCTTCATTTACAAGTTCAAGGGAGAAATTATCTGGTAGATATCTTTTCAATTGCACGGAGACGCAAAAAAGATGACACATGGAAAAAGTAATGGCTCATCACAACATAATCCTGACACAACGGCTTACCAGTTGTATGTCTTGGCGTGAGACCTTCCTGACGTCTCCACTAGACATTTCAAGATGTTCAAACCTGAGAAATAGATGGAAAATAAATTCATGATATTCATCATAAATCCAGTACATTTTGCAACAGAATGCAGGATTCTAGTACAGCTTAGAAATTATGAAACTGAGATATATCAGGTATAAACAATTTCATAGACCTTTCCCACAATTAGCTACATTGCGATACCAGAAACAACAACAGACTTAGAGAGAAGTTGAAAGAAGTAGTTAGCCCAATATAATGCAGCTTTCACAATCTAAGGGCATGCAATTGAGAGAACCAATACTGATGAATGCATCCAGAAATAAGACTACCACCACCACCAGGACCCTAAATATTTTTTTCTGCTTTCTTGTTCGCTGCATCTCATATCATAATGGTATGTAACAAATCTGAATGAAAAATGTCAGCAACCAGAGTAGGTAGAGACCAAGTTGGAGATATAGCTCATCTCTGCTACGGCTACAACCACTATTTAGATCTCCCCAGGGAAGGTGAAAGGTTTCAAACAAAGATTCCATGGAGGGAATTACATCTGACATAAACAGAACAGTGCCCACCTTTTTGGTTCTGAGAAAGGATGGGGTTGAGGTCGCGTGATGATTGGGGATGGTAGCTATTGTTGTCCACTCTTTTATCATGTATCATGATAGTAAGAATAGTAAAGAGAAGGTTGGAGCAGATGTGAAGAGAATGACAATTAAGTAATTCACTGGGTGATGAAACAAGAAGAAACCTAGAATCTGTGAAGTTGACATTTAGATATATGATTGTGTCCAACTGTTGTTTGTATGTATCTAAGTTCTGCTACTAACAAATTTGATTTTCAAATAAAAGATATTTTAGTACTTGACTGTGAGTTTTTTCTGGCTACAGTCAACATTAAAGCAAACAGGCTGCAGCTTATCAAATTAGAGTTAGAACCAGAACAAAAATCCGGGGAAACTTAAAGAAACTATCCTTTATAAATAGAAAGTTAGAAACATATCACAAAGCCTTAGGGAGTCCTGGGCCTTTCTCACCTCAAAAGCTAGCTCAAGGGAAAGGCTTCCCTCACTCTTACATACTGACCAGCAGCACCGTACACAACGGATGAGGAAAACCCTAACAATGTGGGATATCCATCATCAAAGGATGTAACTATCTATTCTCTTCATACCTAATGGTACTAGTACCCCAAAACTTGCGAGGATCATTCTTGTATTATCAATACTATTGTAAACTCATTATATTGTTATAATGAAGATTCAGAGTTGGCCCGTGGCTTTCTCCTATGAAGGTTTTTGTTGGATTTGACTCATACATCAACGGGAGTACAGGAGTGACAAATAGGCACTCAGACAGGCTAGTCAGGGGTCTTGCTCCTCGTTAAGAAAGCTGCTGCACATTCACCGGTCAGCTAGAGAGGATTTAAGGGAACATTACCCCTGAAAACTAAAACATATTTGATTTTATTGGCACGAGAATGATGCTATTTTTGGATCTTATATCATTAAGCCCATGTTGTAGCGGCAGGATTACCACAAGGGTTACTTTTCTCAAGTTGCTACATGTAGTATATATTGGCATGTGAATATTGTCAAGTGTGTGAGGCGCATAAATCAAAGAAGAAAGTAGCCACAACTGAGTGAACCTGGATAAATCTGCTTCTGCTTTAATTATACGTTCTCATTCTCCTTTGATTGTGTGTTTACTTTTCTTAAATCCAAGAATACTTCCACATAAAATTTGGTGTTCTTGTGTAGCTTTATTTTTGAATTGGCTATATTATTTTCTTATACTACAACTGAAATTTGAGAGAAGGTGAGTAAATATTTCCTCTGATATTGTTTTTCTAAAGTTTCAGAACTTTCCCCACAAAAGCATGCAAACGAATTTAAAAAAAAAATGGCCCTAAAATGCCAGCACTACACTTTCAAAACACCCCGAATAATTTTCTGCACAACCTATCTACAAGTCTCTACAGAGCATAGTCCCAACGGAAATAAAACCTCAAAAAATAAGTTGACACGCAGAAAGGGAAAAAACTAAACAAGTCCCAAATACTTAAAGGTAAAAAAAAAACACAAGGAAAAAACAAATTCCAAAAATAATTAAACAAATAAATATCTCATATGTGATCACCGATTTCAAGCAATACAGTTCGCATATAAAATTCCTATTTTTCGGACATAACGCTCAATTACAAATTAACAAAGCTAATTCGAAACAGAATTGATGAATTACAGGAGATAATAACAGTGATCACCATCATATACACGACACAAATCCCTAAATTTTGCTTGCATACCATGGATCACCAACATACAAACCAAACGCAACGAATTATTATCCGAATCAAATTTAAAACAAAATTGGATTCGTAAATTTTACCTGAAGAAATTTAGGAGGTGATGGAGCTCGTAAGCTCACTTCGATTTTTGGATAAAAACTAACTCGCCGACTCAGTGGAGATATTCGGACAGAATTTTTATTGACAGAATAAAATAAAAATACTACGGAAAGAAAGATGGATAGAGAGAGAAGGGAAGTTGCTCGTGAGTGCGGTGACATGGAATTGTGACGCGTCTGGGTGTGTGGTGGGCCAAACCCCGAGGCGTTGATCCAACGGCTGGGAACACATGCAATGGCTGCTTGGTTTCATTGGCTGCTAATAATAATAATAAATATATTGTCAAATTGCTGCGGTCAAACCCGTCATTTCTTTATTCTTAGACCTGCCTGTCTTGCTTGCTTGCACCAGTAATTTAAGTAATTAAAGATTGATTATTTAGTAATCAGAAAAATGTCCATTAATAATACAAGTTAGAATATTATATACAAAAAATTATAATTTTCTCTTAAAAAATGTAATCATACATTTTTTAAAAAACACAAAAAAAAAATTAGGAAATGTGCATTTCTTTTTCATTTCTCTAAGTTCTTTTACATTATTTTCATAATCATATAAAAATTAATATATTTAACTTTTTTTTTAAAAAATCCTTTATATATTCTCTTTCTCGCAAAAAGAACTAACTATTCCTTTCGTTCTAACTGAAATGTAAAGCTGTCATTCAAAGTTATGATCATTTATAAAATCTTCTCTTCAAGTAACATTTGTGTGAAAAATATTCTCCAAATTTATTAAAATTTATCAAACTAACCTTATCTAATTTTTCATCAAAAAGAATATTGTGAAAATCAATGATAATTATAAAATTTATTAACCGTGAGGACATAGGGTTGTTTTTGACCAACTGAAATATATAGACTATTTTGATTAAAAAGAGAAGGTTGACAACAAGCAAACGGCTTGAATTCTTTTTTCAAAATTAAAGATAAATTATTTTCAAAGTTTTTCATATTTTATCTTTATTGTTTCTATTATTTTCTCGACCACTTCTACTATTATTTCGAATTACATAGTATAATCACAATATTACAAATATATTTGAAACTTTTGGTAAAAAATTAATAAAATAAAAAAGAAATTAAAATAAGGAAGATTTAATAGCATAAACTCTGCCATTTTCGTAGTACTATTATTTTTGCCACTCTGTTCTAGTAATAATCACCCTCTAATCTATCTCTAATTAATATTATGCCAATTTTCTTTTAATGTCATCATCCATGTAAGTTACGGTGTACTCTTTCTTTTCTTTATACACTCCGTTTGTCTTATACGAAGTATTTTGTAATTTATTATTTTTTACCGAAACATTTAAAGGTGATCAAAAAAGAATCTAAAATCCATCAAGCTATGTTCTTTCATTTTCTTCATCAATATTATTTAACTTTTTGATATATGCCTTCATTTCTTATTTTATTTAATCAAATAAAACTTTATTTATTCTAATATAAGCATATGTCTATTTTGTTGTTATTTTTTTAATAAAATTTAGATCAAAAGAAAATTTTCTCTAAAACTTATAAAATTCAAAGAGAATTTATAATACACCATAGAATTTATAATTTATTGATTAGTAAAGATAATTAATGAGGCTTGAAGTTGAAATACTTTCTTTTTTTTATTACAAAGGAAATTATATATTGTCTAAAAGTCATACACTTACAAATACATCTCACAAATATATCTGACAATTGTACTCAATAAAACCTAAAAATTTCCAACCTTTTTACTTTACAAAAAAAAAATGGTCATATAATGACTTTTTCGACAAGTGTCAAATCTGAAGTCGAAGTAGTCTCTCATCGTCATTTTTGCCTACTACTGTTTCTGTAGCCTTGCCAATGGATTTATATCCACCACAAGTACACAATCGCTATAACTAAGCTAAAACTAAAAGACAATAATCGGTTAATTCAAATATCAAACTTAAATCATCTTAAAATGAGAGTTATATTCATTTTCAAATATAGGATTACTATTTAAAAATTTTATATTTTTGCCTATAATATAAGTTTGTAAAAATATAATAATATGAAAGTTTGTATTTAAATAACAAAGATTAATTCTTATGTAATTTATGATATTCAAGATTATCATAATATTTTACTTTTAATTTTGAATTATAGAATTTCATAATTCTAATTAGTTTGAAGCAAAAGGTATACCTACTTTTAGAACACAGGGAGTTTTATTTTAAAAATATCAGCTCAAGAGTCATGTTAAAGGGACAAACATATATATTTAGCTTACGATTCATTTATTAATTTCAATTTTCATAAACACACATTTACTTAAATTAACCTATATTACACCACTCTTAACACATTCTCTATTTCACTATGCTCACTTTCTAATTGTATAACAGTTTTGTACAATTAATTACTTTTGAAGGCTTTTCTTAAGTATGATATTTTTCACATTTTGGAACTACACAATGGGCCACTTTTCAGATTGATCAAATATTGAAGCCAGTGCCAAAGGGGATCCAGTTACAAGATATAACCCTATTTTTTGGTCTAATGGGTCAATACTGAAGCCCACATTCTTTCCAGTCATTTACTCGGATTCCTACATACCCTCCATGCCTCCATCTCATCCATTAAAAATAGTTTATTCTACAAATATTCTCAATCCCATTATTGACAATAACACAAAAGGACATTATATATTCAATTTTGTGGGCATATATTTAATTCTCAGCTATCCGTCCATTAACTTCTGGAATCAATATAATTATCCTTAGAAATGTGACTTTCTCTCATCGTAAATAGAAATAGTATGTTCTTTCTTTTTTCTTTTTCTGTCAAATGCACTTTGAAGATATTAGCGACAATAAAAAGTTGTAGCAGATTTTTATTTTACTTTATTTTTATTTTTGTTACAAAAGGATTTTTTTTTTTATGTTACATATGAGGTCGTTATCTAAAAATTTATACACACACCTCACACGTTTACAATTACCTTGCAGGATTTTTTTTTATTACCTTACAAGATTTCTAATGATACAGATCACCGTTAGTGTATTTATTTATTACTCATGTATGTTTGATGTTATTTTAATAATCTACCATGTTATCGTCGTATGCTTTGATGATTGTAGTCTCAAACTCAAAACTTATGTATTTGAGCAGTTTATATTCTTCAGTAATAAAATCTTTCGTTTTTTGCGCACACACACAAAACTCAAACCTCACGCACTCATTAACTTCTTTTTAATATTTTTTTATTATTTTACAATGTTAGAAACTCACACTTCAGACGTTCATCAAACTTCTATGCAATGTTTTTTTATCATCTTTTAAGGTTAGAAATTGAGATCTCTTCACATTTTTAACGAGGTAGTCGATGACCAATGAAGTCAACGACTAAGCGCAATGTTAAAAATTTAGACCTCACACACCCATTAACTTCTTTGTAATGTTTTTTATTATCTTATAAGAGGTAGTCGATAACTAATAAAGTTAACGATCATGTCAAAATTTAATTCTAATAAGACTTTTTTGCAGTGTTGTTTATTACTTTACAAGAAGTAGTCGATAATCAGTGAAATTAATAATTATGTCAAAATTTAATCCTAACAAGACTTGAACACAAATCAAAAGGCTTGGTGAAGAGGTAATTAATGATCAGAAACTAACAAGCAGGTCAAAATTTCATCTAACGAGAGTTGAACATGGATCAAAAAATTTGCAAGCAATGTTATATTTGGTTATTTAACCACTTGAACATCACGAGTTAACTTATAGCAGATTTTTTTCCTCGTAATCCACCGGCCATTGCACATTTACTTTGTAAACTCATTTTAGTATTGCTCTTAAGCCTGAAAAACTTAATATGGTAAAAATTTTGACCTTGAGTAGTTGAGTTTGAACAATTAAACACAATAATCTGACAAAACAAATTAGTGGTCAATACTTTTTTAATCGATGGAACATGCCATTCTTCACATATTTATAAAAATGAATAACACAAATATTTTTCATGGCTATAACATGAATCATATTGGAGAACCATGTATGAGATGTAAAACAGTGCCAATCAACAAAAATAAATATTGATTTGAAATGGCAGACAGAAAAGGCCATTATCCACTATTCTTTTTCAAGGTCGTACTCTATTAAAAACCATATGTCAAAGTTGTGATAAGTTACTTTATTTTTGACAAAACTCCTACAATTAGTTAATCAAATCCCTATATTCCATCACTAAAGCAAAGTTCCCATTTCAATAATAATCGATCGCTAGTAACCAATCATATTGCTAAACGCAATCATAATTTTTCTCAATCCATAATTTAAGGTTTTAGGTTGTACACTGCTTTCCATGTTTAGTAAAAAGAAAGTTAAAAGTACAGTCTTTGAATTGCACATTTCATTGGATACTGGATACTTGGTTATAAAGAAAAAGATATCATATTTTTGAAAACCACGTATAATTCTTTATCAAATAAATTGGATTACGAGTTAAAGATTATGGAGAGGGTGGTATAATCTGCCACTGCAATCGATTTGGATGCGATTTTACATGTATTCTTTAATGAAGTGTAATTTTAAAATTGTGGGTCGTAATTTAACTTTAAATGGTACAATTTTGGTTTTAAAAATTATTTATAACTGACGATATCGATATTAAAGATTTGCTAACAATTGGTATTGTAATTATCTAGTTAAAACACAGAGTTTGACTTATCAATTTATCAATTTTAAGTTATACAATTATTTATCAATATATTCGTCAAACTTATATCAATATGATAAGCAATATCGATTTCGATCAAGATGATAATAATTTTTATCAACATTTTTAGTGGAGAAGGCATTAAAAACCACCCAAGTTAAGGGAGAAGACCACCCAAGTTTAGAAACAATGTGTACGTTAGCATAATATTTTTAATGGATTAACGGACAACTAAGCATTCGGGAAAAAAAAAAAGATTAATCTAATAACAGGAGTTCTATCATATATGAGCACTTTGTCGAAATTAAGTAAAACGAAACAATAATATAAGAGATCAATGTAATAAGATGAGACTAGAAATTTTTTTTCTTACGAGACTTAAAAATAAATCTTCCCAAAAAGACTCAATAATACACCATGAAATACAACCATTTATGCTCTCAGAGGAATTTAAGACAAAAACAAGAACAGGAAGAAAACTCTGCACAGGTTCATTGATTGATACTTGCATGGCAAATTTCTTTTCATTTCCTTAAAAATCAGCAAAAACAAAATTGGAGCTACTTTCTCCAAGCTGTATTCATCTCTCATCATAATATCAGATTTCTCTAAAAAAATCCTCTGTATAAACAAGGATTGGAGAAGAGGAAGAAAAAAAAAGGTTTATCAGTTCACTGTCAAATTATTATGAAAAAAAGGGGGTTTATATTAGACAACGGTAAGACCATCATATCTTGGCCTTGTTCTATCTTGTGCAATCTCTTCTTCCAATTCCACAGCTTTCCTTTTGCTGCTATTGGCTTGTGATGATTCTTGTTGTTCTGATGACTGAATCTCTGATGTTTCTGTTGATGAAGCTTCTTGTTCTGCTTCTTTTTCTGGCTTTTGACAATCTTTATTTTTGGTTTTCATCATATGGGGTTTAAGCTTATTCACATCTGATAATCTCACTGGTTTAAGGAAAAATTCTTCTGCTCCTTCCTCCAAACATCTGTAAAATGTGATTAAGAAAATGCCCATTAACAAATTTTTGACTTATAACAAAACTTTTATTCAATCCTATCAAACAGATGGATGGTTAAGTTGTTCTTACCTATTGATTCTTGAAGGGACATTTTCAGATGACATAATCACTACTGGTATATCTCTAAAGGATGATGATTCCTGTCAAACAAAATGAAAAGTATAGTTAATTCCTAGTACTAACAAGCAAAGATTATTACAAGGTAATTCAGTTAAGCATCAGTGTGCTAAATTGCATACATACATTTTTTTCAGGGTAATTAATGAACAAATTGGAGAAAGTGTGCTCCATATAAAAAATATAAGATTATTTTCTTTTGTATTTACATAGCCAAATGATCCTGTATTTTTAAAGGTATAGTTTTTGTTTATTTGGTTAAGGATTATATTCCTACTCCATTGAAATTACGTTAATTGATTGGATAACAAATATGGGGGCAACTTTTCAATAAATAGCAATCTGGAATAATACATGGTGATTTGTTATGCAATTTGTCAGAGGTATACTTTTCAGGAAAGGAAAGGTTGCAGTTAGAGAATTCTGAAATAACAGAAAGGGAGAAAACAGTGAGCAGAGGAAGAAGACAAAAGGAATATAAACCAGAGCATACCTTAATTTTCTTGAGCAAATCATAGCCTGTCATTCCTGGCATACAGTAGTCTGTAATAATAAGATTCACTTCCACCTCCTGCAAATTACCAATCCAGAAATAGAAATTTTTAGATACCCAAAATATTGAACAACCCAATATTGGAATCTGAGACTTGGAAGGAGGAAAAAAATTTAAAAAAACCAACCTGCTGATTGATTGGTGATACAGAAGGCTCATTTGAGTTGCTTTCTTCATGGTCATAAAAACCCAAGAATTCTAAAGCCTTACTTCCAGAATCAACTGTAGTGACTGCCATAAAATTGGAAAATACTACTAATCAAAACCAAGAACAGATAGAAAATTGAATCTTGGGAAGGAAAAATAATTGCCCATAAGGAAAATTTGAGTTATGGGTTCAAATTTAATATGGGTACCTTGATATGAAGAGGTTTTGAGGAGCCTTTCAATGAGCTTTCTGTCTATGATGCTATCATCAACAGCTAAAACATGAAATTCTGATTCTCTGGCCATGTCCATTTCACCAAAATTCAAGATTGAAGACTAATTAAAAAGTTTTGGAAAGAAGAAGAGTGAGTTGTCTTGTTCTTGCTCTTGTTCTTGTTCTTGTTCTTGTTCTTGTTCTTGTTGGGTAGAAATGAGAAATGGGAGGGGGGTGATAAATGGACTACTTTAATTTGTATTGGAAAACTCCAATCATAACCACCAAAATCCACAACCCACGAAGCAAGATCTGACCAGAGTTCATCAAAAGATTTCCCAAAATGGTTCCAACTTGGGTTTGAATTACAAGGCAAGCAATACAAAGGGAGTAAAATTAAAGAATGAATAAAATAAGCAGAAAACAAAGCCCAATAATAATAAAATATTTGAAGGGGGTGGGGTGGTGATTCTTGAAGCTGTTTTCTCATAAACAATAGTATAAATATATATATGCATGAGTAGAGTAGTATTGGAGCATATGAGGAAGAGAAAAAGGTTAAGACTTGGCTTTGGCTTTGGGATTGAAAGCAAAAGGTAGGTTGGGTTAGAGAGAGGGTGGGGGGGTTGTGGTGGGGGGGCCCAACCAAATCTCCCTAGAGATACAGGTGAGGTAAGCAGAGGGGCCTTTTAAATTTTTCTCAAGGGAGTGAAATCATGTGCTCTTACCATATCTTGAGCAGGTGGGGAAGTGGTGCAAAGAGATGGCAATTTCTTTTGATTCCCTTTTAGGATTTGCTTCCCATGCCCATTTGATTATGTACCCATCTATCACCATCACTTCCCCCATTTCATAAATTCATTCACCTTCCTGTGACAATCTCTGCTTCTTCCTCTTTGGAATTTTTGGAGTTTAACCTAAAAATAAAATTTTATCTGTCCAAAGTGAAAACTGAATACTAATAAAAATTGAAAAAAACTCAGAATAAAAAAAATATATTTATTCATAAAAACTATTTCGGCACATATTCTTCAAAAAAACATTAATCGGATAAATCATGTCTCGGATATCACAACCACATCGTAGGATGACTCAATAGAGAATACTGATAAAAATTAAAAAAATCAGAATAAAAAAAAACATATTTATCCATAAAAGTTATTTGGGCGCATATTCTTCAAAAAATCATTAATCGGATAAATCATGTCTCGAATACCACAGTCACATTATAAGATGACTCAATAGAGAATGTGACGGCTACATATGTTGCTTCTAATCATCAAATATGATGATCTATGCGCATCTAATTCAAGTTGATTTCAACCTCCACAAATGAGAGAAAAAATTTCACCACAATCGTAGAGAAAATACAAACGGAAGAAAGAACTCAGAAAGAGAGAAAGAACTTCGTAGACTAAGAAATATTTATTAGACAAAAATATGTAAAATAATATAGAAAAGGGATATGGGAAGGGACTCTTCTAAAAAAAGAAAATCTCTCCCCAAATTCAAACTAGAATTTTGCAGAGGGTAGGGTTTTGTTGAGAGAAAATAAGAGGATTTTACTAGTTACATATATTGATCTTAAATTTTAAAATAAATGTATTTTGTAGGCAAAATTTCATTTTTCTTCCGTTATTTTTGAGTCAATTTTCAATATCATCCTCATTATATATATATATATATATATATATATATATATATATATTTATTTATTTTATTTTTTTTTTGTCGATATAGTTTTTCATGTTACATTTAACTAGCATTTTAGTCATTTCATCATATTCTGTTCATGCATGGAGTAATTTTGTCATTTCTTAAGTATTCTCACAAAAATATTAAATTCATATACGATAATATATATGCAATTAACATAACTTTTCTTTAACATTAAATATAAATTTTTAAATTTGAAATAAAATATTATATTTAGAATTTTCAGTAATTATAAGAAACAATAAGTAAAAAGAAAATAAATTAATAATATTTTTATTAATTACATAAACAATATAAATAAACTAAATCTTGAAAAATAATAATAAACAATAAAATAATACTAGTAATATATTTGGATAATATATGATTCTTATTTTTAAATCAATACATAATATTTTGTAATTAAATGTTCCATATATACAAGTTAAGCATTGAATTAGTTGGACTTAGAAAAAAATATTAACATATATGATATTTTTCATAAAATACAGATAAAAAAATTAGTGCTTCTTATTGTATTTTACTTTATATTTCTAAAATTATAAATTTCCCTATTTTTTCATATATTACTAGTATTAGTTTATTATTTGTTGTTATTTTTTAGATTTGGCTTATTTGTTTTGTTTATGTAATTATTGTTAATATTATTAATTTCTTTCCTTTTTAATTATTTTTTTCTTTTTATTATTACAAAATGTTAATATCATATTTTAATTAAAATTTAAAATTATGTACTTAGTGTCAAAAGAAAGTTATGTGAATTGCATAGTTGTTATTTTATATAAATTTAATATTTTTGTGAGAATATTGACGAAATTATCTATTTACATAAATAACATGTGACTATTTTTTTCCCATCAAAATAAGATGGAGGGACATGAGTGCTAGTCAAATAAAATATGAATCGCTAAATCGACGAAAAAAAGGGAATGAACATCACATTAAAAGTTGATAAAAAATGAAGAAAGAGAAGTGAAATTTTTCCAATTTTGTAACATGTTCTTGAAGCTTATCTTTGTGAACAATAAAACCAAATCATATCTTCACACATTATACTCGTTTCCTCCAAATTTATGGATTAAAACCGAATGATACATATTATTCAAATTTTAGTATTTTTTTGTTAAATGGTTACTCAAATAATATATTATTATGTGCTTAAATATTTTATTTTATTTTAAATGACCTTTTTAATATTCCTGATTCATCACTGATTAAAGGTGTATCTAAATTAAATATTACCGTTTCAATACATATATCGTAGAAAACGAACAAGCACTTCAACCTTTTCACCATTTTACAACCATTAATTGGAATTTGTTACTACGTTTTCTATTTACACACTCTCAGTGGTCTTTATTCTGGATGGTAAGGATCAGGAGGTACAGATTATCTATTCTATTTAGTGTTTTATTTTATATATAATCACTTTTTATAAATGACATGTTAATTTTTTTTATTAAAAGATTTAAAATTCTAAAATATCGTGATAACCTTAGGAAGAAACAAAATATAAGATAAGATATAAAACAGAATAAAAAATTCGAGGTTCAGAACGTTTATTGTAAAATTAATATTTCGTTGAATTGCAGAAAGATATATAGTGAATTACCAAAAAAGTCAGAGAATAATCAACCTACTGCACTTTTGTTTTTCATGCCACTCATTTTTTTGTTCACTTTGTTTTTTTAGTTTCTTCATTTCAAATACCTTTTTTCATCTCATAATAAACGTTCTAATTTGACTTTAAAAATCAAATTATCATATTAGAACGTTTATTATGAGATGAAAAGGGCTATTTGAAATCAAGAAACTAAAAAAGCAAAGTGAACAAAAAATGAGTTACAGGACTCAAAATTCAAAATTATTATTATTTTATAAAAATATAGTTGATATTATATCAAAGTTTTTAGTTACAAAACTCAATTTTTATAATTGTTGAAATATAAATATATTTGTCAAATTTTGAAGTAAAAATTTTGTCAATTTAACCATTAAAATCGAATTATGACATTTAATTTGAGAGAAGAAAGTATATTTTTTGACGTAAACTCTATGAACATCTTACTTGCTCGTGTTTAATTATTTTTTACTTCAAATGAAACTTTCGCAAAATCGAATTTTGGTTTGAAAGTGGGAACAAAAATTGCTTTGATCATAATTCATTTAATGATGGAAGACTTAAGCCCCAACATTGTTATCATCACGATTTAACAGCAACTCACAAGACTATAATGAGGTCAAAAGTAACATACATATTTTTTCTTCTCCAAGTCATCCGACCGAGTCAAGATACTTTATCACAATCAATAAAAGAATATTTAAAAGACATAAAAGTCTTCATTTGGCAGAGCAGTGTATTTTAGTAGAATATAACAATTTTAAGAGAAATTTATTTGTTCGATTGTGTGAATATAAAACATTTTGAAGAAATAAATATTATTTGCTCGCTTGCACGAAGCAGCGCAAAAAGAATGAGGCAAAGACAAAATCATTTACGCATCTTCCGCTTTTCGTTAGATTTTGAAACTTTTTAAGTGCTTAGAATTTTTGGTCCAACGCGATTTTTAAAGTTCAAAATACTTTTTTTTTTTGGAGTTAATTTCTATTCATCTTATATATTTTCATTTTAATATTGTAAGAAAATTCTACCAAATTTGTGTATATATTCCTATATATTATTGCAAAACTTAAGATTATATAGAAAATACCTAAACAATACAACTAGTTAGTCACTCAGTCAACTCACTAATTTACAAATTCAAATTAAAACATTTTTAACATTTGTTGAAACTTTGTTAGGCGGTTTTAGAATATCAAGGTTTTGTAACACTTCTTACTAAGGTTGATTTCACAAAAAATGTAATTAAGAATCTGCAATTTCATATTATAATTTTTAAATTAATTTTAAAAACTAATTGTATAAAAAAATGCCAAGTATATACTTATTGCATATAAAACTTAAAATTCAAACAAACAACTAAGATAAACTAAACAACGACAAAATAAAATAAACCATATATTTGTTTTGAAGTTGAAATAATGCTCACATATCATAATAAATAATTAAAAATGAATATAAATTATATTTACATTTTTTTAAAAATTTAGTGCATATATAATTTAATTTTTTTCTATCATATAATAACAATAAAATTGGCAAAAGTCTTATTACAACTAGTGTATATTATGCAAATATGTACTATTATTACTAGATTTTAATCTATTAAAAAATAAACTTATTTTTTTGTTAAGTAATTTTATATTTTTGTAAATTTTGAATTACTCAACATTTTCGTAATTACATCATAATTACTAAATTATAAATATTGAAAAAATATTTATTCGTGACGTACACCCTTTAGAAACTAATTTTACAAGAGGTCGAAGAGATCATCTTGTGCGCCTTTTGTGATGAAGTCTCCTATTACCAAATTTAATAGCATTAATGACTAACGCACCAAATAATCACAATTAGCAGAGCTTTTCTTTATATCTTCCATCTGGACTTAGCAACAGTCATTAATTAGTAGTCCATCCAATTTTTATTAGTTGTTTTTTTAGAGTTTGGTTCTCTTTTTTCTTTACTTGTTTTTTTTTTTAATATTTCAATACAAAAACAAAAAAAAAATTATCCTATAATACCCTTTATATATTTCAACAAAATATGAGAATCTCTCATTTCTATACAAATTAAATAAGAGCAAATATGGTATAACAACTATAAATTTAATGTAATTTATATTTATTAATCATTAACCAAGGTTGTGATTTGTGCTAAAAAAAAATAGTTACTTGCTAGAAGAGTTTTTCTTTTTATCTACCATGTGCACTTCTTACTTTTAAGGCTTGCAATTTCTTTACGTAAAATAATTAATAATAGAGGAAGTAGATACGTGATCTATCCAAAATTGTAGTACCAAAAAGTAGTTATTACACTCCATAAAAGTGATTAATTACTTGCAAGAGAGTTTAAGTTTTTATCTTCCATCTATATATTGTAGGCTTTGTGGTCCTTACAATTTTTAATTACTTTGTTGTAACAATAGTAAATTACCTTATTGATTCCCTATTTCAAGTCAAGTAGAAGATTTTGTATTTGTAAAGTATCTTATTCGTTAGATCGTCTAATAAGATCATTTAATGAGAAAATAAAAGTTGAGCAATCACTAACCTTGCAACACGCATAACTCTATTAAAATTATAAGAAAGAGAAATGTATGATCAGGAGATGGAGTGATTTTAATAGAATTGTGTATAGTGCAATGTAAGCGAATGCTGAGCTCCCGTTTCTCATAAATAATTAATATAATCATGGGTATTCAGTAATCAATTTCGAATACAGCAATTTTAATAACTAAGGCATTTATGAAACTATTCAAGGTTTATTATGAGAAAAAAGAAAAAGAAAAGGGTGTGTGGGTGTCATTAACTCATTGTATTCACAAGTGTAGGCAGCATAAGATTGGGTACAAAATTGCAGATAATGCGGAGCAAATGTTTTTGTTACTTGTAAAGATTCCCCGACACACCATGATATACATTTTGGTACAACCTGTCACATATAATCCACCCTGCCCTGCTACCACTGTTTTCTCCACCTCCATTTCGTTTTTATTACCATCATTCAAACTAAAGGCATGCTTTATCTTTACTGTTGGATTCTATATAAATATATATAGATATACATATATAGATAGATAGATATACACTTGCTGCTAGTTTTATTTTTTGTTTGAAATTGAATTGTATCTATTTTCCATAAGTTCATGAATATCATCAAATATGAAGCAAAAACAAGTGAACAGATGTTTTAAACTTATATAGCTATGTGTTTTCTTTTCTTTCTTTCTTTCTTTTTCTTGGGGTAGATATAGCGATGTGATTTTAAGATGTTTTGCTACCAAACTTAATTTAAAATTTTTAGTTTTAAATACAAATACATATTAATTTCGTGTTTTGGACGTTCTTATTCCGACATTTCAGTTGTCATCTATCAGCGTATTCCATTATCGACAACCGTTTGATCACAATTAAATGGCAGCGGTGCTACATTAATAGTACTTGGTCACTGGCCCGATCTCCATCTCTCCTTTAACCGTGTTTTGGACCGGAGTATTGATCAGCCGGCCAACCACATTTTGCACAGTATTTTCTTTATTTCAAATTTAGGAATATATTTTTTTAATGTAGTATTATTTGTAAATTCTAATGATTTTATTTGTAATATAAATTTGTAAATATATTAATGGATAATTTTTTTTTATTTAAGACTAATTTTCATATATTTTACTTCAAAATTTTTAAATAGGTACACATTGTGTATTATTATTATTTTTTTCTTTTTTGACAAAAGTAAAAATGTTATTGTATAATAAAACATCATAAATATTATTAGTGAATCATTCACATTAATACCTAAATGTCATAGGTGAATGCAATAATTATTCTGTCCCAAATATCGAAGATATGCAAACGATCATTGACATTGTGATCAGTGGTAGGAGTTTCTGAACGAATAAGTAACGTTATCTCATAAATAACACAACTAAAATTGTTACCTTTTGTTTTGTGGAACATATAACAGTATATCAGTTCAATGAAAATTATTCACTCCACATGAGATTTGTGAATAAATAATTGTTTGATAATGAGTAAAAAATACCTATCAAATATATAATTTTGAGATGAATATTTCAAAACAACAGATGCTGTTATGAATTGTTTTCATGTGTCTACGACAAAAGTGAATATATATCTAAGATTTTAGCAACAAAAAAAAAAAGCTAATAAAAAAATTTAGTAATACGTGATCAAATCACCAAAAAGAGGTTAAATACGTAAGTAATAAAAATGCAACAAGTATCTTTTTAAATACTGAACCAGGTATTCCCCATTTCCCCATCTCCCTACAGGCAACTACGCAAGTATACTTCCCACAATTTGAATATTTTGTTTGTTCTGTGCCCACCAGTCCACAACATTCCGTTGGCTATTCATTAAATCTTTTCCCGTGATGCATATTTTCCCAACATTTCTAGTACACTATTGCTCCAATCTTTAACAATTAATAGAGCCACCAATAAATAATAATTCTTAATAATAATAATAATAATAATATTAATATTAAGATAATAATACTTTCTTACATATAACCAATCAAACTTGAGCATGTATTTGTGGTTTCAATAAACTCTTTTTTTGTTTTTTTTGAGTTAAACACAAACTAAACTTTATCAAAGCAATTACGAATTAGGACGTTAAAATCATTTTATTGTCCTCAGATATATGAATAAATCACTATATCTATATACACTTACAATTTTCCTAGTTTTTTTTAAAAATTTTTAAATCTTTTATATTCTTATCAATTTTCCACTAGAAACAATTTCTTTCGTTATCTCAAAGTTTGAATATTTTCTAATATTTGCATAACAAATGTCTTTTCAGTATTGACACGTACGTAAAAAGCTGCGAGAAATTTCAGCTAAATTTTGTCGATGTTATTGTACGAAAACAAAGTGCTAAATATTTATTTAAAATTTTTTTGGCATAAAAAGGTGATAGATGAATACAATTCCTGAAAATGTCGACATATAATATAATAGTGCTTATGATCGGTCCCCTCGTCACTGCCTCGGGATCTGCTGGTCCATGGTCCCCTTCTATCAAAGATCTCATGTCTCTCTCAGTGCCAAAATATTTTATTTTTTCATTTTTTTTTTGTCGAAATATAAAGACACTACGTACTGAAGAAATTTATTCTTCGACTTATTTCTAAAATTGATTATTCAATTTAAGGTACTTCGGGTATAGTAGTGTGTTTAAATTTTATTTTATAAATTTTTTTATATTTAAATTCGAACTTGAGTATTTAATCGAATAAAATTTTAATGTTAAAATTTTATTCTAGTCGAATTCAAGTTGATTACGAACTACTCAATGAATACATAAATTTGGTAAAAAAAATTTTAATAATACAATTTTTTTTTTATTTTTTTAGGATTAAAATTATATATAATAATTCATTTTATATATGGACATTAATTTTAGAGTAACTTATTTAGTATGTATAATATTTAAACATATTATTAAGACATATGATTATATATTTATTATATATGCTATGATATTTTAGTATAAAAAGAGAAATTGAACTACTCACGAATATAATCGAGCGAGTACTGATATTCTCAGATTCTACTCGTTTAACTTATTCAACTTTAAATTGAATATCAAGTTTGACTCATTTTCATATCAAATTTAAATCAAATCGATTAATTTTTGAATCGAATCCAAACGAATCACAAACCACTTGATTTGATTTAGTGGCCTATATATAAGTTTGATTGAAAACTATATATGATCAATTGATTCAACTTTCTAATTTTGATTTTCTACATCCTAAGCAATGCATGTATGGTTATGAGAGCAATGCACATATATAGTTACGAGGTAAACTTTTCAAAGGGTATATACATTTCACTCCGAATATAACTAAAGATTTTTTCTCCGAATTCTCTACTTTCTTTCTTAAAAAAAAAACTCTAAGACAACTTAAATATGATTGATTTTCTTTACTTTTCTCTTTTCAAAATGATAAAACAAAAAAAGGGACTAAATAGTCAATCTCCTTCATAATCTGCTAACAAAGTAACAAACACACCATAGATGCTTTTACGAAATTTGTATACTGATCACGCATAATATTTTTGACCTGATTAATGACATAATACATATCCGTTAGAAATAATAACAAATTGTAACACAATGGTTTGACTATAATACAAAAAAAAATTGTAATTGACATGAATTGAAATGCAAAAGTCAGCCATTTCCAGGCTAATAAAAAACAAAGAAATCTCTAATACTGTTAAAGTCAGCCCTAATTTAGAGCTTTTTAATAATCTTACGTTTAACTACAAAGAAGATAGCACATACTTTTCAAAATTGATATTTTTGTATTTGACTTGTTAATTATATTGAATCGTTATTGGGTCACTTTCAACAAATTGACGCTATCGACGTGTTTAAATATATTTTGACTAAAATTTAATTACAAGTAGAGGGACAGACATTAGAATCATAAGAAATGGACGTGCTAGCTAATTAATAAAAAGAAAAACCAATTACAATTATTTATTTAAAGATTAATTATATAATTTATTTTCTACACTATGCATACGAGTAAGACGTAACATTTTTTTAAATAATAGTTTTATAATATATGATATAACAATAAGCAAAAGGTACATTAATCACATGCAGTGGATCGATCTAAAACAAAAGCTTGTACCTAATAATGTCTATCGAGTTTATATTATATCTTATGAGAAAAGTGATATATGCATTGAACCTCCACCAAAGATATTAATTTAGGAGATATAATCGTACTTTCAGATCTGCTTTAGGAATATATAGATTAACAAATATTTAATGTGGGCGGTTTGCAGTTCATTTAAAAGCTTAGATCTAATTAAATAGTCCTAATTAAATTAGGTGGATATATATGTATATCTCATGGAGAGAAGTCAACTCCTCTTGTAATCTTCTCATTTTAAACTATATACACACACACACACACTTTTTAAATATATAGAACCGATTTTTGAGCTTTTGATAGTTAGAAGTCAAATAAATAAATATAGCAGAAATGCATGCATGAAGCGAGGAAAAAAAAAGAGAGGATGTATATTGTTATTTTATAAGAAAAATTAATTATCGACCACAAAATGATCAAACAGTTATTAATTGTTTTATGAGTGCCTTTTGTTTTTGTTTGCTTCTTCTACATTTTATATAACCTCGGTTTGTTATTGTTTTCAATTAAACGATTATATATTATTCGATGGCAAAGAAACTTAAAGGTAGTGTAAGAAAAGAGATTTCATATTTTACAAGATTTTTTTTCAAAATGAGATTTACATTTGTATATTGACTATTTGTATTATACAAGCTAGTAGTAAAAGTCATAAAACCCGTGTGAAAATGTAAAATCCACTTTCTTATATGAAAATCCAATTTGCAAAGTCAATATACCAAAGAATGGTAGACTTCGCTTTGATTGACCAAAAACCAAGATTGAGTCAAAATAATATTTTGACCCGATTGATATAGAAATATACTGACTTTATCTTAACCTAAAGGTCGAAAGAGATATAATTGATATAGAAATATAACTTACAAAGCCCCATGCACAATTTTTATGGGAATTTTTTATTTTCTAGTTATGCAATTATATTTATCTTTTTGTTTGGTTTATATTTCTTCTTTATGTGAGAGTTGCTCATCTTCATAATGCAATTTTATTATAACAATTTAAATGAACTACTAATTACAGAGTTCGAAATACATCAGTTGTTTGCGTATCATAATTAGGAAATACAAAATGTCAAAGAAATAATAATATTACAAAAACACAAAGTCAATATCATAATACTATCGTAAGTTCATAATACAACCACCAAGTTATAAGTTTGTTTCACTAACGGCAAGGGAATGTTTATATTAATTGTAAGACGACTTAATAATTTAGATCTCTGCTGTGATTGACAATTTAGAGGTGTTACTGTAAATCATAAGGTTCAAATATTCTTGCTTCACATGTGGAATAGAGGTTTAAATTGTTATTAGATAGTTATTCATCACTATAAATTCAAAGCAATTTTTTCTTGATTTATGAGATTTTATGCGTATGTAATGCCACCTTAAGATATATCTAGAAAAAGAAAAAAACTTTGATAATCATCTCGTTTCTTTCAGGTTGAAATTATGAGTTTTTAGATTCTAACAGTCTAAATTAAATTATTAGAATTTACAATTTCATAATTTTAAGCTGAAATAAACAGGTACAATATATATATTACTTTCATGGTCACAAATCAACAGCCTTATTTAGCTTTGACGTATGATTAAGAAATTTTTATTCAATTGAAATGGCCTTCTTATAAAGTACTATAATGAATTATATAATTTAAACTGGCCAAAAAGGTCTGGCAGGAATTGAGAAAATTGAATTTGAATAGATTGGGAATGTGAAATCCCAATAAACGAAAATCTTTATCGGAAAAAAGTGACATCCCACGTAGATAATTTATTGAAAACAAAATAATGAATAAGAAGAAGACTTAGAAAATAATTTATTTTTCAAATACAGAAAAAATTCTTCTCAAATTTAAGAATATATACAATTAACAGAGATTTAGATAAGAAGATTGAGCGAAAGAGAGAGAGTTTTCGTGTTATAATTTTAACGTGAGAACTTTCTCTAATAAATCTGATGACTTGATTGACTTCTATCACATACGCCCTTAATTTCCCCATACTTCCATGCAGACTCACTACATTTTAGTATTCCTCCCATGCATTTTTCTTGTATTATTTGTGAATTTTATAATTTTATTTGTTATATTAATTTATAAAAATATATAAGCAACAAAGTTTGTATTTAAGCCTATTATTTATGTACATAAAAATATTTCACTTCCAAGTTATTAAAAATAAAATATCATATTAAATTTGAATTATAAAATTTCAAAAATTTATTTTGTGTATACGTTTACTGAAAACGTATTTCTAATATTAAAACGGATGAAATATTACTTATGCCGGCTATGTCATTGAAACATGCATCCTGTATTTCATACAAGTTTTTTCTCCAATTCAAGACATATTCATACCTGAAAAATGCCATCCATGCTAAATGTGGATTTTTTTCCCGCTCAATATACCTCCTAGATATCAAATGTTATTCATTAACATTTGGAGTCAATTGATGAAAAAAAAAAGATTATTTCTTTTGGTACAAAAGAAAAAGAAGCTATTGAGAAAGCAATCCGAAAAAGGAAATAAGAGAGATATGTGGTGATATGGATTATAAAAAGGTCTGAATGGATAGAGTCCATGATGTGAATTGACCACATTTATTAAATTAAAAGTCCTATTACTTATAGATATATAGCACAATAAAATTAATAAGATTTACAAGAAAATTTAATCTTTTATGAATGTATAATAATAAATATACATTAATTTTAACATCACAAAATGGTAAATTCAACAATTAACCTGGAACACGGTGTTATTTGTAGTTTTGCACTCCACATTGGCATAGGCCAGTGTAACGAATAGAGGATAAAATTGAAAAAATAGTTTAAAAAATATTTCTAATTATAATTCAAAAAAGAATATTTCTGAGTATATAATTAAGATAATTATCTTAGAATCTAGAACAGATATATAAAACATTTATCTCGGGACGAAAATAAAAAAATTTAAGAGACTTAAGATTGTCTTGATAAGCAATATATGGCCATGAGATTTATTATAGACTTAAATAAATAAATAAAAAGTAATACAACCATGTAAAAGAATTAATGGTACAAACACGAAAGAACTTGTAGCATGACCTGCTAGACAAATTCATCGAAGAAAGCATAATCTTCGGAGGGATATGCTACTGTGATAAAGAAATTATTTGTACTAATAATATCAGTTTTCGAGATTGCACGAATTCATTAAAAAGCTAATCTTAGAAAAAAATAGTAATATACTCGTATTAGGCTAACTAAATCCAGTTGTTAGGCCGTAGATGAGCACATGCATGATGGACAAATCATTCATGCCAAGACAAAATTATAAAAATACTACGGTATACTCACACATTTAATTCTGTTCGTTTTGATTTAAACTTTAGAAATTCTGAATTTTTGTAGTGATAAATTATAATGTATTAATATAAAATCTCCACAACTTATAAGATAAAACTTCACTAGTTACGAAGTTTAACTTACAGGCATTGTCACCATAGTAAAATCAAGAAGACAAGACTCACATTAACAATACAAATAAAGAAGAGAATTGAACAAGAAATAACAATTTTAGGATCTGAGATTTGATCACTAGTATGTCAAGACAATTCAAATATCAGTTGACTAGGAACATTTAAAAAGGCACAAATAGAACTGAAACTAAAGATAAAAATGGAGTAAAATCGAATAAAGACCCATAGAAAAGTGTCATGTCTAAAACAGGTAAACGAAAAAGAAAGACAAAATGATTCAATAATGCACATACACATACATGTATCTAAACCTACAAAAGATGAAGGGTAAAAATAAAAAGAAATAAAGCAAGAAGGAAAAAGAGGAGGGTTTCTTTTTCTTTTCTTTTTTTTCTTCTTGCCCACAAAAGAGGGAAACCAAAAATGCAGAGTGGCAGCATTAAAACTTGGGCATTGCCATGGGGGAGGTCCCATGAGAAATCTCTCTCTCTCTCTCTCATTCCAAAGGAGGATTCGATCATTAAAATCAAAGGATTCTTCATATGTTGGGAGTGTTCAAAATCATGATTCTTGCCGGGTATTGTGGGTCAATTGTGCTTTTCCTAAAAGAACATGTAAATAAATGTCATGTCCTCAATTTCTGTGGGGTTAACTATGTGTCAATGTCCACAGTAAACATAACCAACCCCCTATTTACTCTTGTTTCCATTTAAATTGTCCAAATTATACTATTCTAAAAAAGGAAAAACTAGTCGTTCAATTGTCCAAATTAGTTACTTGGTTTTTATGGGCTTGACTGTTTGAGTTGTAATTAAGTGTACCAAGACTTTGTGTGATGATGACCGATGAGCATATATTTTGGGATCGAATTGTGTATCATACCTTTTATTTTGTTGTACGAAATGAATATAATGTGGATACGTGAATTTGACGAGAACGTTAAATCCAAGGTTTCGTATCCAAAAAAAAAATATTTAACCTTTTCGAATAGTGACTAGATGACTCAATTTGTGAAAATATATTAATAAATTCAAAATAAGTTGTTACATACACAAACAAAATTGAATCAAAATACGTGAACAAAATATATTTTTACAAACAAATAAACTCATAACAGATACTTACGAATCACAACAAATACAATTCAAATGCCAATAAAAACGAAAAACCGAGATAAATTACAAATCATGCTTTTGATTCGGATCATTTATTATTTTTAATCGAATATGAAATGAACTTTTAACCGAACAGTTACAAACCCACTACGAATGTAGTTATGCTTGTATTTTCATATTTGTAGTGACATGCAAACCACTCCCATTCGTTCTAAAAGACTTCAAATTAAACATACATTTTAATTTACACAAAATAGAGTTGTGAAATTTTATAATTTAAAATTAAAGTGAAATTTTATAATTTAAAATTAAAGTGAAATTTTTTATTCTCATAACTTTGAGGTGAAATGTAATGAAGTATACGGCAAATACTTTTAAATATAAACTTTTATATACGATATTTGTTAGGAATTATAGCATTTGATGATGATGTATAACACTTAGAATTGTTAAATTTTGTAAATGTACAAATACCTGCAGTAATGCACTTTGAGAATCTACTATCAAGAAACTGCAGGAAAGCATCAGAGACTACAATGAATGCACTTGGAGAGTTCAACAAATATCAAAGTTGATCAAGCAAAATTAGCCTATCGGAGACAAAGTTTTTGTCTATCGGAGACTAAATTTTTGTTTATCGGAGACAAAGCTTTTTGTCTATCGGGGACTAAGTTTTTGCCTATCGGAAATTAAGTTTTTGTCTATCGGAGACTAAGTTTTTTATCTGTCAGAGACTAAGATTTTAGCTGTCGGAGACTAAGTTTTTGGCTGTCGGAGATTAAGTTTTTGGCTGTCGGAGACTAAGTTTTTTGGCTGTCAGAAACTAAGATTTTGGCTGTCAGAGACTAAGTTTTTTTTGGCTGTCGGAGACTAAGTTTTTGTCTATCAGAGACTAAGTTTTTTGGCTGTCAAAGACTAAGTTTTTCAACTGTCAGAGACTAAGTTTTTTAACTGTCAGAGACTAAGTTTTTTAACTATTAGAGACTAAGTTTTTGAACTATCAGAAACTAAGTTTTTTGAACTGTCAGAGACTAAGTTTTTGGTCTATTAGAGACTAAGTGTTTATTCATCAGAGACTAATGTTGAAGCAACCAGAGACTATCCATCAGAGGATAAATTTTCACTGACATAAGGGATGACATATGACTAAAGACGATGGAAATAAAGATAAGGATGGTTGTCCAATAAGGAGAGATTGGTTATCAAGGAAGCTTCAAGGAAATAAGTTATACACACACACATCAAGTTACAAGTATGAAACATGCAAAGCCGCAAGCATGAAACCTGCAAAACAGCAAGTTGAAATACTGCAGAGACAACTAATAACAACTTGAAGCAATAAGTTCATTGAAGCTGGACTAATTATGTCTAGAGAAGCCCACAAAGATAAGATATATATTGCCGATATCTTATCTTGGAAACTCCAAGAAGAAAAATGGAAGCTGGTGCAGTGAATATACACCAGAAAAGTCACATAAACAGGCTGACATCGAAGGGAGGCTAAATAGTAAAGAAAGTTGTGTGACAGAGCTGCAAGTACCAATAAACTACAGAGATATTTTTGGTAAACAACTCAGAATAGAAGCTTGGAGTACATGAAAACTGTGTCTATAAATAGATATAGAGCAGCTGAGGTAAATATATCTGAGAACTGAGAAACATCTGATAATAACAAGAATATATTTCATCTCAGATCACATATCTCTCAGAACAACACTTCCATACACATAGAGAGTTAGCAGCTGTAATTAGTTTTACAGAAAAAGAAACAAGTTATTACAACTTGAGAATCTGTTTTTTTTAACAGAAGAAATTGTAAAGATTCAATTTAATTGACAATATCATTCTTTATTGTTGATTACAATTTATATCTTGCAATTTTGCTTTACTATTTCTATTGTTGTATCATTTCAGTAAAGTTTTATAACTATTCTTGGAAATTAAATTGTTCATAACAGTTTAGTTTTAAAGAAAAATTTGTAATTGTATTCAACCCTTTTCTACAATTACTTACACGGGACAAATAATATTTTTATAAATTCATATTACAAATGAAACCTTAATATTGATTAAAAATCCATAAGGCTTAACCTCATCAACCCAATTTGAAACTTGCCTCTCTTATTGGTATCAGGAAAAAAAAAAGCACGCAATTTGAGACTCCGCATCGTATTTCCGTTATGTTCAATTGTTCATCGTTTAATGAGGAATTGTACATTAAATTTAATTTCTGGATTGATGATAAAGTAAAATTATTTGATTATCCCTATAGATTTGTACACACTCCAATTAAGACACTCTAACTTAAAAAACAAGAAAATTTATTTGACTGTGACTTTGAAGATTAAATTTTTCATTCCTCCTCCAACATCGGAAGACAAATATAACAGAAACAATGAAACAAAATGTTGAAAAGAAAAGACTTAATATATTAATATGGAAGGATAATTGAAGTTGTGATAAACAAAAAAAATGAATATGCTATTAGGATCGATATATACCTTAAGAGGAAAATTAGCATGTATATTATTTCAATTTTGTGTTCCAATTTGCTAAATGAAGTTTGTGTAAGAAACTTACTTTATGGCCCAAAGATACAGAAATCTTTTTGCCAGCTTGTAGTTTGTTTTGGTCATTTCTTAATACATTATTTTAGGGTTTCCAGGTCATTTGGAGATCGTTTGATGCACGAACCATATCTAGCTTCTTAACCTTAGCATATGTTTAGATATCAAACTACTATTAATAAATAGGGAACAATATAACAATACTTTGTTGTCCTAGGTATTAGCTAACCTTCTTCTTTAGTATATTTAATAATTCTTTATTTATATATGAAGTGCCCTTAAGGAAACATCTGTTGCATGTGTTGATGTCCTTAAGAAGCTCCATGGAGCAGTTATCTGTTTTTGACCCTATAATTATCCAAATTAAATTATAATGCCACACAACTTTAATTAATTTAAAAACCTATTCAATATATTATCTTGTTCAACTTTTTATCGGCTTAAAAATTAGACTACTATTAACAAATGATGAAAAATAGCTATAATATTCTTAATTATTTCTTCCACACGCTTGCTAGCTATAACAAAATAGATACACTTGCATGATGTGCCCTTAGAAAGACATGTATTGCATGTAGAGAAGATAATTTTACCCGATCCACTAATTTTTCGTCCAAATCCGATCCTAATAGGACCCGATTAGTTGAACCCTATAAGGTTAGGGTAGGGTATGGGATTTACCATCTCACCCCATTTAACTTCGACTCCGACCCGTTTATATATAAAACATATTTTATAATGATTTTAAAAAATTTTGTAAGAGAAGAATATAAAAAAATAAATAAATTAAATAAAAATAATAATTTTAGGTAACGGGGCGAGGCGGGTTTGGTTGATCGTTAACGGGGCGGGACGAGTTTGGGAGACTATGTAAGTTTAGCTGATAGAGTTTGGGAACAGCTCTCCGTCTCATATCCACCCCGTTGTCATGCCTAATTGCATGTGTATGTGTGTGTCCTTAAGAAGCTCGTGGCAAATATAACTAGCTTTGATTTCATAATTTTATCCAAAATATATGATCACAACTTTGGTTAGTGCCCCATATACAAAATACAAGATTTATTATGACAAAATGAAAAAAAAAATATTGGTTTAGATTTTTGTGAAATTATGTTTTGTATTTCATGTAAATTTGACTTACTGTAATTAGTTTGGATTAGTACAGTAAGTTAAGTTTATTAATGGATCTATTTGTGTTTTGGGCTTTATTCTTCATTACTTTTTAATTGGAAATCACAAAAATTTGCTTTGAAGTCGAATTAATTTATGGATTATTGAATTAGTAATCCTGAAAACGACGGGTGTTGCGTCGTCCCATAAATTGGACATTGTTAGAAAACGTGGGCTTCAGAAATGTGGAGAGTTTGAGTCCATAGTTATGGCCCAAATTACTTGATTGAATGAATTGCTCATTTTGTGTTACCCACGCTTCGGAATTTCTGACGTGACCACCGCCTTTGTTCATTAAATCATTCATCTTTTTCTCCAATAGAAATGGAGTTGGCGCGCTCTCTAAGTTAACCAAATAAAATGCTCCCTCCCTAACCAACTTGTTCAGCTCAGTTAGAAACCAAAACCAATTTTCAAACTCTACCACTGCGTAGGCAAGTCCTGAAAAAAGAAAATAAGTTGAATTAATAAAACAAAATCATTAAGCATGTAATAGCAGTTATATCCGGCTTAGCCTTAAGTTGATCAACCACATATTCTGCCAAATAACTGTAACTTAATCTTTTTACAATTACCTCCAGACAAGACAACAGCACTCCACAGCTATGTTCGTTGTTAAACTTTCTAATATAAAAAAACTCACGACTCTAAAGCAACAATAAACCATTTACATCCATGAGTTTTCCTACTTGAACAAACTGTGTTTACACTTTCTTTTACATTTCTGGCATAATCATACTCGAGACTCGAATAAACATCATACCGTGAAAGTGCAGAACAAAATTCTACTACACCACCTTTGAAGCACTACCCTACTTCAGTAATAACGTTTGCCCAACTGGAGGATAACAAAAATGTTTCACCAGTACTATAATCAAAAACATTATTTTCATCAAAATCCATATCTGAAGATATATAGCATTAACTTGTTATCATGCTCACCTCTGTTAACACGTACTATTCTTCATATAAGCATGTGAACCAACATTCTGAGACGAGGCGTCAATTTTATCCATATGGACATTTGACATTTTCAGAAAATTTTGTTATTTTATGAGTGGTGGTGTTAATATCATTGCATGTGGATGCTACATTACATAAATCCACACAAATTTCAATGTCTTCGAGCCAAGCTGACCAATCATTAAAAACATCATGTGGATATCGTCTTGATTCCTTAATAATATCTTTGGATGATTTGGTATAGAGTATGAAATTGAAAAATTACCCACATCCAAAGAGTTTCAACTTTTACCCATTTTGTCAAATAATTCTGAAAAATTACAATTATTATCAATCTTCATTAAAACAGTTTCATCTCGAAACTTGCAAAGAATGATCCACGAACTATGCGTCGTAAGCAAATTATCCAATATTTTGTAAATAAAATTAGAAAAAAATCTTAAACATATACTTCATACAACAATAGTTGATTGGTAAACCAATAAACATACACTACAAAAAGATGGAATGAATTTAAATAATTGCGTGAATAATGTTAGATAAAAATTATACATTTATAAATCAACTAACTTGTTTAAAAAAGTTGATGGGTTTCGTAAATATACGATTAAAAATTGCCTTGAATTTGAAATTTCTCTTCACTCTGAGTTTATATAATTGAAAGCACTGACCAATGATTTCTTGTAGATGCAATTGAACAAATGGAAACTGAACAATATTCGGAACAAATAAAAACTGATCTCGTGTCTTTAATCTGTAAGAGAATTAATTTGTTGGAGTTTCCAATTTATGGTTTTATATTACTGTAATCTAATGATATGTTTATTCCCTCTTAGTTATCCTCTATGTATTGTTTGGAAATTTCAAAAAGTTCGAGTAATATTTGGGTTTTCTTTATCTATTATCCTACTGCAGTTTTCAATTTGAAGACTTGAAAAACGGAAGGAAGTTGGTTGTTGGTGGAAAAGGGTAAATTAGACAAATAACTCCCCTCGTGAATTGGAAAAGAAAATCATAAACTGATCAACACTTAAAAGAAATTAGAACTGAAAGGCAATTAACGGATGTTACTACTCAATCTTATGTCTTTTGCAATGTTTTGAGATAAATTTTATAATTATTGGCTTTCACCTCTAATCTCATGTTTATAATTAAATCATCAATCATATCAAAATGTGACCTCCAAATGCAACTTATTATTGGTTATAGGGTTATTATACCTGAAATGATGTAGGAAAAGTAGATTAAAACATCGACTTTAAAAGAAGTGAATATATGAAGAACTCTATTTATTTATTGATCATATTTATTTGGATTCATAAATATTGCAAGGCTTTTTTTCTCTTTGATATGTCTCACCATATTAAAATTTTATATTCAGAAATACCTAGTCTCGCCTATAAAAATTATTACAGCTTTGTTCTCACTTGTTTCGATATTTTCTTTTTAAAATCTTAGTTGTTATAAGTGTAGTATTTGGAATTTAGGGAAAGAGATTTATCGGAAGAAGATATCTACGTTTTATTCTCAATTTTACTTGTTGTCACATTTAGATTGGTAGAAACGAATCAATTCTTGGAAAACACATAAATTGTATTAAGATTTAAATCTAAATTTTGCTATCAATAATTTCACTAGATACCGAGTATTACATAATGCTTGTGACATATCTTTATTTTAGGAGATCACATAAACTGTTTTCATAACTTAAAATAATAAATAAAAAGTTGATATTTTTACATAGAGACTTCTTTTATATTTGTACATATAAAACACTCGTACCTAATATCCTTAAAATTTTTATTATAGAAGAGTCAAAAAAGATAAAAATTCAAATCTATTTTTGTCCCATAATTTTTTAACTAAGTCTTTATATTCATATTTGAACGGTAAATCTCTACTGCCAGAGATCTTACATACAAAAAATAACCTATATAACAGAAAAATTAATAGAGTTCAAAAACAATAAAAAATCTAAGAGATGTGAAAATTTATAATTGTCACTAAAATAAGACCGTTGTTAAAGAGCATTTGGGTGGATGCTCTACAAATACATTATATTACGCGTATATTTTTTAGTTTTTTATTGAATGTGATGTTAGAATGTTATTCCCTCCATTTTAAAATTAAAAATACAAAGTTATTTTAAAATTAGAGATACATTTATATTTTATAATTATAAAAAAATAATATAGTTTTTTAAATATTAATTTTACTTTTTTAATTAATTTTATTATATCTATTACTTGATAGTCTCTATCATAACTACACTATTATTAAATAATATAATAATAAAAATATATTAAAAATATAAAAATTATTTTAAAAACTGTCATTTTTAAAATATACATACATACATATATATATATATATATATGTATATATATAGATAGATAGATAAGGCAGAGGAGTATTATTAAGAGTTGAGTTGAGTGAGAGTTGCCTGCCAAGAAACTGAAGTAGTGAAATGAGGTGGAAGCTAATATTGAGTTGGGCAACAGGAATTGCAGTTATTTCCATCATCTTAACTTCCAGTTTTAATTTATTCACTCCCCGTCCGATCCCCGGCTCCGATGACCTCCTTCAGGCTTCTGAAATAATACAGGTCACCGGAGCCGTGGGACCCGAGAGTCTTGCTTTCGATCCCAAAGGCGATGGACCCTACACCGGAGTCGCCGATGGTCGGATTCTCAAGTGGCTCGGTCAACCCGCCGGTTGGACTGATTTTGCCGTCACTTCTCCCAATAGGTATATTCGGTTGCTTGTGTAGATTTTATTTATTTATCTATATTTGGGTTTCTTTTATTCAATTAACTCATTTATTGCTTTAATTTGTTTTTGCTGTTATTTGCTATTGAGTGCTTCTAATATGTTAATTTTGGAATACAACTCAGCTTAGAATATGTATCAAATACATTATTACATACTATAATACAAGTTGAAATGCTCCACATGTCATGTTTGTTTTAGCTTAAATGATTATAGATTCTTGTAATGTAAATTAGAATATCAGAATTTAGAACCTCCAAACTTTAAGCTTGTGGAGATGTATAAAGTATTTGCATTATAAAAGAAGCTTGTGTTGTTTTCCTCCATTAAGTTTAGAATCCAAATAGACCTACCATCTTTAAGCAGCTGCCAAGTTTCAAAACAAGTGCATGTCAAATTTATAGTGTACTTGCTCAACCATCCTAGCATACAACAAGATGTTTTTTATCATAAGCTTTTAAGAGTAGCATACAGATGCTATTCAGTTTATTATGCCACTTTCCCTAGACCCTCTGGACCCTTATGGTGCTTGTTCACTGGGTGTCATTTTTCATCAAGTTGATTATGCTAGAAAGAAACAATGGCTGATGCTGAGAGGCTGAGACACTCTTATGCTGAAACTGTTGGCAACGTGATGGTTGTGGTTAACTGTCCTGAAACTTGAATCAAGACGTACTGCTTTATGAGGAGCGATCCTTGTCACTGAGCGTGCTATGCCCGGAGGCTAAATATGTATCTGTATTTTGTTATATGTGCTTGTGTGTTTGATTATATGTTCTGTGTATTTTACAGTTGGTTCATTTTGGTCATAAGTAACATTGAAATCCCCAATATAGAACGCACGAGTTTACATATTGATCCCATCATTACTATGCTTTTCCAAAGTATAATCTTGAAATTTTCTCTTTGAAGCTGATGCTTACTAATAGACTTGATATCATTTGTTTATGAACAAGGAAGGAATGTGTTCTCCCTTTTGCCCCAGAAATGGAGCATATTTGCGGAAGGCCTCTAGGACTACGATTTGACCAGAAAACTGGAGATCTTTATATTAACGATGCCTATTTAGGTCTTCACGTAGTAGGCCCATCTGGAGGTTTGGCTACTCCACTAGTTACGGAGGTTGAAGGCCAACCGTTACTCTTTGCCAATGATATGGACATCGATGAGCAAGAAGATGTGATATACTTCACAGATACAAGTACAACCTTTCGCAGAAGGTAATTTAAGTAACTTCTGGAACTCTTTCTTCCTTTAGAGTGGTTTTAAGATTTTCTATATTTTTATGTCTATTTCTTTTCTTGTTGCTATGCCTGTGAAACTATTATGAGTAGAAATATCCCCTATTGAAAATGAACAAAAATGCATTCTTTTTTATATATACTTCTTGTGTGAAGTTTGTTTATAACATTGTATCACAAGTGAATGGTATAGGTGTATAATTCAACAGCACTTATCTTTTATTAATCCGAAAGGTTTCAATCAATTATGTTTTATGTAGACAATTCATCTTGTCAGTTATGAGCAACGATAGGACAGGCAGGTTGATAAAATACAATAGGTCAGACAAAGAAGTAACAGTTTTACTTAAAGGCCTTGCTTTTGCAAACGGAGTGGCGCTAAGCAAAGACCGCTCATTTGTGCTTGCAGCTGAAACCACGTCTTGTAGGATTATACGGCTATGGCTACAAGGGCCTAATGCTGGGAAACATGATACTTTTGCTGAGTTGCCAGGATTTCCTGACAATATTAGAAGGAACCACAAGGGTGAGTTTTGGGTGGCATTGCATTCTAAAAGAGGAACCCTCACTAAGTGGCTCATTTCCAGTTCTTGGGCCGGAAAGACTTTGTTAAATCTTCCGATAAGCTTCAAGAAAATGCACCAAGTGTTAGTAGGAGGCAAACCTCATGCTACGGCAATAAAACTGAGTGAGGAAGGAGAAGTCTTGAAAGTCTTAGAAGATTCTGAAGGGAAGAGTCTGAAGTTTATTAGTGAAGTGGAGGAAAGAAATGGTAAGTTGTGGATTGGATCGGTATTGATGCCTTTCCTTGCCATTTATAATTTACAGTGAGCAAAGAGCAGTGTGATTGTTTTACTGTTATTGTATTAATATAGCATTCTTCCTTATTAAACTTTTAAGATATTCATGTGCTTTATGCATTCATGATGGATATATTCTGATCGAGTCTGAACTTGCTGGAGTGTTGCATTTATTTCAGAAAGAATGCAGCCCATAGGTTGTAAGACTTGTTCTTGATATTGTTGTCTGAAAAGTAGACTATTATGTAATTTCCGTTTTGCCCTTTTGCATCTCATTTTCCTGTGATACATCTCTGAAACCCTTGAGAGCAAAAGACCAGAATGACGCGGAAGCACCTTACGTGTAATGATATTTTTGTTGTAATTGATATAGTTCTGAGCAGACAAATGACAACAAATCAACAATAAAGTGAATAAACAAGAATGTAGAGGCAGAGTATCTCCTATCTTTTCTCTCCAAAGAGACTGTTAGGCTAGTTTAATACTTATTTGTTAGGGGCAATTTCCGGCCAGTTTATGTTGAAAAAGATAATTCTCATGTAATTTTCGCATGTTTCAATTTTTTTCATCAAGTTTATGTTACTATATTTTTTAATATTATCTGTAAAAAAAAATTACACTATACATAGAAAAAATTACGTTATGCATTTATACATAATGCATCAAATAGTAATATTTATATGATAATATTGTCTCAGATAGTAATATAAACTGTATAGTAAGAGTAAAAGCATACGAGAACGGGACGAGAATTATTTCCCATCGGCCTAGAATTTTCTGTGTTTGTTATGAAATTTGTTACAGAAGGGCACTGTAGTAATTTCTGGAAGCCCTCGGGTTTGAAATTAGCTCTTTCTGTGTGTGTGTGTGTGTGTGTGTGTTGGGTTGGGGTGTTAATCAGGGTATCTAAAACGCCCAAAAAACGAAGCTACTATAATACTGGTCCTTGTAGCAGCAAGGGGACTCCGCTCGGCGTGGCCAACAAACAGGGAAGATTGGGTCTGCCAGTGATAGCTTTATTTGCAAGCCGATTTGTGTACATATTTTCCACACGGTAGGCATGAAAAAACAATGCCTTAGCGCCATTAGATTAAAATAGAGACTCTAGATCTACCGTTAATATTTATATGGGATTTATAATGAATCTCAATGTACCCTTAATTTTTTGTGGGATTTATAAATGCAAGACGAATGTAACGATCTATGACAAATCTTGACCCGGTCGACCTAATTTTTTTGTAATTCAAAAGGGAAAAAGAAAAACCTATATTATTACAGGAAGAAAACATTTGAAAATGAAAATCAACTTGTTACCTAGAAAAAGTGAAAATCAGCATAGTTGGTTCAAATTTATTAATGAATGAAAAATCGCATTTGAGCTCTATATTCTCAAATTGTTAAACTTGCTAAAACACAAAATTTTAGTTTACACAAATAGTATCTATTCAATGTTTCAAATCCAAATTAAACCAAATCTTATATTTTCAAATAAAATTGTACTCTATTAGCTTAAAATTAGAAATACATTTTAATTCATACAAAATAAGTTTACGAAATCTTATAATTCAAAATTGAAGTGAGTTTAATAATTTTAAAGTGAAATATTAAAAACTATAAGAAAAATATTCTTAAATATAAACTTCTAAATTTTAATATTTTTATATACTTATATTACAACAAATGCAATCTTAAGATTTATAAATAATACAACATTAAAAGAAAAATACAACACCAATTAAGGAAATATCTAAGAAGAATACTTGGTAAATATATTTGAAGGCGAACTATTCAATTAATTTCTTTTTCAGGTAATAAAAACTACTCCATTCGTTTCAACCCTATCAACACGTCATTCAATGTTGGAGATACACTTGAAGGTAAAAAAGGGTCGTTGTGACAGGTACAGGTGTCATCTGTGCCCATGATTTCAGCCCATAAACAACCAAAAACCGTAAAGTTGTAGCTTTATAGCTGTTTGTTTTTTAAAAATGACAAGTGATTTATTATTTAATTTTTTTAATTAAAAATTTTAAATTATAAAAAAAAAAACCAAGCGAGAACTTTGAGAAAAAAAAATAAACAATACGAGAAATAATTAAAACAGTTGATCTCATTTCGCTCGTATAAAATATGTAACGATACACCCACTGTCAAGCAGAGTATAGCTGAATGTGAGTGTGTACAGAGATATGGTTAACTTTGTGGGCCTCCCTTATCAGCAACCCATATAATTTCAAAGCATCAATTTCGAGGAACTGGACCCAAATCTAATCTCATCCAAGTTCTGAGGTCCATGATTGAGACTAGGTCCCACAGCAGTCACTTTCTTTTTTTCTCTATTTTAAAGAAAACTATAATAATAAAACATAGAATTTGTTAGAGCCATGTGTTTTACAATTAATGAAATGTAACCACTAGTTCAAACCTCACGAAATCTAGTTTCATTTTCATCCTCAATTTAATCATGTGGCTTCAATTTCATTTCTTTACTCGGTCGACTTGGACCGTTTCATTTTTGTTGGTCAACACATTGTTACACATCATAGTTTAGATACATATTAATTTGGAATTAATTAATAAAATTCAGTTCAAGTAGTAATATGAAATAAGTATTGCAAAATATGTGTGTTTCGACGACAACAATTTTATAAGTCCTCTTTGAGACTTGTAGCGTAGGTCTAATCTTAGTTTAAATTTTTTATTACCAAACGAATAAAATTATTGAGAGTTAAAAATATTTTGTAATCTTTTTCGGTGAATGTAATGTCAATTAGTTCATATTTCTAGAATATCAATCCACTAAATTTGGAACTGATAATACTCTTTTCAAAAAAGACCTAATTAAGTGCAAAACAAATTATATTAATATCGATTTATCAAGTTTAGAGTGACTTGTACTTCAATTTTTACTAAGAAAGAGCTACTGCCTAATTGAATACGAAAAAAAAAAAGTTGACACGCCCCAAAGGTTATTCAATTCATTTCGGGAAAAACACGTAATTGTCCCACAGCATAAAAGAGTGAAGTGAAATAGGAGAAGAAATAGAAATAGTCGGACAAAGAAAAAATAAAAAAACTTTTTGATTGAAACTTGCAATAGATTTCATTAACAATCAGCCAATATATGTAGACATTCAGCAAAATAACACACATAATTTCATAAAACAGTCTATTTATGTGACGTGCATGTGAAATAAAATTTGAAAATAAATATTCAAAAGTAGCAATTGCATGTTTGGAGTTATTAGTGTATAATTACATGCTTATAGAATATGATGGATCATGAGATGGAGCCTTAACACCACCCACTAAAATAACTTTAAAAAATCAGCCGACAAAGTAACTAATGTACAACAATAATGCTTATTATAATGCTTTCCACACTAATAAAGTGGCATATTTAAGTTTTTTTTTCTTTTCAAAATATGGGAATTGAATTGTTTTCTTATCCAACCTAATAAATCTCACACTTTAGCTTTGCTTGCTAAGTCAAGATTTAACAATTTCATTGATTGTGACTATGAAATATATATATATATATATATATATATATATATATATATCGAACTTGTAGGGGTTACATGTATTGTAACCAATATATGTATATACACATACATATTTTTTAAATATAAGTTTAAACGTCATAAGTGATTAATGACCAGTATTTTCAGGTATACAAACTAGATTGTTGTTTTGAAGTAATAAATTATTTGCATATTATTAGTTATTAAAAATAAAATAATACGTAATATACAACATACAAAATATGTGATAAGTATTTTTTAAAAGTTACAGACAGAAAAATAAAAGAAAAAAACAAAACAGCCCGAAATTGTAAAAATACAACTCGGCAAATCCGGTTGAGTAAAACTTAATTTTATATATATAATATATAACGATGATTGAGGAAGTGTGAAATATATTACTATTTCAAACAATTATTATAAATAATTCTTAACGGATACTAAAGAGAGATGTTGACATATAATACGAGGTACGAAATATAAGCCCATTTTATAACGAGTTTCAAATTATTACTCTGAACGAGAATGCATCTTTTATTTTATGTATACAAACTCCGATTGTAGTTTAGAGGGTAAAATAGTCTTTTTCGTGCAAAGACAAAGATTAGCACTGTAATAATTGAATAAATATTGAAGTAGAAAAAGAAAACTACGGAAATGAAAGTGAAAATGGTAGTATCAATCGGAGTCTTCGTTGTCCGCCACATCACCGCTTTCCTTTGTCTTATTCCATGGCTTTTCGTTTTTGTCACATGGGTGTATCATTTGCTTCGATCATACGGGAAAAAAAATAATATTACTTATTATAAAGAATGATAAATTAGATATAAAATTTTAACTTGACAAAAAAACTGATTAAGGGTTAATCAATTGAATTCTATTACACCAACATTTGTTAGTACATTTTTACTTGACTAATTTAATTGTTGATGATAGAACATTATCACATAAAAAATATAGGAAAAACTTCTTACATGGTCACAAATTATATCAATTCTGAGCATTTAGTTTTTTAACTTTTTTTGCAACTTGTTTGGTACACATATATTTTAAAATATGCGCAACCAGTAAAGTTCATCAATATTTCGTTAAATTTGACATAAAATATATTAATGTGAGTCATATATTTAATTTTTAATCTTTATTTTATTGAGAAATTCTTTTCAAAAGTTCTTGACCAAATTTACAAAATTGATATAACTTGAGAATAGTCGAAAAAAAAGTTTACATATGACATAAACTGACCATTTTATTCTTTGAAAATTACATGTGTGCGCATGAATGTATTTTTTATCAGATTTAAGTGATTGATGAAAATTCTTGATTGTACATGTTTTAAAAAGTTTGTATACCAAACAAAAAATTACGAAAAAAGTTTGGGGATCAAATGTGTAAAACTGATATAGTTTAAGAACCGTTGAAAATGTTTTCTCAAAAAAAAAATACTAAATATAAGATTGTCCAATAAAAATTAATTACAATAATGATGCATTCAATAGTTTTTAAAAACAAAATCTTTTGATGCATTCTTTTTTTTTTTGAAGAGTTTAAAAAATATTTCAAGTATTTAATTACCTTTAATTGAGTTTATTTCAATTTTAGTTGATAATATTTAGATCAATTTAGTAAAAGTTAATAGAGATTCATATTTTGGAACAATTAATTTATACGATAATTTGTTTACAATTTCACCATTTTTCTAAAAAAATTATTAGTTTTTATTTGTGCAATTATGGACAATAGATTGTATAGAAGCATAGAACTTGTAGTTAATTATAAGATCAACTATTCAGAAAATCAAATGCAACATGTTAAATTTATTCTTTTGAAGTTAATAATGCTTATAATCAATTTGATGATAACAATACGGGTATTGTTTTTTTTTTACATTGCCAACATTTTACCTGATTTTTTCTTCTTCTGAACTTTTCGTGTATTTTAAGTTATATCAACTAATTTAGACTGCACTTCAATCATATACTTTTATGAGAAATATTCTTAATTGTATATTTTATGTGAATTCAAGTTCATTTCACTTGAACCAACACGTGTTAGTAATATACTTTCTTCTTAATAACTAATCACCAACTAATTAACATAACAATAAAACTTTTACCCAATTTAAGGGTGCACGTCTTAATTATCTTTATATTTGTCCTTTAAGATTTTTTTTCCGTAATGACTTATTACTACAATACTATAACAAGATAGTAATGTCTAAGGAGATAATATTTATGGCCATTATTATCATGTGCTGTCCTGAGAAGATAAGAAATATGACCTTATGATGTTGTATTGTTGTTCATGGAAATACATCTTTCCAACTTTAACAAGTCATACGCCATTTAGATTAGATCAAGAGATATATGGTTGCGTACAAAACTGGTAGTTCTCAGATTCAAAAATGGTTAATCTATTATTGTTTTATTACAAATGATATTTATAGTTGGGATCTAATAATTTGATAATTTTCAAAGATACTCCCATAAATATAAATGTTTGCTAACCTTATCTGTTTACGAAATTCAAACTCCAGTCTCCAAGTACACGTAATTAATCAGTTTATGAAATTACTTTTTTTTAATGAAAAAGAGGAATCTAAGAGCTTAGCTTTTTTTTAATGGAAAAGAGGAATTTAAGAGGTTGTCTAAGGTTACTTTAATTAATCAGTTTATGAAATTACTTTTTTTTAATGAAAAAGAGGAATCTAAGAGCTTAGCTTTTTTTTAATGGAAAAGAGGAATTTAAGAGGTTGTCTAAGGTTATTTAATAAAACGACGTAATTTTAATTTTGTATCGTATTTTTTTTAATTATAATATTTTTTAAAATAAGAAATAAGAATCAAATAAAAGACTATTAAACACTAAATTACATCGTTTTAATTAGTGACCTTATGCAAGTTTGTATAAAACATGCCTTATATTCTTTTTATCTTTTTTTAATTCATGCTTTTCTAAATTTAAATAATAATAAAATGATAATGACAAATATTTTAACAATTCTTAGGCATAAAAATGCAAGCTTTTCAGCTAATGAGGTGGATTTGTGGGAATAATTGAAGAAAACACAAACCAATATACTGATAAATTTTGGGGATTAAGATTATAGGAGATAAATCAATAATGTTTTTCTCCTACATAAGAAGTATTTACCTTTTTATTATAATATAAGAGGTGACAAAATTCATGATAATATTTATTATCAATTAAGATTTTTGTTGCTTTTTTTTTGAGATTCCCTTCACATAATAGAGCGAATTTTAAACAAAATAAAAGGATGAATTTTCTTGATAGCTAATGAATCTTATTATAATAAGCAAAAAAACAATAAATAGTGCTTCTCATTTTTTGACTTTACTACTTTTGTTTATTTTTCTCCATACATTAAACACTTCTTAAAGTTATATACTAGTAATAAAGAAACAATAATATTCTAAAGTAAAACTGGTGTTTAATTGATTTTAGTATATTTCTTTTTTATTAACAAAGAAAAAGATGTTTTTGGTTCGATGTGGGCTTAAGGGTATAATAGTAATTACGGGGCATCTCTGGTCTATTAAAAGCTTCTCCATAGTCCATATCTTCCTAACTTCCACCCTGAACTTTCTCGTCTTCTTGGAATCCACTTCTCTAGTTCCAAACGCTTAAATTTAGCTGACACGTAAAAACCAAAATTAACGAAAAATTAAATTTTATAAAATTGTAGCTGATTCTTGGCATTAACCTCAGGAAATGAAAGGCTGAACCTCAGCTATGGCAATGAGAACCAAGATTGCTAGGCTTCTGCGACCTATAACCCACAACAACGGTGTCATACACAATAAATGGGCCTACCCGGTTGGAGGTTTCGGGTCATTCTCATCGTCTGCTTCGGCTTCTATGGAGAATCCATCGGAGGTAATGGGTTCCTCCTCAAGGCTTGTGGGTTGGAAAACTTATGAGGATTACAGGAGAGCTCTGTACGGTGGAAATATCACTCATAAGGCTCTCTTAGTTGATGCTGTTGGCACTCTTGTCATCCCTTCTCAACCCATGGCTCAGGTTTCTTTAAATATTTATTTATTTCTTCATTTTTTTGTTGTTGTGGGGTGGGAGGAGGTTGATTAGTCATGGAAATGGTGTTTTTGGTGGATTTTGTTACCACCCATTTCATATTGGGTCGTAATTAGCAAATCAAAAGCATTTCAAGTTTGTTTATGTACTGGGGTTGCATTTTTTCTGTAATCTTGTCTGCATATCTCTCCACATTTATATGAATTTCTAAGGTGTGGTGTTTGTTTTGCTATATTTCAGATTTATAGACAAATCGGTGAGAAGTATGGTGTAGATTATTCTGAAGATGAGATATTGAACAGATACAGGAGAGCGTATGAGCAGCCTTGGGGAAGATCTAGACTAAGGTGATTTTTTCACCTTTTTGTACTACCCATTTATTAATTTCATATTTCTTGCTTTTTTCCAGTTACCAATTGAAGGTCACTTATATTTTTCTTTTGTTAGTGTCAATAGTAATATGATTGGTATCTTCTTTGCAGATGTAATATATATCTGGTTATCTTCATCCTCCTTGTATGTCATTTGTTCAATTCTTACAATTTTGTTATAGAAAGCACCTTTTACACATTGTATTTTCTAAAAATCCTTTCTTACCATGCGTTGGACCTATATCTGGAGATGCTCATTGACGGGAGCTCTAATGTCAATTGATTAGTTTGTCCCGTGAAATGTCCAAGGGATTCTTCACTTCTTACATATAGGTGAAAAAGTTCGGTGGTGGCAGCCATGAGTGTGTATTTACTTTTCAGTTCAGCTAGGATCAATTGAGACTTCAGTCAATTGATTTCTAAGATTTGTCTAGTTTACGGGTTTGTCCTCAGCCTCGTAGTAGAATTTATTTTTACCTGGAAGAGGAACAGTAAAGTAAATCATTTACTCAATTTTCCAAACAGACTAAATGGGAATCCATGTCATGTTCTCCTTCTCATAGTTGTTATTTGGCCCGATGTCATGAAATGAGTTTAAAGTCCCTCATGAAAGATTTGTGATATCAAGGCTTTTATAACATAGCTGAAAAAAAAAAGAAGAAGGAGAAAAGAAAGAACAGATCCATTTCCTTCGCTCGATGGTGCTTCAAGCATGACTTATTAGAACCCCTCACTTCATTTAAACGAGTACTTATTTTTGTATGTGGGGTTGTCTGATCTGTGTAATCTTTGCAAGATTTACTGCAGCTTCAGATTAAGAATACTATACTAAAACGACTGCTAGTATTGTGATTGTGCAGTTTACCAACATCTTCCCTTGATAACCTTAGTTATAAAATTGACAAAATTGCATATAAATATTGATGCTTCAATAAAAAGAGATATTTGACTGCTGATTCTGAAAATATACACTGTATTAATTGCCCCCACCAAAAAAAGCAGCAAAAGTTGACCCCTTTTTTAGTAATTTTTAATTCCATGTCAAGTTTGAAATTATTATTTAACTTCCTAACAGAGTTATTGAAATCTGAGTCTGAATTTTGATTATTATTGTGAAGATCTCATTCTTTTCATGCAACCCAATAAAGATCGACAAATAGTGTATGCTAGTCGGTGTTTCTGTTGTTAGTATTTGAATGATTTTTTTTTTATTAGTTTCCTTCCCCCCGTGTGGTGAGATTGTTTCATTTTATTTGTCGTATCGTGATCGACCTTTTTGTTTGTTTCTCTAAATGTCGCATATTGATATGCAGATATGTGAATGACGGGAGACCATTTTGGCAATACATAGTCAGTTCGTCAACTGGCTGTTCAGACTCCCAGTACTTTGAAGAGCTCTATAACTACTACACCACCGAAAAGGTTGGTTTGATTTGACCCAAATATTGGCTGTTTAAGAAATTTTGTTGCATCTAAATACTCCATATAAATTTTCTTTTTATGTATTGGTATGGGTGACATAATATTTTACTTCTCTTAATCTGTTTATATCCTAAGGCATGGCATCTCTGTGATCCAAATGCTGAGAAAGTATTTAACGCGCTGAGGAAAGCAGGTGTAAAGATTGCGATTGTGTCAAACTTCGACACAAGGTTAAGACCTCTGTTGCGTGCCCTGAATTGTGATCACTGGTTTGATGCAGTGGCAGTGTCAGCTGAAGTAAGTAGTTATTTGTTTATTGTTTTACTTGTCCATGTTCTGGAATATTTATGGTCTCTTCTTCTCATTCTCTCAGGTTGCTGCAGAGAAGCCAAATCCCACAATCTTCCTTAGAGCTTGTGAGCTGTTGGATGTGAAACCAGAGGATGCTGTTCATGTTGGAGATGATCGTAGAAATGATATATGGGGTGCGAGAGACGCAGGTTGTGATGCTTGGCTCTGGGGCAGTGATGTCCATTCCTTTGAGGAGGTATATTTCAAACTCATTTTTTCCCGTTTGCTATGCAGATGTGTGTAATTCATGTCTTTTCTCTGCTGTTTGTGATTTTAATGGGCACATTATTAAGTTTTATTTGCTTGGGTTAGTTGCATATTTTTGGGACTTGTGAAACTGTTTTCCGGTAGGTGACAATATGACGTGTACAAGTGTTCTGCAAGTTCAATACTCGGAATAACATGAAGGATTATTTAATTTGGACATCCGCCTTATGTTTTTGACCTTTAATTATCTAGGAGAAAAGTAGTTGCAAGTTTCAACTATTTTCTGAGATGGTAGTTAAATCAGTAAAATAATTCTCTGGTCATGGAAGGCATAAATATTAATGATGGTATAGCACATGTTTGATATAGGAATCAATTAGAATGGTCTTGACGCACAAGGAACTGAATATTTACGAGGGAATCTAATAAAGATTTCTGGCACTGGTACAACTTGTCTAATAAAGCCAAACCATCAGAAAGTGGAAATGGAATATAAAACATAAAGCAATGTTACTAACGCACTGTAAGATGCATTTGTTTCTGTAAGCTTGATGAACTTTCTTTCAGCGCGCCTTCTTCTATCGACTATCACACTTGTCTTACAAGATGCTTCTGTTTCAGGATGAAACGAGTACACTGCCAACTTTCATCTATTCTTGATTTAATTTTTTTAATGCTTGTCTTGATGTTTATGCACAGTTTAGCAAGTTTGAATAGTTATCTCCTTCTACAATACTCGCAGCTTAATAGAGCATGCTTGCTTGTCTTGAATTTTAGCAGTCTTTACTGAACTATGTTTAAATACTGTAATGGTATACATTTTCTTCTTCACTGCGACACCTACTGCATAAATTAATCATAGAGTAAACACGATGATATCAAGTAACAAAATCATCACATTTCCCGTTGCAGGTTGCTCAAAAGATCGGAATCCAGGTTTAAACAATGGTAAATTCCTTTTCAGCAAAGTAAGGAAGATCCCGCGAGCATAAATGCTTTTCGTCCATCCCGTACCTCGTGATAAGCAGATGTAGATATTCTGTTCTTTATGCAGTTTGTAGAGCGGTCATGTATGAGAGAATAGAACTACTACGCGAATAGAATAATCAGAACTCTGTTGTTTGAAGCCTTTGGGCTATTTTATTCTCCATATGGTTTCAAATTTTATTCTGTAATAAGTATATCTAGCAAAAGCATATATAATCTATAGTTTATGCTGTAATATCATGACACATCTTTGTGTCAAGTTAAGAAATGGACGTATGGTTAGCCTTTGCCTTTTAAGATGCTTTGGAGTAATGTTCCACTTCCAGAACACATAGCAGGATTCAATTCTTGGGAATCTTTTCTATCCAAATCGGCAAAGGTCAAGTGGCATATTATATGATATATCAAAATTTCAAATTTTATTGTTTCCCCTGGATTCATTGTGCTTGTAACTGTAATACCAAAAAAAAAAAAAAAAAAGTGCTTGTAACTGAAATTTGCAGAATCATGATGCTTTCGAACCAATGCTCAAGGAATAAACAACTCTTAAGATAAAGGAACATACAAAATAAAACCAAGAATCTCAATCCCAATTGGTCTCATGTCTCTTAACATTCTAGGTTAGGGTTTTAGAATTTCAGTATTAATAAAAAATACTTCATCCTGGAACGAGTAATATTTTAAAAAGTAATTTAATACTTTTTTGAAAGTCTATATTTAAATTTTGATTTGAATTTAACTGGTTTTGATTGTAAAATGATTGACATTATATAATACATTAAAATCTCAACAAAATAAATTCATTATTATATGAAAACATTATTAGACTTTTGTCACAATTTAAATTTTAAGATTTCACAATTTAATAAAAATAAAATGAAATGGTACTCTTGAATATTTTTTTAAAATTGAGAGAGTATAAAAAGTATGTGTATCGCAGACGATGGGACAACATAGCCAACTCTATTTAATTATCGGAATACGTTAGTTCCATATTAACATCCCCAGATGGTTGATACGAGGGATCTCAGCTTAGGCAGGAAGATGAAGATTCTATTCGTAGGCTATTCCTTCCTTTCTCTCGTACCTTGCTATGCAGGGAACCATTTGAGACTTGAGATCAGCTCGGTAGGAATTTAATTATTAATTTATTTTCGTATTATTTTATTTCATCAACGTTTAATTCTTCTTAATACTCTAATCTCTGACTCTTTTATTAAGTAACTAACTCGGGCAATAGACTAAAATTTTAGTGAATGTCATGGTTAGTCAAACGGAATGAGATGTAAGAAGAAAAACATTCATAAAATCTAATGATCACGAAATTATATGAGGAATATGATCACAAAAAATGTGAATTACAGGAGAGTAAATTTAAAAATATATAAAAAAACATAAATAATACATACTCCGTATAACAAATAAATGTTTCGGGTAAGACATCCGTGGACAAGTGGTGGTGGTAAATGGATGTCTTTTCTCTCTCCCCAATCACTTCTCCTTCTTCACCCTTCTCCGCTTCTATCCTCGCCGTCAAACGCCGCACTCCTGGCCCTTCTCGAGTTTCCGCCTCTAACAACCCCAGCACCACCACTAGTTCCGACAACTTCCGCCGTCCCAATTCCCACAAACCCCCCAAAACCCTCCCCACAAACTCTCCTAAACCTAAATTGAGCAATAATCCCCTCAAAAACCTCAGCAGCAATCCCACCAATCAAGCTGTCGTTCCTTCAGAAAACCTCACTAACAAGCTCTGGTTAACAAGCAAACTCTCTCCTCCTCCGCCGCCTCCACCACAACCAGATCCACCATCACCACAGGAACTACATTCCGATAGAGATGTTACTGGGGATTCGGAGAACTTTTTGGGTTCAGAACAGTCCTTCAGAATTGACGAGTTCCGACAAGAGGGGAAGATTTTTGTGGGAAATCTTCCGTTGTGGGTTAAAAAAAATCAGCTTGCGGAGTTTTTCCGGCAATTTGGACCTATAAAGAATGTGATATTAATAAAGGGTCATAATGATACTGAGAAGAATATGGGGTTTGGGTTTGTTATATACGACGGCCCAACTGCTTCAAAGTCCGCAATGAAGGCAGTGGAATTTGATGGTGTGGATTTTCATGGGAGGATCCTCTCTGTGAAGCTGGATGATGGTCGGAGGACGAAAGCGAAAGCGAAGGAGAGGGAAATGTGGGTGGAGGGGGAGGAGGATCAAGTAAATTTCAGGTCTAATTGGCACCAAGAGAGGGACCATACTCGAGTTGAGTTTAAGAAAGTCATAGAAACACATCCAGAAAACTGGCAGGCGGTTGTGAAAGCCTTTGAGAAGATTAAGAAGCCTTCCAGAAAAGAGTTTGGATTGATGGTGAAATACTATGCAAGGCGAGGGGACGTGCATCGTGCTCGTGAATCGTTTGAGAGAATGAGGGCTAGAGGAATAGAACCAAATTTACATGTGTACACGAACTTAATTCATGCTTATGCAGTTGGTAGAGACATGGAAGAAGCATTGTCGTGCGTGAGGAAAATGAGGGATGAAGGAATTGAGATGAGTTTGGTGACTTACAGTATTCTTGTGGGAGGATTTGCTAGAGTTGGCAACTCTGATGCTGCTGATCGGTGGTTTAAGGAGGCCAAAGAAACTCAGACAACCTTGAATGGGATCATATATGGGAACATAATCTATGCTCACTGCCAGAAATGCAATATGGAGCGCGCTGAAGGTTTGGTAAGGGAGATGGAGGAAGATGGTATTGATGTTCCAATTGACATATATCACACCATGATGGATGGCTATACAATGATTGGAAATGAAGATAAGTGTCTACTTGTATTTAACAGACTTAAAGAATGTGGCTTTAGACCTTCAATAATCAGTTATGGATGCCTTATTAATCTTTATACTAAGATGGGGAAACTTTCCAAAGCTTTAGAGGTCAGTGAGATAATGAGATTGGGTGGCATACAGCATAACTTGAAGACCTATTCCATGTTAATTAATGGGTTTATAAAAGTGAAAGACTGGGCAAATGCATTTGCAATTTTTGAAGATGTAATACGTGATGGTTTGAAACCTGACGTTGTGCTCTATAATAATATCATCAGGGCATTCTGTGGCATGGGTAAAATGGATCGCGCTGTTCGTACTGTTGAAGATATGCAAAAGCAGAGGTATAGGCCGACATCACGGACATTCATGCCAATCATTCATGGTTTTGCAAGAGCTGGAGAAACGAGAAGAGCCCAGGAGATCTTTGATATGATGAGGAGCAGTGGATGCATCCCAACTGTGCACACTTACAATGCTCTGGTTCTTGGTTTGGTTGAAAAGCGCCAGATGGAGAAGGCAGCTGAAATAGTGGATGAGATGGTGCTCGCAAGCGTTAGTCCAAATGAGCACACTTACACGACCATTATGCACGGTTATGCTTCCGTGGGTGATACTGGAAAAGCTTTCGAGTATTTCACTAAACTGAGAAACGAAGGACTGGAGCTTGATGTGTATACATATGAGGCCTTGCTCAAGGCATGTTGCAAATCGGGCAGGATGCAAAGTGCCTTATCTGTGACAAAAGAAATGGCAGCTAGGAAAATTCCCAGGAACACGTTCGTCTACAACATACTAATAGATGGATGGGCTCGAAGAGGTGATGTTTGGGAGGCATCCGATCTGATGCAACAAATGAAACAAGAAGGGGTTCAACCAGACATCCATACTTATACATCGTTCATAAATGCTTGTTGCAAAGCGGGAGACATGCTGAGGGCAACAAAAACAATTCAAGAGATGAGAGCTCGAGGAGTGAAGCCCAACTTGAAAACATATACGACATTAATACACGGATGGGCACGTGCATCTCTGCCGGAGAAGGCTTTAAGATGCTTTCAGGAGATGAAGGTTGTTGGATTGAAGCCTGACAAAGCCGTATACCATTGCTTAATCACGTCCTTGTTGTCAAGGGCTACGGTTGCCGAAAACATGTACATGGAAATCACTTCCATTTGTAATGAGATGGTGCAATCTGAATTAACAGTTGACATGGGGACTGCAGTTCACTGGTCAAAATGTTTGCGCAAGATTGAGTCTTCTGGTGGAGAGATTACAGAAGCCTTGCAGAAGACTTTCCCACCAGATTGGAATTCACATAATACTCTTAATGCTATTTCTGATATTGAGGATAACACTGAAGATGATTATGGGGATGATGAAAATGGCCTATATTATGACACTGATAGTGATGCTGATAATGATCCTGATCACCGTGGTAATTACGAAAATAGACTAAGAACTTAATACGCGTAGAGCTCAATCATTGGGCATGGCTTATTTTGAGTATATAAATATAATGAAGTCTGCTAGATATAGACATAGGATACAAGATTTTGCTGTTGTATGGTAAGGGTTGATCTTTTCTTTAGCATTTGCAATGCCTTTCTGAGCCGGCTTCACTTCTGCCACTCCAGTGCTATAAGGTCAGTTCTATCATCAGCTTTTCAAGTCTGATTTCATTGTGGTTGCGGTTGTGATGCTGGTGCCTCCTTACAACACTGGCTCTGATCTTACTGAGCCTGAAATCAGTAGGGAGATCTTCTAAAAGATGGTTGAGTTTACCCATAATCATTGTCCAAGAACTTGAATCTCGAGTATGAATATGAAGCTCAGACTGGGACTTGCAGCAAAATCGCTTGGATGCTTGAGGTACTATTTCTGAAGTTGAATTGCATCTACCATAGTTAGAGGCCTAGACCTAGTGGTTATAGACCTGAGCATCAATCACTAATATACACATAGCATTAAGCCTATTCATTTTATACATTATCAGATCAAACTCTTGGTTGAACTTGGTAGGTACCATTTAATTTATGAAACTCTCAGACAATTTAGGGATTCATTTTGATCATATAAACACATTCAACTCCGTCCACCCAGTTCTTTACAGACAGACCAAAAAAGGGATGAACATGGAGTCAGTTTACTGGAATATGAACATGGTTGCTGGAATATTAACATAAAAGAATAAAAGACCTGGAATATCAGGTAGCTCATACCATGGCTGAGATATTCGAATCTAAGAGGTCTCGTGTCACCTCCCTTCGGACCTTCCCCTATGAAAACAGAAAAAGAAAATTTTAAAAAGAAAAATGATTAATCTGTCAATTGTACTACACCACAGAGATTTGGTGCTGAATACAAGCCTTTTAATTTCTCTTTGGCCTTGTCTTTTTATAGGCCGCCTGGCTCCCCTGCAATAACCATATTATAGTATGGAGAACTCTCCCCTGCTCAGATCCTCGAGGGGAAATAGTTCTAAATTTTGAGCGAGTTCAAGCAAGACGAGCAAATTGTAATTTATCAAGCCCAGCTTGCCAACCTACTAACTCTTATAACTCCTGCTTGAGCTGCAGTTTCAATCAACGGAAGATTTGCATGGACAAATTGCCATGACAAGGATTTTGAGGTTCAAATTGATGGAATGTTCTTTAAAATTCCATCAATGTTTAAAATTGATGGAGCTGCAGTTTTATATTCGGAGATGTAGCAATGTTCTTTAAAATTTAATTGGAGACTTCTTTTCCACTTTGATTTCGAGTCATGAGAGTGCAAGTAGTAAACCGGCCGGTTTCAAGTCATGATAGTATAAGTACAACGTTTAGAACAGGAGATAAGTACAATCAAGATAAGTATTAAGATGGAAGTATCAAAAATGTTGTATTACGGCAAACACATAATCTGTACTTGCCACATTATGTAATAAAAACCGCTATGTGGATTGTGGACTGTCAAACTAACTTTATTTATTAAATACAATTCATGTAGAAGAAAATAACTTCATTTCCAAATCAAAAATTCAAGATACAAAAAAAAGTAATTGGATTCAAATCTAATAAGGAATCCAATCTAGATATTTCTTCTTTTATCCTAAGTAAAATGTCATTCGTAAATAAACAACAATCTTCCTTTGCTACTTTATTTCAACTCGATCCCAAAATTAACATTTCAGAATCCAACATGGTAGTTTTTTTTTGAAAATATTCAATATGGGATCTTGTCTTTTAAAATTAAAATATAATTCCAAACTCAAATTCAAATTTAGTTATAAGTTCAGCTTCAATAAAAATAATCAATTTTTTTTGTCTATGTAAGATTAATCTAAATTTGAGGCGAGCCAAACTTATATATCTTCATCATACGACACTATTAATTTCGTTACTAAAATATAATTGAACTTACGATTTTTTTTGTCAAAATTCAAATGAAAAACATATTCAAATAATGAATTTGTTTAACAATTGAAATATATATAAAATTTAATTAAGAATTTTGCCAACATGTTACAAAAATTATACCTCCACGGCTCCACCTTTATTTGTTGATAATCTTCATTTTTCCTTTTTCCTGTCTTTATCTTTTGATGGTAAATTTTGGAATCATTATCCATTTTAGTTTATAAATAAACACAAATAAATCGCAAGTTGCACTTTATATTTCACAAACATCGACAACAACACCCGGTACTATACTACCAAATTCAAGAGATAGATTGGATGCTTTAATCTAATATACAGTAATATTTTTTGGTTGGTTTGCCAAAAAAAGGAAAAAAAAAAATTCAAACCGACCATGTAAATTTAAAAAGAAACGGGTCGGATCAAGACGTGAGACCGTGAATAAGAAGACTCCGCTCAAAGGCGGGAAAATTTGGAAATCCCTCTTTCTTGCAATGTTCTTGTGAAGTCATCCTCTTGGTTCGATCTCTCTGAAAATTCTCTCTTTTCTTGTTAATCACCTTCACAGCTTGCTTTATTACAGAGAGAGAGAGAGAGAGAGAGAGAGTTGTATAGTAGAGAGATGCAGAGAATAAACGTATCAGTAAGAGCAAGGCCGCTTTCGCCGGAGGAAGCTAAAAATAGCCCTTGGTGCATTTCCGGCAATTCTATCTTCATCCCGAATCACCCTTCCAAATTCGAATTCGGTACTAGTTTCTACTCTACTGAAATTTTTGATCTTTCAAATTACTTCTTGATTTAGTTATTAAATTGGGATTTTTATGTTAGATTTTTTAAAAACCTCCTGCATTTACAAAATTTGGCATTTTTAGATCGGATTTTTGGGGAGGAAACTAAGACTCAACAGGTTTACGAGTCTCGAACTAAAGATATTGTTGCGGCTGCTGTTCGTGGCTTCAATGGTATGTTGATTATAATTAAATGTTCTATTACTGTTTGATGCTGTTTATGTTTGATTTTGTTATGCCTTGTATTTCAAATTTAGGTACTGTTTTTGCTTACGGGCAAACCAATAGTGGGAAGACACATACAATGCGGGGATCAGCTACAGAACCTGGTGTGATTCCTCTTGCTGTTCATGATCTTTTTGATATTATACAAGAGGTAGCATTTTCACTTTTGCACTTCAACTTCTCAGCCCTGTTCTGAGAAATCAGTGAAACTTCGATCATCTTTGTTAACTCTGTTGAGTCCTCAAAAATAGAATATAATTTAATGGTCTGTCTTTATTTTCAAGTTCTCATTCTATTGTTTTGGCATTCAAGTTCTCATTCTATTGTTCTGGCATTCCTTTCATATAGGTAATGGATCGGGAGTTCCTTCTGCGGATGTCATATATGGAGATCTATAATGAGGAGATTAATGATTTGTTGGTTCCTGAACACCGAAAACTGCAAATACATGAAAGCAATGAGGTACTATATTTCCTTTTTCCTCCTTAAGTTAGCATTACTAGTTTGATAAAATTTGCTGCCATATGACTGTGAGTTTCTTTCACATAAAGCGAGGAATATTTGTTGCTGGTTTAAGAGAAGAAATTGTTGCCTCTGCAGAGCAGGTCCTTGAACTACTAAAATTTGGAGAAGGTAAAGTTCTTTGGCTTATACTTCATTTGGAGCCACTACATAGAGCTTCACGCTATGTACAATTATGAACACCGACATATTTGTACAAATACAGATGGTCTAACTCTACCGATGAAACAAACATGAAAAATAGGTGGACTTGTACGTTCATGGTAGTTTAAACATAGAGAACCTTTATCAAAACCCTGAAATTTAATTAGTTTTCAAAGGCTAAGATATTTCAATGTATAGTGTTAAATCTTGGCTAACATCGCCAATCTTTTAAACTTTCTAAACCCTCCTAATTTTCTTGTTCTCTTCATCTGTATGGTTGAAATCTACAATTTTCTATTAAACAAAATTTGTTCCACCCGAGTATGCAAATTAAGACCTAGTAATTTACTCCATCCGTTCCAAAATTAGAGATACATTTCTCTTTTAATGTAGTACTATTTGTGAATGTTATAGTTTCATTTGTTATATGAATTTGTAAAAATATCAGAGTATAAAAGTTTGTATTTAAGAGTATTCTTCATATGGAGTATATTTTATGATATTACACTTCAAATTTATTAAAAGTAAAAAGTTTCAGTCAATTTTGAATTTTAGGATTTTGTGCAAACTGAAATGTATCTCTAGTTTTAGAACGGAGGGAGTATATCCTTTCTCACACTAAATATAATTTAAATTGCACCAAAAGGTATAATAATAGTAAGAGGGAGAATATATAATGTGCTAAAAAAATAAAGGGCCACCTCTAAAAAACTTAACTCATTGTTCATAAAAATTAACTCGAATTAAATTTCCCCATGAATATATGAAAAGATAACATAGAATAGAACTCCAGATTAACCTGGTTTTTCAAAGTCAACAAAATTTTGTTTTGTGTAAATATGCAACAGATCTTTCTTGTAGCAACTCCAAAGATTCTCATTCTTATCCACCATTCTCTTTTGGTCTTAGCAATAATATGCACAATAGATTGATTTAATACTAATTCTTGTGAAATTAATTTTACAGCTCATCGTCATATTGGAGAGACAAATATGAATGTTTACAGTAGTAGGTCTCATACAATTTTCCGAATGGTATGTTTACTTTCCTGCTAAGTTCAAATATTTAATATATGAGAAACTAGAAAGCTCATCATTTGTTCTTGTGTAGATAATTGAAAGTAAGGATGATAGTGAAGATGATGATACGGGGAGTTCATGTGATGCTGTTCGTGTATCTGTTTTGGTATGCAGATGTTCAATACTTCTCTTTCTTAGTTTATTTACTTTGCTGATGCTATAATGGACATTGTGCAATTGTTGTAGGCAGATACATCCTCTTCTTTTCAATTCTTTTTTAATTTTTGGTGGCCTATTTTTGGTTGTCTGTCTGTTTAAAGAACTTGGTAGACCTAGCTGGTTCAGAGCGTGCGGCAAAGACTGGTGCAGAAGGTGTTCGCTTGAAAGAAGGTTCCCACATTAATAAAAGCCTGATGACACTTGGTACTGTGATAAAGAAATTAAGCGAAGGTGCAGAAAACCAAGGGTAGGTTCGTAGTATGGAGCACACTTGTGCATTTTATTTCCTCCAATTGTTAGTTATCATACATCTCTGTGTGTTCAATGCAGGAGTCATGTTCCATATCGAGACAGCAAACTCACACGTATTTTGCAGCCCGCACTGGGTGGAAATGCAAACACTGCTATTATATGCAATATCACACTTGCACAGGTGACACTCAATTGCAAATGATCATGTTTTTCTGGAATTTATGTGGTCATTAACAGTATCAACTTTAACAATGTTGATAGCTTCATTACTGTTATATGAATTTTTTGATGAATTATACTTTATCTGTATTTTTATTTCCTTCAGGTGTCATTTTGTAAGTGCAAAAAGCTTGATTAAGAAAATGGTCTTTTACAGAACAAATACTACATTTGTAGTCTCCATTAATGTCAAGCATGAATCAACACGTACACATGCACACATATTAATGTCAAGCACATATATATGTGCATGTATAAGAAATTTAACTTTGTTCTTGAGGTTGAAGTGCATAGTTTCTATGAAATGTTTATCTGGTGCTGTAGTATACTGTATACCAGCTTACATCCGTTTTTAAGTTTCCATTACATTTTGGGACAATTCACATAATCTTTAATTTGCAGATTTACCTATGGAGATTGACAATATGGTACTTCTCATAATGTTGAAATATTTTGTTTAGTTTTAGGACTATGCTTGCTTACTTCAGCTCCGAAAGGATGCAGAGTTCCTGAGGATGCCTTTCTACTTGATTTTGCTGATGCAGATTTCTCTTCTTTTGTACTTTTTATTTGACTTCATTAACCTCTCCTTGTTTGATGGCAGATTCATGCTGACGAGACCAAAAGTAGTCTTCAATTTGCAAGCCGAGCTTTGCGTGTCACAAATTGTGTCGTAGTGAATGAGGTTGTGCTCTTACTAATTGCATGTAATTAGAATAATTCCCTTTGTTTTAGAAATTCTCAAAGTCCTTCAGAGTTGTTTCTTAATCTCACATTAGAAAGTATCTTTTTACCAGTTACTTATTGCTTACCAGTTTACACTTTGATGTCCAGATTTTGACAGATGCTGCTTTATTGAAACGTCAAAAGAGAGAGATTGAGGAGTTGCGAGCCAAATTGCAGGTTGGGCATAAGCCATCATGTGTCGGTCTAATTTTTATCTGAAACATGAAACTTGGGACTAATTCTGCAACTTAAAATCTTCTTTTGCCCCCCTTAGGGGTCTCACTCAGAGCACTTTGAAGAGGAGATTCTTAATCTGAGGAACACTTTATTACAGGTTTACTCAATATTTATTTTTACGTTTTATCATATAAATATCAATATGTGCAAATTATACATATTTCGATCTAGACTGAACTAGAGAGGGAGCGTATAGCTTTGGAGCTGGAGGAGGAAAAGAAGGCACAAGCTGAAAGGGAGAAGAGACTACAAGAGCAAGCAAAGAAAATTGAGAACTTGAGTTCAATGGTGCTGTGTTCAAATAGGGATGACAACCGCGATCGTTACAAGAAGGTCTTCACTATCATACCTATATTTTTCCTCATAGTAGGCATATTTCTGAGTCTTAGGTTTTTGTCCACCCTTAGCTCTTTTTATACTGTCCTACACCCCATCTCAGTAACAAGAAAAAAATAGAAATGAAGATTAATATTTTATTTTGACCTGTTCTTTTTATATGGTTGATGATTCAAATATTTCAAATCTACAGGAGAAGAGGCGTGATACATGGTGTGCTGGCAAACTTTCAAGGGAAACTTTGATGGAGGTAATGACCTAACCCTGCAAGTTTATGGCCTATGTATTTGCAAACTTGTAAATGGTTCATCATTAATGGATAAAATAGTTTCTTTAGAATCAGTGAATTCTCCGGAAAGTATATAGTCTATAAGGCAGAGTACTGGCAACATACATAATTAGTAGCCTATTGTTTCTTCTTAATGCTGCAATCTTAAGGTTGTTAACTGCTTACTTGGTATATGATATACAATCATTTCGATAAGCTAGGAATTAGCAGTTTATAGCATACATATGAAACTCAAGTTGGCTTCAAGGCAAAGATCTACTTTTTGGTTAAAGAAAATACACAGGCAGATTAATTGCAGTGAGAGCCGAGTGGGTATATTTTTGCATGTTCAAACTGTATTTTGTGATAATGATGAAATTGAGGTATGAAAAATCCTGCCTTGTTCTATCATCTGATTTAATTTCCTGTTGTTTAGAAGGCATTTGTCAAGTACTTTATGGTTAATCGAAGAAATTATGTAAGTGCTGATTTCATAAAAGCTAGGGAGGATCTTCTATAGGTCATCAGAATCCGATATTTAGATTCTTGGGTTCTTCTAGATCTGGCACAATTTGTGTGGGACAATTTTTAATGGTTTAATATTATGTTTTAAGTGATTAATTAATACTATATGCTATACCAAATAATGTGATGTTAAACACTCATATGCAAAGACCAGCAAGGAAATTAATATAAGCATGATAATATTATACTTTGTAGAAGAATTTTTAAACACTTCTATATGTATAATTGGATACATGTGCAAGTTTGGCAAAACCAAATTTTGTGAGATTTCCCAAACTGTCGAATCCATATGACACATCCGAATTCCTGAATCTGACTCCTTGCTTCTTAGTGTAAATGCTTTTCTTCTTTGCTTCAGTAATCCTTTTTATGTAAAATGTTTTTAAATTAAAGAGCTTAAGAGAGACTGTAATCATGTACTTGACCTTCACTTCTCTTATTAAGGATGTCTGGAGTTTTCTAAATAATGAGTCACTGAAATATTAATGGGTGGTCCAAAGTTAATTGTTAAAATTGAGTACTTACATGCAGACCTTGAGTGTTCTATGTCTTCACACTTCTCGCCTACATCTGCATCTATATAGGCTGTTCCTTTGTCTCCAGACTTTCCGTATTGCTGCTGCATAATTAGTTTTACACTAGAGAGATATACACCCTTCTGTTAGTTGCTTTCACCATGAATCTGTGTTCTTCTCTGTTGTAGCTGAATTCGACTGTCCAAGAAAAGGCCTCTGCGTTAAAACAGATGAGATCTGAGCGTGATGTGGGACCACTTCTACCTTTTGAAGAACTAGTTAATGAAGCTAGTATAGATAGTTCTTGCAAGAAAGAAAAAAGCTACAGTAGTAATGCAGCAGAAGACTGTACTCTTCCCCGTCCGGGTGCCTTGCTACATGTCACTAATAGAAGGAAAGCACTGCCAAAGAAAAAGAGCTTGCCAGTGGTTTGTACTGTTATCTCTCATTTCATTTCCGATTATCAATTTATCATTACTTAAGCATGCAAGTAACTATTTTATTTCTTTGGCAGGAAAACATTGAATTGCAGCAAATGCAAGGGGAATATGAGAATTTGTTATTACAATCAGAAACTCAGGTTATATGTTTCTTCCTGTTGCTTTTTCTCCTTGTTTTTTCTTCTGTAACATTGGTTTAATATGGTTATAGTTCTTTTCATTTTGTTGCAGAGAACTATGAGTGAAATACAAATTGACTATTTAACAAGAAAGCTTGGGGAGACTGGTATGGGTAACATTCCAGATGATTCCTTGTATCCAAGAAATATAAATGAAAGGCACAAAGATTCAGAAGCTATTGCTGTGATCAAGCAACTTCAAGAAAAGGTGTTCTTTGAGTTTCTCATGGTATTGGTTGCACGGACACACACCTTCAGAAATAAAACTTAATTTGATATTGCGTCTTTCTAGTATGATACTGTTCATTTCCCCCAGATTAATATGTTAGAGGTGGAGAAGTCTTCGAGCCAGAAAAATTTGGATAGCATTGTTGAGTTGGTAACGGAGCGACAGATATGTGCAAAAGAGAAATTGGAAGAGGTAATGATTTGACTCAGCAGCTCTAATAATTAAATGTGAAAGCAAAGAAAATACTCCGTATTAATTTTCAGAAAAACAGACAGGTTCAGAGAGTGTCAGAAAAGGAAAGATCCACAAGAGGAGATGCAATTTATTTTGATGGTGAACCTAACAAATTAACAGGAAAAAAAGCCAGATAGACTTTAAACTTTCATTTTATCATTCAGGGAGGCCTTAATTGATAGGGCTTTTAATTAGTTGTGTATTATCTATTTGTCTTTAATTTTGGCTAGATTTATGGCTTCTGAATGAAAGGGAGGACGCCAAAATTGCTCATGAAAATGTAACTTTTGTGGAATGTATCGGGCGCAATAATGTCTTGATTTTTGAGTTATATGCTACATAATGATGTGATATTTTGCTTAATCCTGTAATTTTCGTTTTTACCATCTTTCAATCTTGTGGTCCTTACTGTTTTGCTAATTTTTCTAGGCAGAATGTTTTGAATCTTTGACGAAACTATCAAAGGAAGTCCAAGAAATTATATCAGGTGTTCAACACTCAAAAAATTGCATTGAGACTGTCTCTTCAGTTGTTGATGAACTTTTCCAGAGTTTCACTTTCACGTTGAACCTTTTCATTGTGAGTAATATTTAATCACCTTCCAACTACTAGTTAATGTTTTTTCTCATCATATTGAATGCAATGCACTATATCATTGATGCGTTACTAGATAATGGACACCTAAAGTGTAAACCCTGCTTTCATTTGAGGGGGCAATCAAGGCAAATCAATTATGCATGATAAAACTGAAAAGGCCAGTAGATGCATAATAAATGCAACCATTACATGTGGATAACTTGAAAAATTGGTCGAATGTCAATGGAAACTAAAGCTGCTATACCACACCAAATTGCTCTCGTATTATGTTCCTCTAGATACTAAACCAATAACGTCAACTATACTTCAATGCATGTTTATGTATACAAAGCTTCCACTATATACAAAGCATGCATTGTCAGCGTGGGCAATCCATTTTTGTATTTGAAATAATACGACATCTATATATTTTAGTTGTCTTGCCTGTTAGATCATCATGCGACTTACCTTGAATAGCATTTTCTTGATCCTTTTACTTCAGGATCTAAAACATCAAGCTTCCCAGAATACCACCCTTGTAAAAGCAGTGAATGATGACCACAATAAATTGCAAACCTGTATGAGGCAGAAAATTGATGAACTCAAGAAAGAGAAGGTGCACACTTTTTACATCTGAAATACTTGGGCTTTTATGATGTGAATACTTTCAGAAATTTCTGAGAATTATTAGTTGAAATGAAGCTTCATCTGTACAATCAATCAATGGATCATCAGAACAAGATACAAGAACTGAGTGTAGACATTCAAAATTCAGCAAAAGCCTTTAGTGTAAGTATATGATCATCTTATGTTTCTCTACTTATTGACAATTATATCTATTGCATTTTTGTTGTATGCTCCATTACAGTCTGAGTTTTCTTGCAGGAGCTTGCTGAACAACAAGAAATGGAAAGATCAGAATTGCTTTCTGAAATTAGAAATCTTCAAAAGGATGTATCATGTTTATCATCTTCTTCTCTTGCCAAGGAAAAAGATAATATGAGGAAAGATCTTGAGAAAACAAAAACAAAGCTAAGAGAGACAGAATTCAAGCTGAGAAACACTATTCAAGAGAAAACCAAACTTGAGGTTTCCCCAGGAATTTCAGATTTCTTATGGCATCTAGGCATCTAAGTACTTAACATAGATTACAACCTAATTATAACACAATTTCTCATTTGAAGGGTGAGAAAGCATGTGCCGAGAAGGAAATTAAACAGTTGCATACTCAAAAAGCTATTCTTGAACGTGATATTAGTAAACATGATCAGATATCAGGACGAAGGCGTGATTCAGTTGTTGATAGAACCTCAAATGTTTTTGATCCTAAAAGATCGAAGGGTCTTGTTAACTCCTTTGAACAGACAATGCAGGTGATGGCAACTGTGTTTATATTTGTTATTATGTGATTGCTCTTTTGAGGATGGTTTTAGTGGGTTTGGTTTCAGTTATTATTATGGGGTAGTTAAAATCTCTGAAAAGGTCTGTAAGAATAAAGCACAGGGTTATAGTAGTTGCAAGTATTAATCATACTGTCTTCTTATGTCTTGAGTACTTCACAATTATAGTGCTTTTGGCACAAGTTGCTGGCTCAGTGCTTGTTGCTTAATCGTTGTTTGGTTGTTCCATTATTAAGGAGGACTACAAGAGGTTGGAAGTTCTAGCTTTTGAGATGGAGACGACTATTGCTTCACTAGAAGAGGAATTGGCGACTGCAAAGGCAGAAAAGGAACAGGCTACATCTACAACAGAAAGCTTGGCTTTGGAAATGCAGGTTTTATCTGACAAGTTAAACATGTCCAACTCAGAATTGAGAACATTTGAGGAAGTAGTTTCAAGTCTTGTAAGATTTTGTTTTCTTAAATTGTCTTTATTTCCAACTTAGTTCTTCATTATGTATACGCGATTGAATATTGAAAAATAAAAAAAGGACAAGTGACAGTGGTAATTTGTCTTTCAGAGATCAACTTTGGATGAATCTAAGTTGCATAATCAGAAGTTAGAAAGTTCTATGAAACTGTTGATTGATGAAAAGGAAGAATTGGCAATGGTACACGCTGCATATGTCTTAAATGATTATTTGATTCTTATGTCTTTCTTCTTTTTCTTCTTCACCTTTTTAATAAAAAAATAAAAAATCTTTGGTGTGAATGGTTGAGCACATTTTATTCAGCAACTTACAGACGCTCTATTAGCAATGGAGGAAGAAAAGGCAGTGCGATCTGCTATAGAGAAAACTTCTATACAAACTATTGAGGAGAAATCCACTTCATATAATACCAAGATTTCCCTCTTATCAAATGAAATATCCCAGGTAATTTTATTTTTTCTAGTCTTAGAATATATATTAATCCCAGGTTTATTTGTACATATCTCTCGCAGTGATTGCTAAGGAATGTGTTCACCTTTCATTTCATAATTTCTGGATTACTAGAGATCTCTTAAATTTTCTTCTCGAGATGATATTATTCTTGAAATATATCATAATGTGATCAGGAAAATGACTTTCCCAGAAATTTAATATTCTTACTTCTCAACCCCAAGTTCCTATCTACATGTGGCAGTTTTAGGAATGTAAGCTACACAATAATTTGTGCAACATTTAAGCTCCAAATTAAACATAAACATTGACTATCCTAGCAGTTTAGAGAAGTAAAATACATATTGACATTATATCACATTCAAATAACTGAATTGTTGTTATGTAGATTCTTATTTGAATGTATATGATTTATAAGGTCTATTTCATCTCCTCTTTTGGTCTTCAGTCAGCACTCCAACCATGGATGTTATAACATACTTTTATTGCCACATCGTGGAGGATAGCTGAACCTTGTATTTGAACTTCGAGTGTCGCGCAAATTCCATTTATAATAGATGTTTCTAGTTAACTATGAAGGACATTCTATTTCATTTTATTTTATTTGTTGAAAAGTATTTTCTCAAAAACTTTAGTGCAGAGGAAGGAATATATCTAACCAGAATATCACATTAGAGCATCTAATTGAAATGGTAGCAGTAGGGGATGATAAGTGAATAATTGGGTAGGCTTCCAGCTAACTGGAAATTTAGTAAAAGCATGCATATACATTAAAATTTAGGCTCATGAGAAATTTCTGAATATCTAATAACTCATGTTTTAATACCTCACTGAGACCTCCACAGTTGGTATTCAAGATCTTTGGATATTTTAATTAGCTTCATCCATTTTATATCACAGTTAATTAATTTGCTTATTTTCTGCTTCAACTATTTTCTTTCTTTATAAAATCATTTTACTGCCAGACATGTATGACTAAAACATTCATAATCTTCCCCTTCCGCCTTCCCTCAACCCAACTGTACATATAATTTAATAATGAATCTATTAAACTGTCAGGTGAAAAACGAGTTGGAGTCTTCTAAAGAAGAATGCAAGATCCTCATGGATAAGCTAAGATCTTCAGAGAAAAATGCAGAATTTGAGAAGCATCTCAGGTATCCTTTTATGTTTTTTTTTGGGTCATAGTGTCTGAGGCATCTTCCTTGTTTATATTGAAGTTCCTTATTCTTACATATGTAGCATTTCATGAATTTCTAAAAGTATAATGGTTTTGTGGAGAGTATATTCCTGGACATTATCCACATGAACATATTCAATAACAGTGCAAAGTAATATCTTAATTGACTTGTAAAAGGTCACAACAGATAAGAACTTGATCGATGTTATTCATCATTTTCTGCTTCCAATCATTGCCATTAGTTTTTATGCGACCTTTTTCCGTCTTGAAATTTTGCATTCAGCGCTTAAAGAGTAAAAACACCAAAGCACCCACTTTTTCAAGAATTGAAGTGACAATTTGAGTGCAGATGCTAGATATAGACCAACTGAACAATGAGAGAAGACCACATTCAATATTTCAATGTACAGAATTTGTAACAAATTCAAGCTTGAGTTGACATCCAGAAGAAATTTAGTGTACAATATCAATATTACTGAAGCAAATGGCTGGATTGGGTTCCATTATATGTTAGTAACAATTTTTTCAGACTTCTGGACTGTGTGAACCAAATTATATAGCTACTTTTTTCTGATCCTAATTCATAAGACTACTCCAATGATTAAGGGAAAAGTCATGTGAGTTCCTGCAGTTTGGATATAAGCTACTAGAATTTTGATTTCTTGATTTGTCCGTGTGCTGACTTGGATTTAAATATGGGGTCAAATAATGTGTATGTTCAGCAGTCTTAAATTGTTATAAAACTCAACATCTGTTTGTGTGTTTGAGTTATTCACATTCACATTCCCGTCTTTGTTTTTCTTCTGTCCTAATTATTTGGCTGGCCTGATCACCCAGTGTTGATCTCTGATTTTCATTTATGGTACAAGTAAAATTGTTGCAATATCAACTTCAAATGTGAAATTTATGGGTTTCTTGAAGGATCCTATCCCATTGCCCAATGCAAATGTTCATTTTAAGTTATTCAAACGTGAAATTGGTCTCACTGGTGGCATGGAAGTAATGAAATCCTACAACAAGAAAAAATCTCTCTTCATCGTCTTTCTTTTGCACATTCTAGAAAAGACACCAAAAAGAACTATATCAAGTTGAAAAAAATAAAAAAAAGAGAAATTTGTAGCCTTCTTCTTGTGGAACATTAGTTTTATATCTTTCTTTATTGTGGTTAAATTGTTGAAGGATGGAGAAGTCTCAAGAGAATGAGACATTAAGGAACCTCAGTGTAGCTGACAATCACTGTAGAAAATCTCAAGAGGTAAGCTCCTTATACTTTGTCTTTTGATATATCCTTGACTTTGGACACATCAAAGTTCTTCGTTGATAGCTAATGGTTCTTTCTTCAGAATTTAACTTCAAAACTGGAGAACCTCTCTTTAGAGTATCACCATGCATGTGAGGAGGCAGAGAAGCTCCGGATGGAGTTGAGCATTGTTGTTAGAGAAAAAGAGGATTTATTAACCCAGATAAGGATGTTGAATGAAGGATCAGTTCTTATAGATGACTTCCAGGTTTTATCTTAATTCCTTATTAAGTACTTATAGAGATAACTTCATCCACAGAATTAAAAAAGAGTCCTTTGCACTTTCCTGACTCAACCCCAGGTATTAGGATTTACATTAATACTGCATATGCTTAATTGATTACATGCTCTATGATGACAGAATCTAAAAAACCAGCTCCTTATGGTAACATCAGAAAGAGATAGATTAATAATGACTCATACTCAAGGGCATCCAAGTAACGAGGTTGAAGCTGGACCTAACAGAGATAATTATGATGATGGGGTAGGTTAATTGCATTACTTTTTTCCAGATCTGCAATTTACATGAGGCTGAGATGGTAATTTTTATGATATTTACTCAGTCATCGAAGTTGAAAGCAGAAGTGGAGAAGTTGACAAGGAGGATATCTTGCCTAGTAATTGAGAAGCACAATGTAAGTGGACATTTTCTCTAATATTGCTATTATAAGCTTGTGTTAGTGTTTGAACATATGTGGATATTGGAGCTGTGGTTCATCATGGCAAAGCATGCTGCCACCATATTGTTTGGTTATTCAAGTTTTTCTAGTAAAGCACGAGCTGCATTTAAACCTAAAGGACTCATTAAATAACCTAAGATAAGAAACAAGTGTACCTTCTGTCCCAAAAGAGTGGGTGGAAGTGCCATTCTCCTTTTAAGATAATCAATTTTAAGAATGAGCTTCGCATTATAACCCTTAGAATTAGGCCCCATATAAAACTGAGGATATTTGATCGACACTATTGCTTGTGGTCCTCTTTCAAGGGTAAGATGGTCAAAATGCTAAACTATTTTGTATTTCACTCATCATTTTAGGGACAAAAATTAGATGCACTTCACGCATTTGTGGGGCTTAGGCAGTTTACTTAAAGACAATCACAGCTTTTGTCAAATTGGTTTGTCTTTACGAGCTTGTATTCAAGGGTTATATTATGAATAACTTTTGCAGTCAATTCTCTAGTTTACTATCTCTAAAACTTTAAGCACGACACAGAAATCATATTCATCCATCCGTAAGTTCTGCTGTTTCTCCGCATGTCATTTCTTGAATCAAGTGTCCTACTAGTTGCTGAAGTAAAAAAACTGCACGTATACTTCACAGCTGAATCTTGTATTCTTCTTTCAAACTGATTAATGCAGACTTTTCCCTGCTTCATCTGAACTTATTTGCATGGTTGAACAGAATGAAGTCAGCAGCAGCAAGGAAATGGCAAAGCTTAGAATGAGGCTTCATGGGACACAAGGAAAGTTGGACGCCTTTCGTTTTAGACATAAGGAGGCAGTAGATGAGTTGGATTTCATGAATATGCAATACGAAGCTGCTTCGGGAAAGCTGAAGGAGAGGTTGGCTTCATCTGGCATTGAGATCCTCAACCTCAAGAAGCAGCTTGCCATTGTAAAGGGGCAATGACCAACAAACTGGACCAGCCCTTTCATGGCTCCCATAATAGTTATAGTTCTAGCATGTACATGTAATTTATATACATTGCATAGAAGATTATTGTTTGTTCGAACCAATTCTGATCATAGAAATGAATTTATTTGGTGAGTCTTCAACCATAATACTCCTAACTCCCTAGATTTTGAACAATTTTAACACCAACGTTTTATGCTTAAGAAGATGCCAGATGTGCTTCTCACCTTAATAACTAGGGGTTGTGCAAAAATAATTCTAAAAATCTAAGTGATTTCAATCATTTCGTGGTGCAACCCAAAATTCCAAAGGTCAAATTTAAAATAATTCTAGTTGATTTTGATTCATGTTGATATGGCAAACTATTACATTTGGAAACAAATTTTGTTCAAAAAAAAAGTAACATTTAAAATTTTTCTTTGTTTTTTCACTATAAATTATTCTTTGTTATTTCGTTATAAATTAAGAAATTTTTGGTCATAATTTAAAAATTTATAACAAATTTAATGAAAAAAATTTATTATTTGTACATTTAATTTTTAATCAAAAATGTAAAATTAATAATAGTTATTAAAAATCTAAATGTTGTTTTTTTGTGAAACGGATGAAGTATTTAATAGTCCAACAAGTTACATCTTTGTTGTCTAAAGTTTTCCTCATAATTTAAATAAAAGATTTATAAACCTAATACAAGTAAAATCATATGCAACTTTTTTGTGAAAAAAAAGAAGCTCGGCTCCATTTAATTCACAACAGTTCTGCACTACTGCTGCTAACCAGCCGCAAGGCAGAAGCTTGAAATAGTAATGCCTACCGGTGGTTATTAGTACATTCATCTCAACTGATGCAGAGTAATACTTGGCAGTTGATAGTAGTAATTGATAGTAATAATAGATCTGAATTTACTGAATCACTTAACTATTTAGGTATGAATTTGAATATAAAATTAATTAATTATTTAATATTTTGCCTTAAATAAAACTGAGGTGTTAATTCATTCAAATTCATTTTTCTGGGTTATTGAATTAAGATAAAACTGGGTTTATTAAGAAATACTTAACTATTTATGTTTAAATTTGGATATAAAATTAATTAATTATTTAATATTTTGCCTTAAACAAAACTGATGTATTAATTCATTCAACTTTATTTTTCTGGATAAAACTACTTCATTTTTCTAAGTTATTGGATTCAAATAAAACTTAATTTATTAACCTTCAGATCCTTAATATATTCATATTGTATTAAGAGTTAAACATACGCCGCCTAGAGCAACTTAACCTTCAGCCGTTATAAAAGTTCAGCAGTTTTCAATAAATTTATAATTCTTTGAATGTCTTCCCCAAGATTGATTAGTTTGTGGGGTTTGGGCTACCTCCATTAATCAAAATTGAAACAAATAGCTTGAGTAGGCAAATTCCCATGGCTCGACTTTCGGGATATAAAAGTTAAATCAATAATCACATTCTTTCGTTACTGAAAATATACGAGAAAGCGTGTATTGGATCCTTGTCAGGACTCAAAACATTCATCGTTACCAAAAACCAACAGGGCTTATCAATGTACTGCTATAAAACATCAAGTAACTTTAAATCTCGGACATCCGTACAAAAACAATTAAATAAATAGATAATTGCATGCCTATTGTGCCCCCACTCTAGTATCGACTAAAAGAAAGCATGAATCCTTAAATTACAAGATTTTCCACTTCCGCTCCAAAGCATTTGTGATCCTTGAAATACAGTATGCTGCACTAAGTGGGTAACCCGAAACTGCAAAAGTGAGCAGAACTAATTAGTACAGGAAGAACAAGAATGAAAGAAGTCACCCAGATATATCTGACCAGACAAAGATATAAGCAAGTGCCAAGATTACCACCCCATATAAGTTAAGTTTGTTTGCAATAATAGATGTGGGAATGCAGGTGCTTGACTGCTGATGACGTAACATCAACTTTTTTAGGTTATTAACGATACCTAAGTTCCTTTTAACAAAATAAGTTTTCGCAGTTGTGATCTGCAAAAGAAATAAACTTCATCTTCTACCACTAACTCCTACATTTTTTCATGTCTCATGCATTCTCCTAATCACTCCATCCCCTCTTTCTATCCTTATTCTCCCTTCATCATTCTGATTATTTAGTGGATTGACATGTACAGTTCTTTGTCCTTGACATTGTTTTTGAAGATGGGCTAGTTCCCTCTTTATACCCCTTCCAAAATAATTTCTAGATGTAGATGAATCTGGGTTTGTTGAAAATTGGCAAGACAAATTGTTTCCAATTGTATGAGCATGTAGACAGTGCACCTATTTTATACGATTCGATGGTTCTCAACTAGAGATGCTCAGCACTTACATACTGGTAAATGATTTCTAATTATGTTCAAGTCCTTAATAATGGGAAATCAGAATCAGCTTACTTGATATGAAATCATCTACAAATTCCTTTTCAATTTTCCCATGGGCCATTGCACCAACCTGTATGCACAGGATAGCTAAGATATGTGTTTCAAACACATTCATAATGAACAAATCACAATTACACGTACCACAAATACAAGATTGACATCATCACTAACAGCATTAACATAGTCTCCAGTGTCAACCAACTTCTCTGAGCTATGTGAGAAGCCTGATTTGCAAGAGCAAGAAACAAGTTGAACATTTACAAAGACAATAGCTTATAAAAAATTAAAAAAAATTGTACAAGAGACAGAGAGGAGATTCAAACAGGATACCTATTCTATGAGAATTTATAGGCAAATACTGGCTCACAGGGTTCTTAATCACGCGCAATAGTTTTTCGCGCTTACCAACAGCAGAGATACTAAGTTTTTGTAGTAACTGCACTGCAAGATTATCAGAAGAATTAGAATGCAAATGTGACGTAAAGTGAGTTTTCTAAAGTAATTGCCATCGGTAATCAGCTGACTTACAAATGATACCGGAGAATCGCTTATACGTCCTTGGTATACGAACATGTGGTTTAACTTCAAAAAGAACACCCTTTTCAGTTCTCACATATAATGCCCGCAATCTCCCAGCTTTATTTAATGGGCTATCTAAGATCATAAGCATGGCCTGAAATATCACATTTTGAATGTGCATGGATCAAAAACATGTTCATGCATATTAAATGAATCTTATGTACTAGAATCCTACCTACACATAAAATAGCGGTTAACTAACCACAAAATACTCCCTCTATTCCAAAAGTAAGAATATTAGTGATACATTTCTTAAAGTTTAAACCATAAAATGACGTGAAATCCTACAAATTTACTCTCTTTTGTACTTAGCCCCAGTTTTAAGGTATATGTCTGAGAAAAGGAACTGTTAATGCATCTCTTTGGAACTGAGGGAATATTTACCATAACATAAATGAATCGTAAAATGTCCCTAAACAACAAAAGAAGCAAATGCATACCTACCAAAAACAAACCTTTTTCAAAGGTAAAACATAATATGATAAAAGTCGAACAAAAAGTAGCTCTGTAGCTAATAAGGTGATAAATATCATACATTATTAAGGTTCACAAATCTAATGCAAACATGAGTGCAACTAACCTGATGAGAAATGTCAGGCCTATAATCAGCAGGGTTTCGGTTATTTCTTTTCAGAAAATTGGCATGCTCATCCGAGTTCAGTAGCTGATATGACTACAATTTAACAAAAACAATTACAAACAACACAACTGAATAAACGAACCCATTAAAATAAAAATAAAAATCAATTACTCCATGAAAAGGGTTATAGAAACTAACCTTGCCAACTTTAGCAACTTCTAAAGAAGCTTTTTCAAGAATAAAAATTACACCAGGCTTTTTAGTGTTCTGATCAAATGGAGCAATTGGGATGCCAGAAAGTTCATTCGCAGCGCGTTCTGCTTTCTCCTCATCTTCATCTACTTGTTCTTCTTCTTCTTCAGCTGCTTTAGCTTTTTTCGGTGCATTTTCTTCATCTTCTGCTTCTACAAATTGTTGTTCTTGTTGTTCTTCCTCCTCTTCTTTATCGTACTTCTCGACATGCTTCTTCTTTCGCTTTCGCCCTTTCACAGCATATGGCCGCACCATTTCTGTAGCTCTGTTATCTTCTCCCCAAAAATATTTTCGCCGAGTAGACAACCAGAAGAGTGACAAAATTGGGAATTTAGGGCAACGTATAATTTTATCTTCGGTTATTGGGTCGGGTAATCTATTTGTTAAGGGGTTCGGGTCCAATCCGGTTATCACATGAAGGACATGTTTGGGAGCCACTTATTTAATTTTTAATTTTTTTAAAAAATAACTTCAAATCAAAAAGTAGAATTTTAATAAGCCATAATTACAAATATAGAAGTGTTAAATCAAATGGGAGGAGTTTTATTAAGCTATCATTTATAGATTTAAAAGTGTTATACTAAAATTCAATTTCATTCTATGATATTTGGAGCCACTTATTGGTTTTTAAAGAAAATAAAAGTGTTTCAATATGCACGTGCATTTATGTGTTTATATTAAGGATAAGGAAAGATATTAATGTGTAAAAAAGAAAAAAAATCATTTAGTTAATTTAACTTATTTACGTTGATATTTAATTACTTTTTCATGATAAAAACTCACTTTAGAAACTAATTTATCAGTCAAAATTTAGGTTATGAATACATTTGAGATAGTGAAAAGTACAATATGTTTTAGATTACCGTTTTAAAAAAATTTATACAAAAATCATATATGTCATAAGTAAGTTTGTGATCATAGATTTGATTATTGATTACTTTAATTGGATAATTATTAATTTGAACATATTATAATTGTATAATTTCATTGATTCAATTTATTAATTTTGAGATATCAATTATGATCGAAATTAATTATGACTATAATATTTTTTTTTATTATAATTGCATTTTATTTAAATAATATTTAACTCGCTCTCATCGAACCACTTTGCAATAGCTAGATTTAGATCAAAATCTTATATTTTAGTACAGGGTACATATACAGTAGTAGATTAAAGAAAAAAAAATTAGGTATTGTAGTAGTAGATTATTATATGATCGCTACTTTCTTCTTTATTCGTTAAATACAATTTGTACAAAAAGAAATCTTTCTTTCCTAACATAAATATAATTCCAAAAGTAATAATACAAAACCAATGTTAAAGTTCAATTCCGAAACATATCGATATTTATTTACAATTTTCCCGAATTAGAATACATGTATAAGACAAATAATATAGATCTGGTCGATTGAAAGTTTAAAATCTAATAAAAATATTTACCTTTTGTATTTTATAGGTCAATCTAAAATAAAATTTGATTAATTTGTAAAACCATATCACGTATAATAATATTTATCACAAGAACGAACAATTTATGCTAATCATGTATTTAAATTGCTAGTGCTACATAACGTAATAGAATACAAATAACTTTTCGATGTAGACAAAAATATTTTATTATCTCCATTATTCTCGTTCTCACTTTATGGTGGTCACATAATTACAACGTGACATCACCATTATCAAATACTCCGTATAAAATGAAACAAATGTTTATAACATAGAATTATTGTTTCAAAATTGTTAATTTAAAATTAAACATAATAGAGAATTTCCTTTTGAGTTAATGACACAATTTTTATTTTATTTTATGGTTTTAGCCATTTTAATCTCAATAACTAATATTTTAACAATTATACTTTTAAAATATTCAAAAAAAATGTAGGAATGACTTAAATTTAACACAAGTCATAACTCTAACTAGTTAAAATATGATATAACATCCTATTTGATAATTATAACACCGCTAAAAAAATAAAAGAATTATCAAATATATCGTAATGTCAGATTTTAACTAAATTTTTTGGTTAATTAAAGTTGAAATTCAGATTAAATTTGAGTAATTTTTATATATTTTTATCTAATTTAAAATTTTAATTATTAAAATACTATAAATTTTTGTGTGCCATTAACTCTTTCTTTTTTATTTTTAAATTAGTTTTGGGAGTGTGGCATTCCTATGGAAGAAGATACATGAAAGCACGAGGAGGGGGGAGTATAAGGAAGACGTGTGGATCCACGCGAGAAATAAGCAAAGCCTCGAGCATTGTGCGGGAAGGCTTACGTGGAGCTCGTGCATGCTTGTGAATCCCACGCTCTTCCTTTTTCCTCCTGTTTTTTTTATGCCTAATTTTGCAACTTCTCCTCTCTCATCCACACACTTCGCGTGTGAACGGAACAAGGAGCACTGTGATTATATGAAGCACTACTTGACATATCAGTGACATCACAATTTTGTTTTTAAAATAAGTTTCATAAAATATAAGTATATTACACGTAGCTAGTGATATGTGTGTGTGTTAGTGTGAGTAGTTACCAGTTAGTGAATCTTTGCCAGCATTTTTAACAAATACCACCCCCTCATGCTATTAAAAAAGAAAGAAGTTATATTTGGTTTTGTGACGGATATTAATGTTATATGTTTGGTTGAGTAATGAGAATTATATATATAAATAATTTGTTTATTTATAAAATTTATTTTGAATGTTCAATTAAAAATAAGATATGATTATAATATTATAATAAAAAAATTATACAAATGTTACTATTTTTTTAATATTATCTTCTTAGTGTATAAATTTTATTCTCACATATAGTAGTTATTTTTTAAAAACAGATGGAGTACGTATGTAGCATTTTGACTTCAAGAAAAGTTTTGTGCGAAAAATTTGTACTTATTTTTTATTACGAAAAATTAGTTTAGGGAAGACTAGCCGAATTAAGTACCCAGACAAATTACACGATTCAATAAAGAGATTTATAGAAAGATTACGAGAAAGAGATTCGATCTTTCTGTTCAAATAATTTATTACGGAGTATAATATATATATATATATATATATTCTTGATAAATTTTCAATGAAAATCAAACCCCTGATATACGATTGACCTACAAAAGGAAATACGATTAAATTTACATTAATTATGAGTTCCATAGAAAGGGGAAAAAAGAAAATAATAGCGAAAAACCACCAGGCATCAAGTGACGTATGCAAGTACTCCAATAATTTAGCGACGGACAATTCATATTTGCTTGTCCTATGTGTGTGTATCTTTAATAAGCAAACTGATACAATATATATATATAGACACACATGAGAGTTAGTTATATAGTTCCTTACAAAAAATTACAGAGTTTATATAATGGTTTATACAATGCTTTTTCGTTAGATAGAAAATCACTGTCCGAATATTTATACACATTACTGCAATGGATGGTGTTGACTCATATATTGTACTTTGTATATAATCTGTAACATTTAGCTATAATTCTATTTTATCTTTACTCTTTCAATATTCTAACAAATAATATTTTTATGTATACCATAGTAGTTACATGTTGAGGTCATCTTTGAGGATGCCAACTTCTCTATATATATATACACATCTTCTTATCCTCCAACATTTTATTATTAAGCATCAAAATTACTAAAAATCTACAAAGCTCTAGCTTTAATTAAAAATGCCAACATTATCATCATCTCCTCTCCTTCCAAACTTCAATTGGCCCCTAGAGGACATGACCACCATCATAAGTCAAGAATACAACAGTACTTTCTATAGGGATGATGATATCTCCATTAATCAAACTTCAGATCATTCACTTGTTCCTTCTCCTAATTCCCACCTACCAATAGCAGCTGCTCAATCTAATTTTACAGTTTTTGGTGATGATCGTGGTGCTGGAAAGGTAGTGATCAAGAAGCTTAATCATAATGCAAGTGAACGTGATCGTCGTAAGAAGATTAACACCTTGTACTCTTCTCTTTTTTCACTCCTTCCGGCTGCAGATCAAACGGTATAGTATTTTTTTTTCATTAATTCTTGCATGCGCTAGGCTGGCTTTTGATTTATTTAATTACCAAGTTATCAATAATTTAATTATCAGATTTTGATTTTGTTATTTTTATTTTTTGTTACAAATAGTTAGGAAATCGCTGCTTAAAAATTTAGTCACACACTCACTCAGAACCTAATAACTATCTTGTAAAGTTTTTTTTTTATTAGGATGCAAGATTAAAGTTGGATCACTTTTCATCCATCCGAGTTAGTCGGTCAGCTCACAGTTATTTCTGTTTACATGTCTAATTATTTCTTTTTTGCGCGCGTTTTGATATGATACATAAACAGAAGAAACTAAGCATTCCGGCAACAGTGGCAAGTGTGGTGAAATACATACCGGAGCTGCAAAAGGAAGTGGAGAGACTTACCCGAAAGAAGGAACAACTTTCATCACGAATCCCTAGGCATCAAGAAGCAGATGCAGTAATTCATCCTCTAGAAAAGAGGAGAAAATTCACGGCCGTACAACCGTCATTATCAAGGACAAATGTGATGGTCACTCCACTTGTTAATACCAATGAGATTTTGATTCAGATATCAGCACTCAAATCCAACAACAATTCACTATCTCATGCCTTAAAGAAATTAGAAGATGAGGACGGCCTTGTTTTATTAAATGCTGCTTCTTTCGAATCTCTTGGAGATAAGGTCTTCCATAATTTGCATTTTCAGGTATTGTATTTAATTATTTGTTTTTTAGATTAATGTTTGGTATTTAGTATTCAGTGTTTAAAATGATCTCCACCATCTATCTATTATGTAACGTTTATGCGAAATAAATTCACGTGCACATCAAATTATAGATGATAAAAATTACAGTATTTTTGATATAATCTGATAAGTATAGCATTATACATAACTTAATTTTAGCCTTTTTATTATCTTCTTGTCATGTACGAATTCACACACACATAGACATATGCACATAAAATTATGTTGTAATATAAAAACGAATAAAAGTGATATTCACTTTTATTTTTTTTTGAAGGTAAATCCCCAAACAACGGGTAATCTATTAGATAGAAAGATCCGAGTTACAAATACAATAGAATGAAGTTGATACCTCCTCTATTTAAGGAATAAAACCCAATAAAATTAAAAGTCATTTTGGCCAAAGAGTGAGCAAAATTATTAGCCATAGGAGGGATTTGTGAGCTAACTGTGAGGCAAATAAGAGACACCCATTTACAAGGTTACACAAGTCAGAGAGGTCACCTGCACCAGCTGCTAGACGAGAGAAAACAATAGCAGAATCCGTTTCTAGAGTTATGTCGGGAGAATCCCAAATCAATTGCAAAGTGTAAAGCCATGAGGAGGAGGGCAAAGGCTTCAAAGCAGCAACCCAAAACATCTCCTTGATTATGTGGGACAACAATTCCAAATAGTGTTCCGTGCTTTGGTGTTGGATATTTCAAACATTTAGGAATCCAAGGATTATGCACTGATTTGGGGATCAATGTAGAAAGAAACTGCTTGCAGAGGCTGTCTAGCATCCGTGGCATAAAAGTGATTATGCATAGGAATCCAAAGGATCATTTCCAGATCGAATGTTGTTACCGTTACCATTACCGTTACCATTGCCCACCCTCCAACATAGTGAATCTGGCCTTGTTAACAATCGCCAACATTGCTTTGGTAGCATTGCATTATTATAAACTTCAATGTCACGAAACCCAATCCCCCAAGGCTTTTAGGCAAACAAAGTTTCCTCAATTTTTTCCAACCATCGCCCCACCAAAACCGACTTTTAACACTTTGTTAATATAGCATAATAACTATTCTGTGCTCGATGTCTATCATTTTGATTAACTTGCTTACTCGTACGGTCGTACCAACCAAATGATTAATTATTCCTTTAATAGTATTAAGAGGATAATTAATCCAATTTTTAATTCCCTCTTCCAACTTCCCTCTTTGATTCTTTGTTTTGTTGTTACACTGGTTTAATTATGTCATTTGACGAATTCTTTATATTTTTATTATTTATATTTATGTATGTACTCTATATATATTTTATTTGTCCATTATCGATCATTATAACTCTTATCATATCATTATTATCTATGGCTCTCGTTTGTCCAAAATAAATAAATAATAAGAATAAGAATAAAAAATGATTTAATTTCATTATATATATCAACAAAAGGACCGCTTCCCCTTTTGGTGCAAATCCTTATTATGCTAATGACAGTAGAACGTTTATAATATTCTCAAGTTCAATATTTGTTATGATTACATTATCGATCATGATTATAAGCTATTTAATTTTTACGGAGTACTTTTTTTAATAAACAGTTATTAGTTTTAGCGATGGGTATTTGATAGAAGTATTTTTCGTAACATTCTAATTTTATTAATTAGTTGACTCTTGCTATAGATGTGTTTTTGTCTTTAAATTTTTTTTATTATTTATTGATCGATGTGGTTTGAAAAAAAACAGGGCCATGAAATACACGAAGTGGACAAAATAAGATGGAATATTTTGTCTGTCTACTACGAGAAGGATGAAGAAATGCTTCAAGTCTCGGCTTGGAATCATAATTATCATCTAACACAACATTAATGTAAAATTTAAGTCGACCTCATGTTGACAAATTACTAATATTAATGTTAATTATTGTAAATACAGAAAGCATTAATATATACTTATCAGATAATTAATGAAAAGAGATCGGGTACACAAAAGTTAAGTTAGTTTAGTTCTTCACTTCTTCAAGTGGAGTTGTGAACAAAATTAAATGTACTTGAAATTAGATAGTATTCGTATTTAAAAAGTTGATATTATATGTTTTTGTCGGACTAAAAATTGTATTTGTATCCGTTATATCTTTATATGCTCAAACTTGTTAATCATATTAGATTTTACTCCATGTATGTACTATTTATCGATATATAAAGATTTGAATATTTCAAATTGTGAAATAAATTAAGAATTTATAACAAAAAGAACACTATCATTACTAAAAGTAAAATTGCAAACACTCTCTCAGTCCTATAGATATATAAAAATCTCTGACTAAAAAAATAATGATAAGAAGTTTAACATATAGATGCATGATAGGGTGAAAAATGGTAGTTTTCTAAACCTATCGATCTATCTAGATGGCAAAAGAGAGAATGCAACTAGAATGACCTGAGAAAATTAGTTAGTTAAGAAGATATACTTGTCTTCAGAATTTTTAGCTCAAGGTAATTTAGCACTCTCCAGGGGTTGATATGCTAAGATAATTAAATATTAATGTCAGACTATCCAATTCCTCCTGAATAACAAAATTAAAAAAAAAATTACTTTAGACCGATGAAGTTAAAACATTAGAACATGAGTATATGACTGTTTGTTATTTCCTAATTCTAAAATTATAGGTACATTTTGAGACATAAAAAAATATTTACGAAACTCGATATTCAAAATTGAAATAAAACTTTTTACAAAATACCATAAACTACACAAAAAATACTCTTAAACGCAAACTTTTATACTTTAATATATTTATAAATTCATGTCACAAATAAACTATAGAATTCTCAAATAATCCTATATCAAAAGATAAATATATTTTTAATTTTAGAACTGAGGAAATATTACGAACGCGCCGAAAAACTCATGCTCGATTTGCATGCCAAAAGCCTGCAACAGAGTCCTACTAATATAGTAGACCGGGCCTCTTTTGTTATAAGGCCCAATATTGTGTTCAAATCAGCGTAGGATATGTGATTTGCCTGCTGGAAATGGCCCAATCAATTATGGGGATAGCATATCTATATTGCCTATTCGTTATACTAAATACAGTTCTACCTATTTATTTATGGCAAATCCTCGGCTGGCACATCTCGTAGAAATTAATTTTCGTGCAGTTTTTGCATATTTTAATTTTTTCTATTACATTTATGTTATTATATATTTGTAATGTTACTATATATAATGTTACTATCTATAAAAAAAAATTACACTGTACATAGTAACATAATGTATTAGATAATATTGTCTCAAATATTAACATTAGTATAGTAATATAAACTGTACGAAAATAACAAAAACATACGAAAATTAGACAAAATTATTATCCTTTTTAGTGTACCGACCCATAATTTTCTGATTTATTTATCCCATTAATCACTCTTAAATCCAAGTTACATTAATACATAAACTATATACGTAAAATCACGTATGTTTGATCAGTACAAGTTTCTCTTTTTTTCTAAATCCTTTTTTGGTGTTGAAAATGGTACTCATTATATAATTAGTCGTAATTTCAATTGAACAATATTTTCTAAATCTAATGATTTTTGTGAACAATTGAACATGTCCAAACTTTAGAGCTATTTAAGAGATCGAATGCGCCTTTGTGATAAACTGAAGGGCATATGGAAAAATATACAAACAAGCATAGTATATGAATTCAGAAACCAACAATTCGAACGTGTACATAATTATTTTAATAAACTCGATTATAATATTACATAAAGAAAGAATATAAATCCCAAATATAATTATCACAAAGGTCACATACGTACATACACTAACGGTGTACGTATTTTCCCATTGACAATCACCATTACGTATAACTGCTTCATGCATGCATGCAGATTATATGATGGAGAACTAATACACACAAATAATGATTAATTATCACAAAACATTAACTAACTTAATTATTTGTGTGGGACTAATTGAACGTACTTTTTTATTTTCAAATCAAAAACTTAGAAAAGGAAAACTCCGGCGACGGCGGCAACACCGGTAACCGTGGAGAGCTTTACAACATTAATGTTGGCCCCACTGCCATCCGCCGGAGCTTCAGGTGCTGGCGCATCGGCCGCCGGTGCCGCAGCTCCCGGGGCAGTAGCCTCGCTAGCTGGAGCCGGTGGTGATGAGGCGTCGACGGACGACGAGTCAGGAGAAGGAGAAGTAGAGGGGCTAGAGGATGATGAGCTGGAGTCCGAAGAGTCCGGTCCGGGGGAGGAGGTTGGGGTGGATGAAGGCGAGGATTCCGAGGAGGAAGAAGAACCGGAGGACGACGATGACTTTGGGGATGACGCCGGCGAAGACGAGGAGGAGGAGGAGGGCGAGGATGCTTTAGGGGTGGAGGAAGGCGCATGGCCGGATGATGATGATGATCCCTGGGGTGGACTGGCGCTATTGTTCTGCTGTTTCGGTGGTGATTGAGGGGCCGGGCTGCCGCTCGGAGAACCGCTCGGTGAGCCGGAGCCGGTGGCGAGCCCCACAAGAGCCACCATGATAAGTGCAAGAACAATAATTTGGCGAGCCATTTTAATTAATTTTGTACGTAATAGCTGTGAGTATTTTATAAAAATGGATTTAAATGTATGGAAAAAAGAGTTGTTTTGATGAATGAGGAAGGGAATTGAAGAAGTTATTTAGATAATTGTGTATTTGTTTATATGGAGATTTGGGACGAGTGATAATACAAAATAGGTTAAATTAAGAAATGTTGGGATGGGAAAGAGGAAGGATAAGCGCATATAGCGGCAATGGAAGGAGGATAGAAAATCAATTATTATTATTATTTTTTTGGTTTTCCTTTTTTTATGGAATTGTCATCTAAAAAAATGAAGGCGGGGTGAGAATTTTTTTTTTTAACTACGATGAATAATGCTATATTGGTCATAAATTATGACTTATTTAAATTTATGGAACCTTAAATTAAAGGGCTAAGATTGCTAGCTTTTTAGTGAATTTAATTTGACTTCAATTCATAAAATTAAACATATTTTACGTCAAAAGAAAAAACATGCAAATCTTATAAAATTTGTAAAAATGTGATCACACAAGGTATGGGAGAGGAATTTAAGAAATAAATAAACACACAAAAATTCAGATTTCTTTTTTTCTCCTTTTGTTTGTTTGTTGTTGAAGGTATATGCAATTAGGTTGTAAATGAATGAATTAGAGCTTGTGTAATTACCCTAGTTTAGATTTAATTAGTTCTTGGGTTATGAACGAAATGGCTAGTCGGCCCTTGTAAATTAACTGATTAGATGAAAAGTTTCTTCAGTCACATGCGCATCAAGGCCCGGTGCGTGGATGATTATTAGTTATAGATAATTAGTTTAAGATAATATTAAGCTAATAAGATAAGTATTAATATACTTATTAATATAATTGTTATTTTTTTTGTATACTTATATATAAACACCTCTCTACTTATAATTTTTGAAATAAATAAATTATATTTCTTTCGTGTTTATTATATTAAAATATTTTCTCTCTATATTTATGTTTTAATATGATATCTGGGACATAATGTCTAACAATTTCTTAATTCTCATTTTATATCTTGTCAATCTTGTAATTTTTTTCTCTTTTTTTTTTAGTTTTTAATCAAGTCTCTGCTCCTAGCTTCTAAGGTTTCTAACCTTCTTCTGCCAAACGATTTTTTTGAAGACACAATTTTTTTTAATTATTGCGTTCAAAATAAGAATTTTTCATTAGATGTTCGTCTTGAGCAGGAGTATTAGATAATAGTTATCAATAATTAGTGTAGGATAATATTAAGTAAATAAGATAAAGATTAATATACTTCTCAATATTATTGTTATCTCTTTTGTATGCCTCTATATATAGGCATTTCTGTATGCATATATATATATATATATATATATATATATATATATATATATATATA
>CM025783.1:14066510-14146966 GCA_014636745.2 Centella asiatica | reverse complement strand
TATATATATATATATATATATATATATATATATATATATATATATATCTTCGAGGAATAATGTAAGGTTAAAGTTGAATAAAAATATTGTTTATCTAATTCAATTTTAATTGTTCATTATTTAGATCATTTACCGACAATAAAAGTTACACTTTTATATTCATCACTTAAGTTACACTTTTATGTCCATTACTTTAAGTGACGGACGGTTATAAAAAATGTGGCGAATTATGAGTCAGTACATGAAATGATAAAAATACCATCACTTTTTTTAATTTTTTCTTCTTATTTGCCACTTTAAGTGGCGGACGCGTAGTAATTTTATTTCATTTTATTTTGTTAAAATCACGTTTTCTTTTGTTTTTTTATTAATAAAATATTGACAATTTTTTCAGGACATCGTCTATTACTTGAATTGGTAGACTTTTAAGGGTTTTTTTTTCAATCCCACATTTTTTAATAATTATTACAAATTATATTTTTACTACATTGTCCGCCACTTCGGACACATAGATTAAGTGTTTTTTTTAAATCTCACGTTCTTTTAATAATTATTTCAAATTATATTTTTATTACACTTATATTTGAATTATTTTTAATTCTTGAATTAAAAATATATTTGTTATAATTTTTTAAAATAATTTTTCTTAAATTACAGAGGTACTTTTAATTTTTGCTCTTTCTATTTTATTTTATTATACTTTTAATTTAATAAATTTCTTATTAATTTTTTTTAGTTTTTTCATTATACTTTTTATTTATTTCAAATTATATTATCTTGACACGTGTAAAAAGAGACAATAAAAAGATTGAATAGCGACATGGTTAACTTTTTTTTTTCATTCCCCCGCACCAAGTCGTGTTTTATCCATTATAGTTGAACTTTTTTCTAAGCCTAGAAAATTTCTTCCCCTCGTAGCTATTTCTTATTCGCGCCTTCTTCGATCCTCGTCTTGTTCCTCTACTTGGCATTTTGTTGTCTTTTCTCTTTTTGAACTCCATCTTCTTTTGCACAAGGACTCTTCTTCTTCCTCACTTGGTAAGTACTCTTCTCCACTTAATATTTACATAAATTTTCATGATATGCGTGGTCATTAGTTCTATATCTGCCACAATTAGTTATATTTATGTACTTCTTGAAGAAAATTATAAAAGAATTTATGTAGTTATATTTATATTTGAATATGAAGGAAATTATATTTTTATGAATGAAATCATACATTATGAACGATGTGGAACTTATGAAATCATACATTATGAACAAAGTTTCACTTAACAAGTTGTGTAATTTGTTGTAGTTAAGATATAGAATTCAATGTTGGACCTTCTTAATTTGATCTTCTTTGGGATAAAAAACATGTTGTGTGTAATCTATAAGAATCCAATGTATGTATATTTTCATCTAATTTTAATTTAATTTATAAGGCGTGAAATTTATGACTATTACTTTTATTTGTTATGGTGCGAAAGAGATATAGTAATAAAATATTAGGTACATGCAGTTCCGATAAAAAATTTAAGTAATGGAATCTCAACGAAAGGAAAATAGTATTGCTTAATCATGTGGGATTTGGTATTTTTGCAAACACCATGGTTTCCCACAATATTGATCGTTCCTTGTTTACCGCTTTGGTGGAGAGGTGGAGCCCCGAGACTAACACATTTCACTTTCCTTCTGGTGAAATGACTATTACACCAGAAGATGTCCATTTTTTACTTGGTTTGCTAGTAAGTGGAAGATCACTTTTAACAAATGAAAATGCATATTATAAAGCAAAAAGGTTATTTATGACCAAGTTTGACCCGTATTGTAATGACTTATTTGAGGCCACGGTTCGTGGAGGCATAAGTTTGAAGTGGTTATTGAATACATTTAGTGAATGTTCAAGTGACATATCTAATGAGACAATAAGAACATACACGACTGCGTATTTGTTGTGAATATTTGGTGTTATTCTCTTCCCAAATACAAGTAAAAATATGTTATCTTTTAAATTTGTGTAGTTTATTATAACATTTCGACGTGTCTGTCTCTATGTATGGGGGCAAGTGTAGTTGCATATATGTATAGAGGACTTTATGAGGCACCACGTCCAATTGCATGTAATCTCGTCACATGCAACTTGCTACTTTATGTATTTTTTGTTTTAATATCTTTTTTTATGTTAATTAATTAATACATTTTATAATAAATTGCATAATTTCTTTTTATTGTTGTTAGAGTTAATTGATGATAATGATGTTTAGATAATAAATTGTGCATCTGTAAATACTTAAGATACTTTATAAACCTTAATATCAGCACAAGTTTTGCATCCACTGATGATAAACTTATTCATCAGGGGATGAGCAAACTCTTCATAAGACAAGTCGTAAAATGGATAATCTAAAGAACTTGACAAAGTGAGGAGGGATGTCTGTTGTTACTCTAAAAAAATTGAAGTATTCCGCACATCAGATATTCCAAACAAAGCTTCAATTGTTAAGAATCATCAGGGAAACCCGTCAGGGGAACCCATCAGTGGATGACTGAGGCAAACTAACCCATCAGGGGAACGCGTCAGGGTAGGAACAAGATATTTCATCTGTCATGGTAAAACTTCAGGGTATGACAGTGTCAGGCTAACCCACTAAGGTAACCCGTCAGGGGGAAAGCTCAACACTGCATCAGTGGAAGCCATCAGTGTTTGTCTTAAGTCATAACATCAGTGGATCAAACAAGCACTGAGTAAAACTCAAGTGAAGGTTGAAACCCTGATCCAGTCTTTAACAAAACTTGTCATCAGGGGATTCAGAAGCACTGATCAAGTTCATCAGGGCTTGTCGTCAGTGGATGGTTATGACAACATGCACCCATCATCAGGACTTACACTCAAATCAACGAAACTTGTTATAGAAGCAAGAGATATTAACTAGAAAGATATCTCTTGAGGTTTGTTATGGTCCAATGAGAACTATCGAACATTAAATACACGCAGATCAGGGGAAGAAAAAGAAGCAACAAAAAGCAGCAGCAGTCTGTCACAAAGAACAACGATGTGACATATATGCGGCTGAGTTGAGAAAAGTAGCCCGTCTACAGCACGTGGGTTCAACCTCTGATTTTTATATATGTAAAGGAGTTCTCATTACACAAATAGAGAGATCAATCCAACAGATCAACAAACAAAGAAGCACGCAAAAATCACTAGAGCAGCTTTGTAATATATCTTGAGAGAAATATTTCAAAGAAAGATTAGAAGCTAGTGAGTGTGAATTTGAAGCTGTAATTTTATTACAGATATTGTAGCTATTTAATCACATTTGTGATTATACAGATTTTCAGAAAAACATCAAGTTTTAATACAACTATTTTAACTTGAATCTGTGTGTTCATATTTTATAGTTTTTCTGTTCATTGTAGTTGTTTCCTATCAGGGCCATCTAAAGTTTAAAAAGAGCAAAAAGTTTGTAGTGTTTGCATTCATCCCCCACTTTTACAAACACTTGAGCTTATATTGTTCTAACAATTGTAGTTATGGTCGTGGGAGAGATTTGTTATTGGTCGGCCAATTGGAAAATGTTCACTTTCTCAAGATTTGCTAAGAGCATTAGCATGGGTCGAAGTAAAAGGTTGAAGAAAGGATTCACATTATAATATACTCTTCTACCGTGTTAATTTGACGTTTCGACACTCGGAGTCAGAGGTGATTTGGAGACCATATGAGTCCTTCGACCATATGTTTTAGGATGAGAGTGAGGATACAAGCACAATTATTGGAATGCTAGTTCGACATGCTCGAACTCCTCTTATTTATTTTGAAATAGTTGAGTATCAGTTGTGGGACAAGGTGTTGCAGCAGTTCAGAATAAATCAGACAGTGCTAATGCCACCCCCGATGGAAACAGAAATTAAGAATTTGAGGGAAAAAATTGATGATCTTAAACTTGTAAATTGTTGAAAATTGAGAGGTGGGTATAAGTTGATATGGAATGAATGGTACAAAATTTTTGATATTTTGGTTGTAACGCATAAGATGGGAAAGGTTTGGAAGATTACATGGGTGGTATAGAGCCCGCACTGTGCCAAGGGTCCATAAACTGGAGAAAACCCCCAACCTATACCCCTCGATCTTTCTTTAATCAATATAACGCATTGTAGTTGGTATGTATTTCTCTTTTTTATGCTCATTGTTCATTCTTTCACTCGTTATTCATTCTTTCTTTATATGTGTCACTGTTTTGTAATTTGATGCTTTTATTAGATGAAACGTTCTTATGAGCTTATTAAAGAGATGATGACAATGAAAGAAATACAAGACTTGGTACAGAGGAATCAAGATATCAATACTTGTTATCAAGTTTACTTGGGAATGTATCATTCATTTTGAGTAGATTTTTTTGGATATCCTCAGAACATTGGAGGATCGGTCCCTAAAAGGACTCAAGGAAAGACTTCTTATGAGTTATCATCTCCTGTAGCAGAGACATCTTATCAGTTACCACAAATTCTTGTAGGTGAGTCTTAGCCTTCTTTTGATTTGATGCATTTAGTTTCGGAGATGCCTGCACCCCCAATTTATGTTGTCTCATATATGTCTACACTCGTTATTCCTGAGTTATGCATGCCTTTTACAGTTTCTCAAATTGCTCAACTTGGATCATATAAGGTGCCACAAGAGATACCTTTTGTTATTTCATATACTGGCCATTGTTCACCATTTTTTTTGTAATCGTCCGCCACTTAAAGTGGTGGACATAAAAATATAATTTTTATTCTAAATAAATAATCTAAATAACGAACGGTGAAGATTGTGTTGGAATTAATCATGTATCATTCCCTTATATTCTCTTCTCATCAATGAACTAGACAAGTGGTATAATAAATTCTTATCAATAATTAAATGCTCAAACTTCAATCACTTTCTTATTATTACAAATAAATTTCACCGACCTTTAAATTTAATTTACATAATTTATCATGTTAAAAATAAAATTTGAGCATCATTAAAAACTACAATTATTAGTCAATCAAATTTAATTACTCAGTTTAAATTTTGAATATGATATATCTGAATATTAAAAAGAATAGCAAAATTAAGATGATCGAATTTTAACTACATTTTAAAACATACTCATTCTTTATTCATGTTATTTATATTTTAAATTGAATATAACTTGAAATTCAAATCAAATATTGATAAACTGAGAGAATGAAGCATTCAATATATTCATTGTATAACCCCACGATTTGATGGTCACCCCCAATTACCATAGCATTCAATATATTTTTCTTGTGATAATGTCAGCAACATTTCGACAAAAGAAAAGTAGAATGAGACTGGTGGCCGTAAGCAGCATGTTTAGACAGAAATTGAAGAGGAAAGAATTTAAAGTGTAGCAAAAAAGCAATGGTTATAATTACGAAAAGGACCATGGTGGTACCATGAATCCCACCCAAACTTCGAGAAATTAATAACGTACGTTAACGTGGTGTGGTTGGTTAATGGTAGTGATTGTTTAACATAAATACTACATGTCATCCATCATCATGTGTAATGACCAACATCGAAAACCGAGCTTGGAGGACAGAAATGTCCACTCGTACGGCACTCCCTCGGCGTTGGTTGTCACGCTCCGGGACCAGGTGGATATGGTTTAGTTATAATATATATATATATATATATATATATATATATATATATATATATTCTTTCACTTGTATTTTTTATTGTCTCTCAGCTCAACTTATTTTCCTAATTAATTCATTGGCATTTGAATTCCTTGTTGATCATCTTTACTTGGAAGATTTAGCTGTTTATAGCTAAATACTTTAGATTAGTACTCCTTTCGTATTATAAAAGAGTTAGGGTTGAGTTGTTGACAAATATTAATATTGAGAACTCAAATGTTAATTGTAACATTTTTATTCATAAAATTTATTATAAATGTTTAATTAATAATGAAATAAGAAGATATATTATAATAATAAATGTTAACAAATTTTGAAATAAATATTTATTATAATAAAATTACATAAATATAATTATTTTTGTGAAACAAATCTAATTTTTAAATAAAACCAACGGAGAAAGTAATATACGTATCGGTATTAATTTAACTCAAATTATAATCTTATGGTTGTACGATGTCAAACAAATGCAAACAAAATGAAAGTGAAGTTACAAAATTGAACCAAATACTACTACTACTAGGTAGATTATGCACCTCCCTAATTTTCTGTCTTTCTAGACTCTCTCCGACTCTCTCTCTCTCTCTCTCTCTCTCTCTCTCTATATATATATATATCTATATATATATATATATTACACACACGCACGCACATATCTATATGTGTGTGTGTATGAAGCAAAGCATATATAAAGGAAGCATGTAATTAAATATACTATCTGATTTTGAACATATCATATGAATTTTGAATTCGTATTTGGATTCAAATCAGTCAAAATATATATGATGGTGTACGGTAAGGATAATAGGAGGAGTTTCAAGTGTTTCAGTTTAAGAGCTATTATATTAACGTTAATCTTCACGGCGTTGCTATTGGTGTTGCCGCTGCTTCTTCCGCCGCTTCCTCCGCCGCCCTCCACGCTCCTCCTCGTACCACTCCTGATGCTGGCCGTACTCATTCTCTTGGCTCTCTCTCCATCTCCTCAATTCACTCCAAACGTAGCCGTTTCTTCTCCTCGACATATATAATTAAGTTCTGGTACATATATATGGCGGCGGCGGCGGCTGCTGCTGCTGCTGGCCTGCAAAATTTGCAAACCCCTGGAGTTTTGTTAAATTAATTAAGGTATGTAATATTGTAATGTAGTAATGTATGTACGTGTTAATTAGTTTAACTCGTGGGCTTTTCATGCGAATCCGATTGGATCCGGTCCGATCCGATCCAAATTGCACATATGTTTGTAGGCGCATTAATTGGTTAATTCAGTGGTTTGTTAAGTTTTAGTTACTTTTTCTCTATATGCATGTATAGTCCGAATTAAATATATATCCGTTGCCGCATTTACGTTTGTTTATGAAACTCGATCATGTAGGTAGATTTTGATCTATGTATTAGCTTAGACAACAATCGATCTTGATTTTGATTTATTTTGTTTAACTAGTAATTAATTCTTTAATTACGTACCCTAGCTTTAAGTAATGTTAATTGTTATCATGATTTCTTGATTACTTGGGAGGTGAACCAGAAAGGACGAAAATCAGAACAAAAAAAAAATTGTGGCTTGCTCAAGCTTTGAATTAAGGTTATAGATCAAACACTGATTTGTTTTGTTCAAAAGGAACATCAAAATATTAATGACATCATTTCAAACCATTTTCAAAGGCCGTGTGTGAATTTCAAAGCATTTTCAAAGGCCAACATTCACACACAGGTAAAAATTAAGTTTAAGTCTTTTGTCTTATTCAATGTTACATTACTTTATAATTAATACACAAATCTTTCTAATTTAATTTTCTATTAAAGCTATAATCTAAAAACCCTAAAATGACATATATATATATATATAACAATCCTGAAGAGGAATGAAGGATACAAAATGTAAATGAGATTTTAAATCGTTAAAAAACTCATGATCGAATCTCAACCAAAAAAAGAAGATGAAATATACGTACTAATTATGTTTTGATTGAGTTGTATTTGGTGAATCACTTCGAATTTAGTTGTCATTTGAACTGTAGGTAATATCTTAGAAAGTGGTTAGTATTTTCTGTGCCGCGCCAGTTAGAAAAGGAGAATCTATATAAAAAATGTCTAATTCTTTGAAATAATTTCCTTTATTAATTGCTATTTCTTTTAACCACATTTAACATGTAATAACATCAATAGGAAAAAAAAACAAATAGTGTCAAGTAAACTTATGGAGAAACTAATCAAATCTGATGGTTTTATAATAAGGAAGTGTTTAATATCTAGAAAATTAAAATGCGAAAACATTTAGAAGATTGGAACATGCGTCGGAGAAGACGAGGATACAAAGAGGCATGGTGGTCGTATGTATCTATACTATGGCATGGGTTAGATTTTATTCATATTCATATATAATGTAGTATTAAGGAAGGTGGCCACGTGGTTTGTCTCGTGGATATTACAAGGAGGACAAGTACTACATTGGTAGACACTCTGGAGTAATATTAGTTGGACAAAATACAAAGTAAACATCATATTTATTTTAAATTAGAGTTATATTTAAATTTTTGAGTCAAAAAATGACATATTAAATTTTAAAATTAATATAATTTATAAAGGTTTTAAATACAATTTATATTATATCAAGGTTTTTGTCATTAAAATGATTGTATTAACTTATATTAGTTATAAATTAAAGTTTAATATGTGGTTATTTAACTTAAAAATTTTAAAAACCGACTATAGTATTTACAACTGGCTAAAAATATAAAGGACAAAAACCAGGTCCAAGGCTGTATTTTTCACCTTTCATGTGGGTTATATTAATATTAGTATCCCGGACTGAATCGAAGCTAGGATGCATCTGTATTTGGACAATATTTGCATTCACTTGCAACAAACTTGCGACATTTGCATTTCATCCGAGTATACTCTCAAATACTAATCTATATTCATGCATAATTAAAATACGTGTTCAATTATTTAATTATAATTTATATTTTAGAATACACATCCTAACAGTTGGGTTGGACATATTAATTCGGTCAAACTAAATAATTTTTATATTTGATAAATATAAAACCGATTCGTAAGAAATATTAAATTGATCTATCGATAAGTAGACGGATTCCATCCCTTTTGTTTACATTGTCCGGCGGACAAGGCGTCCGTAGCAATTATATTCAACTTACATAGTTACATGTACTACAAAATAAAAAAGATAAAAATAAAAACTACTCATAAAGTAGAAATCTAAAAGTACAATATTCCTCAAAAAACCAAACTTATACCGAATAGTCCACGACATTCAAACACCATCTTTTAAAAAGAAAAAAAAATTAAAAAGACTTATTTAAATATTTCTTTGCATGCAAAATAGGGTAATTATTACAACTTCTTCTTCTTCTTCTTTTGTCGTAGAGTAGGTCACTATCTAGTAATTAATACATAATAATTACAGTCGGTAAAACTTGAAAAAAAATAATTTTTTCTTATGTTTTAAAATAAGTTGTTATATGATCATCTTATATACATATCAAGTCAAAAAATAAGGTATTTGAAATCTATATGTGAGAAAAAAATAGAGTTATTATTATTTTATTTTAATTGTATAATTTCTACTTGTGTAGTTATATAAGGTCGATGCTGATATAATTTATTATAAGAAAAGTAAGAAAAAGGTATTTCACTCACCCTTTTTATGCGGGAAAAAAGAAGAAGTTTATAGTCAACTAATATGCGACATGAGTATACTAGTCTCAAATAGACAAGCTGACCAGTTGATGTGTGGGTTAAAAGTATTCAATAAAATATAGATTCCTATTTCCTAACGTTAATATATCCGCTCCTCAAGTTACATAAAATATATATATATATATATATATATATATATATATATATATATATATATTATTGACATTTGGTATGTAAACACACACAACACTCTAAAATGTAATTCCAGGGAGTTATTATATGGGATTTAATTTTTGCCGTCCAAGGCCAAGAACAAGCAAAGTAACAGACAAGTTGGCCAATATATAGATCTGATCTGGTCACCGGGTTTGATATATATATATATGAACCATATAATTTTTTCGTGGTAAAATTTTTTCATTCCGTTTGATGATATATTAATTAATGGGATAATTATTAGTCGGTTTACTGTGAAATCTAAAATTTTTTAAAATTTTATTTCCTACAAGTGTATTTTTTATCAGTATATTTTTGTGATATATAGTAACTTATAAATAGTAATTTACAAATAGTAACTTACAAAATACATTGAAAACATACTAAAAAATAATAAGTTGAAAATAGTAATTTACAAATAGTAACATACGGAAAAAAAATACACTTATATAGAATTATTTTTAAAAACTTGGGAGTTTTAGGAAATTTTGGACTTTGCACATTACCAACCCAAGATTTGCCCATTAATGTTATGTCTGGTCCAATAAAATAGAATAAAATAAATTTTGCATTATTTGTTAAATTATTTATATGTAAAGTTCATTTCTTCATACAAAATTATGTGTATTTTTAAACACATACTTCTAAATAAAGTTTGTCAATTCCATCATAATCAAAATTTTACACATAATCTATCATTTCTCTATTCTCATACTCATTTCATAATCTTTTGATACTTACCTTCCACCTTTATTATTCTTCTTATCCACATTCTATTTTCATGTCATTTTATTTCATTCAATCAAAAACAATATTAGGCAACCTAATGTAACATTTGGTTTAATAGAACGAATTTTATATTATTTATTAGATTATTTATAATGTATAGTGTGAGGCTCATTCTTTCATTCATTCTCACAAAATTACGTATATTTGTAAACTCATCTCCTTATGAATAAATTATTAATTTCATCACAATCAAAATTTAATACGCAATTTATTAGTTTTTTATTCCCATATTTTCCTCTTAATTGGCTCCAATTTTTTTTTGTACACTCATTCCATGTTATCATATAGGGAATATACGAGTTCTCTTTCTTATATATATGTAAACTATTTCTTGGTTGGGCTGTATGTCAACTACTTCGAACTCAGCTAAGAAATATATATATATATATATATATATATATAACACTAAGAGAGCAATCTTCTATACCCTATGGGTCATTTTATCATATGTATTTATGTCTAAATAAAAGGGTGAAAAATTGATCCAATACAGTTTTATTTAACGAAGCGTATAGCTCAATATTATATAACGAAGCGTATAGCTCAATTTTATTTATGTTTTATAATTAAACCAAACTGCAACAAACATTACTTCTAATTTTTGAGAAAATTATCAATATATAGTTGATGAACTTCCTGACCGGAAGTTTGGATCAATACACTCACAACGATACACTGAAAATTAATTTGGTGAATACATTTGATATCTACCTTGACAAAGATATAATCATCATCTTAATGGACAATAGTATATTCTTGTACGAAAACTACAACAAACGTCCGTGATCTTGAAAATAAAACTGTAAAGCTTATATCAAGAATCGAACTGTTTTACTCTTTTCATGCATTAAACTGACAGAAAGCCATCTCCCGTAGCAAACGGTCAAATAGCAACTGGTGCATCACCATGAGACCCATACCATCGAAGTTGAAAGAATCCGAATTCCTATGGAACATATACAGTTTCTAGGCATTTATATACATCTGGTGGAGTGTACCTGAGAACGGTGCTTGGTTTTCACTGAAGAACACCGTCTCCAATCAAGTCAATGACCTTCAAATTCCACCAATTCAATGGACTCCCCACAATTTTGGGAAGATCCAAACCAATCCTTTTTTTTAATTTTCCTTTCTTGAAAGTGTTGTATATGATTGTTGTGTAAGGGTGGACTGCAATCTTCATCCTAAGCAGACTGAACAGTCACACGTCCAGCTGTTTGCTCATACTCAGCACAAGCCTCTGGCGTGTCTTCCTCGCTGGGAGGAACCAGCTGCCAAAAGAGTGGCAGATATTTTTCCCAGTCTTTCAAGATATCAGAGCCTTTGCTGCTCCCAGTTTTTTCCTAGATGGAGAAAAGGGAAAATAGCTAGTAAGGAAATCTATTTATAGACGACCCTGAAAATCATACAGCTGAAAAGTTCCCTACACCTACTTCACAAATTCAGGATTCACTTAAACTAGGTTACAGTGTTTAAACAATTGAAAGATTATTGTGCAAAAGTTGCAACACAGATGCACTAACATTCGTTTAATTCTCCTAACTGTAAGCACTTTAAAGGTACAAAGTATATAACGTCAAAAACAAAAGATACACGGTATATATGTAAGAAGTATATAACTTGGTCTAAATTTCACTGCTCTTAAGGATGGATGTAAGTGTTTCCTAACCCTTACTTTGAAATGTATTTTGTGCACTGGGGCACTGCCGCCTCTGCCTCTTTCTAATTGCAACATAAAAAACTAAGTTCTATTTACCGTGCCTCTTTTTAACATTAGTGCATGGTAAAGCATTAATACTTCATACTTACAACATGAGCTTCAATAAGGCTCTTAAGCTGCATCTGCCCTACAGGGGCAACCACTCTTTGGATCTTTACTATCTCCTTATTCACCTGTTCATCACAGTCAATATCCAATAAACAAAAAAATAATATAGAGATGCAGAAAATAGTGGGCTAACAAAAACCAAGATACAAAGTTGGGGTTAACGTAATAAAAGAGGTCAACGTATGGTCAACTAGGCAAAAACTTTGATACAAGGAACTTTAAACTAACCTTGGGAACAAGAGTATCATCCTCATCAAGAAGGTAAGCCAGACCTCCAGTCATACCAGCGGCTACGTTTCTGCCCACCCTATCAAAAGGAAGAGATGTAACTTCAATCTCCAACCACAGTAAATTATCATGTCAAAAATCAGCAACGAGATAAACTCACTTTCCAAGAACCACCACACAACCGCCAGTCATGTACTCACAACAATGATCTCCAGTGCCTTCGACGACTGCTTGAGCAAGTGAGTTTCTCACAGCGAAACGCTCCCCAGCTTTGCCTCTTACAAAAATTTGACCACCTGTTGCCCCATACAAACAGGTATTGCCCACTATAGTGGCATCTTCGGGGCAAAATCCAGTATCTTTAACAGGTGACACAACTAACTCGCCACCGGCCATACCCTTGAAAATAATAGCTAGTTCAGCTTATCTAATAAATGCAACTTAACAGGTATATAACAGCCATAAAATATTGATGACACAACATTAACATTTACAATTTAAATTATTTTGGAATTTTCATTGACGGTTCATTATTATGGAATTTCACACCCGTGTCAGGATCTGAATGCTCCAACTGTTTGGGTTAATATTCCAAAGAGATAGTAAGGCTTGTGCTTGATAAGGACATTAATTTTGTCAATGAAGGAGCAAACACCTGTTTCCATATTTCATTCGATATATACTATTGTAAGTATGACTAATGGCATAAAGTATTTTGAAAATATTTTGAATATTGCTAAAACTCTAAAACATCTCTAACACGCTCATCTATGTCTAGGTCCATCTAACATAGAGTCTAAAGAAAATACATTAACTAAATTAAGCTGATTTGGTTGAAAAACTTCAGTACTCAAAATATGAGAGGAACATGCAAGATTCATTGAACCAGGGCTATAAAAATCACTAGACCAACGCAGTAGATAGAGAGCCTAGGCTTTTTCTATGCAGTCTTACTTATTGAGCTTTTGAATGCAATATTTTCACATTTACTTCAAGAAGCTTACATAGTAGCATCAAAAACACCAAAAAGGAAAACAAGAAATGAAACAATCTTATAAAGCAGGGGAAAATTCATTTCAAGCATTCATAAAGCTTCAAAATCTTCAGTAAATCGATGAGGAGAGATTAATTCCAGGCGCCAACCAAATGAAGGCAGCACGGTACCAAGTAGCACCTGGCTTGGACATAATCCCTAGATCAATATTTTTGTAACAGTGCTTTGAACTCTACTTAAACAGTGGACTTGTTAGCTTAAGACAGAAACATAATAACATGCACTAGAATGGTCAACAAACCTTGCCCACATAGTCGTTTGCTTCTCCTATAAGTCGAATGTTCATTCCAGGTATTAGAAAACAAGAAAATGACTGACCAGCGCTCCCCAAAAATCTGGATGTGCATAGAAAGATATTATATCTTGAATTAGTAAACAATATTCCATCAGTACCTCAAAAATTGAAATGTTAGCTTGGCAATTTATACATTTCAAGGAGTAGATCAATTGTCTATGATGTCGTTTATTTTAGAACATAAGGAGATGGAAAATAAGATAAAGTTGTGATGATTGTTTAAATTTCAACAACTTCGATATTTGTGAGATGACAGTGTCCACCACATTGAAACATAGTAAACTCTTGGTAAAATGGAAATGGTAAGGGCAGTTATGTCTCCCAACCTCTAAAATATTGCAAAAAAGAACTTTTTGAGGACTTGAGTAGTATATCCTAAACCTTTATTAGACCATCAATATTTTCGACAACAGAGGCATATCTTACGTTATATTCAGCTGCCCAGCAAAGCCAGTATCTCCATATTTCTTTGCAACAACACCTGCTATACGCCCACAAACAGCACGGTCCACATTATATATATGTACAGTTTTGTTGACAATTTTTTCATTTTCAATTGCATCTGAAACCTGCATCATCAAATATTAAACGGATAGTAAGAATAAAACTATCATAGACAATAATCACAGAAAACAAATAGGAAACTTAGGAATCAACGGTTCTTTTAGACTTAATCTTTGGTGAAATAATAGGAAATCAATTTTAGTAATTTTACTTAAGATTGTCATAACTTGTTACTGATCATAGTTGTTGAAAGATCCAAATTACTCCTTGCGACAAGGTTTTGCTGAGTTAAGTTGGGGTCGGTCATAACCTTTTCATTTTAATTTTCATAATGCATCTTCTAACAATAGGCTCAGAATATAGGATCTTCGTTCTAGTCAAAGCATGTAATCAAAACCTAGGACAGGATTGTTTATCCTCATTCTATCTTTGCTATCTTTTAGATCATCGACATGGGAAACATTGTCTCCAAGCATCAAAAAGATACAATCTAGATTCTTTAACAGGCAATATAGAGGCATTAACTTGTTGCCATAAGCAAAATATATTACCTCAGGATCTGAAAGTAGAATATCGTCTAGTACGGGACCATTACTATGAGCATCCAGATTCCTGATTGCAGTGCTGCTTAACTTTGGTAATCCAACATTCTTGAAACAAAATGAGAAGGAGAAACTAATTCATAAATAAGAGCAGATTTTGTAAAAATACACATATATAGCACATAAGTGAATAAACTTCGTTTTGGAAAACATACAGAAAGAATATAGCTGAGATCAAGATGCTGAGTTTTCATCAATGATATATCCCGAGGTCTTAATAAATCAGTGCGTCCAATTATATCATCTAACTTCTCATAGCCCAGTTGTGCCATCATGCCTCTTACCTGACCAAAGATTTAGGCATTAGCATATGCATGGGAAAAAAAGGGATAATTGCTTGTTTGTAGAATCAAACATATTTACATGCAAAAACTAGATCAGCTTCATATTTGGACTAGTACGAGATTACAAATAATGTCTTCATATCCTCCGTCTACGCTCATAAGTTGTCAATAATTCAAAAATCCAGAAAAATATTTTTATTTCCTAACCCCCCCCCCCCCTACCCACCCACCATCCACCCCCAAACCCCCACTCACCCAACAAAAAAAAAATCCAGCAAAATAAATCTAAGTACACCCCATATTCATTGACATAATACAATCGCTTAACCAAGTATCAAGCACCCATCTTCGGGAGCCAATAATTAGGTTAATTAGTCAGTTAATAAACAAGGTAATAATAAGAAAATACAAATTAGAGGCAGGAATACCTCCTCTGCTACATATAAAAAGTAGTTGACAAGATCACCAGGCACACCAGGAAAACGAGCTCGTAGTTCTTCTCTCTGAAGTGAGTAAATTTACAATTTCAAAATTAAATAAGTAGGAAAAAAGCATCAAGAAGTTGCATCACTAAATAAGAGCGGAGGAGAGCACAATCCATCATTGCTAACTCTTACCTGACTAGCCACACCAACTGGACAGTTATTCGTGTGGCAAATGCGTGCCATGACACATCCGGTAGCAATCATTGCCACAGAACCAAATCCGTATTCATCAGCACCCATTGCTGCAGCCATCAGAACATCAACTCCACTTTTGAAGCCACCATCAACTCTGAGAATGACCCTTTCTCGTAATCCATTTTCAATGAGCGTCTACAAAATAATATCAGAAATTTTTTATGTGAGTTGAATGAATACCACAAATAATAATGACAGAGATTTGTTTCAATCCATTTCCATAGCAAGGAATGGGAGAGATGGCAGACATTGTGAAGACTCACCTTCACTGCTGGTAAAAATCCCTATAATCAGGGTCAAAATTACACCAAAAAAATAGTAATAATAAAACTTTCCTTTCATGAAGACTAAACTACCTGGTTTGTTTCAGTAAGTCCAAGTTCCCAAGGACCCCCAGCATGCTTAATGGAACTTATAGGACTGGCACCAGTTCCCCCGTCATGCCCTGATATCTGAAAAATCAATGTACAAAAATTGCTATAGGGCTTGAAACTTTATACTTTAGGCTAGTTACATTCAGATATACTTATAAATGAAAATTGAAGATAACAGACAAATAAATAAAATTTAAAAAAGGGAGCTTTCTAAGATACTCTTTGATTACAAAAACTACCGAAGACATGATTTCTAAGTTTAGAATAGTTTATTAATATTCAATACTACAGACATGATTTCTAATTTTAGAACAATTTCAGTTATTAATTTCCAATACTACAGTATGTCATGATACTAGGCAGCCTGATTAAAACCTGTATGTCTCCTTTAGTTCTTATAAATTGCACTCGATAACATGTTACAAATATAAATTAATGTCTAGAACTGGTCAAATTGTCAATTTGATATTAATTTGTAGAATCATATGTTGGACAAAGTACTTAACTATTAACTTGAATAAAGTACGTGAAATAGATAGAATCATCAATAAAGTATCTAGGGCTGGTTCATTGGGAAGCCAAACAGCTCAGAAATTTTTTTTGTATAGGTATTGTTTTCCATGATTAAAAATTAACCATTATAATCAGATATACTTTTCATACTCTGAACTTATAATAGGGGTCCAGAGCCCTACAAAGGGAGGGGGTTGACTGAACATCTCAGCCATGGGTGGGAAGTTTACCCTCATCTGATCCTCAAGTCTTGTTCACCCCGGATAATTGTATTGGGTGAATTGTTACCTCATATGGTTGTGTTGCCAATAGGTTAGTTAGGCCAAGTATCCTACAGAGAGACTCCTGATTGTTGGAGGTATTAAAATCTGATACCCTTACTTTCAGCCTTTCATATTCAGGCTTAAGGAATTACATTCACCAAGCTAACTGAAAGTGAGACATGTGCAACCGTTTCAAGTTTGTGATGTTTTTTCAAGAAATAACAACAGGAAGCTGTAGTAAATGAATTGTATTTGAACTTGACAGAACTTTTCTGAAACATTGACTGAACTTTTAGTCATCTCAAAGAGGATTAGCTATTGCATATTATATAACCGAAGAATTATTAATAATTTCCAAGTTGAAAGTATTATTGTAATTGATATTCTCATTTCTTGTTTGTTTAATTGATTACTACTGTCATGCAAGTAGTATGAATCAAAACATAAGGCAACTAGCATTCATGCAGGGAAAAAAAAAACATTTAAGGACATAGTCTGAGATCCAAAATCTCGCTTCCCTACACATGCGTATGTGCGCACACATTGTTAAATATCAAGATTCAAGCTGAACGACACAACATGACAGTTCCTTAGCGCTTGCACACATTTTGAATAACAAGCCGCATGATGCATCATGAGTTCATGACAAAGTCACTTATATATACCTGTATTACATCAGCATTTCCCTTTGCAACCCCAGAAGCTACTGTACCAATCCCAGCTTCAGCCACTAGCTTAACAGAGACCTTAGCTTTAGGGTTGACCTGGCATTAAATAGAAATCAGAGATCTCAACTTCAATGTTTTGATATTTGTTTGCACTTAAGCAAATAAGCTTATACAAGATGCGGCAAACCTGATGCAGGTCAAAAATCAACTGAGCAAGGTCCTCAATAGAATATATGTCATGGTGCGGAGGGGGAGAAATCAGTGGGACACCAGGTTTAGAATTTCTTAGTCTTGCAATATATGCACTAACTTTCTTGCCAGGCAATTGTCCACCTTCACCTGGCTTTGCACCTTGTGCTATTTTGATTTCTAACTGATCGGCATTAACCAAGAATGTTGGGGTGACACCAAAACGTCCCGATGCAACCTAAAGATGCAGCGAATTTTATAAAGCATTCATAGCATAAAACATAAGATACGAATAACATAAACAAGGAAGCAGTAATGAATTTCAATGGGATGACTGTTAGGTTCTGAGTACTGCCATCTAATTGCTATTAGCAAAGAAAAATAAAAATAAAGGACAAACATAATATCAGCAGGTCAGCAGCTATCAAATTGTGTGCCTTTCCAATCCTACAGTTACGGTAATCAGAAAGTATGTGTTTCCAGTTAAATGCTTATACATATGAGAAAGAAGGCATACAAAGAATGAGAAATTGTAAGAGATAATTACCTGCTTAATAGCACTTGTAGCAGTGTCCCCATTTTGAAGACCTTTTAGATGTGGTAGTGTGGGTGAGTACCCATCAACAACATCAGTGAGAGGGCTCCAGCGAATCGGATCCTGAGGGTTTATAAAACAAAAACAGAGAAAGGTCATTGTGTAAAGTTAAAATAAATAATTGAACTACTAGATAAAACATCCTTTTATACTGAGTTGTTTGCATGGATTACCTCACCACCTTCTCCTGAATTAGATTTCCCACCTATTCTATTCATTGCGATTGCAATTGCCTCATGAGTTTCCCTGGATATGGCTCCAAGAGACATTCCACCAGTGCAAAACCGTTGGACGATAGACACAGCTGATTCGACCTTTCCGACTGGAATTGGGGAACGGTCACTTTTAAACTCCAAAAGATCACGGATAACCTGCAGCAATAAGAATGAAAATATAAAATACAGAATGGTTCATGAATATGTATGTCATGAGATCTCCCTCCTTAGGGCATAGTGTGAAGATGCATGTTAAAGTTTTTTATTGGCTTCTTTCCAACTATTATAAGCATACAGCGTGTATACAACAGTTAGTGCCAATTTAATTTGGGGGCTCCAGATCAAAAGAAACAGGCTCAATTAGTGCACTTAAATAAGATAGTTTTGGAAGATGAAGCATAAAATACTTTCTCAACTTACATTGACAGGTCGGTTAGCCAAATGCTGCTGATAAACTGAATATGCACTCTCAAGCTTCTGGCGAACTGCTTTATGAAGAAGCTTTGACATCTCTGGGTTGTTACCATGATATTCACCTTTCCATAACATAGAGCAAATTTCAGGAACCTTATAGAGTGAAAGATAGATTTTTTATGGTAAAGTAAATCCATTACTTCATACTAAAGGCAATGATATCCAAGGATGCAATATACAACTCAAAAAAAAAACAACTGCAATTCATCCTGAAAAAATCCACTGCTACCTCAGCTGAAAGATGGACGGAACTTCAAATCTTCAGAAAATGTTAATCACTAGACTACTACAGAAGACAATCTTAAGTCAATAAATTGGCATCTCTGAGAAAACTGATTTCAGTAAGATGTTACATAAAAGTAACTACTGAGTTACCCATCCCAACAGAATGAGTTGAAATGACTGGACTTATGGTTCAAATCCAGAAGCTGCTCGGCATTGGAATGAAATTGGAATTTACATCCTCTTCCCTCCTGAGAACTCCTCAAGTTATAAGGGGTATGACCCATAGAGGAGCAAAATGCACTCTTCTACATTACACAGTAGAGAAACATTTCACTAATAAACATTGATGAACATGCATGGTTCTGAATTTTCTCTTGGAAGCAAATAGTCCATTCTTTGACTTAATTTCTGTACACATAGGTGAAAAGAAATATATTGGCTGGGAAATTTCTACGTGAATGTGTACATACCCCATATTTCATATTATCTAAAATAAATTCTCGTATGGATGGAAAAAGTGACAAGATTAAGAAAGTTTTTGTACATTTTGGTGATGAGTAGCACATCATTTTAATCATGTAAAATAGAGATGTATCTGACAGCTCAATTTTTTCTTAGGTTACTTTATTGTAGTAATGATGTGCATCACAAAATAGTCTGAAAATTGGCATCTTCACATATTTAATGCACTTTTCAACAATAAGATGGGTTTTAGTAAAAAGATACAGAATATGTGTTATGAAAACCTTAGTATATAACTGTTACTTCCATTACACACACATGTAGACACATAAATGATTAATACTCTGTGTGTGTGTGTGAAAGAGAGAGAGAGAGAGAGAGAGAGAGAGATGTTTATATAAAGAAATGATTTGTGTTGTATCTGACAGACTGTAAAATTATAAATTATTAAATTATTGTTATACTGAAAAAACTGCAATCTTCTGACAATTTTCATAATAGGTAACGACTGATCCAGCTTTTCTCAATTCCAATTCAAGATGATTAATACTTCTCCCCAAAAGGAGAGTTAGGGTTTCATGTATTGATGTGATCTTGCAATGTAATCATACATTTTCTTGAGATAGAGAAACTTTCCAGCCGCCCAAGGTTCTTTTTCCCTCGACAATTAGAGGCTTTCATGCACGAATTTTTGTACCAAGGTTGTTCGATTTTTTTTTCTTTGGTGAACTGTTTGCTGTATTGTTAATTTCTCTTAAAAATTTCTAAAGAAATTAAATCATGTTTTGAACAAAATACCTCCGGGTCGAAATTGTATAAACCCAAAATTCTCGAGTCGTTTGGCTGTATCCTCAGAAAATGCTTTCACCCAAAAGGACAAAGTCTCCCTTGCTAGCTGTAAGAAATGAACGTTGCACAAAGAGCTTAACTTTTGACTGCTCTTGGATTATAATATAAGAGACATATAGCATGTTAACACCAATTAAAGTATTCAGTTCCCATCTCAAACTACACTACATGAAGACATGGAAAGTTTTATGTAGATCTATGCAATACGATAGTATTTATTCTCTTTTGCACCTTGACATGGACATAAATCAAAAATCCAAAAATCACAGGAGAAAAAGGCCGTTTCATGGATTTATGGTTGAATCCTAATCTCCATAATAATCAATTTGCATTGTGCTACTCTCAGCAACTCATGCAACAATGGCAGTAAGATGTACTAATTAAAAACCACTCTTAACGTACCCTTCAAACACGCGCACATCCTCTCTCTCTAAACCACCATCAGTTTGCACAGTCAATGTTGGTTTCTAGATTAACTATAAAAGTAGCCTATTGCATGGGAACAACATAAATTTGACATGAACAAGTCTACCAAAATGCAATTAGATTGCTTCCTACTCAGGAATCTTGTAAGTATCTTATCCTGATATTTGACAGTTTGTACAGTAATCCACAATCCAGTGACACTTTTGCAGATTAATGATTGGTAATCTAGCTACTTCGTTTCCTAATTTTTAATAACTGGTTCTCTTTGAGAGCTCAATCTATCATCAATGTGCCAAAGCAACTAACATTATCATGCATATGTTCCAGGGGTGAATAAGGGGCATCTAAAGAGTCAATTATTGCAAGTCAAACATGCCAACGTTCTTTTTTTTGTTAAATAACATGCCAACGTTCTTATGCTAATGAAAATAAACATTTGAGAACTAAGGAACAGATGAACAAAAAAACCAAGATGGATAAACAAGCTTTCATTCTTTCTTTGTCATTTACCTCGTCAAGAGTTAATCCACCAATGCTTGATACACTCCCACAGAAAGCAAGATCTACAATTTCTTTTCCCAATCCATAAATTTCAAATATCTGTGCCCCACAATAACTGAATCCCGACAAGGAATTGATAAACCATAAATCAGAAACTCAGACATAAGGTAATCTATGAAAGTAAGTGTTTGAAAAAATTAGAAGGATACCTTGACAGTAATGAGATGCCCATTTTCGAGAGAATTTTAAGTAGGCCAGATTTAACTGCCTGTGAAAACATTACACACGTTATATTTACGTTTTTCTCAGCTATCAACTGCCATTTTTTCTTTACGCAAATGAAACCAGATTAGAAAATCTTATATTCAGGATAGCAAAGGGAGTAGCATTATAAGAAAATCTTGTCAATGCAGCGTCCAAATTATTCACCTTAACTATTTTAATATTTATCTTACAATAAACTCCACGTCTATCACTTTAATCACGAACTTAACCCTCCACAAACTCCAGTCAATCCAGTTAACTCTCTTTCAGGGTAAAAACCGATTTTCTCCTGAAAACTTGATCAAAGAAGAACAATCTGTGCATTCTCAAATTAGAAATCTATGTTATAATTCCCCATAACATGTGTACTCACCCTGCTTTTAGGTATGAATTCTAAAATCAAAATCAAGATGGTATCAATCAAATGTAAAAGATACAACAAAATTAACTTTTAAGCCCACCTATTTCTGAGAACAATTATAGTGCAATATCATTACTTTAAACAATTGAGTCCAATTTCAAGAAAAACATCATCATTATCATTTAATACACTTCACAAACATGTAAGTCCTAGATTACAGACCTTGACTAGACAATCAACCATATTAAATTATCCATCATCCAAACACCACTGAGGCATGAAAACCTTCTGGAAGGTCGTGTTTAGATAAGCAATAATGTCACTCAGTACCTAGCGTTCTAAGTGATATACTGATATATTCATGTCCTAAAAAAACAAAGAAGCAGTTCAATTGCCATTTGGCAGAAAAGAAACAAATTAAATCAACATCTGCAATAGGTGGAAGGAGCATGAGTAGGAAGAAAAACAATAAAATTTACATGAATCTTCCAAATTTCCAATGACAAGTTGTATACCTTGCAATAGTTTTTTTGAGCCTGTTCAATTGTGACGGTTGGCATCTTCCCATTCCTCATCATGTTTACAGTTTTGGTGCTCAAGCGCCACTGCCGGCATGTCTCCAACGCCAAGTATGGACATACAGCACTTCAAACATGAATTACAGATTAAGTGGATCCAAAATGAAAATGCAAATGAAGTATTGAAATCAAGTTATGTTCTGGATCCAGAAGGATAAAAACACCAGACATGAAAGGCATAAAAAATAGACTAATCTGGAGAATGCTTTTGGCGCTCTAAACTATACATGAGGTTTTAGCAAAAGAAAAATAAAACTGTACATGAGGATCACTGCTCATTCAAACTGTAGCAACAGAGGTGGATACTGATATTGTATAGTTGACCCTAGCATCTAAGTATTAACCATCTAAAATCACTGAAAGATTAAGTCATATTTATTTGTGTCTATAAATCGAAAAGACTAGTCAGATGTGGAAATTTATAAAACAAAGGGATTTAGGAAGTTCATTGACTCCTCCTCCCATTCCCTTTTCCATTAGTTTTCAGTTTACCATTGAGAGATGATACAGTCTACGAGTAGAATCCCATTAAGACAGATAAGACTAAAGACTAGAAACAAAAAATATAGGAATAAACAAGTTCAAGATGGATCGACATTTATAAATGCCAAATATGCTATGTATGACATCAACAGCGCCTAGAATTGCATACAATAACATTATATAGAATAACCCGAGAACTAACTCTAGCATTACAAAGGGAAATCAGAAGGTAAAGATAGTGCTAAAAAAGAAATTAACCTTGCTCCATATCCTATCAAACAAGCAAACTGATGCGTACTGAAGCACTGAGCTGTGTCTGCAACAATGGAAGCTGACATTCGCAGGCCATTCTGAATTAGATGCTGATGAACTGCACCAACAGCCAGAAGTATTGGTATTGCAGGCCGAGTTGGTTCCTGATAAAAATGTATTTTTAGTTAATGATTGAAGTTTATTAGATACACAATCAAACATCTAAACCTCATAAAGGGATTTTCTACATTGTTGTAAATACACAGACAAATTACCATAGTAGAGCAAGAGCCCTAAAAAAATAAAAATAAAAATTGAAAAATTGAACAAAATGCGTATTCACTAAAATGAGAACAAAATTACTTGAACAAAACTGATCGCATCCAGATACTCCTAATTAACTAACAAGCTACAAGATCACAACTTATATGCAAGTCTCAAGACTCGGAAAGAAAATACATACATACATTAAAATACATGAGCTGAACATGGAAGGTCCAGGAAAGAAGCATAAAATGAACTCCATATTATCATAGAGATAGAACAATCCAAAAACTACTCACCAGTTCATCAAACCTGTCGGAGAGAATTAGCAACTGGGAACCATTTCTAACAGCTTCATCTGCTGCTTCACAAAGCTTATTTAGTGTCTTTTCCAAGGAACCATCTACGCCCTTCCTTATGTCAAAAAATGTTGGTAGAATTTGGGGTTTCAATTTGGGATCCTCCAGTAGTGACTCGAGCTCTCCTTCATTAAGTACAGGGCTCGACAGACTCACCTGGTGCAACATTAGATAAATTAGGTTCCAGAAGAAAACTGATTTAAACTCATTAGCAATGGTACTTCCTCTTCCCGTATAAAATAGATTTATTTGATTAAGCAAAAATGTGCCAAGAAAGATTAAACTGGCAAAATAAAGATAGAATAAAAATAAATAAAACAACAACAAGAAGAAGATTTTACGAGGATATTGGATAACTTCTCTTAGACATATCAAAAACAAAGGATGTGTTACAATTTTGTAAATGGCACACAACAATGAAACTCCATTCAAAAAATAAACGTCCTAATTGTGTTTTACAAGCTAATTAAGAAACAAAAGGAGGGTAGAGAAAAAGGGGGAAAAAAAACAAGTTACATTTGTTTACATTTTCATTCAATAGGTACCTTGTGGTCAGCCAATTGTCTCTGATACGCTTGCAAAATCTGACTAAATAAATTTTCCAATACATATATCTCCACCTTTTCAAACAATAAAACTCTACATAGCATGAAATGAGTAATGAAGAAGGACGAGACTAAACTCATAAATCATAACCTCAAATTTTCAAGCACCCACAGAGGCAAAAACGTTCCCATACACAGGAGTAATAGATAAACTATGATATTGACTCAAGAACTTCTCTTGATATACTAAAAACAAAATATGCTCTATTAGCGAATGGAGTGTAATAATACATTCCACTGAAAATAAATGCCATAAATGTTTTACAAAGCTAATTTAGAAAATATATATATAAAATAAAAGGTTTCCAAGCATGCAAGTTACATTTTATACAATGTTATCAATCACTGATGTGGGTATTCCAGAAACAACTAATTGTTCTCAAATAAACTCTGTATCTTTTTTTTTTTTTTTAAATTCAAAATATGTTTCCACCATTGGAAACAAAAAAATTATAATTTTATATGGAATGAGAGTCATGAAGAAGGAAGAGAGAGAAAGATTTTGTTAGTCCCAATTCCCCTAAGAGTTAATTTTGATCTGTTAGATTTTCAATCATTTAAGAAGTGATAAATTGTCATATAGGACATTGTTTTGGGCCAACAAGAAAAAATAATGAGGAAATATAATTTGAAAAGGCTAAAGTATTACACTAGGGAAGTACCGTAGGAAGCATTAAACATTAAATCATAAATGACAGTATTATGCAATCAAAACAATAGAGAAAACGTCCATGTACCTGGCAGGCATTCTCAGGTCCAACCTCTAATATGTTTCCACGCCTCCCAAGATTGACTTCCAGAGACATAACTAATCCTTCTCTAAGAGGATCAATAGCTGGATTAGTCACCTGGCAGGTAAATATAGACCACAATAAGAAAGAAACAATCAATAGAATAGAGCTGAACTAACTAAAAACTTTTGAATGAGCAATAAAGTATAGATTAAACAGGTCGTTATAAAGTATAAAATGAAGTTGGCAGTTTATAAATCCAATGTCACCAAGTATGGGAATTTAAACATTGGCCAATAATACAACTATTATGGCACAATAAGCTCCCAGAATGTTCAAATAAAAGATAATAATAATTAAGGCCCAAATCAGTGACATGTGTAAGCAATATCCTCATATATGATTCTGGTGAAAGCAAGTTACTACTTCTGTAATGATGTTGAATCCAGCTCCCCCCTCCCGGTAAGTATTTGACTTGGATCTGTATTGTATGTAAATAACAGCCACAATTGACTGCCAACCACCTCTTTCCAACATAATTGTATACCCTTAACAGGGTTAAATTACATAAGTATCAAGTAAGGAGTTTGAACGAGGTGGTAGATATAACAGGACAACCTCATCTACATGTTGCAGGAAACCGGAGTCAGGGAAGAGAGTTGAGTCGTTGCAGATGTTACATGATCCACAGTTGACTATGAAAAAACGACGTTTGTTCAAAATACTGAGAATGGTTTTAAAGTTAGGAGACTCCTCATCAGACACTTACCACAGCCGAAAAGGACCTCCAGAGTCATCTATGTAACATAGGACTTATCGCATATATGGCAAGTATCAAGGAATTGGTATCATAGAAGACATATTTGTAACAGTTTCTTATTGATGCTTCTGAGCTTTCATTATCCTGTATAACTACTTTATATGTATATGACATATAATCTTTAGACGAAGACCCTGGTTCCATAGTATATAGCTTGGGGCAATGACGCAGCTAGTGAGGCACTAATCAAGTTGCAACCAGTTGCGGATTGAAAACTCTATCATAATTAAGTTAAGGATATATATATATATATAAACACATTATGCATTTGTTACAGAGAGGAACTGTAGATATAAACTACACGAACTCCCGTCAACAAATGTCAGATATTAGTGGTAATAGCATTATGAACATTGCAGTCACTGTATGACTTTTGAGATTTTCCAAGTCCTTTGGGAGAAGAAAAGTAATAATATCAAACCTGAGCAAACCTTTGCTTGAAATAATCAAAGAGCATATGCGATTTCTGTGACAGTATTGCCAATGGAATATCATCCCCCATGCAAAATGTGGGCTCCTTCCCTTGAGCAGCCATCGTTTCAATAACCATTTGGACGTCTTCACTGGAGTAGCCATGTGCTCTTTCTCATTTAAAAAAAAAAAAACAAATCAGGCTATACAAGTTTAAAAAATAAAAATCGATAACTGAAGTCAGACTAGACATATCACTTTCTTTCTTTATTTTTCCCTTTTTACTTTTAAATCCATGGGTAGGGAGGTAAGATAAAATTCAATAAATTTTCTCGTCAAAAAGTTTGATCTACCAAAAATTGAACTCAAAGGTAATTAAATTAAATAAGGAATGATTCAAAATTTAACAAGAACTTCTAATGTTATTCAGTACTCATTACAAGCTATCAAATAGAAGTTCTCTTGAACATTGCAAGAAAGAGAATTTAACATAGAAATTTGCAATAAAGAGAATTCAACATAGAAATCAAAATTCTCGATTAACAAAAAATGGATGGCAATCATTCTAATCACTATTGTCTATATTGTACCTGAATTTTTTTTCGCATCAATTGTCTTTATCTAAATAGATCTATCTATGACGTTAAAATTCTTAAATTCTAATAAAGATTAACTTTGAAGGTATTTACGAATGCAAGAGGTTAATTTCATGAACACTCTAAAAGGAAGATTCAATATTGTCATCAAAGTAAGCACCATAGCTTAAAGTATTTGTACGACTTTACAGTTTTGAGCAACCTACTTTTAAACACCAAAAGCAGTAATTCATAGGGAAACGTTTTTTTAACATGCCCACACACATTTTGCAATTCAGGAATTATTATCCAACAAGACCACGATAATTAAGAATATGAAACTCAAAAGTCTGAGTGCAGTCTTTTAGGGGGGGCAAATACAATAATTGTCCTTGATTTTACATCCAATTTGGCTATTTCAGACCATCACATAACTGAACAAAACACGGACAATACAAATCAGACCCCTGCGACTTAGAGGTTGCTTATGCTTTAATCAGAGTTGATCACATTATTTCCCCAAACGCATTCCAATATTAGTTCTCCAGGATAAAGCTCCACTTTCAAGACAGTTATCATGAACTGTGACCACCTTACTACAAGAGCACTATGATACATGGCACAAAGGTAAATAAAAAGATGAAAACTAAAATTCTTACTGTTGTCGTCTTAGTATTGCTTCATTTTCCATAATGCTTGTCGAGAGAAAGTTTGCTGGCTTCAATAATCGCATGTTTTCATTCAACCACTTGCCATAAGGATGTGATGATGCAACTCGCTTCTTAACCTCCGTATTCTCATAAACCTGTTTGATTTTTGGAATTTGAAAATTTCAAAGCAGCATGTCCTTAAAATTGTTTTCATCCTAGACAAACAACTATTAACAATTAAAAACAAAAGCACAACACAATTATATAAAAGCAAGCATTTTCTAAGAAACTTAAATTACCAAGTTGAAAACCGACATGAGCATCATTTAAGTGATATCTGCCCTTCTGATAATGCCATGGTTAACATTTCAGGAAGATCAATATAAAAGAGAAAGGACTAGAGGTTGACACTTAATTAGTGACTCATTAATTAGTGAATATTAGTAATCCTCAACCCTTTGATTCTTATTATGATCCTAAGCCAAGACAGGCATGTGCTTTCATGCATAATATACACCCAATGCTAGCTAACGACTTGCAAGAGTATATTGAAAAAAAAGAATCAAATACCATCAAAAGGCATAGACTTGAACTTCAAACTAAAGCTCTACTGATTACTTAATTATGGAGATACCAAACTCCACCAGCTTGCTTCTATCAACTTAAAGAAAGATAGTCAGCCAGCTAATAGTTGTAACTGTTCACAAATATTAGTAATCCTTATCTTGTGATTCTTATTACGATCCTAAGCGTAGACAGGCACGTGCCTTCATGCATACATTAACACTTGAGGAGTGCTAACATATCACAAGACGATAACGAAGAAAAGAATCAAATATTGTCAAAAGGCATGGGCTAAAACACTGAGACTGGAAAGAAAGAAGAAAATTCAAAGTATTTGGTACTACATATATTATTCCTGGACCTAGTGCCTTCATGCATACGTATTGGAAAAAGCGTAGACAAACCTGTCCACTAGTTAGATCAGCAGTTATCATCATTCCTGGACCTAGGCGGCCTTTCATTGTAACTTTTGACTCATCCATGGGTAGAACACCAACCTAGAGAAATGACTTTGATCAGTTCCGTGCAATAGCACCTGGATACAGTGAATAACAAACACGAAATATAAATGCATTTCAAGGTAGCACCGCCACCGCCATAAAATATTTACCCAATAAACTTCAAATCAATCAGGATACGGCAGTTGTGGTTAGAAGAATCGAGGAAAGATTCTTCCTAATTAATCAATTCAGGAAGGATGCCTTTCGTAGCAGTCAGTCAAATCTTTATAGTATTGTGTATTGGAAAATAAAGGTTACTGGTAATTGAATTGGTCACATTTTGTCATTTCCATTTAGTTCAAGAGATTACTGGTAATGAATGCTGTGAATCTTCGGTAAGAATTTAATATTCCATCTGGTAAGAAGAACATCTTGTTCTTAGAAATCAATTCAATGGCTATATCCGAAACTAATCAGGGATGATGATGATACCATGTAGAAAAGAAAGTTGAAGGATAACAAGAAACACTAAAACAATGCTTTTATGCACAACAAAGTAGACAGCTTATTGTCAAACTGACTCGAATCCATGTATATTACGCCACGTAAGTTGCAGTATAGATCTGCTGTTTTGGCACCTAACAACTAGGGTATATTTCATGAGTTATGGTCAGATTGCAGGCCTAAATAAGTTATATAAGGAAAGCCAGCAGACAAACCTCAGATGCAACATAGACGACATTGTCTACTGTTCGCCAATATCTTGCTGGGCGAAGTCCGTTACGGTCCAAACAAGCACCAACTGTTTTTCCATCACTGTCAGAAATGATGCAAATAGCGAAATTAAGAAGGAAGACTAATGACTCAGACAGTTCATTTCATAAGGTTAGGAAAAGAAAATTTCTCAGGATTGTTTTCTAAGAACATCCATTTCCTGAAATAATTTTATATTTTTATAATTGAATAAACATAAAAATTAACAATGCAACAGCTTGAAAATAAGATATCTCAATGGTACAATTGTGTACCAAATTTATAATGTCTTAGACATGCACCTTATAACTCCCTACTCATTTTGGGCCAATGCAAATGCTATAAATGGTGTCAAGAAATTAGTTATGTGAATATTCTGAGTTCAAAACTCTCAATTAAATTTGGTCCTTCATTTCATTGCTAATAGAGTAATAGACTCATTTTTGTCTAGCTTACTGCTTACCACCACTTGCAAGTGGGAATGTGGAAATATTTTAATCACATTAAGGAGGTTCAGAAAGTTCGATATTCATTGTGGGCCCTTTGATTTAATTACAGACTATTTTGAAAAGAAAAAAGAACACGGAATATATATATGTGTGTGTGTGTGTGTGTGTCAGCCTAAATAATATATGTGAAGCTAAATAATTCAGCCTAAGTCTTTTCCTATATATGTCTTGGTTGATACATATGGACATCCAATATTTTTATATCATGGACATGGAATTGAATGATATAAAAATTTGTTAACATGTTAACAAATATAGAATTAGGTGCAAAATATTCCTCAAAGATTGAAAAGATTTTCAGTTTTGCACCAAAGTAATGATCATGTCATTTGTGTTCCTCAACATATTTTAAATTATTCAGTCATGTCACAACATGACTGTAGAGTCATATTTACCATTATGTGACAGATACTGGTTACATATATATGGACTGAAAATATATTTTTATCTTTTGAAAGACACATATATTAGATGTGAATATCCCGATAAATGATTTTAAAATATACAAATCACCAGATAATATGGGAACAAATTTGCAAAAAGCCGGTTGACAAATACAATTAAGTAAATTGATACTTTTGGTCCAAAATTAAACTTCCATAGAACTCATGGTAGACAATTTTGCAGTTAATCCATATGTATAAACTGCTGTTCGACATTTCACCTAAATAAGAGTAAGGCAGGCCCATCCCAAGTCTCCATTTGACCTTTGTAATAATCATAAAAATCAACAACCTGGAGAAAATAGATAAAGAATCCATGTCAAGCATGTCATATGCATCCAAATAAGTGACAGTTTTATAGCCAGAAATATGCATATTTGAACTTGGACTTTGGATTTGTTCAAAGTGGTATAGCAGTCTAACTTCTATGCATGCGTTAAGCTTGATAAGTTCTTTAATTTAAATTAAGGTGTACAATATTAAAATAGTAATAAGAACTTTTTTTAATAAGACGAGTAAAGAACTTAAAAGTTAAAATGCAATGACCTATGATGCAAGCATATCAATGGACGCTACCTGTTCAACATGAAAGTGGTCAACATAAAAATACCTCGGGATATTTAATCGTCAAAGTTGGATGATTTTTGTATGCCTCTGGTACCAGAATCATTAGAGCTTCCTCAGAAGGGCGACCACTTCTCAGTAATAACTTTAATAACAGAATAGCAAAAACCCATTAACCAGCAAAACTAGAAAATGTTAACAATAAACAACAGCATATAAGAAACATATATAAGATGATTCATCCCAAGGGGGGAGGAAGGGCGTAAGGCTTACAAGCTTACGAGAGAAATGAGAAAACCATAAAACGGGCATGTGACCAGACATTATATAATTAATATATTGCAGATCATTGCCATAACATGCCTCATGGCTTACAATTGGATGCTAACATGCATAACAAAGCCGATCAGAAAAAAAAAATGCATAACCAAGCGTAATGCATATCCAAGATGAGTAGGCTCAACTGTTCGGGATGAAAAGGCAGCTGTATGCTTAAATATGTCTAATGAAAAGTTATGCTGACTTAAGATGACTATACTGTTGCAGTATAGCCATTTATAAAATCCTGAAAACCAAATCACTTCTGGACCATTTTTCATAGAATATGTATATTTTCTTAAGAGTGCTATAGTAGGGTTCAGGAAGATACCATCCAGCATACAAAATAGAGAGCCTACATAGATGTAACTTGTAGCTTTAAGATTATCTATAAAAAGCTATTACGCACCAATTCCTAAAACTTCTGTTCTTAATTTATACAACTGAAGAAAGAGCAAAAGAATTCATTATTGAAACATGCTCCTATTCTCACCATTTGCAGCAAGATATGAATATCAGATCTTAAAGAGCACAGATCATTATAGAAAAGCACACTAAATCTTGATTCGCTCCTTTTAGAAATGTTCAGGGAAATAGTGTAGTTACTGTGTGACTATTGGCTGCTTGAAGGAGACCAATAATAGAATTGAGGCAGCAACTAAGAATACATATCAGATTCTTCTCCAAATTCCTTGGTCATTTTTACATTTCTCTTGTCTGAGATACATGTACCTCCACCCCCTTACTTTCATTAATCAACTAAATTTTCATAGTTGTTCCATTCAAACAAAAAGTAACAATGAGACACAAAACTGTGGTATCCTTGATAATACTGTGCTAATGGCTATGTGTAGAAATACATGGTAGGATAATTGAACATCATCATATCGTATATCAATACAGACACATCCCAGTAAGTCATGCCCAACCTACAACAACAATATTATTAAGGAATTTTCATACCGTTAGTCTGTGTTTCATATTTCATTCTAAAAGCTACCAATTAACTAAAAAGGTAGAAGAGACGGCTTGCATAATTGACAACGTAATAACTCTACTTAAAAAAGAACTCATAAGCAATTGCAGTTAACTCTCTCACTTTTTTCTGTCTTCTCAATACTTGATCAAAAACAAAAGATACCAAACAACAACATAGTTCAAGTAGGGATCAAGAGGAGGTGCATACTTCTGCTGCACTATCAAGATTTGCAGAGTCGGATGCCTTTGGATTGCCAAAAGGACGAATTTCGTTTTCACGACCACGCCAAACAGAAGATTTCAATGAGGCTTCCCGAGATTGCATCCAGTTCAAATTTCCCTGTACAATGACTTCAGAATCAAGAACAGAAACGAATAAGAAGCAATCTATACAAGCAAGACAACTCACATGGTTATATATATTGTAACCTGTATTGTATTGATTTCTCCATTATGACCAAGTAACCTCATTGGTTGAGCAAGTGGCCACCTGGGACTGGTATTTGTGCTATATCTCCGATGATATATAGCAAAAGGGGACTCATAAAGATCACTCTGGAGATCAATGTAAAATCTTCCAAGCACCTCAGAACGCAACATCCCCTTGTATACGATTGTCTGGTTGGATAACGAGCAAAAGTATAGCTCATTTCCCCAAGTTTCTGAGCTTGCTGCTCTTTCAATTAGTTTTCGGCAGATATATAGCTCTCTTTCGATATCATCAATACTTTCTTCTTTAACAACTTTGATGAAAACTTGCTGTATGTTTGGCATTGTTTGTCTGGCATAATAACCTACTACAGCAGCATCTACGGGAACTGGCCTCCATCCAAGCACTTCAAGACCCTCTTGTTTAATGATATTACTTATAACTACAACCGCAATTAGTCAGAAGATTAGAAATATTAAAATGTTCGGAAAAATAACAAAGATTTACGATGATACGTGACCTACCAAAATCATGTGCTATTTATTAGTTCGCTAGTCATACAAACTCAATGTATAATACAACTAAGTTCCTATAACAAAATTTCACCAAACGGTCAAGAATGGAAAAGTATAATCATATTTTGAGATTTAGCAATTACCATGCTTCAATGTAAGCCTTCGTACAGCATAAACCTCAAGAACACCATCCACGGAGGTCTTAGCTAAAGAATCATACTTCTTTAATCATCAACTAAAAAATTTGAAGTTTATCTGCTTCAATTTTTTTTTTTTTTTTTGTATCCCCCTTTTACTAGGTCAGGCTCACAGAAGAGCAGGTATAATAGAGATAGCATATGTGTGTTTCCGGTGTGTGTAAACCTACAAACAAACCAACACACACATACACATATCTAGGAGAGTGATGATGAAAGAAAGATGAGCGATGGGGTCAGGGAGCAGATCTGCTAACTACATTTGAGGTCCATGCAATCAAAATGTATGTACTAAAATTCAGCTTGCTTTGTTTCTATACAAGCTATATAAATTTGGAAACTAAAGAATCTCAATCAGGGTTCGCATTGCTATATTACAAATTTATCATAGAACAGTTTGTCTAGCTAAAGATGAATTCTATAGTATTATTTAGATAAAGTTTTATCTGAATTTCCATAAGAACTACTAAGCTCATTTTTCCCCAATCATACCAATACCCCTACCAAATTTGTGCCAAAATCTGGAAAACTTGGTGGATTGGTGACATCCTTTGAGTTGTTGGGACCAATAAATGAGACACTTACTGCAAGGTCAAGGGCAGTGACGCATATTAACTGAACTTGAAAGAGCTACTCCTCACTACCATTCATTCTACTCTATTCATGCGAGATAGGCACATTTTGAGCTAGTTGTTAATGTTGCTACTTTTTACACTCATCTCGCCCTTATTCATCATTTCCCCCAAAAAATTACTTTTACTTATTAAATTAACTTACACATAAGATAGTTGATTTAACAACTAATGATTTGAATTAGTCAAGCAAGCTGAGATTCTTCTTGACATCATTACAGCTGGACTTCTTCTGCTATAATTTCATATCATGCTTGTACATTCTATGAAGACTCAAGATGGTCAGTTTAACCAATTGATGATCGTGAGACCACAGTCCTAATGTCTTGGTGCTAATATACACGTATTTATAATGAAGAAAAAAACACTATTAGATAATATGTGATCTGGAGATCGTAAATTACAACCTGCTTTGGCAGCTTGACTTTGGTCCTCATCCTTGGGCAGAAAAACCATCCCAACGCCTGTGTGCAACTTATCAAAGGAAGCAATACCCTGTGTTTCAGCCCAATTATTAAAAAGTCCCCAAGGAATTGAACTCATTATTCCTGAACCATCACCAGAGTCATTATCCGCTCCACAGCCCCCACGATGCTCCATGCAGCCAAGGGCTGTAAGAGCATCTTTGACAATCCCGTGGGAAGCTTTGTTTTCCAAATTAGCAATAAACCCCACTCCACATGCCCCTCTTTCGGATAGTATATCCTTCAAGTTTGCAACCTTAAAAAAAAAAGCAATTGCACCACAATTTATAGATGCCCAATAGAATATATGAGAGGTTTTGTAGCTATATATGCGCCTAACATGGGATGTCATTTCATGAATAACAACAACAGTCCAATCACATAAATTCTAAACAATATTCCCAAGCAAGTTACGTAGTATTTACTAAAAACAAAAATTGGAAAAGGAATCCATTTCTGAATACTTTAAAAAGACAGTCAAACTAAAAAACACCCAAACCTTGGATTTCGAATCAGACGACTGTTTGGACGCATTGCCAACACGTTCGAGGTCAATAACAGCTTTAATCCCCGACAAATTGTTCGTCTGAAATCTCCTAATACAGGAACCACTAGGAGAAGAAGAAGAAGCAGCTGCTCTAATTCTACGTCCAGATTTAGCAGAAAGACCTATAAAATCCACAAACACAGAGTCTCTACTCGTCCCAAAAACCGAGTTAGCAGGTTTAGTAGAGCGACCATTGGAGTAGAGTAGGTGAGAAATGTGAGGTATTGACTGCACAGACATGGTTTGATCAATACAGTAAAGCCGTCAATCGCATAATATACACACATATATATATATAATATAGTCTAGAGAGAGAAAATTGGAGGAGGGTTTAGAGAGAGAGAATGAGAGAGAAGATCGTGTGGAGATGGGGGAGTGAAACGAAATGGAATGGATTATGTGAAGATAAAAAGAAGAAAGATTCGGAACCACCCGCCTTCAGGCTCTCTCTAGCAACTCATACTGTCTACCTCTCGTCTTCGTTTTCATGTGTTTGTTTTTATATACGGTATGTACAAATGTGCATTGTATGATTCGTTTTGTATTATTCTACTGGTCTATATGGTGATGTGTATTGTCTGACTATTTGTAAAGGCCAATGGCCATTCACTTCATTATTCATCTAATCATCTCTTTTGTATACTAAGGACTACTATTTTCCCATAATTTACTCCTTAACTTCTATTAAGGACAAAATTGATTTTAACGGGCCGAAAAATCTAAGAACAAAGCAACGAGATTCATCTTAAGAACGAAGCAATGAGATTAATTTTGATAAGTTTACCCTTTTATTTATACCAGTTTGAATGCTCGTGCTATGCGAGGGTCTTTTTGTTTTTATAAGTACAATGAAGAGAATTAGAGTTTTTAAAAATGTTTTTTATTTGTATTTGATTTATAAATGTAATTATATGTATAATGTAATATTTTTAAAATAATTTGTTCTAAATCTGAAGGCAAAAGTCCGTCAAAATCAAATAGTATTAGGATTTGAGTCAATTAAATCTTAAAACATAATAGTATCATAATTTGAGTCAATTAAAATTATTTTTAGCAACAATAGGAAAATGAAAGAGTAATCGAATTGATCGATTCAACAACTGACTCAACAAAATTGATTTTATTATGAAACATGATTTTTTAATTAATATATAATAGTAGATTGGGGAACGCTTCTAAAAATTTAATATGAAAAAAGATATTTATGTCCAAATAAAAATAGCCACTTTGTCTTAGAATTTTTTTATTAATCCTCGTCGTATATAAAATCTTTTACTTTATTTTAAAATTAGATATTAAAAATAATCTTTATTCAAACTTTATATATATATTTCGAACAAAAGTAATTTTAAAATTTAAATACATTTTTAGTATTATATATATTTAAGATTGTATCGTATTACTAATGTATTTTACATTTTAAATGTATTTATTTGTGTTATAGGGTTTCACAAACCTATTTTATATAAACTCGAATACATCTTTTATTTTTAGAATAGAAGGAATAATAATCTCTTGTCAATGGCCTTAGAAGCCCTAATTTTAATTTTATGGGTTATTTCCCCAGTTGCATTTTAATTTAAATAAAATAGGCTTGCAAATTTTTTAATTCAAAATTAAAGTAATTTTTTTTTTTGTTTTAATAACTTTGAAGTGAAATATCACAAAGAAAATGAATATTACTCTTAATTGCAAAATTTATATTTATAAAATTATATCACAAATAAACTTATAACATATCAAAAATATAATTACAACGTTCACACATAATACTACATTAAAACATAAATATAACTGCAATTTTAGAACGAATGAAGTATTATTTTTTATTACAAGAAGCCCTACAATTTACCATATTCGTTTTACATATATGAAACCCCGAATTCTGTTTGAGTTTTATTGTAATATATATACATTATATATGAAAAATGGAAATCCTACTACTTAATTTAACTAGTCCAAATTGGACTAATATTTATTCATTAAATTAAATAGTTAATTGTTGTAAATTACTTTTTTTTTTGTTCAAATATTGTTAGATTATATGTACATCTCAAGTCTATTTCGTAATTGTCATTTTATATCATTATTTTATTAAAATATGCTAAGAACATCTTTATATCGTCTCCTCCTCCTAAATTGCATTACTTGATATTATTGTTTTAAAAGTTCTCTTCTGATTTGATTACTCTTTGTTAAAATGTTAGGCAGTTCTCTATTATTTAGTACAACTTAGAATTTAAGTTCACTTAATCATTGCCCAATTATAATGATCTCTTATAATATCGTTTAAACGTCAAATCCTCCGATTAATATTTAAATATGCCTACCATACAAAACTTGATATAACCAAGCGAATCAATCGATGGAAGCTTGAAGTTTCACCGGCTGTCTTCGGTAAGGATAACAAATTAACAAGGTTTCTACCTACTTCCATTCCCTACTGTCATTTTAGGGTATGTCACCTGTGTTAACAACTTAATTTCAATGACTGTTTTTTATACGTAATTATTTATATCTTGTAATTTTTTTATTTATTATTTATTTGCTTACAAATGAGACCACCGAATATAACTCATGTAATTATAAATATATTTGTAACAACTAAAACCAATAATATTTAAACTCTCAAATACTTCGATGTTTAAAAAATATAATAATCACATGATCGTTTTCTTCATATCTTTTAACGGCACTTTCTCGATCTATTTACTTTGCCAGTTCGTTAGATTTTAGATGAATGTAAATTTGAAAGTGTGATGGAACCCGAATGGCTTACTGTATATATGATAAATAGATTCTCCTGGATAATACTTTAACACAATAAATAATTATTCATTACTTATTTAACCATCCATTTAACGTCAACTCGATCTGTTTCATTATGCATTTATTATCAAATTGTATTTGTCATGTAAATATAACAGCTCCTACACTTCCTCAACATTGGTTATGTATAAGCCAAAGCCAAAAGCCCAAAAGTGCCTAAAAATATATAATGATGGTGGGTTGGGGGTGTTAGATTTGGTGCTTACGATTCGACATCACTATTATTTGACTTGGATGAAAACAATTTTATTTGATTTCGTGATCCTTAAAGTGGAATTGATTTTCTTTCCCCACCTCCCAGATTTCCCATATTTTATGGAGGGGATTTGTAGTGTTTAATTTTAGGTGGATTAAGCATCTCTTGTTAAAAAAAAAGTTAGTTTTTTTAATCGAAAAAAAAAATGCATTTCTCAGGTGAATTTTTTTTTGTATTAAACCACATTTAACCCTATATAAAATAACTTCTCATATTGCTAAGACAAATTTCATGGCTAACTAGTACAATAAGACACACGTTTGCGCATGTGTAATTTTACACTGATATTTAGTTATTATATTTGTTAATTAGTTTTTCAAGTTTTTTTTGCTTTGGCATTTCTTCAAACTTATTACAGGCAACAGAATAGGCACACACAACCAAAAGAATTGCAGAAATTAAATACCAACAAATAACATAATAATTGTACATTCAAAGTCCATGAGCGAATCTTGGTGTGAGATGAGAGAACTTGAAAATGAAATGATAGATATTGGAATTTTGGAAGATAAGTCCAGAAGTTGAGAGTAAGTTATGCTCAATATTAAAAACTAAAAAATGAGGGCGGTTGATAGGTCGAATTTGTTTCAGAGAACGTGAAGCTTGATTGTTTTTTTTTTCTAAATGCTGATCCAAAAATATTATTTATAGTTATTACGAGGTCTAATATCTTAAAATATATAAAAACTAAGCTAACGGGCACATAAGCGTGCGCCGTTAATATTTTAATTATAAATTATATTTTAATCAATTATTCTATAATTTAAGATCTCTTAATTTTTCATATTCTGATAAATCAAACCGTATTTTCAGCATATTCAACAAAATAGAATAGACATCGAGGTCACTTTGCTTCCCATGTTAAACTCCATATATTCCCCGGTGCAAAACTTTTAAAGTTCATGAATAAAAAATTAATATTAAAAATATCATAATGTTAAAAAATTAAAATCAACCTAACAATAAAACTATTAAATAAGAAATTTAAATTAAAAATAAGTATTTTTTGAAGAATGGATAAATTTTAGTACAATGTTGATGTAATAGATTATATAGTACACAAAGCATAAAGAGCAAACATTATAATTGTAAATGAGTAAATCTCATAAATAATTACAGTACGATGAGGTATGATACACAAAAGGAGAAGTAAATTATGTCAATTGCAAGATGATACATTGAAATAAATAGGGGTTGTGTGACATTTTTATTTTTTGTAGTTAAATCTAGGGCAGTAAACGAGTTGATTCGAGTCGAGTTTAATTAAGCATTTTTATAAACGAGTTAAGTCAAACTGAGCCTGAAATCCTTAACGAACAAAAAATTGTGTTCAAAATCGGCTCGTTTAGCTATTCGAATTAATCGATTCGAGTCGAACACAAGCCGAATAATGTAAATTAATCGATTTTTCTTGAGGTTTAGAATTTGATCCAAGTCGAGCTACGCTTGAAATTTATTAACAAACAAAAAATCGTGTTCAAAATCGGATGATTTATTTTTGCGAGCTGAGTAATGAGTTTTAAACGAGCCGTATACAAACTTATTCGCGAACGGCTCCTTTTGTTTACGGCCCTAACTGAATCATGTTTGTTTCTTCCAATTTTGTTGGAATTTATTGACTTTTTGATTTATATTTTTATTTTTTTTAAATGATGACTCAAAAATATTATGACAGCTTTTGTAAAGTCCAAACTCTTAATATAAAGATATAATAAAAGATCTACGGTTTTTAAGAGAACTACCTTAATATAAGATAATAGATATGGTCATAATATCCTGGTAACTAGAAAAGAGCGTCATTTCAGCAACTTATAACTCAATTGCACTATTTTATATGAAATGTGCTCATTCTTTAATACAGATATCTTTTTTATATTACAAATTGAATGGAGTACTCAAATTTCCCCAAAATTATTTTTATCGTAGATTATTGCATGGATAATGTTATTTATACTAACAAAGTACATAAATAAACACATATTGAATAGCTTCTTAATTTAACCATATCAATTTATGCATATTTATTTGCGTGTAATTAATATAATTAACACTGCTTTTATTAAATAAAGTTTTCATTTTTGATACTAAGAAAAACTAGGCTAATAAATATATAAGCGTGTCTTAACTCTTTTTTTAATACAGGAATGTGTCTATCTTGAAACAAAACCAAAAGTCGATGAAACATTGCGGTTGTTCAAAAGAATCATAATCACGAATTCACGCGTTCGATTTAATGATCGAGATAAAAGTTCTATAATGATATGTAATCACCGATTTCTCTTTCAGAAGCATATATGGCATCAATAGCTATTCCCCGTCCCTCAAAACTCACGGCGGCCGTAGCATTTCAGCTCACTTGCGTCGCTCAATCGAAGTCGACCGAATCTACTCATACAATAAATAAAAAAAATTATGCCAAATTAAACATTCTGGTACCTTCCGTTTTCAAATGCGATTCAAGAGAGGAAATAACTCAAACTAGAAATTCCCACCAGATGTTGCAATTGAAACCGAATGGAAACTAAAATTAAGCCTTTATTGTTAATCACAACATTAAGTGATAAACATGAACAAATGTTGTAGTAAAATTAGAAAAAAAGGGTCTCAAACATCTTCAAATCGATTAACAGAATAGAGCAATCATGGTTGCTGACAGCGGTTGTGGTGGTCGTAGAGGTAGTGTTATAACGCTTGCTCCAGATTGTACTGCTGAGATTGTGAAATCGGTAACAGGTAAGGTGGAGTGAATAACAAAATAGTCCTTTGGTTGGCAGCAGAGACATTTTGCAGAAAAAGAAATTAGGGATCCTCGGGGTGCAAATTCAGGAGGTAGAAGAGAAAGGGTTAAGGTAAAGCTGAAACGGAAGGAAGAAGAAAGGCGACGGTGGAGGTGGTGAAATTGAAGAGGGAAAGACGTGAAGTGGAAGGAGGTGATTTACTGCTTCATCAGTCCAATAATAATAACAACAATAATAATAATAGATCGATAGGTGATACGCCCATAATCGTTACCCGTCCTCTTCCATTCTCAGGCCAACCGCGATATAATTACGTAGCGCGAAAGGGGGCAACAATTTCTGGCCTCCGTTACTTTATTTATATTTTATATGGACTGTCCACTTTATTTATAAGTACAACTAGTCCGTATTAATATGTAAATTAAACAGACTATTTCCACAAGCCTTTTTTTTTACAGTTTCACCCGTAGATTTCACATATTTTACTTGTACATATGTATTAAGATCGAACGTGAAAATAGGGATTAACTTGTCCGTATCATTACATAATTTATTTCTTATTATATAGATTAAAAAATTAACAAGTGTCTATTTTTAAATTTTTTAATAAATAAATCTAAAATTCTATTTGGGAGTAAGAATTCTTATTGAGTTGATACAGACGATAGTACAAGTAAGGTACATATAAACCAAACCCGTGAAAATATTAAAAAATCAATTTCCTAAATAAAATTCTTGAAATTACTAATCGTATCGTGATTAAATATATATAGAGTAAAAAATACAAATAAAAATAATTGCACATTTTTATCGACTGTTTCAAACTTTCAAGTGAGGTTGCCTTGTTTATATCATGATATTACATACCACAAATATTTTACGTTTTTATGGCAATTTAGTTTTTCTTGTTTAAAAATATTCGCCATTAATTTCATAAACAAAAGAAAAATTAAACAAGAAAGAGGAACCTTATCTCACTATCTGGGGTCTCGTAAAAGAAAAACGCGTTCTCGCGCGTCTTCTTCACTATCCGAATCACAATAGACTAACCAGTCCAACGCCGTATAGCGGTTCTTCGAGTTTGTGAAACGCTATTTCTGCAGATCTGATTCTTGAAACTAAAGGTAAGGTATCTCTCATTATTTCAACAATTTGGTTCGTGATTCAACGTTTTGATTGATATTTTCGAGAATTGTTAGATTTGCTGATCGCTGGTTGTGTATAATCTACTGCATTCGGTCGGTTTAACGACTGATTAGTATGCTTTTTTCTTTAATGTTCACGGTTGAATTTGATTTGGGAAATTTGGGATGGAGATTGATCTTTGATATAAGCAATTTGGATGATGTTAACCACTGATAGTTAATTAAGCGCCTGCTTGGGAACTAATTCTTGACTTCTTAAATAAAAGTTGAAGCTTAACTTCTCAACTTTAAGTTGAAAAGTTACCAACCAATCGTTGCTTCTCATTTTTGACTTTCAGCCACTTTCAAGTAGGAAAACAAAAATTAGAAACGGACGGTAATTTCAACTTCAAAGTGAAAACTTGACGTAAGAAAGATGTTCTTGAACATGTGCTAAAAATTAGTTCTTACATGGTTGATATAAGTATATAGCAACTGCCAAACTTTCGTATATTTTATTTATGTATGGATTGTGTCCTGAGTTCCTTTTAGGCTGCTAGAAGTAACTTGGTCTCTATATATTAATTCCAAGATTCTGCATATGCCTGACTTTGCCTTGGCACTAGGCGACACTCTTGATTTGGGATCCTAGGGTCTATTCCATACTATCTCATCCTGTTCTGCGAGATTTTAAAATCACCGTCAATACAATACCTCACTGTCGGTCCGGAGTAATCCTTTGTTGGGGCTATTTATAACTATACAATTAAGAAATCTAGGATGTTCTAAATATTAGCAGTGCATGAAAGATGCAGTCATTGATTCTCCCGATAGGCCACAATTGCCATGAGCAAACATATTGATGACGAGGAACACTTTTTTGTTAGGATATTAATACTTGTACTTGCTCTACCATTCTACCCCAGCCTAGCTGCAACGTGGTAAATTGCACCACTAAATGATCAAATCTAATGGAGTCCTATTCTCGAAAGGAATCTATATATTGTTTTATCATTTTTGGTACATGTATAAATTTAAGATTACACCCTTGTACTATATCTTTTGAATAGGAGTGCCGAGGCCTCATCTATGTATGTTGGTGATTAAAATATATAGTATTCATTATTCCCAATGATGCAAGAGATTCTAGGTGAAGCTGACCTCTAGCACATAGCCCTTTGTAGGCAGTTAAATCTCAACCCTTAATTCCTAAGAACTAGGATCAGTATGTCACTTGTATTACACTAACTGTTGTAGTGATAATGAAATCACCACTTGATCCCTATGTTTCATCTGCAGCACAAGAGAATGGAGTCGGGCATTTACATCACAAAACCTAAACTCTAATTCCATCTTTTTCTATTATATGAACCTCCCAGAGTCCCAATCTTTCAATACAAGAAATTTAGTTACAAACTGGAAGTAAATGAAAAACTCTTAAGAAGAGAGGAAAAGCTAAAAGAAATCTAATATAAAAACAGTCACCTTCAATTAAAGATCTGTCAGATGCCGGCCTATTTTGGCACCTAATTTGCCAGTTTGGGATTGCGAAATGTAGATTACTGGATGTTCATAAATAATTAGAAAAGATACAGCCTAACTCAGCAACTGCCTAACAGCACCTAATCACATTAAGGTTTAATACAATGCACAACCATAGTTCCAACGATGGGCTAGCACCACTCATAGGCAGGTGCCTAGCTGTCTTTGCAACATTGATTAACTTAATTAGTAAGGTGTCATACTTTTTTCTGTTTACACCTTGGGCTTGAATGGACAATTTTGGTGTATGATGTTTTATGTAAAGTCAAATCCTGCACACAGTCCTCAAGGTCTACGCATTGTTGGATATGATTGCGGGGGTTTAACAAATCAGCTGCGGTATTTCTTAGTTTCTGCTTAACCTCATATAAAGTTTTTTCTGCTTTCTTTAGAAGTTGAAATGATGATATTAATGTCAATATGTCATCAAGTAAGTGTTAGGTTTTAACTGTTAAAATAATATTATGATTTAGATTAGATGTATGTTAACAGTATGAAGTTTATTATATGTACAGGAACAGATTACACTTATTACAGGGTACCGACATACCTTGATTTTTTTCAGTTACATTGAGATATGAGAATCACTCTCTTGCAGACTAAATGTTGGATGTTTTCACTGAAGTTGCATCATTAAAATTGTCACACTTTTTTTTTTATACCTGATGACTATTCCAATGGATGGTAATTTAGAGAATTCATGTGGGGAGCGTGCTCGGCGTCTGTACAATAAGGTATGTGTTGCTTTGTCCAGTGTTTTGTTTTATTTTCTTTTCCTTTTTATTTTTATTTGCATGTCATCTTTTTTGTCAAATGACAATATTGATGGCGATGTGTAGAAGGTTAAAATATCTGCTTTGGTCTTCTAAAGAAAAACATAGTTGTCTCATTATTTTTTTGTCATGACATCTTGGTGTATATCTTTCATTCTTAGAATGCTGAATTGGAGAACAGGCGTAGGAAAGCTGCACAAGCTAGACTCCCAACGGATCCAAACACATGGCTGCAAATGCGGGAAAACTATGAAGCTATTATTCTCAATGATCATGCCTTTTCTGAACAGCATGAAGTAGAGTATGCTCTATGGCAATTGCATTATAAGCGAATTGAGGAGCTAAGGGCACACTACAGTGCTTCTCTGGCATCAGCATCTCTGGATGGGAAAGGTCTTACCAGAGTTGGCGCTGATCGGATCAGCAAAATTCGTTCCCAGTTTAAAACATTTCTTTCTGAAGCAACTGGGTTTTATCATGATTTAATGGTGAAGATTAGGGCAAAATATGGCCTACCGCTTGATTATTTCTCAAATCATTCAGGAAATGAAAAGTCTTTATCTAAAGATGGGAATAAATCTGTTGAGTTGAAGAAAGGATTGTTGTCCTGCAACCGTTGTTTGATTTATCTTGGGGACCTTGCTCGATATAAGGGGTTATATGGGGAGAGTGATTCAAAACCTCGAGACTTTGCAGCTGCATCGAGTTACTACATGCAGGCTTCTTCACTTTGGCCATCAAGTGGCAACCCTCATCACCAGGTGCTTCACTTTGATGCTATTTATTATTTACAACTTTATGAATTCTAAAGTCTCATATATCTGTTTACTGAGATCTTAAGATTATTTGCATCTCATGTTAATGAGTGGAAATTTTATGCGTATCTCAGCTTGCAATACTGGATTCGTATTTGGGGGATGATCTGGCTGCAGTGTATCGATACTTTCGAAGTCTTGCAGTTGAAAGTCCTTTTAGCACTGCAAGTGAAAACTTGATGGTTGCATTTGAGAAGGTATTAATTCACAATCAACTGCGGAATTACAGAAAAGTAAACATTGATTTCTGTATAATCTATTGACAATATAATCAGGTGGTCTAAACTATAATTTACTGAAAAGTGTTCATTGATTTCGTTTTAATCTATTGATAACATAACAGGTAGTCTAAACTATGATTTATGATAACATGAAGGAACTTTGACATGTCATCTGTCATTAATGACTTCCCATCACAATGGTTAACGGTACCTACTAGGAATTGTTCTTCACTTCGCCCAAGGAGTATTAGTAACATGTATAAAATTCATATTGCAGAATCGTCATAGTTACTCCCAGCTGCTTAGCGATGTGGAAGCATCTTCTGTCAAGGCCAAACATGTGCTCGCAACTGGAAGAGGAAGAGGTAAAGCTGAAAGCATGCTACCAGTGAAATATAGTAAGGTGGAAACATCTACTGTTGAGGAAAAACCATGCAATGTACCAGGAACTCTAAAAGCGTTCAGTATTCGATTTGTACGACTAAATGGCATTTTTTTCACCCGCACAAGGTAGATTTTATCCTCTATGAATCAGGTCTTGTATAATTTTATGATGCATGCAGATTATGATCTTTTGCATTTTTTTCACAGCTTAGAGACTTTTGAGGAGGTGTTTTCTTTGACTAGAAGTGATTTTCTTGAGCTCGTCCCTTCTGGGCCAAATGAAGAAATGAATTTTGGTTCAGATGCTTCTGAGTGTAGACTTATGGTTATTAGGTTTGTAGCCATTTTGATATTCACTGTTGATAATGTGAATAGGGAAACCGAAAATAAATCATACACTGAAAACTTGCGAAGGTCGGTTGTGCTTAATAATGCATTTACTGCTACTTTTGAATTTATGGGGTACATTCTTGAGAGTTGCATCCAACTAAATGATGTTTCTGCAAGCTATTTCTTGCCTGGTGTTATGATTTTTTTGGAGTGGTTAGCTTGCCATCAGGATATTGCAGTTGACAGTGACACGGGGGAAAGGCAAGCTAGTGCGAGATCCTTTTTCTGGAACCATTGCATTCTATTTTTTAACAAGCTCCTGTCAAGTGAGTTCATTCCAGTTAACCAGAATGAAGATGATATTTGCTTTCATAATATGAGCAGGTATGATGAAGGTGAAACTGCCAATCGGCTAGCATTGCCTGAGGACTTTGAGTTGAGGGGATTCCTTCCTCTGCTCCCTGCACAATATATTCTTGATTTTTCAAGGAAGTATTCTTTTGAAAGTGATGGTGGTATTAAGGAGAAGAAAGCTCGTGTTGAAAGAATTATTGCAGCTGGAAAGGCTCTTGCTAATGTGGTTAAGATTGGACATCAGGGAATATACTTTGATACCAACTCCAAGAGATTTGTGGTTGGTGTTGAACCCCAAACTTTTGGAGATTATTCATTATGCAGTCCTACGGAGAACGCGACATTAAATCTTGAATGGCAAGGGAATTCTGTAGGAAGTGAAACATCTGCAATAGATCTGCAGCCAAAATTGAAGCTATATGTGGAGAGGGACGATGAAGATGAGGTGATTGTCTTCAAGCCATCTTTAACAGAGAAGCATGCTAATATTATTAGTTCAAAGCTGACTTCTTCTGAAGTCACGTCCATTTCTGATGTGTCCAAAGTTAAGTTGGGTAATTTTGCACCTGATGCTACCTCACATGATGGTTTCAATCTACAGAACTCTTTCTGTGCAAATTCTAGGCTACCTACTCCTCAAGCTGAGATAAGTGCAGGTCACTATCTCCAATCAATTCAAACAAGTAGTTTAGATTGGCCACAAGAACGAGAATCTGTTGCAAATCAACTTGCCAATTTAAGTTTGTTGGAAAATGGCTTTCCAACAAGATTTGAGTGGCAAGATTATTCTAAAGTTTTGCAGCCTGCTGCTTCTACAGTTCCATTTCCACGTTCTATCAGTCTTGCTGTTAATAGATATCCTGTTCAAGTTGCAGAAAATATAATTCCTCCGAGACTTGATCATACTGCATCTTCAGGAGCCAGTGCTGATATTGTGTCAATAAAGCCACCATCAGCCATATCAGTAGGCTTGAAAAAAAATCCAGTGAGCAGACCCATCAGGCACTTTGCTCCCCCACCAGGATTCAACTCAGTTCCTCCCAAACCTGTTCATGAGTCATTATCTGGTACAATGATTTCAGAAGCTCAAGCAGTTAATGATTACAGTTGGCTCAACGTTTATCAGCTGTCACCATCTGGACAAGGCGGCATTAAAGATTCTGTTAATCACTCAACACAGGCATACGGAGGCTCTAGCAAGAGCAGTAACTCAATGTCATTTGTAAGCTTTCCTTTTCCTGCAAAATAACTAATCCACATCACAATCTCAAATGAACCAGCAGGAACTCTGGACTATCAGCTTTCTTCTGACTTGAAACTGTACCAGGAGCAGCAGCAACTTCTTCAGAAAGTAAACCACCAATCTGTTGCACTGGGACATCAATATCAAGGGTAGTCTTTCTGGGAAGATCGTTTCTTAGTGTGAGATGAGTATGGGTGCTAGATGGTATGCCTTACAATTTTGGTTTTTAATTGTGACCTATTACTTTCTTGAAAGGAAATAATTTGGTTATGAGTATTATCAATAATTTCTCCATTCAGGACATGAGACTATCTATAGTGGCCGGCATCCAGTGGCTAGCCGCTACCAGTTCAGCCATCAGTTTTTGCTTTATGGCCACTGTTCATTAGTTTCTTGTTGAAGCATGATGATCTTGGGATGTTGCTGGCACCTGCCTTCGAAGAGGTCTATTTTTCTCTCCTATCTGGTGTGATTTAGAATAGAATAGTACCTTATTTTGCAGGAATTTGGAACTGCAAATTTATAACAGCTGTGATTCCATATTTGTTTGTAACATTAACAAATATAAAGATTTTAACTGAAACTATTCATGCAATTGACAAGATGTATTATAGATTTTCTTTCATGTTTAAAATTATGTGGAGAAGAACACCAAATTAATGAACATGGCTACCTGAATTATATTGAATGCTCTATGAGGTTTAAACAGTCATAGCTGTAGTGAGGAATTTATTGATAAATGGAATAGGATCATTTGAATTGGATTTCCACATAAAGAGATTTCTAGTCCAATGGCAGTCAAAATCTGTGGTGGAACATTGTCATGATGCCCACTTGTGTTTTAGTTTGCAATTGCATCACTTCGAGATGCTATAAAATTTGTCATATTGTCCAAGATGCCACTTGTGTTTTAGACAAATATTTGCTATTATTTGATTCTAGTTTTTGTTTTATTGTTCTTTTGCTTACAGTAACAAGTTTTTAAATCTTTCTTTTTCACTAGAGATTAAGAGGAACACCTTTTGATCTAGTTTAACCAATAAATTCACATGCAAGGATTGTTCATGATTGTTTTATGTACTTTAAATCACCCCACTTGGCCATCTTCCTTATTAGTAGAAACTAAGTAGGATGTTGTGGAACACCAAAGTTGACTTTATACTTATGTTTATGTGTTTATTGACCGATATAAACTCTCTCCAATTTGGGATATGTTTCATTTGATTATATGTTATTCGTGAAACCATATGATTCAACTTGTGATATGCATGCACCTAGACTTTAAAATCACAAAGTTTTTATCTAATACTCCCTAATTTTGGAAAAGAGCTCTTTAATTTTGAAACCGGGGGAGTTGAGAAACTTCAATAAAACATAAGTCACTTATTGTAAATTTTGCATTTTTGAAGATTGCAGATTGTTGAAGATGCAGAGTGCTCCCCCTAGCTGTGGGGTTTGAAGGATGGATGCCTTAATGGAGTGAAAGCGAAGAAATCAAGAAAAGAGATTGGAGTCTAAAAGCGGCATTGATTTCAGCAGTGGTTGGAATCCTAGCAGCACTACCATTTTTCTTGAGTCAACTTGCAGCATTTGTGAGCTGATCATCTTGGTTGTCGAGGGGATTTAATTTTTCTATTATTAAGTACTGCTCTCTGTTGAAAACACAGTAATTAGTAAAGTTTCTGATGTGGTTTCTTCTTTGTCAATCTCACGTAAAGCTAGTGTGAGATTTAAACTTCCATGAAATGTAGTAGTCTGCAGCTTCATGTCAATGGGATTCGTTTTTAAGTCTCTGTACTTTTGTCTCGTAGTTACGTTTTGGGTTGCGATCTTATTTATGACTTCAAGCTTGTGGTGATATGGAAACTAGAGGTTTTTATTTATTTAGTAGGGAAAATTGTGCCATTTCCGGAAATGTTTTATAACTACACTTTTTTAACTTTTTGGAGAATTATGAATGTTATACAAGTTTGTAATGCTTCAATGAGTAGTGTTAAATTGCCAATTATTCCTTGATGTAGCAATCACTGAGGACATTTCAGTACATACAATCAACAAAAGCTGATTTGCGGGGTTTTTTTTCGTGCTAATTTTATTACAACTTTGAGGTAGATTTGAGTTGATAATTATAACATTGCTTGTCTGATCAAAGTCTCTGGTTACTGATTATCAGGCATTCTATGCTAACTGTTTAACTGCAATTTTTTCCTGACAGAAATTCCCAGCTCATATACAATTCAATCCAGAACAAGAGTTCTAAGCAAAATATTGTACAGAAAGGGCCGAAGCATAGGCTAAAGAAATTATCACAAAATGGATACACGTCATAGCAGGTACAATTTGTGTCGACAATGTTTATGGATCATCCTTTTGGTGAACTAGAACAAATATTTTCTCTACATTTTAAGAACGAGGAGGATAAACTATACAATTATACTCCTAATGACTTAAGACAAATCCTCTCAGCTTGCAGCGAGATTGGTAACGTGTTTGTCTGCAAGACTGCAAGTATTACAAAAAACACTATATATACAGGTAAATCATAACTCATTCTTCAAGTATCTTCTGCAAACACCTTTAAAATAAAATCACGAAAACGTTTTGCGTATTGTCTAGGATCAACAGCTGAAATAGAAGTCGGATCGTACTGAATGGACTTGTAGGCATGCTCCAGTTTCTTGGTAATGTCATAGTCTTGAAGTATGTCAATGATGCCAAAGAACATCACAACGTCATAGTACTCCCCAGTTGGTTCTCCCACTAGTTGGAACTCCAAATCGCTCTTTCTTTCGGTCCTTTCGACTCGTGCTGGCATGTTCACTCCCAGCCTAATACTAGCCCACCTGTAGTACTCGTTCAGAAAACGCTCCCATTAGATTACACATTAGTAAATTGAGATGAATCACGCTATCTTAGAGTTACGAATAGTCTTTCATTTCAGGTTGTACGTTGCATTTTATAGTACAACTTAGAATGCAGCATGCAGAATCAGCAGTCACTGATGTACGCGGACCTTATGATTACTAAAAACTGTACATAAACAAATAGGTAATGATAAAGTTTAGTTACCCTGCAGGATCTAGAAGAAGCTGATCTACGTCTGCTCTTGAAAGGCGGGGAACTGAATCAGTGTCCGAATCACCATTATCTACAAATAAGAGGAAACGGTTTTTATCCTCCGAGAAAAGATATGATTTGAGCTTAAATATATGAGAAAAGATGAAAAATAAGTAGTAACCAGTAGGGGTTCGTGCTCCTGAGGGAATAAGATCACCAGCATTTGATGGTTCTCTGAAATGAAGACCCACTAAAAGGCTGTAGTCCATTATCCTCTCCTGTTCGAGCAAGTCCAAATCCCTATCGATTTGCCTGTGACAACATATTTCTATTTAAAATGTGATAATAGCTCAACATAAAACGAAGAAGAAACAGATGACAATGAACCTTCTGAACTCTTGAAACCATGTTTTCTGCAGTCTAAATATGAAGTTTAGATCAAGATCTTTAAGAATTGTGTTTGCATCTAACTCTGATTCTGGCTTATCCGTCATACGACCAAGGGATGATCCTTTTAAGTCGAATCTTCTGTGAATTGTATACTCCGAACAGAAGAGATTTCCCATGATAATGAAGCGTACCTAAATTAGTAGACCGCATTATTTTAACTATAATGAGGCTGATCATAATGCCAGAAAAACCATCAAGTTTCACTTGGATCTTACCTTCTTTTGTGCAGGTCCATTTAGTTTTACACAATGCAGCCCAAAATATCTAGTGACTAGAGTGTTCTCAAATGCACGAACATGATTATAATAGGCTGAAAGCATCCGTAGGAGCACCTAGTTATGCCATGAAGTATCAGTGATCCCTGAATTTTTTTCTCAATTTAGTAGTGAGTGATAATTAAGATGAAGATCACTCACTTTCACTTCTGCTTTTTTCATTGTTTTGATCATGTAACGATCATCATTGGTTAAGTAAAAGAAACTTCCACTTTTTCCAGGAGAGGAAAGCTCCCGGAGGGCCTCGCTCCCACAAATCGACAACATGTAATCAGCTGCATCCACCTTGAACAACTTCCTTAGAGTCCTGAACAAAACATTATAGACAAACACAAGAAAGTACGACAATAGTGTAACTAAAGCCATAAAATCCTGTTCAATGAAGACACAGAAATGTGGTTCACCTGAAAACTAATGGACAGTAATCTTTCCATCTAAATTCACAAGACTGGTGTGGTGGGGTGTATTTGGATCCCTCTGGAGGAAATCTTGTCCAAACTTTTTCCTTTGGATCAAATGCTGAAGCCTTCAAATCTAGCGATGGAGGCGGACCAGGTCTTCCTACAGAGTGCCTGTCAACATAAGTTAATGATACGAAAACTAAATGAAACATTTCTGAATTTCAAATATGTACGAACAATTTTTCATGGTTGAAAGGACTCTGAATTAATTTTACCTAATTCCTAACTGTAAATTGAGCATTAGCTCATAGTTTTTATGCCCTTTACAGATTGTCTCCCCTTGTTTCTTCACAACTTTGGGTATCCGAATGGGGCTCCCTTTAAAATCTTCAAGAGCCAAAGACTCATCTTCTCTTCTCATACTCTTATTGAAAGGACTAAAATCTTTATCCACCCCTGCCTCAATTCTTCCATCAACAGACAACCTCCTCGGCCTAGAATTCTGATCCACCCCGTTCGAAGACCTCCAGACCGCAAGCTTCTTCTGAGATGGCAAAACAGAAATTTTCTCACCAGGACAAATCTGACAATCCTGCAAATCCACATTAAACACCTCCTGAGGATCCCAATCAAGATTCCCATCCACCACCGACGAACCTGACGGATAATAACTCCCATTCTGTTCCTTAGGATCTCTACTCCAATTCCCCACATAAAAACTCCCATCACTCCATTTAAATGTCCCATTCCCTTTAGGCAAACCATCTTCCCAATAACCATCATACATATTCCCATTAGTCCAACACATCTTCCCTTTCCCACAAATCATTCCATTCTTCCATTCTCCAACATAACAATTCCCATTCTTCCACCGATACTTCCCATGTCCCTCTTGAAGCCCACGGCGCCATTCCCCATCATAAGAATCCCCATTCGAGTACTCCTTAAGCCCGTGTCCATGCTTCAAATTCATGATCCAAGAACCCTTATACATATCCCCATTAGGCCCCGAATACGTACCCTCACCGTCCATGTAACCATTCTTGAACTCACCCTCATAAACAGCCCCAGAAGGCCAGCTAAAGAGGCCTTTCCCCATAGTTTTTCCCCTGCACCAGTCACCAACATACATACATCCGTCCGTCCACCAATATTTTCCATTCCCATGTGGAAAATTATCGGCCCAATGGCCGATATAGTAATCACCATTAGAGAGAAATCTCTCTGCATGGTAAACTTCACCTACTGGTTGAGGCTCGGGCTCATTGTTATTGTTATTATTAATGTTTTCTTGATGTTCATTTTCGTCATCGCTGGCATGAGCTACGTAGCTTGTTCCGAAAAAGTTGGTTGCTCGTTTCTTTGCCGCAGCTTGTGTCTTTCTTACCGTTGCCTCCCACGCCTTCATGTCGAAGCAGCAATGATGATCATTCCACTATACACACACACACACACACACAAGATCTTATTCTTTCTTTCTTTCGGAACTTTGTTATTAAATCTCCATTTGTTTCAAACGTTGATTCTGTTCATGATCAAGAAAGTTTGATGAAAGCAATGTGATATGTTTCATGCACGTACGTAAAACTGGTACGAGGAAAACGGGTCAAAAGTGATAAAAGATGGCTTTACTAGGATCTCTCTCTCCTCTGTCTCTCCTAAGTTTGTGTTAAGAAAAATAAAAAACATGGCACAACAAACAAATTAGAAAGTTATGCTACTTTTTGTCAAAAATTCAGGCCATTATTAATCTTTGTTCACATGGTGGGATTGCCTGGTGTGACATGTTATACACTTGTACTAACTAGTAAATCTGTAAAGTCATTTTTCATGCATAGAGGTGATACTATATAATAATTTAAAAGTTAATTTAATAAAATTAGAATGGCGTATGCATGTAAAAAGAAATAAATTTGATAGCAAAGCGTGAGTTTCTGAAGGGCTTGGTGGTTAGAAAATAAAGAACCCAATGAATAAAATGATGAATAGCATCAGCTCATCTTTCTTCAAGGACCGATAAGAGCGGTGAAAGAAGTGGATAATTCAAGAGGATTGTAAGGGTATTTGTGTATAACTATACACACAGATGAACACACACGCACACACATATTCACACATTATGTATAGTTATAGCTACTAGTTGCCATAATTAGCAAATGTACTCCGCCACAAGGTCATGGATCTCATCTCATCAGCATTTCAACTTCTAGTTAATGTTAGGTTTGGTTGGATATGTGAAAAAACCAAGTACAAAAGATAATCACATACTACCATCTTTCGTGTAAAGTTACCGTATAAGAACCCATGCAAGAAGTTAATAAAAGCTAGTATTTGTGACATACATATATGCATATTTTATCAAGCGGTTATTGTTTTTCCCAAAATAACGACATGTGATTTTTTCCCCTCTTTGAGAGACAAACTCATCGAATGATTGTTCTGTGAACAAAATTTTTAATATAATAGATAATAAATAAATTTCTTCACGTTCAATGTATAACCTTTTATACACTTATTATTATTATTGTTTATTTGTTTTGTTAATTTATGTATTAGAGTAATGTATAAGATACTTCTACAGGCTAAAATATAGCATAATTAACGCAAGTGAATAATATTTGTCAATTTGATTGTATGGATATATACCAAAATGAGCACTAGTAAAATACTTGATATTAAGATTTCGAATCTTGCGGGCTAATAAAAAACTTGCAAGATAGTTAATGGGTGTGCAACTTAATTTCTTGATAGCCCCCTATATAACCAAAAATAAAATGCTTCATATGCCGTACACGTACTGTCAATTACCAAATTTAAGAAATTCCTAAACAAACATATATGCATCTATTATAACACAACATGATAAAGTGATGGACCTTACTCTCATTGGAAAAAAAAGCGACACATATATGTGATATATCTAAGTGGAATAATTATCAAGCAACAAGTATTTACAATTGAATAGCACATTTTTATGTTAACGCAACCATATTTGATTACCACATATCTATTGAATCAAAATTGAATTATACGGAGTATAATTGATTTTAATCTTTTTTTCCCTTTTTTTTTTTACCACCCCCCCCCCCCCCCCCCCAAAAAAAAAAAAAAAAAAAAAGAAAAAAAAAGAGCTTCAACTTTTTTGTGGCATATATGGGGTTTCTAGCGATTGAGAGTCTTGTCAATAACCGAGTTTTTAAAACCAAAAGGATTTAAGTGTGTTTAATCTCTAAACTCCACTAGCATGGACCATGGTAATGTCTTTGGCTTCGTTACCTCACTACAAAACAACACTTGTAATATTGTTCAAAAAACAAGGTAAATCATGTCTTAATTTATAGGTATTTAAAATGTATGAATGATTTTGGGATGAAGTTGTAAACACATTGAGTTGATTTTGATAGAGTTTGTGAGAATTTGTTTTTTTGTTTTAAGTAAACTTGTTTGACCTTTGTAACCAAAAAATAAAGAACTTGTTTGACTTTAAGCAACTAAGTATAATGTTCGGCCATAAAAACCGTAGTGAATGAGTTTGTGACCTTATGTAGTTCAATAGTTATTAGCATGAGATCGATGGCGGCCTTTTCAATTTAGGTGATAATAAATCTATAACATTATGTTTATATTTTCAATCCGTACAGATGATATTATTATATTAGTTTATGTTTAATTGAATGAAATGAAATAATATAAAAATAAAATAAGTGAATAAAAAGAAAAATAGAAGTAAAAGACAAATGTACAAAAATTATGAGACGAGTATGAAAATAAAAAATAATAAAATATATATAAAAATTTTAACTGTGATAAAATGAACAATTTTCATATAAAATCTAGCAAATAGTATAAAAATTATTATATTTTTATGTTATCTCATCTCATCAAATTAAAAGCAACGTTTTAGTCATGCCGGTCTCCTCATTACATTGCACTCCATTGGCATTGGATTCATCGTTTTAAATGTATTAGTGAGCCAATCATGTCGAATTCAAAATATAACGCGATTCTACTCGGGACAAGGTATAAAATCTCAATTTTATGAATTCACATTTTTAAATTTATTTTATGAATCATCTTTTTTTTTTAAATTATTTTTTTATAGTATTGTCAGAGGTAAAATATCAAACAAGATAAAAGATGAGAACAATTTTACTCCATAATTTAAAATTTGGTCACTGAATTAATTTCAAATTTTATAAAGTAAAAAAAAATACAAATTAAACGTTTAATCTATGATTGGATCCTAACTGTGTGAGTCATTTTGGTGTTTACATAACACTGCTCTAAAATCTTAATATAATTCGATTAGTCTTTTAAATAAGCGTTAGACTGTTTTTTATCACTTCACATCCCAACGTCTAACACTTAATTTCGTCAAATTTTGTATATCTCCGAGTTGAGCCCTCCATTTAGAATCAGTTAGCCCACCTTTTTATAAGTTCTATGCATGTAGTATGGTGTGCATTTAAAATTTTTGGTGTAAAGTATATGGTAAAATCCAAATACCATCCATAATAATTAATTTCCATAATAATTAATTAACTAGAGCAGCATCGCGTTCGTGAATTCGCTATTCATCACTATCGTCATCATCCTCCACCTCATCCAACCCCTCACACCTTCTCCGTCTCATATTGCACCACCATCCTCCCAAATCACGAGCTCGCTTTAACTGGTTCTTCTTCTTCTCGTGCTCTCTCTCTCCAAATCAAACACCTTATACTGGTACTGATTCCGGGAAGTTATGGCGGTGAGAGATGAAAACAACGACGACGCCGAGTATTTCTTAGAGAATGACGGAGATAATAATAATACAAATTATTATGGTATTCAAAACGACGACGACGACGACGACGACGACGACGACGACGACCGTGATGAAGAACTAGGTGGTGGTGCCAACAATAATCATAATGGTCGATTATCCCATTCTTCCTCTTATGCCTCTTATCAATGGCCACAGAGTTACAAGTATGTATACGTTTCGTCTTCACTTTTCCCTCTCCATACACGCGGAGACACATGTATTTGTGTGGAGTGTAGCTTGCCTGCCAATTATTGTGCCTTTTGTTTGAACTTATGTTTTATAGATTTTGAGTAGGAATTGGAACTATGAAAAGTTATTCAAATTTCAAATTATTTGGCTTGGTGTTGTGCCTATTACTGGAAAAGTAGGCAATGAGCTGTGCTATACAGTATATATGTATAGTTTAAGTTTTTGAAAATATACAATGCAAATTGATGTATAGATCGTTTAATTATCTATGCAATGCTACAAACAGGATCTTTAGGGTGTGGAGATCATGAATTAGGGTCACCAGTTGGTTAAATCATGCATTTATGGTCGATATCTGGCTAATTACATAATACAACACTATTTTGAGTTCAATGATTAGGCATACACTTCCTCTGTTTACTTGATAGGGTTACATAGGTTCAACTGGTTAGTGGGGTAGTCAACTTGGTAATGCAGCAGTAGCTGATAAACAAACAGACCATTGTGATTTTTTGAATAATGTTTAATATTATTTCAGTCTTTCAGATAATGTTTAGAACATATTTTAGAGGGATATGAACTCATAGATCATAAGACAAATACACAGTTTCTAAGTTGCTAGTTGCTGCTTTATGCTTCATTTGTTTATGAATGCATGTTATTGTCTGCTTGTTTGTTACATATGTTCAATAATAAATGCTTGTACTGCCAATTAGATACTAGGCTCCAGAAGATGTTTCTCTCTTGTTTATAATACGTGTGATGCAGTGTTCAGAACACTGCGTAGATTCTTCCAATCTCAATTAGGCATTGGGCTATTGTCTTGTAGAACCTTTTTAGATAATTATGACTTAAATGTATCTATTGTCTTGTAGAACCTTTTTAAATAATTTCCACGTAGCTTAGAAGCCTCACCTTTGATAGTATATTTTATAGAGTATATATAGATATATACAATAAAAAGGTACAAAAACAAGATTTTCTGGGAAAATGGTTAGGTGCTCCCTCCGCGCTTAGTTCCACTGCTTGTTTTTAGAGAATTGGTGCACCCTGAGTGGGATTGCTAGATTTTTTAGCAAATAATAGCTTCCAGATCAGGTTCAAAGAACATTTGGAAGAAATCCAACTTCTGCTAAAACTTAAAGTTTTGGACAACAAGGGATTAAAAGGATAAAGTACACATCGTTAGTCCTCTTCTATAAGTTTAATGTTTTTTTTTGGAAATGCTAGTGTAATTGGTAAGAGTAGTCTTGTAGGTTCAAGTAAATGATTTCTGCTGAAATTGTCCTTAGCAGATGATGATGTTAGTGCAATTTGCACTTTGCTATATATCTGCAGATCAGTATGTCTTTATATGCTTCTCTTATGGGAATCTTAAACATAAGAGACGCCGGTCTTATCTACTCTTTGTTTGCCTCTTTCTTATATCCAGCATATGGAAACCTTGCTTAAAGTTTTGTTAAAAGGATTTCAAATGGTATTGACGTGAACCATTTGCTCGCTAATATTTGCAAATTAGATTTATTTATGTCCAGACAGTTATTCTCTTATTTGTTTTTTTTCCCCCAGGGAAACCATTGATGCTTACTCAATTGCTGCCACACCACATTTTGGATACCTAGGAGGTGCGCATGGTATCAGTTTTACAAGCAGTGCCGTAGATAGTCAGAATAATTTGGATGTAAGTGGAAAGGTTCCACTGCTGTCCGATCCCGAAAAAAGATATCATAAAGGAGACCAGGATGGGAGGTCGCAACCACCGTCATTTGTGTCATTGCATGAGAAGCCTGCCGGAGAACTTCCCATTAGCCAAGGATGTAGCTTTGTTCAAACCATCTTCAATGGTATAGTTTCTGATACAATCAGTTCTTTTTTTTTTTTAAGGGGAGGTAGGTGAGGATCAAACCTGAGACATCTTGGACTTGAAAGTCTCAGTCGGTAGTATGAGTGTTGCTGCACCACTACTCTATCCTCTAATCACCTTATTGACATGCTCTTTTGGTGTGTGGGGTCGGGGGGTGGAGTGTGTGGGCAGAAAAGACGTGAACTTTGTTTAGAAAGGAATATTCTCTCATTTAAATTGTTGATTGTCATAGTTTTATATAATGATTGGTGTTATGGACAGGATTGAATGTATTAGCTGGAGTAGGACTTCTTTCCACACCTTATACAGTGAAAGAAGCTGGCTGGACTAGCTTGGTAACTCTTGTTCTATTTGCACTTGTATGTTGTTATACAGCATATCTTATGAGATATTGCTTTGAGAGCAAAGAAGGTATTGTAACCTTTCCAGATATGGGCGAAGCCGCATTTGGGACATATGGGCGTATCTTCATTTCGGTATGTATATAGCTCATTTTATTTTATTTTGTTTAAGGTCATATGCATTTGTCTAACTATTTCTTAGTCTTGGTATATCAAAGTTTGTATTTTACTATCTTGGCCTTCTCTGATTTTATTTAATTCCTGATTTTGGTGCAGATCGTTTTGTATGCAGAGCTTTATGTAAGTGACCACTAAAGCTGGCATTGCTAAAATCGTTTTTGATGATTGTGATGCTTGAGTAGAGCCCTACTAAACATTTTCCATTATTTCAGACATCTTGTGTGGAATTCATTATTATGGAAGCAGATAATCTTACTAGTTTATTCCCTGGAGCACACCTTGATTGGTCATGGCTTCAGCTGGATCCCACACATTTCTTTGGAATTCTTGTCACCCTTATCATCCTGCCAACTGTTTGGTTGAAAGATCTTCGGTTGATCTCCTATCTTTCAGGTGCTTGATTACCTTTGTCTATTGCTCCCCTAGTACTAATATGCTCGAAATACTACAAATGCACCTTCTGAATATTTGTAATTTATCTTGCAGCTGGTGGAGTTATTGCAACATTCACTATAGTCCTTTGTGTATTTGTACTTGGCACTGTTAATGGAATAGGATTTAACTATGGTGGCCCAGTGGTGAACTGGAGTGGAGTTCCTTTTGCCATTGGCGTATATGGTTATTGCTATTCAGGACATTCTGTTTTCCCAAATATTTACTACTCAATGGCTGATAAATCCAAATTCACTAAGGCACTGATTATATGGTACAAAACCTTTGTTTCCATTTTACATACTCATTCTGGTTAAGTTTTTGTGGATCATATGGAACTCGAATCTGATTTTATGTTCTTTTGCCTGAAATTGTTTCTGTCTTGTCTTGCAGTTTTATTTTGTGCATTTTGATCTATGGTGGTATGGCAATCATGGGCTTTCTTATGTTTGGTCAAGGTACATTGTCTCAGATAACTTTGAACATGCCACGCCATTATGCTGCTTCCAAAGTTGCATTGTGGACAACAGTGAGTATCAAATTCTAATTTACGAACTTATCAATGTGCTACTGTGCAATCTTGTTCCTCATCTTCATACTTTATCTAGAGGGGGCTGGTTTTGTTGGTAAATTTAATGGGTTTTCTGCTCTTTTTAAGAAGAAGAGCTGCATCTAGTTACTTCTCATAGTGGTCATACTCGTGGCCAGTATTTGCTAGAGTGGATAGAGCCTCGTGAATTGAATGTGGATTTATCCTAGAGTGTGAGGTTATGTGTGGAGGAAAAGTATATATGTCCCTATGTACTGAAAATATTAGAGAGCTAAAGTAGAAGAACCTTGAAGGTAATTTTATATATTGTTACACTAGAGCTCCTGTATTTATAGGAACAACAGAGCAAATTTATAGTTATAACTAGCCTACACAATCGCTTGATATCAGCCTCTACATAATCCATTGATATCGGCTTCTACATAATCCATTGGTATCAGCTTATCCTACAAAATCTCCTAATTACAACCACATAATCAGTCTAACAAATATGTCATTTACATCCTAATATCCCAGATTTACAGCATTACAATAACATGAATTTGTCTTGATTGATATCTGATGACACCTTGTTGATACTCCCCCTCAAACTAATGGTGGATGAACCATGAGTTTGCTAATGAAATAATCATGTCGGTTCTTTGTTTGCGATTTTGTAAAAAAATCAGCAAGTTGTTCCTTGGAGGAAACATGAGGCAGACTGACAACACCTTCAAATTTTTCCCGAGAAAAATGACAATCGACTTCAATGTGTTTTGTTCGCTCATGAAAAACTGGATTGCTTGCAATTTTAACTGCACTTTCATTGCCACAAAATAAAGGCATGGGAGACTGGAGCTAAATACCAAAATCTTTCAACAGTCATTGAAGCCAAACAACTTCACGACATGTGGATGACATAGCTCGATATTCAGCTGTAGTAGACGATTTGGACATAGTTGATTGTTTCTTTGATTTCCAAGAAAGAAGTGAACTGCCCAAAAATATACAATAACCTGTAGATCTTCAGGTGTCTGGGCAGCCCTCATAGCTAGCATTAAAGAAAGCGCACAAGTCTAAAGAGTTGGTATTCAAATATGACAAGCCACGAGTTGGAGTTGAGCGGAGATAACGAATAATGTGATGAACCGCTATTAAGTGTAGTCTTCGAGGATGATAGGGTGTCAACCCACCAAAAATAATTATTCCTATTCTCTTACACTTACGCAGTATAATGGTGACTAGGGTCAATTCCACAGGGATTATTGCGGTTAATTATTTGCTTGGAAAAACAGGTATTGAAATTAATTATGAAAGATATTAAAAATAACAATCAAAACGAAATTTGTAAATAACAAAGAATTGCAGAATAATTAAATACGAAAAATCTAATGGAGACAAGTTTAGCCAAGGTACTTTTCAATCTAGCCAAATATTTCGATCATCGATACGAAAGATAAATTTTATTCATTCAAATAGATAAGGTTATAGTTCAGGGCAAACGCTCTACTTAACCAATCTTTTCTTATTTTATCGGTAACCCCCGGACACCCTGCTAGGATTACTTCTCTAGACCAAACAGATAATCCCCGGACACCTTGATAGGATTCAATCTAATGATTGCTTTATGAATGAAAAAGACCCCTATCCTAGTTAATAAAATCGGACACCCGTAGATTATTTAAACTAGATTATTTGATTCCACCAATCTTACCCGAAGCCTTTATCAGTTAAGATCAATTTGCTACTTTGTTAAAATAGTGTCAAACGACCTTCATATTCTAATCAGCAAGATACCATTCAATAAATCACACAACTGGCCACATTGCATAATAAATTAAATAATAACATAAACGGTTTATAGCGCAAAAATCAAATAAATACTTGAACTTGAATAAAACTAATTAAAACAAAAGTCTCACGATTTAATCTTGGCTAGAAATCAAAGTACTCGACTAGAAGGATTTAGTTGTTCATAACCTTTGAAAACATAATGCTGAAATCAATAAAAACTGTATAAAAAATCTGCTGAACTAAAAGAAGAGAGAAGAGAGGCGGCTGCTGTGTAAAAACAGAGATCCCCTCAAACTGCTGCAGCCCTAATCTATTTATGTCAACAATATTTGTTGCCCTACAAAGAATTCTAATTCTAATTGGTTTCCTAGAAGACCCTTTTCCAATTTGGTAACTACTTTAATATCTTTCTCCAGGCTTTTCTTTCCTTGTCCACGTGCTTCTATCTCTGCAGTGTCGGTCCGGCCCGTCCAATCTAAATAAACTGCTGCTGTGTTTCTATAGGTCCCGTCCAGGATACGACATGCCCATGTCGTATTGTTATTTCCATTTTCTGTCAATTTCCTGCTTTGACTCTTCCTGCTCTTTTCAGTCCATTCTTTCTTGTTTTCATCATTTCCACCTTTTTCACCTATTTTTACAAAAGTAACTTGAAAACACCTCATTAATAAATAAAACACACACAAAATGAATGCAAATGTAATGCAAATCTATACACAAATTGCACACTATCAGAGGATCAGAAACAAATTGACTTACAAGATGATGAACTGCATGGGTAATATATTTGTGTTGACTAACAAAGTAGCCATTAGAATGTCGAGAGATTTCTAAGCCAAGAAAATACGATTCAAGACCAAGATCCTTCGTTTAAAAAGATTGTTGAACATTCTTAAGATTTTGGATACCTTGACGATTGCCACCTGTGATTAGAATATCATCAACATAGATGAGTACAAAGATGGTTCGTGTTGATATGGAAGAGATAAACAAAGAGTAATCATTATGACTTTGACGATACCTAGCTTTTCGTAGCACCCCTTTTAATTTAGAGAACTAAGACTGAGGAGTTTGTTTCAATCCATACAATGCCTTTCATAATTTACAGACCATATTTGGTGAAGCCGAGTATTCAGGAGGAGGGCACATGTAAACAGTTTCAGATAGATCACCATTTAGGAAGGCATTCTTGACGTCCATTTGGTAGATATCCCAATTGTGAATTGCAGAAACAGCTACCAAGGTACGAACAATGGTCATCTTGGCAACTGGAGCAAAAGTTTCGTTGTAGTCAATGCCATATTTCTGTTTATAGCCTTGAGCTACGAGGCATGCCTTATATCGATCTAAAGAACCATCAGAGCGCAACTTCAATGAGTAGAGCCATCTGTATCCTACAATGGAATGATGTGAAGGTGTAGGAACAACCTCCCATGTCTGATTTTGGTGCAAGGCATCTAATTCTTCCTGCATAGCATGATTCCACTCGGCACTTTCTGCTGCTTGTTTGTAAGAATTAGGAATAACAAAGGGATCAAGTACAGATAAATATGAATATCGATTAGGTGCTCTAATATTACGAGAAGATCGGCGTGGAGGTGGAGGTGAAGGTAGAGGTGGAGGTGGAGGTGGAGAATGAGGAAGAGGGGGTGTATTAGGAGTTGAGGTGTTACCTGGACCAGGATTCCGTGATTGACGAGCCATAGGAGGGGGAACTCTTGCTCGACGTTGATAGGTGATAATATCCTGGAGATTAGTTGAAAACGTAGATAGAGGAACAACGTGATCAATTCTGGAAATTCGCATCGTCTAGCTTCCCAATCATAACAGCGATATCCTTTTTGTGTTTCTGAATATCCAAGAAAGATACATTTTACAGATTTCGCTTCTATCTTAGAATACTAAGATTTAGGAAGAAGTACATAGCATGCGCACCCAAAAACCCGAAACTTTCCATAATCAGGTGGGTGACCAAACAACTTCTGTAATGAGGATATGTTACCTAGCACAGGAGTAGGTAAACGATTAATCAAGTACACTGATGTTGCCACACTTTCTACCCAGAACATCTTTGGTAAGCCTGCATGAAGGCGAAGAGCGCTTGTTGTCTCAATTAGGTGTCTATGCTTTCTCTCAAAAACACCATTTTGTTGGGGTTGACGAGGACAAGTGGTTTGATGAATGATTCCTTCGGTAGCTAGAAAATGGTCAAACTCTTTTGAACTGTGTTCTCCCCCAGAATTTGTACAGAAAATCTTAATTTTCTTGTTGAACTGAGTTTGTACCATAGTATGAAAATATTTAAAAACTTGTGAGACTTCAGATTTGTGGCATAAAAAATATGTCCATGAGTAACGTAACCAATCATCAACAAACACTACATAATAATATTTCCACTCAATGACCCAACATGGGATGGTCCCCAAACATCCGAATGAACAATATCAAAAGTTGAAGCAGCATGATTTATTTTCTTAGCAAAAGGTAAATTATGTGCTTTGGAAAGAGCACATTCTTCACACGTTGTATCAATTTCTGACTTATAATCAAGTTCATCTATCAAAACACTAGAAGAAAACAATGAATTCAAATTTAATGCATGTGGATGGCCAAGACGATTATGCCAAAGTCGCCACAATTTATTGGCTTTATTTATGTTAGAAGAAGAATGAGCAAGAAAACAATTTAGTGGACTAGAAGTAGGTGTGCTGGAAGGTATGCTAAAGTCCAAGGCAAAGAGTTCCCTTTGCTTATGGCCGTTCCCAATCACTTTTCGGGTTCGCAAGTCCTGTATCAAGCAACTAGAAGAAGAAAATGAGACTATGCAATTTTGTTGTACTAACTGACTAATTGAGATCAGATTAGCGGATAATTTGGGCACATATAAAGCATTCGAAAGATTTAACGAGCCAAGTTTCAATGACCCTACACGTTCAAAAGGAAGGGTGTCCCTATTAGCAAAAACAATTTTTGTCTTTTTATCGTAGGGAATGCTAGAATTAAAGACATCAGATTACCAGTCATGTAGTGGGAAGCACCAGAATCTATTACCCACGAGGTTTGAGTATTTATCTTACCGACATTGGAGGCTTGAAGAGCTTGGACAACATTAGAGTCTTGAAGAGTTTGGATGACTTGCTGAATGAAGTCAGGAGAAGGAGAGTTTGATTGAGAAGCATGGTTAGGATTTAGAGTTCCAGTGATATCTGGCGTTGAAGTGGGTCAGGATTTAGAGTTTGAAGTGGGTAATTAAAGAACAAGCGAGATTTTCAAAACTATTTTAATCTGTAGAGATATAAAGATTCTGAGTTATTTGACAAAGTTAGGGAAAAGACTTGTTGAGCATAAAATGACTGTGACCAAGTTTTCTTAAAATCAATATGGATTTATTCCTTGAAAATATTCCATGGAGGCTTTTTTCTTGATTAGACAGCTTCCGAAGAGATAGGGGAAAAAAAAACCTTTACATAGTATTTATCAATCTAGATTCTTAAGAAGGTGATGTGATAAATATTGGAAGTGCACTGTGTTAAAAGTAACTTTGATTTTCATCTCCGTTCCCCAAATTGAGAAATGGATGGACAATAACTGGTCAAGATTCATGAGAACATGTGGACTACGAGATGTAATGTAGCCAACTGTCGTTCACCTTGCAATTTCACAACCCAGGATAAATATGAAGAAAAACGGTGTATGACTATGAAAGAAAATAGATAGGAAGATAGATGTTACTATAACTCTATTATCTTTAACTATCAGTTCTTAAAATTTTTAATATATCTCAATTTTCCTCCTCATGAATTCATTGACCTCCGGGTGAAACTAGTTTTGTATATACTGTTGACTGCTTTTGCATTTTTTTCTCTTATTTTAATTATTTATCAATTATTCTGATATAAGGTGGCGTTAATTTTTTCTTGTATAAAAGATAAGAATTACTTTAATTTATTTACTTTCTGAAATTTGGCAGGTAGTTGTCCCAATCACTAAATTTGCTCTATTGATGAACCCATTGGCCAAAAGTATAGAGGAACTGCTACCTGTTGGCTTATCTAATAGTTTCTGGTGTTTTATTTTTCTACGGACAGCCCTCGTCATATCGTCACTTGTTGTTGCGTTTCTTCTTCCTTTCTTTGGTATGTCCTAAACTCGTAGCATCTTTTTTAACAAATTTTCTTTGAAACTGTATAACCTTATACTCGCTCTAAAATATAAACAGAGCAAGTACCTTTTGTCAAAAAAAAAATATTTAATAAGAAATAAAGACTATAGTGCAGGTCCATGAATTCCTGAACCAGGTGAATCTTTTTGGGGATTCTACTTTAGTTTTTTAGATAGAAATTAAGTATGTACATATATATATATATATCTATCCATCACTAATTAATATACCTAATTTTCTTCTAATAATGATCTATAAGTTAAGATCATCTAGTATATCTTTCTTAGGTTCTTAAATTAGAAGGTAATACGATGTCCATTAATAACTTGTGCAAAAAAAAATACAGTATGCACTAATAAAAGTGGAACAAAGTGCAGTACTAATTTTAATTGATGGGTCCCTTGGGATTTAATAGTCATCTATCTGGTATATAACACATCAGTTTGTGCATGTTTGTTGGGATAGTTGTTAGTTCACATAGCACTACTCTATAGGTATATAATTTTGTTACATGCACAGACATGAATTTTTCACAAGTCTCTTGGATTTTATGGCTTGCTATTATTCAAAATTTAAAATTTAATGTATGCTTATATTCCTTGATGAATTTATTTAATATGTATATATGTGCTAAATCCCATAATTCTCAATTTTTTAGCTTCATCGAACTACTGCATCCCGTTGTGGTTGATACCAATCCTTGAACGTGAACCCTTGTTTCTTATGGTTTTTAGTATGACCTACTGTGTGGTAAAGAAATGAGACTGCAGATCCTCAAAGTAATTAAGAGATATACAATTCATTGAGCCAGATAGTCATAAAAATTGCTATACAACTTTCTTTATTGGCCAATTTGTCATTGTAATTCTTGTTAAGGTTCATAACTCTAATGGTATTGAAATTGAGAGAAACTGCATCTCTTTATTTTGCAGGTATAGTGATGGCTTTAATAGGTTCTCTTTTTAGTGTACTTATGGTATGTGACCCCTACCATACATTTATTTTTTTACTTCTGTTGTTAGCAAAACTGTCGGTGAATATTAAATTTAAAAAATTTCTCCTAAAATGCAAGGTTCATCTGATTGAATAGTTCATTTTCTTATTAAGGTCATTAAAATTGTGTTAAGAGTTTTACATATATACTTATATGTCGTTTATGCTTTGATGCAGGCAGTAATAGTGCCTCCATTGTGTTTCCTTAAGATTTTGGGTAGCAAAGCAACAACAACGCAGGTAAGAATAAGCTTAGTGCTTAATTTTTTAAAATTTATTCATGGAGACAATATGACTTCTATCTGATGTCTTTAAAAATCAAATAAAATTGTTATAAAATAAATAATGGTAAAATAAGGAGCTTACATTAATTTTGAACATGTAAAGTTACTGTTTACTTTTCACTTGGCATCTAATGACATGATAAATCAAAACCTGCCGGATTGCTAATTCAGTTTGTTTGACTGAATTAGATCTACTGCATGCAGCAAACTTTAAGTGTGACGGCCCCAAAAATCCCATACTGGACTTCGGGCACCGTCAAAAATTGACAAAAGAACAATAATACATTCAAGCATACACAACATTAAATTAGAGAAATAAATATAATTCTCTATTATATTATCCAAAATAAATGAATATATGACAGCGGAAATCTATGAGGGGCCCACACAGGCCTTACAATCTAACCATTTCTAAAATATCCTCACGCTTCACTCTTCCCTTGAAAGCCACCCATTAGCGGGTGATCAAGAACCGTTCAACATGCCATTCTTGTCTTGCCTTTATCAGACGATTCGGCCCTTTCGCCAAAACCTGTGAAAATATTTAATAGAAGTACCATGAGCGATTTACGCTCGCAAGTATATAAACAAGTATTGGGTAAGCTTTGAAAGAGGGATAATTTAGTGAGCGCAAGTGTTTATGAGGTTTGACGGAAACAAGTCAACACCTCTTAATATCTTTGAAAAAGATGGATTCTATGGTTCCCGAGTGATAACGAGGGGTTTTGACCCTTTTCTTAAAAGAATAAAAAATACCTTCACATGCGCCTTATAACCATGTCCGTTTGACGCACGTGCCCTTAGGAACTCATATCAAACAGTTTATCAGCTGGCCAGCCTGACCACCGTTTGACTTCATCATAATGACATACGTAGTCGATTGCAGAAACCTTTTGTCTGCAAGGGTTCGGTTACCGATGCCTCGGTTTTTCGTTCCCTATAAATCTTAGGCCCGGGATGCCAGGCAGATACATCCCACTAGCCTTTAGTTACCCATACAGATATACTTTACAAGTATAGGGTGAAGAATAAGCTTTCTACATCCGTATAGGGTTTTCTTTGGCGTGTTAGCGGAATTTAAATGGCTAACAACCGCCCAAAGAGCATCTGATTCAAATACAACATTTTTCACGTACATCAGATCAAGGGATCGTACGTTACTTAACTTTGAAGAAATTAAATCATGAATACTGACATGCAAAAATCTTGAATATATTACGTATATCGAAAAAATGATCATACGTATTAATTGAAAGAAAGCAGAGTGAGTATATACTTGCCTCAAGTCCTTAGTGATAATTTAACACTTGCGTAGAAATGCTTCTGTAAAACATTTACATGAAATAACGTGAGGAATCTCAACTTAAATACACATGCGGATGCACATGCGAAGTGTCTGTGAAAATCTCAAGTCCGTGATTGACTAATTGAGTTGCTATTTGTTGAATTGGGATTCGGTTGGAACCGAATCGGAGTCCGAGAGATTTGTGGACTTGATAAAACGTCGATCATAGGCTCTCGATAATTTAGATTTAATTATTAGAGGTCTTAGATTAATTAATTAACATTAATCAATCAATTTTAGCTTAAATAATTTTTTATTAATCATTTAACATTTATTAAAATTTGTTCCTTAATTATTGTTTAATTATTTTAATTAAACAATAATCATTTCTTAATCAAAATCTTAATCATAAAAGATTTGGAGATCTTTTATCAATTATTAGGCATTTAAATCTTAAATTATTATTTAATTACTTTAATTGAATAAAAATTATCGATCCTTGAAATAATTTATTTCTTAATCACTTTTAAATTAAATGATTTATTGATCATTTAATAACCATGCAAAATTTATTCATTAATTATTATTTAATTGTTTTAATTAAATAATAATTGGTCTTGATTTCTTAATTTAATGGACGGAAACAGGCTCGCACAGGTCGCCGGAGGTAGAAACCTCCATTAACGTCGGCGAGACCTTCAGGTCGAGTTGTTCATGGCCCTCCTGAGGTCATCTCCACCGATTCTGACATGGAAATGGAGCTTGAGATTTCCAGAAGCTTATACATGCTATCAATTTCAGTTTCCAACAACAAAATCACATGGAAAAAGAAGAAAATCGATTCGGGTTTAATAAAACTTTGGTCGAATAAGAACGTGTCCGAAACTTGACTATTTTTAAAAATTGATTGAGGGAAAATGTTCCTCACAAGTGCAGAAACCACTTTGTATAATCAATTTTAACCAACATGCAAGAAACTGGCCAGAAAATCCTTCGGAAAGTTTAGGGTTCATACGGGTTTTTGAAATATTTCTTGAATTTATATTTATTTTTTTGTTCAAACTTTAAAATTTAATAACTCACAAACCATAAATGCTATAAACATGTGCTATATATGAAAATGATACTGAACAATTTATTCTATACAATGGCATGAACAGAAATGACAATAACTGTAAAAATAAAGGGGTAGTGTGTATACCTCTTTAAAGCTTTAAATGAATTAATGCCCAAAACTTCAATAAATGCACAAGATCCGAATTTAATTTTTTTGTTTAGTGAAAATGCTGGAAATATTTGACTGATGGAGGCTAGGGTTAGTGAATAAGATGTATTTATATTACTTGCAAATCATTTTTGGTCATTGGATTAATTTTTGAAAAATTTACTTGGATTGGAAAGATTTTTCCTTGGATTGAAAACACCTCTTTGCTTTGCCACTTTGAGAAAATGCTGAAATTTTGAATTAATTAGTGTTTAAATGTTAATTGTTTGTTCACTAATTACAATTTTAAATGGTTAAACATTGATTTAATGCATAAACCAAAAAGTTTAACCGTATAGGTGAGATAAAAATGTGTTTATGAAATTCGTGTCATGATTAACGACTCGTAAATATAAAAATATCATGTTCGTTTTGATTTATCGTTAGTGGACGTGCATGCATCAATTAGCGTGATTTGAGCGTAAACTAAAATCGTAAAAATTGTCGGTCAATTAAAATGAACGAAAACTTAATAAATAACGAATTTAATATTCGTACCTTTTATTTAAATTTTCGGTTTCTCACATTAAGTATAGCAGAAACTCACATTCTAAAATGCGATTTGTTTTGTATTGTTCAATTCGTTTCTCGATTATAGTTATTGAGTGAGATCACGACAGGCCATTAGCTAGCTGCAGTAATTTTCTAACAATTAACCAGAGTTGAAGAATTATAGCTCTGCTATTAGTTATAAAACTGTGTGTGTGTGTGTGTTAGTTATACAAACTCCGCGAAATGATATGAATTTAAATTTTTACACAGTTGCAATTGGGTACTCAGAAAAAATTATTTTACTAAACCCTATCAGATCTATGCCCATAATGTTAATATTCCAAGGTGCCATGCTATTTATTAAAGTGAGGATAATACTTAATAAAAACAACTACCAGAGACATTAAATAAATTTGAAGATAGCCAAATATATACGAGTCATTCTTCACCTAGTTGTTCAGCTTCGTTGGTTTCGGTTGAAAATTCCTTGATCCTCAATCCTCACCATATATCTTATATGCAAACTGATTGCGTAGTCTCTTTACAGAATGGGGTGGAGAGGTTGAAAGGAAACAAATATTAGCTTTCTGTAAATCATCTTTGATTTTTGCTTATTTCTTCGGCTGTTTCTGCCATGCTTGTGTCTATGTACAAAAGAAAGAAAATGAGACGGTTTGTGTTCTCTGCTATCACTCACTTGGAGTGATATGCAATTAATATTCTTCGATAAAGTGTTATATGCTATGTTTAATAGCAGAGAATATAAAAGCTTCTGTTGCAAAGATTATGATTGATATGAAATGCTGACTCTGAACAACAATTGTTTTATTCTACAATTGAATGTCAGACTGGCGAAAGCACAGATAACATACTGTGTTACCACTTGTAAAAGTCACCATGATAGATAGTCCTTTATTTTCTAACATACACTCGTATTTGTAGTGTGATTGACCACTAAACAAATTTTCACAATTTAAACATATTCTCCGTGCTTATTTGTAATGCTGGAGTTGCATTTTCGTTGCATGTGTCAACGCTTCCATTTATATTTTTCCACCTTTTCAGATTGTTATCAGCATCGCAATTGTTGTATTGGGCTTAGTCAGTGCAATTTTGGGAACATACTCTTCGCTGGCAGATCTTGTGCATCAGTATTAATTCTCAGTTGATATACGATGGGAATTCTGTTTTGGAGTTTTGGACTTATCAAAACCTATGTTGCATTCCAACTGCCAAATTATTTTCTTCAACGATGAAGGCCCTTTGGAATATGAAACCACGCATCCTCATCCATGGTTTGGTCATTGGTGGCTACAAAGTGAAATTGCTGCAGTTAATCCAATTTTGCAACGATAGTTTATCTCTTACTGTATTCTTGTTGTGTTAACTATATATTTACTGATTAAGATTTATTTTAGTTATTGAGAATTTGAGACACATGCGAAAGAAAACGAGTGAAAGAAAAGGGAGATTTTCTCACTAATGCAACGCTGAGTTACATCATATCTATTTTAGCTTATTTTTACTATTTACGGCATCGTCTGTCCTTGGATAAATTGATAAGCCGGGCATTCCCGGGCCACCAAGCAAAACCTGTGGTTTCTTGAACTAGTTAAATGGTTTTTCTCATAATTTTGTTATAGTATCCAGGAGGAACTGAAAATGATTTGGTCTTCCATCTTTTCGCAGAGGAACGAAGGTTTGGTCCTTAACACCCCAATCTCCATATCCTGAGGCCCTTGCACCTAAAAATTAGAACTTTAATTAGTTAGAAAATTATTATATCCAGTGTGTTTTAGCTTAATTTTGGAGATTATAGATTTTTACGGCGTAAATTACACTGTCAAAAGCCTATGTAATTGGAGCTTAGTTCTAAAGATACTCTTGCATAGTAAACTAACTTCATTGAGTATAATTATAAAGATATCAATATCATTCTTTTATCTCATTATGAGCAAGAATAGTTTCTGATTAAAATTTTACCTGAAAATGCAAGTTATTGAAGTCTCTCTGTCCAAAAGATTCAAAAGATGATGCATTTACCAAAAGAAGCCCATCCTTCTCTAGAATTTGTATAGCCTCAGACAACAAACTCTTCCTTGGTTTAACTGTTGACATCCGAATCGTAACTTCTCTATCACCCAAAGGACTTGACGGAATAAAACATAAGTAGTTCTTATTCTCTGCTGTTTCTCTTTGCTTTGCAATATGAAGTAGTTCTCCTTGCCTAGTGATCCGTGATGATATTTCTTCTTTCGTTTCAATCAATCTGTCAACTTCTCTTTGTAGCTCCGGGATGTATTTCAGCACTTGTGATATCGTGCTTGGAATGCTTAGTTTTTTCTGAGGATATACTTCACTATTAGATACAAATTATATACTTGGTCCTTTCTAAAGAGATAATTTCACTTGAGATCAAATGTCAGACAGACGGATGAAATATATAATTGATATTAGAGGGTATGAGAAATAAGTAATTGTTGAAAGAGTTATTTCAGCATAATAGTGATAATAATGAGATAGATTTTAATTTGGTACAACTTCTACACAAACAGATTTACAAAGAATTGAGGTAGCCTATGATGAATCCTGAAGAGTCCATTGTTTAAAAATTATTGGTTAATAATTTAATGAATACCATAAAAATTAAGTGACTCTTGTCGGTAGTCACTTGTTTTGTGTTTCTCTTAATATTATCCTTTTCTTTTGCTAAAAGCGTATAAATTGAGAAGACTCTCGGTCCCAGACCAAGACATGCCATGAGTCTATTTTTGATATAAATATATTTGACATCAGCTCAAAGATATATCCCTTATTACGAAACACCGATATTATTATTAGGAAATTGAAATTGGATTGATCAGCGAAATGATCACATTACCAGAAGCAGAAAGTGTTTAACCATACCGTTTGTTCAGAATCTGGAAGCAATGAACGAAGAAAAGAATACAAGTTGTTAATTTTCTTGCGACGATCGCTCTCACTTGCGTTATGATTAACCTTTTTCTCTTCCCTGCTGGCATCGCCTGCAGTTGGCTCGGAGATCGATGAATCTCCGTTGCCAACTTGTGGTTGAAGTAGAGGAAAATGAACAAGTGAATCCGCAACTTCTGTCTCTCTGTAGATGTTGAGTTCATGGTTTATGGAGTCCTCCACTGGCCACCCAAAGGCTTGAAACAGAGGAGGAGAAAGTGCTAGCATTTTGTCTATTAATTTGGAGGGATTATTTGAAATGAAGTTTGATATGGCAAGATGATCGATCCAGATTTGTTTATATATATTGAATACTGCAGCTATCAATTATATCAGCATGATGAAAGTAGAAAGAATACTAGTATATATATTATTGTGCTGAAGTAAGATATACAGTGACATTTTATCTTTCAAAATACTTTATTCTTCAATTTTAATGATAGTTTAATTTATGTTTACAATTGTATTATTAATGTTAATACTTAATAAATTAATGAGATTAAATATATAATAATCAGAAAAATAATGGCATGTGGATTATATTGTACTACCACTTTATACTCTAAAATGACAATTGAAAAATGGAACAGTTATTAAAAAAGAAATTGTGTATCTAATTTTAGGGAGTAGAAGTGATATATGATCTATCTTAGGATTAGATTTGATTGATGATCATTTTTATTTTTATAAAACGTTATTCGTTTCACCAAGAATGAAGAATAATAATCTCATTCGCCAATGACCTCCTACCCTTCACCCAACCCTCAGCCAACAAAAGGAAAAATAAACTGAAAAAGCTCACTCATATACGTGAAATTAAAATTATATAGTCATGATATTTGCTAAATGGAATCTCCAAATGTATTCCCCGGAAATAGGATTGCAAAAGAGGTTGGTTTCTTCTACATGTTATATATATTTGTAGCTCTTAACCGGATATATATATATATATATGGGACTCGATCCATGACTAACGTTAGCTCTGGAGTTTTTCGTAGCTAACACATTTATAACCATCCAAGAAATGATCCAACGCTTGAGATCAAACTTAAAAAAAAAAAAATACCCCTTCCGCCAGTGTTAGTAGCGGAAGAAACTTTTTTTTTAAAAAATAAATACCCCTTCCGTTACTAACACTGGGGAAGGGAAAAAAAATTTTAAAAAATTTTTCCCTTCCGCTACTAAAACTGGCGGAACGCCAAAAAAAAAAAAAAAAAAATTTCCCTTTCCGCCACTCTCACTGGCGGAAGGCAAAAAAAAAAAAAAAAAATTTCCCTTTCCGCCTGAGACTGGCGGAAAGGTAAAAAAATTTTTTTTTTTTTTTGCTTTTCGTTTTTCCCCTTCGCTTGCCTTCCGCCAATCTTGTGCTTGATAGTAACAAGTACAATATTTTTTTTCTTCCTTCTTTCGTGATATGCTATATATATATGCTAAGAAAAACCTAGGTCAAAAAACTATCTTATTCCGCCGCATGTAAGTTTCCTTTTTCGTTCTATCGTTTCAGTTTTCTTCTTCGTTCTCTAGTTTTATGAAAAAATTATTTTTTGAATCTAACTCATTTGTTAAAAAAAAAATTTTTATTACAGATCAGATAAACATATCTCAGGTTGACATTTAAATCAAGTTTTCAGCTCTTCACCTTCTTAATTTTAAAATGAGTGATAACAATAGAATATATGATATTGATACATTTTTTATGATTCGGATTCTGATATAAGTATGAATGTTGAGAACGAAGAACATGATATTGACGAAGAAAATAATATGGAACAACAAAATAATTTGAATGACAAAGAAAAAATAAATATAGACAGTGATGGTGTTTGTCCTCCGTATGTGGGTCAAATATTTATAAGTATATTTGGAGTTGAAAAATACTATAATGCATATGCTCATAATAGTGGATTTGAAGTCAAAATTTTAATGAGCAGAAAGCATTCAGGGTCAAATCAACTAGCACATAGACTATATGCATGTAGAAAAGCAGGTAGACCTATTAAGAAAAAAAATTTGTTTGAAAATGAAAATGATGATGAAAGTATAATCCGGAGGAAGAGAGATATTATTGAATGCACAATGTGAAAAGCGAGAATGTTTGTTGTTCATAACGTGCAAAATAATAGTTGGCGTGTAACAAAAGTGAAATTAAATCACAATAATTCAATAGTTACGCCTAGTAAAATAAATTTCATGGCAACACATAAAAATATAACAGTTGCTGATAGAGAGTTAATCAATTTACTCCACCGATCAAAAATCAAACCAAGTTTGATCATGAATGTGTTGAGTACAATGAGCGGTGGAAGGACAAATGTTAAATTCACCGTCGAAGATATTCGAAATGTTATACGCAACTTGCAACATGACGCATTTGATGCAAATGATGCACAAGAAGTTTTGACAGTTTTAAAGAGACTCAAGTTAGAAAGTGTTGGAAATTTCTTTTATAATATAAAAGTTGATGAAGAGAATTGCATTGCATGTATCATGTGGGTGGATTCTCGATCAATTATTTGTTATAGAAATTTTGGAGACGTAGTTACCTTTGACACCACTTATAGAACAAATAAATATGGGATGCCATTTGTTCCAATTACGGGAGTTAATCATCATTATCAGTCTATTTTGTTTTGGTTTGCCTTTATCAAGGATGAAACGGAAGCTACATTTGTTTGGGTGTTAGAAAATTGGCTAGAAGCGGTTGAGAATAAAATTCCGTTGACGATCATAACTGATCAGGATAGAGCCATGAACAATGCCATTGCTATCGTATTGCCTTCCACCAATCATTTGATATGTACTTGGCATATCGATAACAAATTCCCGGAGAAACTTCATCATTTATATAATAGTTACGAAACGTTTAAGGAAGAGTTCGACAAGTATGCATCTATTTTTACAAATAGTCGATGTTAAATTGTCAATATTTTTTTGTTGTCATTTATAATAAGATGTTATTGTAGGTATTTGTATTCAGTGACAACTGCCGAATTCGAGGAAAGGTGGGTAAAATTGGTGGAACAATATGATTTACAACATCACGAGTGGCTTCAATCTATGTATAATGTAAAGAAGAAGTGGATCGGAGCATACTCAAAGTCATATTTTACTGCAGGGATGACTACAACCGGGAGAAGTGAATCCATGAACAGTTTTTTTGATCAATACGTAAATAATTGTACCGGTTTGAAAGATTTTGTGATTAACTCACAAATAGCCATTGAGAAACAATACTTGAATGAGAGAAAGAAAGATCTTGAAACAGAGTACAAGACAAGAAATTTGCGTAACGGAACTTTATTGGAGAAGCATGTGGCACTTGTATGTACGAAGAATATTTTTAAAGACTTTTCGAATGAGTTCTATGAGGGTCAAAAGTTAACGTGTCGTAAGATTCAGAATTTTGAGGTCGGTGGTACAAAGGGATATACAGTTTTCAATGAGGAGGTACCACAAAACCGACGATATTATTACGTTGTTGTTAAACACGGGGACTCCGACAATGTGACATACATATGCCAACGCTTTGAGCACAACGGCATGATTTGTAGACATATTTTGAGGTATATCACCTTCAAGAGCATAAATGAGATTCCAATGTCTTTGATTTGTGGCAGGTGGACGAGAAATGCAAACAAAATTCATGGTGATCCTGTTAACATAAATGAAGTAAATGCTGAATCAAACTTTGATGTCGGTGATATTAGTACAATACGTTACAATCATTTGAATAGGGTTTATCAAGAAATTGCAGCAATTGGTTCGACATCGCAATCATCTTACATGCATGGTCTTGAAACTGCTATGAAGGAGGAAGCATGGATAAGTAAGTCAAGATTGATTGAAGAAAATGACACGGTTGAAAGTAGGAGCAGATTGAAGGAGCTGCACATGGAAGGTGGTAGTATTGACGAAGAAGATGAGTATTTTCTACCTCTTCAGTCACAAACTAAGGGTCGTAAGAAGGTCACAAAATTTAAGAGTGGAATTGAACAAAGTCAATTTGCAAAAAGGCTGCGAAAATGTGCTATATGTCAAGAATACACTGATCATGATAAGAGAAATCATGATAAAGTAATGGAGATACGCTCGCAAATGTCTCAACATAGCACATTAGATTTAGACGATGATGAAGAAGAGGTGTGATCGAGTTTGACCTTTAAATTATATTAATTGTAATTGTATGACTTTCTGATGTATTTGATCGGTGGATATGATTATAATACTATGATTATACACTATGATTAATAGTATGAGTATAGTAAAATACTATAATTATTATGATTATTAGTTATTATTTGAAATAATTAAGTACAATTAATATTATGATTATAATAAAATACTATTATAATCATAATGTTTGAAATGATTATAATACTATGATTATAAAAAATATTACTACAAAAGATGAGATAAATATAATGTTAATCATAATTGTAATATAATCATAATACAATCTTCATGATAACTACTAATCTAATATGAGTTAAATACATTATAATCCCAAACCCTAGACCCTAAATCTTAAATTAGACATAGTATATAGTAAACCATATAATGACAATTATTGTTGGAAAATGTCATTAATAATAAAATTATTTTAATATTGTGATTTTTTTTACTAATTATTATGATTATTAATTATTGAAGTGATTGAAATATGGAATAATAAATTTCACCGAGATTTGATATTAAAAGATGAGGCAATATTTATGTGATAGTCACGTATAATATTATTATATATAATGTTCCGTACAAATTAACCAAATTGAATTATGCACTAAACACGAGTCAAATGATAACATTTCATTTTATTTATCATATACAACAATACAAAATCTGAATGTGTGAAACATGAGCTCGATATGTAAGATATAACTTTTAATAAATTATTTTTATTTCAATAATTATTTATTAATTATTTCTTTACGTTACTTAAAATAATGATAATAATAAAATGATAAGAACATAAAATATTTAAATTGAATATTACATCAATTCATTTCGTCATTATATTCCAATTGTAAAAAAATAAAATAATAATACATGAAAATATTACCAATAAAAGAATATTTATATTAAAACATTAAAAATATAAAAACTATCAAAAGACTAAAAAAATAATTATTAAAAATAAACTCATGTTATGCATGAGTTTCTATGTGAGTCAACAATTATTTTACAAGTACTTGTATTTAAATTTAATGTTTTGTCTCTTTGATGTAAAATAGAAATACTAACATATTTCATATCACATGTATACGCTCAAGGGAAGAATAAAATTTTTAAAAAATTTTTTAAAATTTTTTTAAAAAAATTTCGCTATTAGTAGTGGAAGGGGTATTTTTTAAAATTTTTTTTTTTTTCCGCCAGTGTTAGTAGAGGAAGGGAAAATTTTTTTTTTAAAAAAATAACCCTTCCGCTACTAATATGATGTAGGGTGTTTAAGTCTACAGCCTCAGATAACTAAATCAACTTATTGATATACGCACAAAAAGTCAATTTAGGGTTCTTGAACGAATCACACGTTCAAGGCTATTCGAATCACACGAACAGGATCTTGTTTATATCACACAAACAATATAGAATTGCAGAATAAATCTGAATTTCATTAATCAAAAGAAAGTTAATTTTTTTTACAATAGAAGCAGCTATTTATAAGCTGTTAAAATCCCTAATTCTAATTGGAAAGAATTTATAATGGAAAGAAATTTGTTACTGAAAGATATCTAATCTAACAAGGAAAGTAATCAATCCAATTTAATCTAGCAAACAAATAAAATATATGAAGTTCATAACCGAAACTAGAAAACCGAGAAAATTAACTATCGGAGACTACAGTCCTTGATGACGTCATCTCTAGTCCCTGACAAGTAGAAAAACACTCGCTGATGACGTCACTAGTCCCCGATTCTTGTTAGTCTCGTGTGACGTCAGCGTTAGTCTCCGATGCGCTATTTCATTCTTCGGATGACGTCATTAGTTTCCGACGCGTAGTCTCTGACGCGTCATTAGTCCCTGGCGCGTAGTCTCTGACGCGTCATTAGTCCTTGGCGCGTAGTCTCTGACGCATCATTAGTTCCTGGCGCGTAGTCTCTAACGCGTCATTAGTCCCTAACGCGTCATTAGTCCCTAACGCGTAGTCCCTGACGCGTCATGCGTAGTCCTTGGCGCGTCATTTCTCGACAGGCTCGACTAAACTTAAAACAAATTCATTTCTCGGCAAGCTCGTCATTACATCAATTCATTTTGTCATTATATTCCAATTGTAAAAAAATAAAATAATAATACATGAAAATATTACCAATAAAAGAAAATTTATATTAAAACATTAAAAACATAAAAACTATCAAAAGACTAAAAAAATAATTATTAAAAATAAATTCATGTTATGCACGAGTTTCTATGTTAGTCAACAATTATTTTACAAGTACTTGTATTTAAATTTAATGTTTTGTCTCTTTGACGTAAAACAGAAATACTAACATATTTTATATCGCATGTATACGCTCAAGGGAAGAATAAAATTTTTAAAAAATTTTCGCTGTTAGTAGTGGAAGGGAAAAAATTTTTTAAAAAAAATAACCGTTCCGCTATTAACACTGCCAGTGTTAGTAGCAGAAGGGAAAAAATTTTTAAAATTTTTTTTCCTTCCGCTGCTAACACTGGCGGAAGGGGTATTTATTTTTTTTTAAAAAATTCCCTTCCGCTACTAACATTGGCGGAATGGGTATTTTTTTTTTTAAATTTGATCTCAAGCGTTGGATCATTCCTTGGACGGCTATAAATGTGTTAGCTACAAAA
>CM025783.1:14052151-14066410 GCA_014636745.2 Centella asiatica | reverse complement strand
TAATTTAGTTAAGTTTTTCTGGATTTTGCATCTATATAATATTATTAATCTCAATCAATATCAAAGTGTAATCAATTGTCAATTTCAATATATATATTTTTTAATTTAAAGATTTTTTTCCCTAAAAAATACCAAGATTCAATTTGGAGACGAGTTGTTTTCTGTAAAACAGAAGTGCGTGTGGCATGCATGGCTTCGCATAGACCTAAAGTGAGAGTTGCTGCTAACATGCACGTGGATCCACACTCTAACCTAACTCCTAACCTCGCCCCGAATGAACAATTCTACTTTCTCCTAAACGCTGCCCTCCCACCATTTTTTTTCCTTTTGTAATTTTTTGTGTGTACACTCGCATAACACGTCAACGGATGTTAATTATTGAAACATTAACAAAAAATAAATAAAATACATAAATTATAAATTTATGATAAAGTTAAAATTTGTGAAATATGAATAAATATGTATAACTTCATAAGTAAGAATATCTGGGTGAAATAAACTAACAATAGATCTGAAAAGCTCTCTCGAGGGTTCATACTTAATATTACAGTTATTCCGTTAATACATTGATATATATCTAAGTTTTTGAAATTTTTAATGATAACAAGTAGACTTTTTACTTATTCTTTTGCTAATATTAATTCTCTATATATGTCGGGGGCAGAAGTATATACTCGATCATTTTTTCTTAATTAATATAATAAGTAGGATCGAGTACTATCGGAGTTCTTAATTACATATTCTCGATCTGTTTCTCTTTGCTTTGCAATATGAAGTAGGAATTGAGATATCCTACGTGCTCCGAATGCTAAGTTACTATTATAAGCATTAATACATAGATATTATAAAAATTTATATGTTACTATATACGATACAAGTAACTTAGTAACAAATTGGTATCTAAACGTGGAAATTTAATAAATTAGTATCCCAACATAAAATTATTTTCCTACATCGAACACATGTACAGTGAAGTAATTTGAACATGTATTCAATATGATTTGCATGACACCCGCTTGGTCCAGCCACATTTATATCAGATTCGTATCAAACAACATTTTGGTAGCAAATTTTTGTTAATAGTTGTAGTTGAGGTAGACGATAATCCGACAGCAAATTTTAAATTTGATACATTTTGCCTTTAACTCGAGTAGGATTCAAAATTTTTAAACTTTAAACCGAAACAAATGAGATGAGAGAATATTGACAATCATCGGTGGTTACAAGCTTTGAAATGAATTGAATAATTACCTACTTTTTTAAGGTCTCTTTATGTTTCATTTTGTCCTGCATTTCTGATCTTCTTGTTAGGGAAGCAACTGATTCATTCACAAATCACAATTGCTGCATCACCAAATTTTGGGCTTCTTCCACGTTCATCCAGTCATAGATATGCAGCTTCTAACATTAGTGCTAGAACTAGCTTCCATCGTGGTTCAAAAATCTCGTTGTTGGCTGACAATGAAAAGCTGTATAATGAAGAAGATTTGAATAAGATAACAGTATCTTCATGGACAGAGAAGGCTCAACTGGATGAAGATATTGCTGGAGAACTTCCTATTGCTCATGGATGCAGTTTTACTCAGACCATTTTCAATGGTAATGGTCATAAGATAACAAAATTTCGTGAAGGGCTTCGAATAGAAAATAGAAAAAAAATGTCTTTCTGTCTTCGTTCCTTAACATCCAAGTTTAAATAATATGAAGAGAAAGCTTTTGACTAAGCCATATAAATGATTGTAAATGTTAAATATATAGCTCTCATTTGTTGTAGCTTAAATTTTGGAGATTTTAGTTTTGACAATATAAAATTTTAACATTGAAGCTAAAACAAATGACGCCATATTTTTCAGCTTGGTCCGATATGAATTAAAATACTTACATAATGAAGTTGAACAGGACTCAATGTTGTTGCTGGACTTGGGCTTCTTTCTACACCTGAGACAGTGAAAGAAGGTGGCTGGGGAAGCTTGGTGGTGCTAGTTTTTTTTTTTTTTTGGCAGTTATATGTTGATATACGGCTTCTCTCATGAGATATTGCTTCGATAGTAAAACAAGCATAATAACCTACCCTGATATAGGAGAAGCAGCATTAGGAAAGTACGGACGCCTCCTCATATCTGTAAGTTTATAAGTATATATTACACATTGTCTGAGCACCATCTTGCTTGATCAGTGTTCTTTATCTGATTTTCTCATGCTCTTGCTTTTTGTGCAGATCATCTTGTACACAGAATTGTATGCAAGTGAAAAACATGCTCTAATATTACAGTTTGCTTGTCCCATAATTGAGTTCTCAAACAAATTTCTCATATTTACTCTACGCTTGCAGTCCTACTGTGTGGAAACTATTATTTTGGAAGGCCATAATCTTACCCGGCTGTTCCCCGGAGCATCACTGAATTGGGCTGGTCTTAATCTAGACTCTGTGCACTTGTTTGGCGTTCTCACTGCCCTTGTTGTTTTGCCAACTGTTTGGTTGAAAGAGTTAGAATAATTTCATAGCTTTCAGGTAATTTCTCCTATCTATGGCTAGTATACCTGGAAAATTTGGTTACCTATTGGCTCATAGATAACAGTTTTACTCGTTAAATGGTTATCTGTTACGACACCCGTTTGCCAATGACTAATTCCAGTAAGCATGTGTGGTTTAAAATCTATGCAGCTTGTGGAGTTGTTGTGACAGTACGTTGTGATCGTTCTTTGTGTGCTTTCTCCCGGCAGTAGATGGGATTAGTTTTAATCACACAAGTCAAGTAGTAAACTGGAGGGGGATCTCTTTCGCCATTGGTTTCTATGGCTTTTGTTATGCGAAGCATTCTGTCTTTCCCAATATGTACCAATCAATGGCTGATAAAAACAAAATTTAGCAAGGCGCTTGTAATATGGTAATTAACTCACCTTCTTCTTGTAGCTTGAACATGGGTTGTTCACTTGTTCCCTATTATGAATATAATCACTTATATGAGTTGCACTTTCTTGGTTCAGTTTTGTTTTGTGTGTCTTCGTATATGGAGGTGTTGCAATCATGGGGTTTCTCATGTTCTCATGTTTGGTCAAGAAACATTGTCTCAGATAACTCTAAACATGCCGGAGAATTTATTTGCTTCAAAAATAGCATTGTGGACAACAGTAAGTAAATGAACTCTTCGTTTCATTCTTGATGCTTTGTGGTCAAAATTCATTTTCTGTTTCCATCTCTACAGGTTATCAATCCATTCACAAAATATCCTTTTTGACATCAATGGCGAAATATTGATCACCGCTTGATATCTTTCGAACTTAATCTTTTTAACACGATATTTCTCTTCCTTAACACTGCACAAGTATGCCCTTTTGATGAATCAATTGGTAAGGAGTATCGAAGAGCTTCTGCCTGTTGAAGTTTCTAGTAGTATATGATGTTATATTCTTCTTCGAACAGCACTTGTTGTCTCTACCGTCTGCGTTGCCTTTCTGCTTCCATTCTTTGGTATGTCATCGGATACTGTATTTGCTCATTCCACTATAGTATAAATCTTCTACAATCTGATCCTCCTTGTATTTTTCTTTCCTTTTCTACAATCTGACCCTACAATCTTCTACATTGCAGGTCTTGTTATGGCTTTGATCGGTTCTCTTCTTAGTATTCTTGTGGTAAGCTTTCACCTTCCTCCGGTAACATATATGACTAAAGAAACTTCTACAAATTTCTGTACGTCGCGCATCTATTATTACTTGGAATCCAGGCTATGATTATGCCAGCTTTATGTTTCCTGAAAATCATGGGGAAGAAAGCAACTACTATGCAGGTAATGTAGTTTAAGCTATATATGCTTGGCAACCTTACTATGAGCTTTCAATTGCTTAAACATGAGTCATATGAGTCATCAAACTTCACAAAATTGTAAGTTTTCCTTTCCAAAATTCGTTCTTTTTAGGCCAAATGTGTGAACGAGAGAAATTTTAAGCGTCATATTTGTTATACTCAATTGCTTTTGTTATAATCTACTAATCACAGAGATTGAAATACTTTAAATTAAATATCTACTGATTTGAAATTCAATATTTTATCATTTTCCCCGCAATAACATGCACCTTTACAACTAATTATCATTGATCTGCATTTTTTGTTTTACACATTGCTTTTTAGTATTGCAGACAATCTTTGAGTACCGCGATTATTGTTGTGGGTGTCTACTTACTCTTCTCTGTTAGAGATTGTGAAGAAGTATTAGAACAGTGCTACTTTTGTATATTTGCTTCCCTTTATATTTTTGGTGAATTTAGTCCATCACCTTGTATCTAAACTGCATGAATCTTTAGTTTAAATTTCTCCTTCTAATTATGTAAGAGTGGTGCTATATTTCACGAATGGGCCACTAAATAACTACCGAAATTGTTAATTTTTACTTATTGTTGTCGTCTTGTTGTCAGGTGATGCAAGGGGCCATGATTATCAAGGACAATATTGACAAATCACCTCCAATCTGGAGTTGTTCGGAGTATATGGTGGGTGTTCATAACATTCAATCTGGATTTGTTCGGAGTATATTGGTGTTCATATCATTTTTGATTATGTAATTGAGAGGGTAATTTTTGAATGATGTTGTACCTTGAATACGATAGTATTGTTTCGTACTAATACAGGGAGTATGATTAATTTCGACTCTTCAATATCAAATAGACTTTTTTTTTTAATTATTGAATTTCATCACAAATGGATTGCAATCACAATATAAATTATATAAGATAAATTAACTTCATATTAAAGGAAAATGAATAGTTCATAAAGAAGAGAGAAAATCTCATTCTAATAAAAAAGATAAGGTCTCAACTGATGCAGTGAAAATTAAACGTTTAACCATTACAGCACCTCAGTCTTAATCATTGGGCTAAGACCTCATCGACTAAATAGACTTATTTTTAAATGTAGTTTTGTATGCATTTCTTTACTTTGAGATGATACAATTACAAATTTGATAGATATTCATAGAATATACTAAATTTAAATTTTATTATCTGGAAATTTTAGGTAAATCTAAGAAATAAGATGTATTGATTTTCAAAAATCAAATTTGATTATATTAGTTGTAGTAAACGGGATATAAAATGAAATGAAATCGACTTAACTGTTGATTTCATTAGTTATCGATTATGTTTTCAAAAAAGTGGGGAGGTAAACTGACTGCAGATTTCCAGCATAGGTATAGATGGAAAACAAGTCCGATCACCTAATTCCCATGGATCAGCTAGTCTTGCAGTCACATGCGATGCATGTATACATTTTTAAAATTAAATTTGAAATTTTATTAAACAAATACTATCTCAATATATTATTTTATTAAATTTTTTTTGATTAATCCTTATAATAATAAGAAAAAATAGTAATTAAGAAAATAAAAGATTTAAATGGAGAAAATTATATTGAAAAAAATAAAAGGGAGCAATTAGGAGAAAAAGGAGGGTGAACATGTGGTAGATTTTTTATTAAAAGAAATATAAATGTTGACACAAAATAATCAAAATATTTTTCTAGATTCCAGATATTCAATATAATAAATATAATATCTCATTTAAATTGGTAGTTCATGTCTTATTTTCAGTTGACTATATTGAGAGGGAAAAAAGTCATGGATTGCAATCGAAAACTGAATGCACCTTTACCGTAATAATTGTGTAAAAGAATTATATTAGAATTTTGAGAGTGCATAGATATGTTACTAGCCTAGCCCACCTTGTAATAGCATTCAAACAATTTCGAATTCGCTTGATTCGATTCAAAAATTAATTATCTCGGTTCAAATTTAATTCAAAAATTAATTACTTCGGTTCAAATTTAATATAAAAACGAACTACATTTGATATTCTATTTAAAAATTGATAAGTTAAACAAGTAAAATCCGAGCATAAAGGTATTCGCTTAAATATATTCATAAATAATTTGATTATTATTTTTATACTAAATATTATAACACATGTCTAAAATTTTAGACCAATTTTGTCATAATAATTTATTTAAGTACAATAAATTATTTAAGTACAATATATATTTTGTACTTGCTCGGATGATAAAAGTTCATATTCCCTTGATATTAAATCAAGGTTCAAATTTCCTTTACATTATAATAGTTGCTAGGTTTCTTAATATTATCGCACAAAAAAAAAAAAAAATGTTCCCAACCGTATCCAGACAAATTTCCTACTTCTTTCTGACTGGTCACTATCTTTCTTATCTTATCTTAGGTTGGCGCTTCAGATTCTATGAGCATATTTGTTCATTTTAAAAAGGTTGTCAAAATTGCAGTTTTTTTTTTGTGTAAAAAAGTTATTTGAGTCTTAGTTTATGTATCATATAAAAAAAAAAATGGAACCAAAGATTTGATGTCTATATTCTTAATTTTCTTAAATAAAAAATTGGAGATAGATTTTATTTTGAGGTCGTTGATAAGATAAAAAAGTTAAAAAAAAATTGCGAAGAACAATATAAAATTATGTTTGCCGAAATGTATGTCCAACCAGATACGATCTACACTAAATTTTATAATTTCCCGTAACTTGAATTTTTGAATTTATTCAATATGGTCAATGTAATTATGACTATCTCTTATTTTGAATTAAAAAATAAAAAATAAGAATAATAATTACGTGTTAGGAATTTAATTAAAAATGGTACAGAATATTGTATTGTACATACATGCGCATATTGAATAGGTACAAATTTGTGAAAACTTTTTTCAAAATTTTCATAAAACATATAGAAAGTATTTAATATCCTTAATGTGCTTTCTATATATTCTGATTTTGAATTAAAGAGTAAATTACATTCATTCCAAAAATTCAAAACAGAGGAAATAATACGATACTACTAGAGTGTACTAGGCCCTATTTAGTACTGCGTGGCTCTTCTCCGAATTCCAGTAGTGTAATATTTTTCTCCCCTGTGCGAAATATTTTTGTAGTTTTGAACATGGCGGAGAAAAATAAGGAGAGAGAGTATTTCCTTGAGGAGGAAGATGATTATGTAAATGATTTAGAACACAACAAAAACTATTATAACAACATTAATGATGGTGGTGATGACGATGGTGGTGATGACGATGATGATGATGAAAATGAGAACGAAGCTGGTGAAGGCTCTGAAAGTTCGTATTCTGCTGCTGCTGCTGCTTCTCCTTTTTCTTCTCACCATTGGCCTCGCAGTTACAGGTAATTTTAATCTAACTCTACTAATCTTCCTTTTCACAGTTTTAATGTTCAGTTTGTTCGAAAAAAGAGCGTGCGAGATCCTAAAATTTGAAATTTATTTGTTAACTAGCTCGTACCTCATGCGTTACACGGACGAATTTGATATTTGTTTGAAACTTATGTGTGCCAGTTACCTTGGTTTATTATTATTTTTAATTATCGTATTTTTGTTTATTAATATGTGATTTTGAGCGGGATCTCTTTTTTTTTAATGCGTCTTTATGTTGTTTTTGTTTTTGGGTGAAGGGTATAATGTGTTTGATATTATAGGATTTGATCATGTTTGTTCTACTTCATCAATTATTATGTGAGATTATTTGACTTTGAATTAATGTGCTTAATTTAATAAAAGTTGTAAAAAGGTTTTAACAAAATTGATTTTAAGCTTAAATCAATTCAAGGAAAAGAGAGATAAGAAACTCTAATGTTATGATAAGTTATATAATAGCATGTCATAGAGGTAAAAGCTTAAATCTTCTCTACCAAGTGAGAAGATTTTGGTTGGCAGGTACAACTGAGTTGACTCGTTTAATTAACTTTCGCTTAAACGAGTCGACTCGAAAGTCCTCCAAGTTAATATTCACTAGGTCAGTAGTTTCACACTTTATTTAAAATCTTTGCTTGCCTATGTAGCGGCACTCACCATATAGCAACTAGGGACTTTGAAATGTATAGGAAAATTACCTAGTTAGTGATACCATATCTCTCTCTGCTGCTTGTTTCAAGGATTTCTTTAAGAAACTTACATGGAAGCTCATATAAAGATTTCTTTTTATGAATCTAGCATTTCAAACATGAATTTCAGATAAGTTCTATCTTGCTCAGACAAATAAAAAGCATTGAGGTTATTGTTAAAGCTGCTTTTTTAAGTTTTAATTTGTCTGCTTATCATTTCCCCGTCTGCTTTCTAAATATATTTTGTTATCACTTGGTGATAGAGAAAATAAGGTGCGAGATGAGATGTAGTAGTAGTAGTAGCTCAGTAGCCTCGATGAATTTCAGTGCTTAAAAATGAAACTGTTTTCTTGTTGACAGGGAGGCAACTGATCCATACACAATTGCTGCATCACCAAACTTTGGACTCCTTCGAAGTTCATTCAGTTCTAGAATTACCTTGGATAGTGATTCGAAAATCTCATTGTTGTCCGATTATGAAAAAGCATACAATAAAGAAGACTTGAATAGATTTGCAAGATCCTCATGGTCAGCAAAGGCTTCAATGCACGAAGATTTTGCAGGAGAACTTCCTACTGGTCGTGGATGTAGTTTTACTCAAACTATTATGAATGGTAGTAGATATTCACAATTTTTCCTTGTAATTATCATAAACTTGTTCCAGCTATATCCTTTGATAAGATTATAAATGATGAAACTCAACAAAATTTAGTAAGTCTAACAATTTTAAGATGAATATTTTTTGAATAAGTCTCATGTGAAATAATATACGTTATCTGGAATATTTCAACTCTCAGCCTAGTCTGACTTAAACTCAAGTACTTATAATGTGATTTGGACAGGACTTAATGTGATTGCTGGAGTTGGGATTCTTTCTACACCTAGTATGGTGAAAGAAGCTGGCTGGGCAAGCTTGGCAGTGCTAGTTCTCTTTGCAGTTATGTGTTTCTATACAGCTTCCCTTATGAGACATTGCATTGAGAGCAAAGAAGGCATAGTAACTTTCCCTGACATAGGAGAAGCTGCATTTGGAAAATACGGTCGCCTTCTAGTGTCTGTAAGTTGATAAGCAAAGCCTAAACTATCTTCTTTGATACATGATATGCTTCACAATTAATTAGTGTTTATATCTGGTTTTCTCATGAGATGCCTCTCTTCGTTTATGTGCAGATCATTTTGTACGCGGAATTATATGTAAGTGCAGAACCTGTTCTTATTACTGATTGTTTGTTCTCAAGTGTTTATCTCATATCTGTTTTATGCTGGCAGTCCTACTGTGTGGAATTTATTATTCTGGAAGGCGATAACCTTAGCATCCTATTCCCTGGAGCATCACTGAATTGGGCTGGTCTTAACCTAGACTCTGTGCACTTCTTTGGAATTCTAACTGCCATTGTCGTTTTACCAACTGTTTGTTTGAGAGATTATAGATTACTTTCATACCTCTCAGGTTCTTTCTATTGTTTATCAGTTAACTCAACTGCGTTACAGTTTAAGAAAGTCATTAATCTGATGAGTGGTTTGAATTCTTTGCAGCTGGTGGAATCCTCGCGACAGTTTTGATTGTTGTTTGTGTGGCTTTTCTCAGTACTGTAGATGGTATCAGTTCTAATGAAACCGGTGAAGTAGTAAACTGGAGAGGGATTCCGTTTGCTGTTGGTGTTTCGGGCTTTTGTTTTGCCGGGCATTCTGTTTTTCCTAATATATACGAATCGATGGCCGATAAAAAGAAATTTACCAAAGCATTTGTAATATGGTAAACCACCTTTTTGCTGCTGCATATGAATTATCATGCCCATTCTCTTATATGCTTTGTACTTTCTTGGTTGCAGTTTTCTTTTGTGCGGTATGTTATATGGCAGTACTGCAATCATGGGTTTTCTCATGTTTGGACAAGGAACATTGTCTCAGATAACGTTGAATATGCCAAAGCACTTATTTGCTTCAAAAGTTGCTCTGTGGACAACAGTAAGTCTAAATTTAACCCTCAAGTTCTTTACCAGTTGAAGGTAAATTTAATGTGTTTTTCAAAAAAATTTCCTTTCAAGTACCTATTCTAATGAGATTGCTTACATGTCTACAGGTTATCAATCCACTTACTAAATATCCTTTTTGACATCAATTCACAATCTTCTATTGTAAATTTGCAATCACAGTTTGATATCTTTCCACTCACATTATCATAAAACCTCATTTTTTTCCTTAATGCTCGCAAGTTTGCCCTGTTGATTAACCCATTGGCGCGTGGTATAGAAGAGCTTCTGCCTGTTGAATTTTCGGGTAATGTATGGTCTAGTATCCTTATTCGGACAGCACTTGTCATCTCTTCCGTCTGCGTGGCATTTCTTCTTCCATTCTTTGGTATGTCCTGAAATACCCTAAAAGTCATTCCAATATGTTATATGATCTTCCAGAATCAGACCTACTCAAATATCTTTTCATAAGTTGAGCAGTTTCTTCTATTAACTGTATTGATATAAACTAGTTAGTCCCACCAGAAAAGGAAAAAGAAAACTAATTAGTCTATTGGAAGTCCATATTCATTGGCAGCAGACAGCTTGCAATATATGAACAGAGTAACTTTCTCTAGTTTCATTGGCAATTACATACATTTTCATTTTATAGACACAGGCCTTATGTCAACTAATAACTTGACAATCATCTAATTATGGGCATATCTGTTTTGCTGATTACAAGCCACTTGAGGGACATATAACTCGTGAAGACACTGTTATGATTTGGATAATTCCTGTCTTCACCCATTTATTTTTCATGGTCTTCATCTAGATTGTGGTATAAAAGTGATCGTTACTGGGCAATAGTTCATCTGCTCCACAAAAAGAGTTCCATTCAATTTTTGTAATCTACAAAGCATTACCAAGTATAAGTTTTTTTTTTTTGGTTGAAGCAATGTCTTTCTACTGCATTTTATACTTAAAAGAGAGAGAGCATGAGTATAGCATGTATACAACTGCAATTTAAGTTCACAAACTCGGTAAAGTAGTTTTTTTTACCTCCTGTTATCTACATTGCAGGTCTAGTTATGGCTTTGATTGGGTCTCTTCTTAGTATTCTTGTGGTAAGCATGCACCTTTCTCCATTAAAATATCTAAGCTCAGCATATAAAAGCTCTAGTTTTAAACTAGATATCGATTTCTCGCGCATTAATATATGGAATTTCTTTAACCTGCTTTTTTATACATATGATTCAGGCTGTCATATTGCCAGCTATGTGTTTTCTGAAAATCTTGTGGAGGAAAGCAACAATGATTCAGGTAAAGTTACTTGAGCTATGGCTCGCAACTAGGTACACGCTATAAAATTGATTTGAAAGAATGTTTGAATTCCTTGAAATTGAAATTTGGTTATATTTTGGTACTACTTCAGCTTAAATATATTTTCTTCCAGAAAAACCTACTAGTCTAAACAAACTCTAATGAAGCTGCAATTTTTTCTGTTCTTTACATGTTTTCACTAATTCAGATAATCTTGAGTACAACCCTCGTTGTTGTGGGTGTTGCCAGTGCATTCCTCGGAACTTACTCTTCGCTGTCGGAGATTGTGAACAAGTATTAGAACAGCACTTTTACATATTTGCACTTTCTGGTGAATTGGGGCCATTATATCGTATCTAAATTGTATGAGCCTTCTAGCTTTTACTATTTCTCTTTCCATCACGAACCATCATTTAGCTATTGTTCTTAGAACGCAATTTTTGGATGATATTATAGCTTTGAAAAATACTTTTATCTGAACGTTAAAATTTTAACTTCTGCTCCTTTTCTTTTTCTGTCCCCCTTTCTCTTTTGGGAGCAACTAGATGGTAGAATTAGCACCTGATTCTCGATATTGCATTATTTTCAGATCCCTAATTTTTGAACATTTGAAAACTAACAATTTACATGTACAACCAACTCCAGCTCAACATCATTAGATTTATTCATGATATTGTACTGTATCACCATGATTTGTCAACTCCTCTGACTTACAAAGTCTAATAAAAATACTAAGTATATCATTAACAAAACGCAACAAAACCTTACCTTTTAAATAATCTTTTTGTTAGAAGTTGGCATTCCGAAATTGCCTCCAAATTCCGATTCATTTTGATGCTTTAATTTCTTTTGTGCCTCAAATTGAAGGGGAGGTGCGGAAGACCCTTTACTTGCTTGGTGCCTTCAAAATAAAATAGGGCAGATGATTTTCTCGAACCCATTGTGTTCTATCGTATAGAATTAAATACTATTATTAGTTGCATGAATAAAATTTCCTCTCTCCGTTCTAAAATTATAAAAACATTTTTAAAATAATAATTTTTAAAAATAATTTTTAAGTTTCAAATATATAATATTATTACATTATTTGAAGTAATAATAGTGATACTTATTATAGGAACTAATATTAAATATTAAAGATAGTGGAGCTAGTTGGATTAGTGAAATCTCATTTAAGTAAGTTGATGGTTTTTTATAGGTCAAAAATAAAAAAATATCTCTAATTTTGAAATAACAAAAAATGAATATGTACATTTAATTTTAGAACGAAAGAAATATGTTAGAGTTAAATGATGATGATGATGTTTAGAAAATAAATTGTGCATTTGTAAATATTTAAGGTACTTTATAAACATTAATATCAGCACAAGTTTTACATCCACTAATGACAAACTTATTCATCAGCGGATGATCAAACACTTCACAAGATAAGTCGTAAAATGGAATATTTTAAGGACTTGACAAAGTGAAAAAGAATGTCTGATATTACTCTAAAAAGATTGAAGTATTCCGCACATCAGATATTCCAAATAAAATTTCAATGATGAAGAATCATCAAGGAAACCCGTCAGGGGAACCCATCAGGAGATAACTAATGCAGACCAACTCGTCAGGGTATGGCAGTGGCTGGCCAAACTCATCAGGGGGAACGCGTCAGGACATGATTAAGACATGTCACCTGTCAGGATAAGGCATCAGGGAATGACAGTGTCAAGGAAACCCGTTAGGGGAAAAGCTTAACACTGCATCAGTGGAAACCGTCAGTGTATGTCTTAAGTCATAACATCAATGGATCAAAGAAGCACTGAGTAAAACTCAAGTGAATGTTGAAACCCTGATCCAGTCTTTTACAAAGACTTGTGATCAGGGGATCTATAAACATTGATCAAGTTCACGTTAGGGCTTGACATCAGTGGATGGTTATGACTGCATACACCCGTTATCAGGTCTGTTGCGTAAATCGATGAAACTTGTAAAAGAAGTAAGAGATATAACTGAAAAGATATTTCTTGAAGTTTGTTTGGTCCAATGACAACTCTTGAACATTAAATGCACGCAAATCAGGGGAATAAAAAGAAACAACAAAAAGCAGCAGCAGTCTGTCACAAACGACAACGATGTGACATATATGCGGCTGAGTTGAGAAAAGTAGCACGTCTACAGCACGTGGGTTCAACATCTGATTTCTATATATGCAAAGGAGTTCTCATTACACAAATAGAGATCAATCCAACAGATCAACAAACAAAGAAGCACACAAATCACTAGAGCAATTTTGTAATATATCTTGAGAGAAATATTTCAAAGAAAGATTAGAAGCTAGTAAGTGTGAATTAGAAACTGTAATTTTATTACAGATTTTGTAGTTGTTTAATCACATTCGTGAATATACAGATTTCCAGAAAAACATCAAGTTTTAATACAACTATTTTAACTTGAATCTGTGTGTTCATATATTTTAGTTTTTCTGTTCTTTGTAGCTGTTTCCAATCAGGGTCAACTAAAAAGAGCAAATAGTTTGTAGTGTTTGCATTCATCCCCTTTTACAAACACTTAGAGCCTATATTGTTCTAACAGAATATAATATTTTCTCTGTTCCACAAGAATAATTATATAGATTTTAACGAATATTAATATCACACATTTAGTTAAGAATTATATATACAAATAATAAATATTTTTTAATGAAATTTGCTACGATTGTTCGATCAATATATTGACAGTTTTTATAGCATTATAATAAAAGAATTTATACAGATACAATTTTTGTGGAACAAATCCCATTAGTTCCTTTGTACAAGACAAAATAAAGAAAATATACAATTATACATCGGAGTGTATGTATCTTTATGTGTTGTGTCGGCAAGAATACTTGGGCATATTCAGTTTTAAAACGTGGAGAACTGTTTTTAGATTTTTGCTTGGCAGATGAGTTTGTTATGGACAGCCTTTCGAACAACCTAATTAAACTTTTGCCCTAGAGGACTTCACCACAATTGAACTTTTTTTCTTTTTTTTCCATATTAACATAAATTCATATATATATATATATATATATATATATATATATATATATATATAT
>CM025783.1:13959462-14052141 GCA_014636745.2 Centella asiatica | reverse complement strand
ATATATATATATATATATATATATATATATATATATATATATATATCCATCAAAGTGCAAAGCGAGTTGAAATGAGTAATCAACAAATCTATCTATGTTATTATGCACACAAAAATAATCTCTCTAAGAGACAATATTTGTCACTTGGATTTAATCTGAATTTATGTCATATCATATATATTCTGCTCAATGAATTATAGGTGGACCGTGGATGCTAAAAATAGCTTTAATTGGTTTAAGCTGTTTAGCGATAAAATTGGGTGAGAATAAATATAGCATTAAATCAATAGACTTCTTAACTACTCCCCTTTAAGTACTAAAATAGTTTCAAAATTTAAAGCGTAGTGACTTTTTAATATAATTTTAAAACTGTCACGAAAATAAAAACATGGTATCCATTACTCTTATACACTATAGAACTACCAAATTTGTAAATCAAATGGAAGTAGCACTATATTTTTCCTATTAGCGATGACGATGAGTACTAAAGGAAGTCGACGAATTTAATTGGCCACAGAAAGTACTCCGTAGTAGCTAAAAACGACAAATGACTAAGAAAATCATCATATCAGAAAAATTTTATCTTTAATTTAGTCCCTATACAAATTGACTTGCATTGCATATCAACTAGGTAACTATATTCAAGTCCACCACATGAGACTACAGCCTACAATTTATTCAGTAATGCCATGTGTGTCTCTCTATATATAGACATTTGGAGTAAAATACATACTTGCTTGCTCTAATCTTCTCTAGCTAGTAGACACGAAACTCAAATTCAAGAAAGGCAGCAGTCCGATGGATCATTTTAATATTCCATCTATTTTATAAGAATTAGTATTTGGATGTTTGAAAAATATTAATATTACATGTTTAATTAAAATTATGTGTATAAATAATTAAACAAATTTCATAAAATTTATTACTAATATAATATTATAATAGAAAAATTGTATAAATATTTTTTTTAAAAAAATAAATATTATTCTCAAATATTACTGTTTTTTAAACGAATTGAGTAACGCGGAGTAATTATCAACAAAAAAGAGTTAATAAAAGTATTTATAAATTATTTGTTAGTGTTAGGCTACATGAAACAGCTCGGTATTATATTGTGCCAGCTGGCTATGATAGTAGTAGTAACATTGCCTATTTTTCTCGTAGCATGTTTGGTTGCATACTAGTTACGTAGTACACCTATTAATCTCCACGTACTCAAATCCTCTAATTTCAATGCCTTTTGATAAGCTTGCTTTATTTTTATTTTTTAAAATGAAAAAGGCTCTTGAGAAATTAGAGTTCAGGGGAGTTTTTTTTTCTCACTATTTGGCAAGCAATTAGAACCCTGTCTAATTCAAGATATGAATTTCGGTCAAAGTTTGAACTCAAAATCTTACTTAAGGTTATTATTAAGTTTCTTCTTCTAGACCAATAATTGTGGGCCAGTGAAGATATTGTAAGATAAAGTAATTGTCTTTAATTTTTGTGCTCGTGTGAGAAACTCATAGCATGCAATAACTAATTTGATGGATTTTAATTTAATGCCCATAGAAAAAGCTCTTTATTTTATTTATTAATAGAGAACGAGGGAGATCGACGGTTACTTTTTCTTTTTTTATTAACATACACATGCAATAAATATAGAAACAGTGGAATAGTAAAATATAAATTAAAGATTCATGTGAAATCTTAAATTATAAAGTTTAAAACTAGTAATAATTCAAGAATATTATATAAAATCTGCGAGTGTATTAATTATGTGAAATTACGTTAATTGAATACAAATTTTACACTTAAAGATGAATTAATGGTAAGAATTTCAAGTCAGTATCTTAGAATATTGTCCCGTTGTCACGTGTTCATGATTAGGACTCTTCATCTAGCACATTAAAATGTCACTTACATATTAACAGGAAAATAATTTAATATTTTGTTTGTTTTAAATTAAATTTTAAAATCCTAAATTATTGTCATGTAAAATTACATAGTCATAATTTTAACTATTCAAAATTTAAACATATTAAAACAAACGGAGTTTATATATAATTGACATAGCTATTTTGCAATATATTATTCAGGTAATATCTCATCACTTAATAACTAATTTCCATTTTTTGCTATTAGATAGCTTTACTATTTGCAGTTTTGTGGGGACAAAATGTCTCACATACTGATGCAGCCTGGAGGTTTAAAGTCCTTTGGCATATGCTCCTTGAAGTATTTGTTATTTAAACGTCATGTACTCGTGTCTATTGTTTGTTTTCGAATTTGTATATGAAATTGGATTAATTAGTCTTTTTTAAAAGTTAATACAATATTTATTTAATAAAAATTAGACTAGACTGTTAATCTCATTTAACAAATAGTCCCCTATATAAGTGATTAAATAAAAGTTGTGGAAAAAATGGGTTTAATTAATCATGGCTTTAAAATTGAATTTTTATTTAATATTTCACTTAATCTGAAACAATAGTTCGAACTAAAACAAACAATCACAAAAATAGTCATTTTTAATGCAGTCCAAACCTAAATAATAGTCCGATGAACTATTAATCTCACCTAATCTAATCATACAAACAAACGCACCACGTGTGTTGTGTACATAACTCCGTAGTTGTTGTTTTGCAGTATCTAACTTCTAAAATTAGAAATGAATTTTGTTTTTAATATAGTATTATTTTTAAAATTATATAAAAAAATTTGTAATATGAATCTTCATCGATGACAGCATGATTTTTTTTTAATGTGCAACACGTATAACACACAAATACTAGTTTCAGTGTCTGTGCAAACATGAACACATTTTTTGTGTCGTTTAATATAATTTTTTTATAATTTATGTAAAATATGTATTATATTTATAAATTTTTTGATCATTTAGTTGGAATAAAGAAATTAAAATTTATGTTGAATATAAATACTTGATTAATGAATAGTTATGTGAATATTTATATTAATTACAAAAAATTTTGTTCATATTTATATAGGTTTTGGGTATGAGAATTTTAGTTAGTAGCTTTTATAACTATTATATTTATGATGATTATATGTTCGTTAGTATGATTTTATTTTTTGGTTTTGAATTTTGATGGAATCATATTCTTGTTCATATTTCAGTTGCGTATGTAAAATCTGTTTTTTTCCGTTATGCATCTAATATTTATCCGTGATCCTTTTTAATTATGTATGGTTGTAATTGTGTGGATTTTTATTTGTTAATTATTTTTTCTTGTAATAGTTGATAAATTGTTTGGTAATTTTTATTATATGTTGTTTTAAAGATTTGAACTAATAATCTCTCTATTTAATTATCTTGAACTCGTTCTTAAAACTCAGTATATGAAAATTATTCGCATAATTCGAGTTGAAAAAATATAAAAAAAAAATTTATGTCATAAAAGATGTAATAAAAATAATAATAAAATTAATTAAACTATACTAACTCGAAAAACTAAACTCAACACAAAATTGTCATCAAAGAGTTTATCTATAGATATCGATAGATGATAAGAAATGCTATACAACATTGGTTTAACGAATCTAAAACTTGCAAGCACGTATAGCATTTCTCAAATGATTGCATATCGTAAACATGAAAAAATGAAAAAATAAAAAAATTTGAATTTAACTAGACACCGGACTAAGCATAACGTCTATGCATATACACACACATGCGCTACTGTCTTATTGTGTATATATATTCCATAATTAAAAATACTTTTATTTATATTAAATATATTTGTGAAATTCTTATAATTTAAAATTATTTCACTTTGAAATTAAATACTATAAATATATAATGTACAAAGAAGTTACTCGATCTTTCATAATTTCACCAATATATATAATTAATAACGGCTATGAACGGATAATTTGAGAATAATTGGAGAGTAATTTGACATCTCTACATTTACATATATAATTCACGATAAGAAAATATAAAAAATCAAAAGCCAAAAAAATAAATGTATCAATCACATCATAACATCTCAGAGTAAAATACTAGACTGGTTGTAACCCAAATTAAAAAGATAAAAAAACTAATTAAACTGGTTTGTTTTGTGAGTGCGAGTAGCAATTTTAATTGATATACTCTGTATGATGAACTGTACGTTGCTTCTGGTACTAACCGAAACTGAGGGATTGTACACCTCATTAATCATTATTCTTTTCTTTGTTGTGCGAAATTTTATAGTTTAAAATTAAAATAATTTTTTTGTTTATAATAATTTTAAAATAAAATATCATAAATTAAGTAGATGAAATTAAAATTCTTAAATTCAAATATTTATACTTTTATAAATTTACAAATTCATATCACAAATAATATTATATAAAAAAAATATATCTCTAATTTTGAAATTTCTATTCTAAAACACGCATATATATAATAATACTGCTTCACTCCGCTGAATGAGTGTTATTAACATGTTCTTTTATAATCAACTGACGACATTATTAAAAAATTACCGATTCAAAAAATAATTTTTATTAATCTAACATTTGAATGCTGTTCTTGACTTCAAAAGAAAAAAAAACAACAAAAAATTAGCAAAGTTCTTATTTTTGCAAGAAAAGAGAATTTAGCTATAATTAACTTTATTTCAGGAATGTTCGAATTCAAGTGATCGAAGCTCTAGAGATTAAACATTTAAATCCAGTAGTAGTATCTTTAAAATAATTCTTTTCAATTATAATATATATTAGAATTTCTTTACCATATATTTTTTCTAGCGTTTAGGCCAGCAGCTAAATTGATGGAAAAGGCCTTAATTTGTTTTATATGTATCTGATGACGATGATCAATCCAGACCGTGTTATGCCATCCGTGACAGATTATCTTCCTCTTAGCCGCCCCGAGCTGTCTTCTCTCTCTATCTCTCTCGCGGATTAGACATATTTATTTATTTGAATTAAAATTAATACAACTAGCTTCCAAATATGCCTTTTAATTCTTGCATAAAAAATATACTATGAATATTATAAATATATAGCGACAAGTTTGGCATAAAAAAATTTCCTTATGTAACCCTCTAATTTATAATATGTACATAAACTATTTTATAATATATGCGTATATCTAGCCTTGTAATCATATATGCAGATAGAAAGAATTTTTAAAAAATGAAAAATACGTAAATTTAATACTTTTTTTTGACAAAAAATGTAATTTTATTAAAAGCTCACTCGTAGATATATAAACAAGAGACGTCTTTGGATTACATAAAAACCATATATAGCAAGAAAATATATTTGACGTTTTCATGTTTTATTATTGATGCTTTATTATATTTTGATTTATTTTAACACTATTATAGTCTATAAGATATAAAATGAAAATAAGTGCCCATTTCATGTTTTAGTTCATACACCATATAATAATGATGTTAGACAAAAAAAACTAAAAAACTAAAAAACAAAATGGCACACCTCTAAAATTTTAAGATTTACATATGAAAATATTAACATATAACTTTTGATACAATTAATTAATATATGCCATACACTGGTACACATGGGGAAATAGGTCAATTATATGTGTAATTAACCCAAATAAAGAATTAAAAAAAGGTCACTTAAGTGCAAACAAATCCATCTAATTAAGGACTTGATGGTTTTGCATGTGTTATTGTGCATAGTTAGCCTCAAGGAACACATTACTATTTTGTGTACGTCATTGAATTTATGCGTTAGTGGAGAGTGGAGACAAAAACACAAAACATTTGTGTTCTGGAAAACCAAGAAACAATGTTATACAATACAAAAAAATTCTAAAAACTTTTACATCTCCTTATTTTTGTTATAATAATCTTTTCTTTATGCGGTTGAAACATAACTTCACAATATGAGACACAACGTAGAAAGGTGCATGGACAGTAGCATCCCCGGCTAGACGGCTATGCAAATTAAGTAATTAACTCATATTCATGTGTGTTTGTGTATGCACACACACACTACTCTTACAGTTACAACTTGCAGCAAAACAACAAGAAATAGCATTTATATATACTGTTGATCAAGGTCTTAGGAATTGAATTCGGATTGAAGTCGAGTTAATGTGATCGATTCTTCTTGGGAGTAATTAATTTGGTAAATAAAATAAAAGGTCGGATTTTTATCGAGAAAAAAGAAAAAGAAAAAAAGAGAGTATATGTGTGTACACACGAGTGTGTAGTGCAACGAAACAAAATTAAGGGAGATATTATCATTTTGTGCACGTGGATTATAATTAATGGTTTGAAGCTAAAATTAATAGTTGTATTTTATATATATGTACATATTAGTAATATTATAAGGAAACATGAAACTTAAATGCCTCTAGCTACCAAAAAAAATTAAAAACTAAAGGTTCCGAAACATACAAGCAGCATTGAAATCAGTTATGTAAGATTTATTTATTTTGGAGAATGAGAAACGAAGTATATATGTCTGTGAATGTATATAGATGTCACTATTTGAGATTTATATTGTTCATGAAGATAATATACACCCCACCCAATTGCATAAAATTAAAGTAAAACAATAAAATTTATTTCAGGAAATTAATTATATAACACGAATATATATAGAGACGTGATCATAAATATACACCCCATCTACATATGTAGCTAGCTAGCAGCACAACAGAAATAGATAGATAGATTGGTACATAAATTATTATTCGTACCAAAAGTTGGAGGAGTCAGAGAATTCGAGTAAACATTTGTCAAGGTGATAGACGTCAGCCACTTCCACCACATCGCCGTATATCTCATGATCAAACATTGACAGATCCGAAGTCGAACCATTTCCCGATTCACTAATACTACCACCTCCAGATTTATGTACTGTTTCTTCTGCAGCAGCCGATATTATTTGTACTTGTTCCTCTTTTTCCTTCTCCTCCTCAGCCGCCGCAGCCGCCGCCTCCTCCGCCTCCATTTGGTGGCCATCAATTACTAAATTTAGATCATTGTCGTATTCGTCACCACCGACACGACGAAGATTGTCGAAGTGGTGGACAGAATCGGCATGGCGGCCGGTCAGACGTTGGACGAGGGATCGGAATTCGGAGGCACTGGTCTTCACTTTCACGGGATTTGATATATAGACAACTTTGAGCGGTTGCTCCTTTTTTTGTTTGCCTTTTTTGGACTGTTTGGTTGCTAATTTCTTTTGGTGTACGGTTAGTAGGTTTTCCATGTTTCCTGTTTTAATAGTGTATTCTTTCTATAATTGGATAGATCTACAGATTGAGATCTGAGGAGGAGTATATTTCTATTCAGTTTTGGGGGTTAATTTAGGGTTTTGAATTTGAGCGAGAGAGGTTGAAGTTCTGGAGCACTGAAAAATGGATACTATATTTGCAGCAAATAGGGGGAGAGAGAGAGAGAGAGGTTCAATTTCTTTTCGCTTGTTTATTTTTAGGATAATAACATCAATTTAATATATTGGAGATTTAGTACTATCTAAGTAAAAATATTGATGACTTAGTAATTATACTTAACAATATTTTTTAGTATATAAAAATATATTAGCAATAGTTATAATTACTCTAATCGATCTGATAGTATATATCAAAGTCTAAATTTTGTTTGATTTTTATTTTTTGGAGATATCATATTATCTACTGTAAATTTATTATCGAAAATGAAGTAATAATATTATATGTAGCATTCTCACTACCACTTTGTAATTATAATTGATCTTGTTTGAAATTGTAGTATTTATATTTTATTAATATCATGGCGATAATTCAATACCTTTATTTATTTGAAATCATATTACAAAAGATACCTTTTGTGTTGTATTTTTCTTCTTTTCTTTAATCGAGAGTGGTATCTAGGAAAATATTGATCTTTAAATGTCACTTCAAAACTTTTAATTAATAGTCTTGAGATACAATATTAAAATTCTAATATGTTAATTTTAGTATCAATTATGATGTATTTACATAGTGTATATTATTTTGGCAAGAAATTCAACTTAGTTGGTAACTAGAATCTCCTACTATAACTTAGTGAATCCCTTGACCTATTTGTAACAATTATTATTGTATATCATAGTCAATTTTAAGATGACTTTTTTTCGTATTGTTTTACAATTCTAATATTAATTTATTCAATAACATTACTACTTACGTCAAATCTAAATTTCAGTTCATTCTTCCAAAATTTAAAATTTAAAAATTACATTGAAATATTCATTACAAACAAATAAAATATGTTCATATCATATATGTGCATGAGTATTACAACTAATATATTATTATTTGTAGTACATATCATATATGTTTACACCTGCACACAATGTTATAATTTTTTCAAAATTGGTATAATTATTTATATATTTTATAGCCCTTAAAAAAACAAAGAATTTACTATTTTTGTATACTTTCTTTTAATAAACATATGAAGTCTATATTTTTATATATAGTTAGTTCATTTTATTTAAACAGACTTTTCAACATAACTAAAATTGTATAAAATCAATTCATAATTTCATAAATATATTTTAAATTTTAAAAATATCAAAATTGACTGTAATATTTTTTTTATGCCAATTATCATTTACACATAAATAAATAAATTTATTTTTAAATGTGATTAGGTCATATAATTGTCCATATTAACATGGTTGTTGATATTACACGCTATGTAGACGCGTGAGCACGAGACTCCATTAATTGGTTTGACACGAATCAGGTAAAAGGTTATTCACCACCTCATGCTTGCGTTACACTGACTTACGTCACACGTTGCATTAGTGACACTAACACTAGACTTGGCGCTTTCTAACTCGACTAAAATAGGATATTCAAAACTATCTCCAATCCCGACCATCCACACTCCTACCCTACCTCGTCGCCGTCGCCACCCCGCCCCCCACCCCCAAAACCCGAAAACCCCACCATCAATTCAGCTCGTAGAAAACCACAAGTTCCCCCGGTATTCTCTTGCTAGATCCATATATATATATATATATATATATATATATATATATATATATATATATATATATATATATATATATATATATATATATTTATATATTTGTTTCGGTTTAAATTTATACAACTGAAATTTAAATGTACAAAAAAATAATGTATTTTTATAAAATTATTTAAACAAAATCCTTAATTGAGTATATGTGTCTCGGTTAATTGTCAACTCAATTAATGTAGTTTTTTTTATTTAATTGATATAATACTTAGTCAATTTGATTATTTTTTTTCTTTTCATATTGTTGTTAAAAGTAATTTTAATTGAATCAAATTTAAATATTATTTAATTGGACTTTGAATGAATTTATGTCTTCATGTTTAGAACAAATAATATTTACTTTTGACTTTAATGAATTAATAGTTAAGTAAATATTACATTACACATATGATTACATATGTAAAAGTATTACAAATTTAAAATTTTTAAAAATTATAATTTTTTTAGTATTACCTAAAAAATAAACTACATGGGCTATGTACGAACATACAACCTAGTCTAAATAATTAAACAAACTGTCGTTTAAAAATATTACAATCATCTCAGCTCGACACCGAATAGATCTCAATTTACTCTTTGGAACCCGGCATACAGAAGTTCTGATGAAAAAGAGATAAGAGCACATTTTTCACTACAATAAACTTCAAAGTACAGTATTCTCTATTTAAATTTAATTATTATATATAATTTGACTTTTTTTTAATCAAATTGACCATTTCTATATGTGATTATTCGATTATATAATTAAAATAGTCAATTTAAAATAATAATAAAAACGTCAAAAAGTAGAATGTTTTGTTATTTTTTTTGTAACTATCAATCAAAAAGATAGCTAAAATATTAAATGGACGATTTCCCTTCAATTTTTTAAGGAATTAGATGGAGTTCTCTAATTTAATTTTTTGGAAATTCAGGAGGAGCATTTAATAAGTAACCAAATGATTCGCTTCAATTAACATCGTAATGGTGTTGAGGAACTATTAATTGAAAAATAATCTAATATAAATATATATTGTTATTGTTATTGTGTAGGTTTACTTTTTGAAAATTGAAGTTGTATAAAATGAAATACGTAATAAAATAAAATAAAAGATTGAATGTCGTCTCATGCCATCTTCAACCCTTAAAGAAAAACATGGATCTTATGTTAAAATCCAACATCATCCCCTAGCTACACCTCAATCATATCCTAAAAGTATCGAGAGATAGATGAATACATATATGTACGTATATACGTATGGACATAGTCATTTAATCGTCCAAATATAATTGTCCTTGTCTTTATTATCACATAAATTTGAAATAATCGAATAAATGGTAGACACGTGTAATATGTATTTCAATAACAAAATCAAGGTGCATGCACACAATCAGTACAAATACGGAGTACAAACCAATTGATGGGGTAATTAGATTACCATTTAAATACTGAATGATATTGCATGTTGACATTACTAATATTAGCATGTGATTGAAATTTTAGGTTTACTATTAAAGTATTTAATTATAAGTACAACTATTTCCTCGATCCGGATATATAACTACTTTTTTGTTCTACGGTAATTTAGTTACCATCTGGCCTTCGAGCAGCCACCCTAAGTCATTTAATAAGGTTATTCATAACAAACCGGTTATTTAACTGATTTTTTATTATACAAAATCAAACATAACCTTTTAAGTTATTCCCACCAATTTTCTTAACAAATTATCTATTTTACAGAATTAAGTACTATATATATATATATATCGATTATCTATTTATCTCATCTACACCGGATTCCCTAATATATAATATACTATACTATAATAAAATAATAATATTTTAAATTTTTATTATTTTTATTTGTTAATTCTTTAATTGATAAATAGAGGGTAAATGTATGTGGTAAAATGTAAATAGTTTGATCATTAATTTATATTCAAATGTTATTACATTCCGTATTATTAAAATTAGTGAAATATTTTAATTTTTCTAGATTAAATAAAGGCATATATTACATTTTAAAATAATTTAAATTTAGTTTATTTTAATTGATGTAATTATTATATTATTATAGATTATGACAAAAGTATTTCATTACAACATATTTTTTATTTAGAATGTACTTTAATATATTACATTAATTTTGAAGTTCAATAATATTTTATAATTTTTAAACGGAGGGAATAACAATTATTCTTGAGATACAACGAATTGGATTAAAAAAACGTGGCAGATTCTAACATTCAAGTTATAAGTCAAATGTGTTGATTAAATTACAGAATTTCTTGTATTGAAGTTAAATAATGTATGATATAAAAATGTCCTATGAATGGGATGTCACATTGTGAGCTTTGGTAAATTTACACTCGAAAGATTTCAATTGATATGTGAAAAAAGTTTTAACTTCTTTTGCTTTTAAATTCTTGTGAAATAAAAGATGTATTTGAGTATGCAACAAAGAAGCAGCCAAGTAGTTTTAGGGTGGAGATCTTATCTACTAAGTTCAATGTATCATTTACTCACGCCAATGGTTGCCAAAACCAGGTAGTTCTAGCAATACAATTGCGTGGGGCCCTAAGTTGTAAGGCTGCTAATTCATATTCATATTTTGTACTTCTATATCAATTTTTTATTAGAATTACTCCATATGTCTCGGTATATTTGTCTTAATTTAATTCTTATGATCAAATTGATCGATAGTAAAATTATAATTAACAAATGTATTATTTATTTAAAAACTCTAACAGGGATTTTTGTGATATATTTGATGTGTTTAATATTAACTAGTTGTATATGTGCATTTATTTCATATATAAAAAATATATATTAACCTAGATATTATCAATTTAATCATAAAATGGAGAATTAAAACAAATAAACCCAAATAGGTAGAGTATTTTTCAATAGCCCGCCTACAGCAGAGAAAACAACTCACAACTTTAATTCCTATATACCCACCAACTTGACAACTTCCCTCAAGTTTTAGGTACGTGAAACTGTTTTCCTGACCCAATATATATACCAAATGGTCAACATGCACATTTTTTATATTTATGTACTCCACTAGAAGATATAGAATATTTATTTTCTTAATAAATGTTTTTGCTAAATATATATATATATATATATATATATATATATATATATATATATATATATATCTTTTTTTGATCTTTCACACTCTCCGATTTTAAACAAGCATCTTTTTATAAGAACCAGCAATTTATTAAAATTTAATATAAAATTGACATTGCTTCTATTAGTTGAAAAGATGAGAGAGAAAATTATTATGAAAAAGGCGCGGTGTTGATCACTTTATTTAATTTTAAGTACAAATATATGACATAAAAAAATAAGCAAACATTTTTAGGAGAGATACTTAAATAAGCTTAAATGGAACTTGTTTTAAATTAATTATTCTTATACTCTACAATTTAAACATACGTATTATGGTGATGTGATTTCCAATTAAGAGTTGTAACCTAAGAGAAATTACCAATTAAGAGTACAAATGTCTCATTCAACTTAAAGGCAAACAAAATTAAGTGATCGCTGATTCTAGAAGTCATTTTACATATTAATATCCTTTTTTAACATAATATAGTGATTTTTTAGTTTATATGCAGGAAATACCCTAGGTAGATTTTTAGTATTGTATTAATTAATAATGATTATTGATAATCCAAATTTGATAAGAGTATTATTATTACTTATTTTATTATAAACGAGGAACATGGGGAATTATAATTACTACACTAGTACAAAAATTACATTATGCGTCGCTTTATTTGCGTCGGTTTTTTAATAGAACCGTCGCATATAGTACAACGGTGGCATTATGGTAAATAAAATAAAGAGTATTTGCGTCGGTTCTTTTGAAGGACCGACGCAAAAACTAGAAAAAAAAAGTTAAAAAAAATAAATAACTTAATTTTGTTTGCCTTTAAGTTGAATGAGACATTTGTAATCATATGTGTAATGTAATATTTACTTAACTATTAATTCATTAAAGTCAAAAGTAAATATTATTTGTTCTAAACATGAAGACATAAATTCATTCAAAGTCCAATTAAATAATATTTAAATTTGATTCAATTAAAATTACTTTTAACAACAATATGAAAAGAAAAAAAATAATCAAATTGACTAAGTATTATATCAATTAAATAAAAAAAACTACATTAATTGAGTTGACAATTAACCGAGACACATATACTCAATTAAGGATTTTGTTTAAATAATTTTATAAAAATACATTATTTTTTTGTACATTTAAATTTCAGTTGTATAAATTTAAACCGAAACAAATATATAAATATATATATATATATATATATATATATATATATATATATATATATATATATATATATATATATATATATATATATATGGATCTAGCAAGAGAATACCGGGGGAACTTGTGGTTTTCTACGAGCTGAATTGATGGTGGGGTTTTCGGGTTTTGGGGGTGGGGGGCGGGGTGGCGACGGCGACGAGGTAGGGTAGGAGTGTGGATGGTCGGGATTGGAGATAGTTTTGAATATCCTATTTTAGTCGAGTTAGAAAGCGCCAAGTCTAGTGTTAGTGTCACTAATGCAACGTGTGACGTAAGTCAGTGTAACGCAAGCATGAGGTGGTGAATAACCTTTTACCTGATTCGTGTCAAACCAATTAATGGAGTCTCGTGCTCACGCGTCTACATAGCGTGTAATATCAACAACCATGTTAATATGGACAATTATATGACCTAATCACATTTAAAAATAAATTTATTTATTTATGTGTAAATGATAATTGGCATAAAAAAAATATTACAGTCAATTTTGATATTTTTAAAATTTAAAATATATTTATGAAATTATGAATTGATTTTATACAATTTTAGTTATGTTGAAAAGTCTGTTTAAATAAAATGAACTAACTATATATAAAAATATAGACTTCATATGTTTATTAAAAGAAAGTATACAAAAATAGTAAATTCTTTGTTTTTTTAAGGGCTATAAAATATATAAATAATTATACCAATTTTGAAAAAATTATAACATTGTGTGCAGGTGTAAACATATATGATATGTACTACAAATAATAATATATTAGTTGTAATACTCATGCACATATATGATATGAACATATTTTATTTGTTTGTAATGAATATTTCAATGTAATTTTTAAATTTTAAATTTTGGAAGAATGAACTGAAATTTAGATTTGACGTAAGTAGTAATGTTATTGAATAAATTAATATTAGAATTGTAAAACAATACGAAAAAAAGTCATCTTAAAATTGACTATGATATACAATAATAATTGTTACAAATAGGTCAAGGGATTCACTAAGTTATAGTAGGAGATTCTAGTTACCAACTAAGTTGAATTTCTTGCCAAAATAATATACACTATGTAAATACATCATAATTGATACTAAAATTAACATATTAGAATTTTAATATTGTATCTCAAGACTATTAATTAAAAGTTTTGAAGTGACATTTAAAGATCAATATTTTCCTAGATACCACTCTCGATTAAAGAAAAGAAGAAAAATACAACACAAAAGGTATCTTTTGTAATATGATTTCAAATAAATAAAGGTATTGAATTATCGCCATGATATTAATAAAATATAAATACTACAATTTCAAACAAGATCAATTATAATTACAAAGTGGTAGTGAGAATGCTACATATAATATTATTACTTCATTTTCGATAATAAATTTACAGTAGATAATATGATATCTCCAAAAAATAAAAATCAAACAAAATTTAGACTTTGATATATACTATCAGATCGATTAGAGTAATTATAACTATTGCTAATATATTTTTATATACTAAAAAATATTGTTAAGTATAATTACTAAGTCATCAATATTTTTACTTAGATAGTACTAAATCTCCAATATATTAAATTGATGTTATTATCCTAAAAATAAACAAGCGAAAAGAAATTGAATTGATGTAGTGGAAGAGGACGCGCCATGGATAAGATTGGGAAAGCAAGGTTATCAAAGTTTCCTGCTGGTTCTGTAAACCTTCATCATGAGTACTACATTTATTTCCAACCTTCATCATGACTACTACTACAATTTTTTACGCTCTCGGAGACTGGGACTAGCTTTGTAACATTTAATTTTGCGTCAGTTCTTTTTTTATAACTTCGGTTGCTTTAAAGGACCGACGCAAATAAATATTTTTTTCTAGTTTTTGCGTCGGTTCTTTTAAAGGACCGACACAAATAAGTGATTTATTTTTTTAAAATTTTTTTCTAATTTTTTGCGTCGGTCCTTTAAAAGAACCGACGCAAATACTGTATTTTTTTTAAATTTTTTTTCCTAGTTTTTGCGTCGGTCCTTTAAAAGAACCGACGCAAATACTCTTTATTTTATTTACCATAATGCCACCGTTTTACTGTATGCGACGGTTCTTTTAAAGGACATACGCAAAAACTAGAAAAAAAATACTTATTTGCGTCGGTCATTTAAAAGAACCGACGCAAATAGTTGTACGATTAATTACGAATATGCCATCGTACAGAAAAAAAACATTATTATATTTTATCGCGTTTGAATTTTCATTGCGCGGTATACATTTTGATTTTGCCGCTTTTTGAAGACGAACCACATTTTCTTTAAATCCTTTTCACTTCCATTGCGCGACATACATTTTCATTTTCATTTTCATTGCGCAACATAAGTGTATTTATACTTGTCTTGTCAAATCTGAAAATTAGAATAATTTTGAATAGTGTTATTAATTTGTGTTTTATACATTTCAGGTTAAGGATTTTACGGACCAGTCTCAAAATGTTGGAAAGGCAGTGAGAGAACCACAAGTACAAAAAATAAATAAGTGCAATGAACTTTAATTTCATTCGGTATGTTTTTGACTTCTTGAATGGCTTGGTGTCAAGTGGTTGAGCTGTTTTTAATCTTTTTTTTCCATATTGGTCAAACGATTCTGAAGTTCTGCTTTCTCCTTTTTCACGTACAGGAATCTCTGATGCAAAGGGGTTTGCTTGGATCTCTTTCCTTTTGCTTACTCGAACGTGATATCTCTTTATCATCCTGAGTCACCGTGGACAACGACATGATTTGTGTCCTTTTTGTGCTTAGCTTCCTAAACCAACTGGTCTGATCATTAAGGACTTTCGCTTGCTCAATAAGGCAGCAAGATGATCGTCCTTCTCCTGGTTCATTTTGTGCAATTAATCAGCGCAAAGCTTTTCACCCAAGTCGGTTGGATATGATATTTTAAAATTAATTTTTAAAAAAATAATAACATCATTTGCGACGGTTGTTTTAAAAGTCCGACGCAAATAACCATATCATTTGCGTCGGTCATCTTAAAGGTACGACGCAAATTATAACATCATTTGCGTCGGTTGTTTTAAAAGTCCGACGCAAATGACCATGTCATTTGCGTCGGTCGTCTTAAAGGTACGACGCAAATGATAATATTTTGCGTCGTCTCTTTAACCGACGCAAAATAGTCAAGTTTTTGCGTCTCCACCATATGCGTCACCCTGTTAACCGACGCAAAATAAGTAATTTAACCGACGCATATGATCAATTTTGTACTAGTGCTATTTCTAAATGCCACATATTTAGAACTGTTACTAATTTGAAATGAGATCAGGAAAAATTACTTACGTTAACTAGATAAAATGCGAAACTTTTACTTGCTATTTACGTGTTGAAGAGACAATGGAGTTTTTATAATATTATTATAAATAATATATATTATGAGTTGCTTATGTTGCTTTAAGATGACGAGATACTTTTTATCAATTATCATTAAAAGATGGCACGAGTTTGAAAATTGTAATGGTTCATTTGACGCGTCAAGTTTAGATTGTCAACAAAAAAGACTGAAGTGGAAGATCCATACCATCATCATTGGACTTAAGAAGTTCGCCACCAGTTCTTCCAGTATTTTCTGGTTGATGCAACTTTCAGTTAGAAATTTAATTTAAAATTTGGTTAATTTATGACATGTATATTTTATTAATAAATTTATGTACACAGTCAAAACGTAAATACATTAGTTTTTTATTATTTTAAATTTAGTCGATATTTATTCAGTATTCGATAATTCTTTATTTTGTTATGCTTTCTACTTTATCAATACCATATCAACATTGTTGTACATTAAATCATCAAATTAGATCACATAATTTCTTCCTACCAAAAAATAATATAATTTTCATTATATTGTATATTTGTATCAAGAAATCATCATGTTAATCAAAATGCTTTTCCACCAGTAAGTTCTAAACTTTGAATAAAAAATTTTCATTAAAATTATTAAGTGTTCCATTCACGTTCCGTTAATGAGAAAATGTCATTTAAAAGAGAATCGAATTACAAAAATAAATGGGATAAAGTTGAAACTGAAAAAATAGACTAAAAAGGGTATAAAACGTCAAGCATTCATTTCCAAAACAATCATGTTGTAAAGGTGTAGAGGTGCTCCATTTTGTCAGGTCTGTATATCGTTGTTGAGATAAGGGTTTTTGCAAGAGCATGCACCACTTCACGAGCGAGGGATCCAATTGAATGAGGAACTCAAAATTTGAACTCAATATAGGATATCATTAATAATGTTACCAAGTGGAAAAAGACTTTCAGAAGCTGCCTTCCGAAGAGCAATGATACTTAGGATGAGCAAAAAAAAAAATCGAAATCGCATCAAAATCGTAATTGATTTCGATGTTTGTGGCAGTTTTTGATTGTTGAAAAAACGCAATAAGCGTTTTAATTGTGGTTTTAGAAGAAAACTGCACCTATTAAAACTGAACCGCATATGATTTATTTTATATTATATTATATTATATATATATAATATATATATATAATATATATATATATATATAATATATATACCACAATTAAAACGCTATATATATATATATATATATATAGTTTTATTTCATCATTTTACTTCTAAACAAATAATAGTTTAACATTTACAATTATATCTATTTTTTATTATTTATGAATTAAATTAAACATAGTAAAATACATAATTCATTATATGTGATCTTTTTGCGCTCTCTTTGTACACACATATACTTGTTTTAAGTATTTATATACTTTATTTCAAAGTTCTCTTCTATAAGAAAAGTCATTTTTAAGCATTTATACTATAGTTTGCATTGAATCTCTAGTTTACATTTAAGCTTTGGACAAAATTATTTACAATAAAAATGTTCTTTCTTCTAAGAGGAATAGCAACTCTTTTCATTTGATTTTCAAATCGAAACCGCAATGTATTCACCAAACCAAACTGATACTATTGGTATTATATGCGATTTTAAATTTTAAAAACCACTCTTAAGTATTTTTATGTGGTAGTTTGTAGGTAAAACCGCACCATACTCACGTTAACACAATAAGATTTAAGAATGACTTTAGTACAACTCATGTCTAGAGCGAATTTAACCCATATAATACGGTCATTGCTTCAGCAGTCTAAGATCTAATTTTAACAAATGCCTTATTAAAATGTAAGAATCACTAAAAGTAATACTTGAGAAAAATATTTAACTATATATAACTTTTTTGTGTCAAAATATAGGATATCTCTTATATAGTTTTAATCAATAATTATGTTAACACAATAAACGACCCAAAAATAGTAACAAGTACAAATTTTCTTCTTATATCTTTATATATATGTGTAACTTATATTAAACTTTAAAATTTCATAAATATACTATAATTAATTAAAAAATACTTATCATTTTAAAATAAACGAAATATTTAAAAGGAAATTATCCCAACTGTCCCAGCTCCAGATTAGACATTCAGTAGGCTGCTAATGATCCAAGAGACAATAAAGAATTGAAGCCTAGTCGTCTAGTCCCATTAATTTAAGCCCATCTTGACCTTGACCCGGCCCGAAAGAAAAATTCGAGTATATAGGGTTTTCAATAAGGAGGGAAAAAAATTAAAACAGAGCAAAGGGCAAAAGAGCAAAGCAGGCTCAGGAAATAGGAGGTTTAGCAGCAGCCAGAAGCATACATATTAGTAAAATTTTCTTATCTTGTTTACAAAACACACATACATTTCCCCCTCATAATCATCTTCTCCTTCTTCTTCATGAGGAAATGGCGCTTCTTCTGAAACCTCGTTTATCTTCTTCTCTTCCTCTTCGATTTCGATTAATGGCCACTTCTCGTTTCTTCACTTCCTCTTTCTCTTCTCCGTATGTTCACTCTTGTTCATATTCTCAGCTCTCTTCGTCTTCTTCCCCGTCCTTTCTCCCCTTCAAAACCAGGTATTTGTTGGATTTTCGTTTTCTTCACTTGTGGAATTGCACAATTTGAGCAATGAGTTTATTATGTACTACTGACTGTCTTTTCTTTTGTTTTTATCATATGCCCAGCAGTCTTTACTACGTCAGTTTAAGTTCCTAATACAGTTTGTTAAGTTTGTTTGAGTTCCTCTTTTGCTGTTTCTCTTCTTGTTTTTTTTTTTTTCAGTTTTGAGATTGTGAAGTTACGAAATTGATTATATTTTTCTTTCTTAATTAGCTAAATGGGATCACGGGAATGAGTATTTCATTTAAAAATATGTTATCCGTAATTCCTAAACTTGAGTTTTTCTGTACTATATTATACTTATTAGAAAAAGAAATCATTTTGTCATATGCCCCATGGTTGAATAGTGTTTTAATTGCCAATGCAGTCTACAGAATTAGTTTTAGTTCTTCTCTGGCTACCCCCACCCCTCCACCCCTAGTGTTTTGGCCTAGGAAAGAATGACATGATCCACAATTATCGAATTGGAAAATATGGGAATAAAAATTCGCTGAGATTATAAGATACATGTACTTTAGTATTCTGGATATGTTTTCTGCAGAAACTTTGGACTAGAAACCAGCATTCAGCTGGTTTGAAAAGGACCTTAAACTCTCCAAAAAGTAGTGTTTTGATAGTTTTGCTATTTGTGTATCTGCGGGAATACGTTTTAGGAGCTTTAGTAAGTTCTAGTTTTCCAGGGTTTGATAACACCTGTTCTTGTTTCAGGACAACTTTTCAATTGAGAATAGTGCCGAGAAATATTTTGATTCCAAATGCAGTATCCCCAAGGGCTTTTATGTCGTCAACGGTTGCAACTGATGCTTTCGAAGAGAGTACGAGCTCAAAAGGTTACGGGTCTGAACAGATTCAGGTAAAATGAATAACCTAGCTTTTTTCTTGGATGGATTGTAGTATGATGTTATGTTTCCGCATCATGGAATATTGGAATTCCTTGTATATAAGTGTTTAGTTACATGTACATGACAAGGGGTTGTCGTACATACTTCTTCATTCATAAAATAATTAATTTATGCTAAATAGTAATGGACTTATTCTGCTGACCACTGTGACGTGGAAAAATGACCACTGATTCAGTGTTATTAGCTGAAACATAATCAAGCTTGACGTCAGTCAACCACTTAATTGTGGAGTTCCGATTGTGGTCACACTGATTCACTTTTGAGCAAATGTTGTTGAAATTAACGAATACTTCTTCACGTAGCAACTAATGGCTGATGGCATTGACCTTTCAAACCTTTGATATGTTGAAATGAGCTTTCAATATTTTGTCAGGGGTTAATTGCTTTGTAGTGAATGTGATGTACTGATGTCCATATATTTAAGGACATTTTGGTTTTTATTCTCGATAAAATGGATTATGAAAGAAAAAGCCTATCACATTGAATCCGTTGCTGGAACTTGGAAGTGATATTGCGTCATCTTTATGTTAATATATTGTTAGTTTTCTTATCAAACACTTAACGAGTAAAATGTTATTGTTTATAAAGCACTTTATTTTATTGAATTATGTATTTACACTTCTGATATATTTTTTGCATTTTTTGTAATAATGTTCCTTGGATTTAAATTAACCAGTTTCATCTAATTAGGTACTGGAAGGTTTGGACCCTGTTAGGAAAAGGCCGGGAATGTACATTGGGAGCACAGGACCTCGTGGATTACACCATTTGGTATCATTGTTTTCTATGTCTGACTTCTCTAGGAATCAGTCTTATCTCTGTCTTTGCTACACCAAATTTTCCCAACTGATGCTCGATTGGTTCGATCCTGAAATGATAAAATCTTTTATAGTGAAAAAATTTTGTTTTTCTTTTTTATTTGGAATTAGCTCAGATGAAGAATGTGAGGAGATATTTGATCATTTGGTTGTCAATTCGAACACAGTAGACCAGTAGTATTTTAATAACAGCATCCTCAGTTTTGATAGTATTGAGTGCTTCACAGTTTATTAGTAGGATGTTACACTTGTTGATGTGAGCTGAAGGCAAAAAACGAATGAAGAAAGTATCCATATTAATTGCTTGGAATTGGAAAGGAACATGTTAATCCCATCTTTAGGGAATTTATCTTATTTAGTAGAAAGTGGTGTAACATCAATTACTATATAGTATTTCAGACTATGAGTTTTGCTTATGGAAATATATACTTATTCTCTAAATCCTATTACATTTCTAATTATCAAAATTAAAAAAATCATATGACAAATCTGATCATCGGAATGAAAAGTCAACAAGTGATCATTATCATAAATATAAAATATCATGTGTATCTCTCAAAATTAAGGCATCGCGATAAAAAAGAATAAAAGACTAACAAGATAATCAATAATTGTAAAATAAAATAAAATTTACAACAACTTATATGACGAATATAAAACACCACGATAAAATTACCAAAAACGACTAAAAATAAATGAAATTTAGATTTAATAAATTATTTTGAATTAATATAAATTAAAATATATATAGTATTAGGAGAAGTAAATAATTTCAGATAATTACAATAACTAAAAAACTTGAAAGTATTGAAACAACTTCAAAAATTAAATCAAATGTAATAATATCATATTAAATGACTTATATCTAAAAAAAATAAAATGCACCCATCAATTTTCAAATTTATAGATATAAAACTAATGATAATATATACAACAATATGAACTACTGATCACATATTTAATACAATAAAAAATATTAAAAATTGAAAAATAATATATATTATAGACTTACTAATTTTAATTAATTCAAACAAAAATCTGTGTTGTGCACGGATTGACAAGCTAGTTAGATAGTATTACATCACATTCCATTGTGTCAATATATAATTGACTACTTCTACTTATTAAATTTCGTACAAGTAGTTGAGACACGATTACTAGATACTCTAATACTTGACTTTCTGTTTTATCAGATAGGCTTCAACATATTGCAGTAGAAGTTTCAAGGCTTGATGAATCTGTTTCCTTTTAGGTCTATGAAATATTGGATAATGCTGTTGATGAAGCACAAGCAGGATATGCTTCAAAGGTAGATGTCATCATATGTGCAGACAATTCAGTGAGCATCACAGATAATGGACGTGGGGTATGATATGTCTTCCGTTTTTGTAAAAGAATTTTTCTTATAGTTGCCAAATGAGATATTACTTCCATAATTATTATGAAGAGTTATGTTATTCATTTGGTGTGAACACAATAATTGTTCTCTATTGGCACTTGTGGTTGTAACTTGCTAATCTTTATAAGACCCAGAAGTGGCTTCTCTATTAGATAACACTGGTTCAGAAGTGGCTTCTCTTAGATAACACTGGTTCAGAAGTGGCTTCTCTTCTTAAATTTGACACGAAAAATATTAGATTATTTGTTATGTTCTAGATACAAGTATGCCGTTTATTTTTGGGAATCCATTACACCATGTAGTTGATTTTCCTTCTATCCCCAACTTACCTAATCAAAAACTGATAATTTTCCTTCATCTTTACTGAACTACCACGTAATAGTTAAAATTCACTATCCTTTCTGTTGTTACTAACTTACTACCAGAATATAATGCTGTTATGTTGAAGTTTTCTTCACAGATTGATTTTGCTTTGTCGATTTGATTTGCAAGAATTTTCTTAAATATTACTCTTTTGAATTTCAGCATGTTCCTAACTATTGTACTGCTTCCATGTTTCAATGTTGATGCAGATTCCAACTGATTTGCACCCTGTCACCAAAAAATCTTCTTTGGAGACCGTCCTAACGGTATGGTTGTTCACCAGCGTATTTAAAATTGTTGTTGTGTGTCTGCTTTTCTTTGCTAAATGAAACATACCACTGATGCCCAAAGTTGGTTGAATTTCGTGTACATATGCCATATAGTATACATTGGAAAACACTTGGAAACGAAAACTATCATACTCTAGTAGATATAGAAACACTTATTCTGCCCCAAAGGCCAAACCTAAGATTCTAAGAATCAAATTGCTTGTACAACAGCCACCAAGTTGCAAATCTGGACGATAAAAAAGATCCTCATTGTATAATAACGAACACAGAGACATTACTTCTTATCTCATAAGATTAAAAAAGATCTACGTAGAAAACTGAGGAGCAGTGGATCACTTGTTGAATTTAAAGTATATTAAGCTCAACTTCAAATGCAATGTCACGTTATGTACACTTTATCAAATAAAGCTGCACAGTCACCACTTTAATGCCTGTCATGATTTCTTTACTAGCTTGTGGGGCTGTTCAGACATCTGTTTTATGAGTGAATGAGTAACTTGGTGTGATTGGTCTTCAGCTTTCTCTCCCCGATAAGGCAATAACTAGCGCAAGAGATGAGCCTTTTTAACTATGGTAACAAGTGGATTAGCTCAGTGCAATCTATTTTTTGAACCTTAAGGATACCTACAGATTATAGCTGTAATATAAATTCTGGTAGGTATATTGAGGGCAGTGTCTTTAGAGAGAATCCACCATGAAAAAACAGCCACATGGACTCAATAAAATACTAGTAATTAAATGCCAGAGGATTGTTGCTAGTGCAGTGATCCCTGATGATTTATTTATTAGCTTTTGGGGGCTACTCCTACGTTGGTTGTATGGGCAACTTGATATATATATATTGACGTGGTATGGTGCCCTCTATGTATAATACCTAACCTTTGTGGATGGACTCTCCTAAGAACTCAGTGGCCTTTGCAAAATTAGGATTTGAAGGACACTTCTGTTAGTTAATGAAGCAAGAAGTTATAAAGGTTAATAATGGGCTTATGGGCTCATATTAGCGTGGTTAAAAAAAAATTTGTTAGAGAATGGGGCACACGCCCCAGGCATGGTCCACGTTAGTGTTGCAGGTTAGTATCTAATCCAAGTATCAGTTGAGGGGTGTGTATTCTGTCAAAGTATCAAGTGAGAAATATGAGTGCAAAAAATTGGTTTGCAAATACCTGTATAGATTTATTCAATACAACTTCGTAAGAAATTATTTAGTGATTTATCAATCATTTTGAACTTATTTGGAAATGTTCAATTGACTTATGGTATCTAATGGTGCAGATCTTGCATGCTGGTGGAAAATTTGGTGGTTCAAGTAGTGGTTACAGTGTCTCAGGTGGACTACATGGTGTTGGCTTATCTGTTGTCAATGCTTTATCTGAGGTGCTTATGTCATGTCCGTTAACTTTATTTTCATTACATTTGTTTGTGTGTGTACAAAATATAGTTTCAATAGTTTGTTCATTTGTGAGGGGATGTTTTGTTTAATTTGAATTTGCATTAAATTTGAATTTTTCCCACGTGCATATAATTATTTTTATTATTTTCAAATTATCAGATCCTAAACATACAAATAATGCATTGTTCTTAGCCTATTTCATTTTACATTTCGTTTGAAAACTTGGGTGGCCAAAAGCCCAAATTAATGTTCATCTACTTTACTCCTGAGTCCTGACTAATTGGGTGAGAAGGTTTCTCAATACTCTAAAGTCTGCTCTATGCTATTTATTCATTTTAAATTGTAAACATGCATTCTGTGGGTTGCAACTAAACCTCTTTTTTATGCTTGCGCCATGTGCCTTGGCTACAAAGTAACAAAACTATTATGTACATTCTAAAGCTTACAAGGACATAACTATTCATCCAGAGTTACTCTGCTTTTTATTCTTTGGACCTATTGTCGGACTAATTGATTGCATTTTCTCTTTGCAACTAGCACAGTATTATATTTTTGCTTTTCAGCATTTTGCATGTTAAGGCTGCTAAATGTATTATTTCAGAACTAAAGTGCTTTCCAGAGCATGTGATCTGTTTGCTCTTCATGTAAGGTTCATCCACTTCTGTTCTAGCTGTCATTACTTCTGATCATCTAATTATGTGATGCATTGGGATACAGACACTAGAAGTTACTGTAATGCGTGATGGGAAGCAATTCCAGCAGAAATATTCCCGTGGGAAGCCTATCACAACTCTAATGTGTCACGATCTTCAAAATAGTGAAAAAGATCAGAAGGGGACTTGCATACATTTTTGGCCTGACAGAGAGGGTCAGTCTTATGATACCTTACACAGCTGCATATTATAATCATGTATCGTATTAGCAACCAATAGTTGTCAATTTAAAGTGAATATGATGTTTTTACTCTTTTGTTGTCTGCTATGCAGTATTTACTGAAATCAAGTTTGATTACAATACTATAGCTGGAAGAATTAGGGAACTTGCTTTTCTCAACCCTGAGGTAATTTCAGCATCAGTGACTCTAGAAGAGTATTAATTTTTTCTAGATTTTGTTTTTGATATGCTGCTTCTGCATATCAAAGAGAAGGTTCCACACATTTCACAATGATTTCATACTAGCAACAGTGGCATGTTTTATGTATCGTACTAGCTAGAACGAATTTTAACCTGATCTGTCATTCTGATCACTTTGAATTACCATAATGTTGAATGTTATGGCTATTCTGTCGAATATTTGTGAAGACAAAGGGGACTTAATTTGCAGAAGGGTACGGCATATGAGTGATTTTCGTCTAATAGTCTGATTTCCTTAAGAAATCTAACTTAGTGACTAATTACTCATAGATCGATATATGGTTCATATCTTCACAAGTTGTGTGCCATGCATATATATTACCTGTTCGTCCATAGAAACTGGCTACGCCGTTTATCTTTCTGTTGTCTAATTAGGTTTGTATGTGCTTATAGTCCACCCTAGTAGTCAAAGCTAGACGTCATGATTGTATTTTCTAGTGTATATGTACTTCTATTCAGCTCTCCAGTCATTATATGTTGAAGCCTGTTTGTCACATTCAAGTAGTAGTACGTCATTAATTAATTATTGTTTGATTTGCAGTTAACTATTACCCTCACGAAAGAGGATGCAGATGTTGAGAGGCATCAATATAATGAATACTGCTATGCAGGGGGGTTGGTAGAGTATGTGAAATGGCTAAATATTGATAAGGTTGGTCTGATTTTGTTTTTTCTCCTATCACTTGTTGCTCATATCTTCATAGTTATTCTTTTTCTTGTCATATCAAACTCAGGGGGTTCAAAGTCAATAATACTGCACCCCCCCCCCCCAACACACACATACACACAAAATAAATTAATAAATAAAAATAAAATAAACATAGAAGGCAAAAGAACAAAAGAACATACGAATCTAGCCATATCTTTTTCTTGTGCAGTTTGCTATCATTTTAATTTCGTTAGCTATATACTCCCATTTTGCATTATGTCAACAGTTATCCTAAAAGCAAAAAATTGTCCTTATTGACTTCTACTTACGCTCAAATTATTACAAATTGAAACCAGGTACAACTGTTAAGATATTAAACACATGCTACCATGGCTGTACATTGCATAGCAAAAGGAAAAACATTTTATGTGAACCATCCTTATCAAATTATGGGGTATTCTAGCAGTTATGCATGAAGTTAGCAGATTGAAGAATTGAATTTATCAGTCTGCCAATTAGTGAATAGCACATTAAGAAAGATATGATGTCGTCACTTACAGCAATGAGTATGTTGTAATGATGTGCCCAAAGTGAGGCCAAAAGCTTAAGACAAATTAATAACTTGGCTTTGCGATAATTTGTAAAATACATATGCTTGCAACAAGGAAGATAAGTCAGAAAAGAACGTGAAATTCTTCTTTCTGTAGGAGTAGTGGCCATCTTGGGTCACCACAAATCCACCCCAAGAGTCATGGCATATCATGCGTACTCTTGATGGTAGAAAACTAGAGTGAAGACCTTCATTATATCTAATCCATGATTTTTTTTTTCCTTTCAATGTTGCTCAATTTGTCTTCTGGAATTGACCTAAAATTTTTGTAAGTTCTTAAAAGTATCCAAAATAATATATTGCCATTTGCATTGGTAAGATTCGATTTTATGGGCCTAGATCGCTAACATACAAGAGGTATTATTTTCCTGGAAGTTCCACATCAAAAGGCTATTTCTAATAGTAGTACCATATTCATTAGTTAATTTGCAACTAACCATATATCCAAACAAGGAAAGAAAAGATTGACAAAGAGAAGAAGGTTGGCTTTAAGGTTGAGGCAGGGTGTAGACTAGGCATCTACAACAACTAGCTAAATTGGGTACAATTGAATAACATGTGCAACCTTCTCCAACCTTGTGATCCATCCATCCATTTATAAATTCTTCTCTTAAAACCTTCAATTTTCCATCTTAGAACCAGCAGTTGGCCATGATAAACTGAACGAAATCCCCACTTTTGCCCTCATATTATGAAGTAACTAATTGAACCTTGTTTGCCCTTCTGCTTCGACATTGCCTTTTATATCTAAAACGTGTTCATCCATGTTGTGCCCAACAATTAACTGAATTCTTATTGCATCGTGATTATTTTGTCTTACATAAACCATTAGATAATGGCAATTAATTAATGCTTTACTTAACCCTGACTGATTATTCTCTGATACAGAATCCACTTCATGACATCTTGGGTTTTAGAAAAGAAGCAGATGGAATCTCAGTTGATGTAGCTCTGCAGTGGTAAAACATTGAACTCTTACCTCCATAACTTAGGTTGTACCCAACATGCTTGTAGATGTCCTTTTTGAGATACGAAGTACCAGTAGATATTGATACACAAAATGGATATGACATATTCAGGGTTAAATTTGAATCACAAGTTTCTTCTCAAAGTTAATGTGACATATGCATATCAGTCCAAACTAGACTTTACTTTTGAACTTGTGCAGGTGTTCTGATGCATACTCAGACACATTGCTCGGATATGCTAACAGCATAAGGACAGTCGATGGTGGTACTCACATAGATGGTGTGAAAGCTTCACTAACCAGAACTCTCAACAGCCTTGGAAAAAAGTCAAAGATAATTAAGGCAAGACGAATTTAGATTGTCTTATTTACATTTTTTTTCCTTTGTGTGTCGGTTAATTTTAATTTCTTCATTTTGTGATTTTGATCAAGGTACATCGGTTGTGATCATAACACTATTTCAGTTTGTGATTTCATGCCTTTTTGGGGGTTGTCACTATTATAAGTGCTTTGGTTAGCGTTAACAAGCCTATGTCCTCACAGGATAAAGATACAAGTTTAAGTGGTGAACATGTAAGGGAAGGATTAACATGTGTAATATCAGTTAAAGTTCCAAATCCAGAATTTGAAGGACAAACAAAGGTATCTTTTCAAGTCTATTTTTATCAACATGGGGTTTCTGCTATACATACTTTATTCGTTAATATTGTATGTTATCCGTTGTTTATATTTCTTAAAAGACAAGGTTGGGAAATCCCGAAGTGCGAAAGGTGGTAGATCAATTTATTCAGGAATGTCTTACTGAATACTTGGAGATGCATCCCAATGTTCTAGATTCAATCCTTTCCAAGTCTCTCAATGCTCTTAAGGTACTGCTATTTCTGATCATGAAATTTTATGTTTTCGTATGTTTGCCTTGTATGCACTTGCATTTGTATATTATGCTTCTTAAAATGGGCTATTTCTTTTGTGCTATTTAGGCAGCTCTAGCTGCGAAGAGGGCAAGGGAATTGGTGAGACAAAAGAGTGTTTTGAGATCCTCATCTCTTCCTGGAAAGCTGGCTGATTGTTCTGCCACAAATCCTGAAGATTCTGGTAAGCCTAATATACTTTTATGAAACTTATCAATTTGATTTTTTGAAGTGACTGGTCAAGTGGAGCTTCCATCATGAACAGTTATAGTAGTTTAGGTACTTGGTAAAGGTTTGCAGATATTAACAATTGAAATTTTACTCATCAGATCATTGAATTTGTAATTTATTCATTATGAGGAGTTTTTCAGTAGATTGTTGAACAGTGTTCATATTCACCACCTACTACGAAGTTAACTGGATTATGCTAGATGTCGTAAGATGATCCATTTTGAACTAAGAAAGTTTTGGGTTCTAAATTATAGAATGTGCCTCCAGGTCAGACACATGATATTTCTAAATCGGTTTAAACATGTTGAAATATTCTCCTTTGGATGCAATACTTTAGCTAGTTCATGTGCTATCTTGAAGTGAAATAATCATGCTTTTGTGAATCTCTCTTGCTTTTAGTATTAGCTTTCTCTCATTCAAGAGATCGATAAGCCTGTCACTTATTTATTAGGACCTAGTGTGTGTTATTTGCTGAAGGTTTTCTTCAGCTGGATACCCTTCATTTTAGTAAAAGCACAAGTCCGAGTGTGATTTTTTCTTTGAAATTTGCAGAAATATTTATAGTTGAAGGAGATTCAGCAGGTGGAAGTACAAAACAAGGCCGCGATAGGCGCTTTCAGGTTAAAATATACTTTGAAATATGGTTGTCAGCTGATATTGCTAATATCCATTCAAATCCGTTTTTTTTTGGGTCATCTAAAAGAGTGATTGATGGTTGAACATTTGGGACTTCATTTTATGTCCATATCACATTTAATCTGCAATCCCTATATATTGTGTTGTTTGAATAGCTGCACCTTTAAAGAATTCACATTAAAATTGGATTTATCTCAAACATTCAAGTTTTTGTGGCTGAAATTTTTCTTTAAGTGAATCGGCAATCCAGGTTTTCACTCCGAGTTTATTTTTGAAATGCAAAGTTAATGCAATAGACTAACAGGAATCAAAAGATTTGCCGTCATTTGAAAAAGATTTGAAAATTTAATTTTTCGAAATAGCGGGACATTTGTGCAATGAATGCTGCCTTCTTTGTGTATTCAAAATTTAAACTTTCTAGTTGAAGGCCATGTAGGACTATCAGTAATTGTGGTATGACTACTTAAATGCAAATCTGGATATTTGTTTGACTTGTACTAATCAGGCTAATTTCTTACAAGAAGGAATAGATCTGGAAGTCATGTGGAACTGAGAGATTTAATGCAGGAGATACTAGTCTTTTTTTTTCTTTTTGTTTTTTGGCTTGCCTGAAATCATATGATGTGTGTACTGAAGGTTATAATGTTGAAGTCAATGATAGTTAGGACTGAAACTGTTTGCTGCCTTTTGGTGCAGGCTGTTCTTCCATTGAGAGGTAAGATTTTGAATGTTGAAAGAAGAGATGAGGCTGCTATGTACAAGAACGAAGAGATCCAGAATCTTATTCTTGCTCTAGGACTTGGAGTAAAGGTTAATACATAATACGCTAGCTTCCTTAATTGAACTGCACAGTTTACTTTATATTCTCTTTTTGTTTCAGGGGGAGGATTTCAATAAGGAGAATCTCCGTTATCATAAAATCATAATCTTAACAGATGCTGATGTTGATGGGGCTCACATTCGTACGCTTTTATTGACCTTTTTCTATAGATACCAGGTATCTAGTGGCACACATCATATGTGATGTCATGGCTTATTGTGCAAGAAATTTTCTCAGGTATTTTATTAAAAATCTGAGATTATAATTCAGACTTCTGCCTATGTTTGCAGAGAGCTTTATTTGATAAAGGCTACATTTATGTTGGTGTTCCACCCTTGTACAAGGTCAGCCTCATATGACAAGGTTAAACTATTTATACTAATTATATCATTGGTTTCTCTTTTTCATTTAGTATCTTTTCCTGAATATGTAAGGTTGAGAGGGGAAAGCAAGCACTCTATTGCTACAGTGAAGAAGAACTCAAACAACTTCAGAGTTCATTCCCGTCAAATGCATCATACAACATTCAAAGATTTAAAGGTAAAATCAGGAAATTGATAGATATTGTTCCTTAACAAGTAACAAGACGTCAATTCACCAGGATTTGGCCCTGTCTGATATGGATCAACTATACATTTACAAGAACTGTGTCTTTTTTTGCGTAATTTTTTCCATATAATGTGCTTGAGTGTTGTAGATTTGAATTGGGTGCAACAGCTCTGGTATTTCTAGACACATCTTTGTTTTTAGTAATACGGTTTTTGTTGAACTGTAATAGCAGTCTTCAGAAAATTAATTGGCCAACAGATTGGAAAGTTTCGGTGGTTTATGTTAAGTTTTGGAAATTTTGGACTGTATTTGGTTTGTCTTTCTTGATGGCTTGGTTGTCAGTAGAGTAGGAGTGATGCATTACTCATGTTATACTTGCCTTTAAGTTTCTTCAAAGAAAATCTTGAATTTGTTGAACATTCCTTAAAAGATTACAAGTTTCTGGTCCTTGAGAAATAATCATATTATTATGACGTACGTATTTTCTCCCTTTAACTCTTGAATTACTCGTTGAACTAGCTCACATCTTTTAATAAGATTCGTTCTATGTTTGAGTCCCTTCTTATTTCCCTTTTTTCCTGTGTTGTCTGCTATCTATATAATCATGATATATATATGTGCATGAATATGGATGGAAATACAGGCTTGGGTGAAATGATGCCGTTACAACTATGGGAGACAACCCTGGATCCAGAGACAAGACTGCTAAAGCAGTTGGTGGTCGAGGATGCAGCTGAAGCAAATGTTGTTTTCTCCTCGCTAATGGGTGCTCGGGTAAGCATATCGAAGATGATAAAGGCCGTTTGAAACTACCATGTTAAATTTGTTGAGACGAGAGTAATTAGAAACTACTCACGGCTTCCATAATTATACCTCCAACACCTCTGTACTAAATATGTCCTTTCCAGGTGGATGTTCGAAAACAACTAATAAAGAACTCAGCAAGAATGATGAGCCTTGAGCAGCTGGACATATGAGTGCTCTATTCTGTTGCTGGAAAGCAAGATAATCTACATCCGGAATATCTAAAATTTTCTCTGTACAGAATAGCATAGGGCAAATGTAAACTAATAGAAGCTCTCCGATGGTGAACTGGAAGCTTTTGACTGCATTTATTTGCTGAACCATCCACTTGTACTCCATTACAATATCGTGCAAAAGGGGTTCTTTGTAGTGTAGATGAACCTTAACAAAACTCATTTTCCTTTAAATCAAATGAAGTTTTTATATGCGTCTGTTTCTAATATTTTGCTGTGTTACGGAGTATTAGTTAAGCTGCAGGTCATATTAGTAATGTTGTGGCCAATACAAAATGGAGTTTAATGTACACATGGGAAAATTTTGTTTTTATAACTACAAATGATATTCCCAATTGGATTTAACTTCAGATCCTCTGTCTTCATGGATAATTTTACCTCAACCAACAGTTTACCCAATTCGAGCACTCACCTTCGCAACCCATGTCTGTTGCCCACATCTGAGAACCAGTATGTTTTAACTGTTCAAGTGATGGGAAGAAATGCAAGTATCAAATCAATGTGATGTTATTAGGTAAAATGATTATATGTCATAATAATTTGAGTGATAGTTATGCGTGCCAAATCTATTTTAGTCATATTAACTTAAAACAAAATTATGTTGCACATATTTAATTTTATGTTATACATGTTTGTCCCTTGTTGTTCTTGGTTTTTCATTCTCTCCAAAATCATATTTCAAATTTTAAAATGGGCTACACATAAGATTTTAGGCTAAAAATCTTATCGGTCAGTTTAGTCTTTTGAAAATAGGATCATCTAATTTGAGTATGCTTAAACTCTTCCCATTTATGTTATCATATTATTATGTTATTATCTGATATCTTATGTTATTATTCACGTTGTAATTTTGTTAAATAGATAGTAACATTGTGCATGTTAACATAAACTCAATGGGAAGAGTTGGAAAATAATTATATTTCACGAGAATATTTTTTTATCAAATTATATCGATCGGGAAAAAGCCTAAAAACTTAAAAGTTTTGTAATCTCACATAATAGTTTACTAAAAAAATTAGAACACGTTTGAGCATATTCCCACCTAACATTTTCCCATAATTTATAGGAAAAAAGAGGAATAAACTATATTGTGACAGTGGCGTATAATTGGTAAATAAGAGTTGGCACACTTGAATACAAAGTCATTAAGTAAGAATCGTTTTCCTCTGTTTAGGGGCTCAGAAAGTATGGGTGCCTCTTAAAAGAAAATTGATTTAATAATATGAGGAGAGGGTTTAAAATTTACCTGTAGGATAATTAGATCCATATTCCTGTATAAAACTGTTCTAATTGTATACAATATACTATTAAAAATATATTTTAGACACTTAAAGTAATATAGATTAATAGTAGCACACCTATCACTATACCTGCAATGTTATATAAATAAAAATTTAGCAAAAAGCATAGAAACAGAGTGGTATCGGAGTTGAAGAATAAGAGTTATAAAAGTGTGAGAAATATTGAACAGAAGAAGGTGAAAAAAAAATATTCAGAGAAAGTGGGTTAAAAATACAGTATATTGAGAAAAGTTAAGTATAAATAACCAAATTAAGTGATATGTTGTCCATTTATATATATGAGCGCTCATATATACACCACACTTTATATCCACGCTAAAAATATATACGTGATTTTTTTAAGTTTTTTGTTAAATTCAACCGTACTAATAAAAAAAGTATTTACATTTTCATATATTTTAATGATGTACAACATCATTATTATAAACAAACAAAATAAGATGGTCACATGCATTTTTATTTTGCATATTTATAATAATGATGCTGTACATCACAAAAATGTATGAAAATTTAAAAACTCCTTATTTTTTTATGTTCTTTTCATCCGTATAGTTGAATTTAACAAAAACATGTAAGAAAATATGTGTGTTTTTAGTGTAGATATAAGTGATTCGTACCTTGGAATTTTTATATATACATATTGTGAGCCCCTCTTACTGATAATTTAAGATTGTATATAAGCAGTGCACACACACTTCATACATGCATATACATGCATTTAACTTGAAAGTTTATGTGTTGTTGTGTGATAAGAATATATGTCAGTATCATGTAATGTGCATTAAATATTTTTTGTCGGGCCTATCTCCCTGTTGTTTTTTTCATCAGATAATTATTCTTTACTGCTATTTTCTTTATCGACAGATAATTACCCTATGCTATTGTTTCCTTTATCAGTAGATAATTATCCCTTACTACTATTTGCTTAATTGGCAGATAATTATCTGCTGTTGTTTCCTTTATCAGTGGATAATTATCCCTTACTACTATTTGCTTAATCGGCAGATAATTATCCTCTACTGCTATTTCCTTCGTCAGTAAATAATTGTCCCATATTGCTATTTACTTCATCGGCAGATAATTATCCTTTGCTACTATTTGCTTCATCGGTGGATAATTATTCTTCAGAGGATAATTCTCGGCAGATAATTATCCTCTACTGTTATTTCCTTCGTCGGTAAATAATTGTCTCATATTGCTATTTACTTATAATTATCCTTTGCTACTATTTGCTTAATCAGTGGATAATTATTCTTCAGAGGATAATTCTTATACCTCATTGGTAAATTTTCATAAGTGGCCGTGCTAATAGCCAACTTTGATTTCTATTCTATTAAATAGGTGGGACTCAGCTATACAAATACTACTTCATCTTCTCTTCCTCCTCACTTGCATGAGTAGAGCACTCATCATAGCTTTTCATTCTCTACAAATTCGTGATCTATGTTTTTGATTCCATCAGGTTTGAGCTTCTTGAGGTAGGATGGTTATATTATGTTAACCTATTTTTTGACATGATTGAGCTTATATGTCCATTTCACACATGTCTTAGTAGTTGAAGTTACTAAGACATGAAATACCACTTTTTTGACATGATTGAAGTTACACCTTACTTGTCAAGACTTACTCGCTATTTTTTCAGTGTGAGTCTTTTGTAAGGGTGCCTAGACCACGGTACCCACAATTCAGGAGTATACCAATGGGATACATCAGACTGTGTATTGTCCGATCTTCACACTGATCAAAGGATGGTTAAGCTCTTGTTTGATAAGAATCGATAAGAGATAGAGCTATGATTCTTTGGATACCGACGAGTATAGATCCCACCCGAAATTCCTGGTCCCACGTCTTGTTGGTACATTTCGTGTTATGCTTGACATATAAAGAGGATTGCCTACTTTAGCAAACCGGAGATGTATCTTGGTATAGCAAAGATATGACCATCTCTTCCTCGTGAGTGCCTAACGGTCCTGTTATGTGCTAAGTGTATGGTAGTCAACTCTTACTACATGGCTCATATACTCGTACTCATGAATGATCAACTTGTCGTACATCATTTTTATTATGTTTTCATGGCACATTCTGACTTGCATCATATTATATTAAACCTACTTAGCTTTTGTGTTAATGTCAACATTGTCCATTTTCATGTAGGTTGAAGTGTTAGGCTTGAGTTCATCCAACTCGTGCGGGATAGTTTGAGTTCTGACTTTAAGGTGTAGTCTTATTTTATTAGTTCATTGTGTATAGACTTTTGAGTTGATTGTGTTTGGCCGAGTCGAGGTAACTTGAGTTTTGCCTTTAAGATGTAGTCTTGTTTTATTAGTTCATTGCGTATAAACTTTTGAGTTGGTTGTATTTGGTCGAGTCGACCTAGGCTTGTATTATTTAGTTATCTTTTTTTTATAAACTTTTGACATGTATACTAAGTTGTTTCTGCTTAACAAGGACTTCCTCAATGTTTTAACTTGCTTTGATTTGCAAAAATCTTGTATCGACAGTATGTTTTATCCGGATGCCGAACTCATTCTTATTTGCATCTCGAATTGGGATCGGGTTAGGGTGTGACACGTATATATATATATATATCTATATATCGGGTTTGGGTATGAGACATATATATCTATCTATATAAAGTAATTGATCCAAGCATATATATATAGTATGCAATGCTTAATCCCATAAAAACACCAACCAACTAAACCATGGCCCAAAGGTCAGCTTTCAGTCACTCGGCAATAAGCCAATGAGAGAGAATATACCTCGAAGTGTCCGAATCAGTTTTACAAGAAACAGTTTCGTAAGTCGTGACAACCAATAATTAAGAAAATGAGATGAACCCATCAAACGTTTGATTTTCAGGTGCAGCTTATTTCACTCATTCTCCTTTCCTAAAGGTAAATTCTCTTCACTACCACTACATAAATTCTCACTTTTCACCTTTCAATCTTCAAACTTAAAAGGAAAGGACAGATCATAAAGGTGATTAAGCTTTGATTTCATTTTTCGTTTCCTTGCTCTGCAATTAGAGAGGCAGCCATAAATGAAGTTAATGGGTATTCATAGCAAGTTTACAATATATTATTCTATGTTACTTTATGGGGTTTGTCCAATTAAGAGGTTCTTGAACAATTATGAAAGGTGAGCAACCTCGAGCATCTTCTTTCTGTGGTTTTCAATTTGATGCAAGAAGTCTGTTTGAATGTCTGAATCATGCTTTAGGGACTGAAGTTTTTATGCAGAATCTTCAACCTAAATTATTGGTATTATTGGCTGTTAATCATGATGTAAAAGACCGTCTTTCTTCTCGACAGGAAGCAAATTTTCCTAAAGAGTTTGCCGAAGTGGAATGTTCAATTAGTTGTTAACCACTCCCGTCCTTCCAAAATTATAGATATATTGGTCCTCGTATTAGTTTATTTTGTGGAATCCTAGGATTCAACTTTGGTTTGAATTTGTTTGGTTTTAGCACAAAAGTTATTTTTTTCAAGATAATTACTGTCATTTGAAAATTTTAATTTTCTATACCAAAGGTTGAATCTTGGGGTTGTTCATAGATATATTAATATTGATGTTGGGGTTAGTATTGTTGTTGGAATTAGAGCGGATAAAAAAGTCGTCTGGTTATGTTCTTATATATTTACAATTTAAATGGTCTTTGGCATTGAGTTACTTTAGCTGTACTTAAATATCAGTATCCGACACAATCAATTGAGCATTCCTTTGAGCTTCCGGGTAATCACTAAGTACAATCGTAAGCCCTCAAATAGGTTTGATAGGTTTGTGATATGTCCTGACCTTAGACCGGAGCCTCCTCAACCTAAACTTTAAATTTTTGTTGACCAAAAAAAATAGAGAATACTATGTATGGTACTAGTGTTATCTATATTGCACTTCTCATTGCTGCTTTTCGTACATGTCAATTTTTTAGATTGAAAGCTTTTGAAAGAGTTCTTAATAAAACAAAAAACCGTGGTACCAAACAGGTATATAGCTAATGACTTGTACTTTTTAATTTTAGTCGGAGTAAAGAAAGATTGTATTGAAAAGATTATTTTGAATGTACAAAAAATAATGATCGACACAAAAAATAGAACATCCGGCTACCGCATAGAAGAAACAGGAGTACCCGGAATCTTAAAACAGTTTACATTTATGCTCTTTTGGTTAGTTTAGAGAATATTGTATTCCCTAAGTTTTTCTAGAAATGTCTCCCCAATGAGTGAGCCATCCTTAACAAAAATTGCAGGATAGCCAATTTGAGCTTCTATCCATACTTCTGAACCTTGTTTTGTGTATAGATTTCCTGTCCAAATATGTTTCCATGGACAACATTCTCCTAACGGAAAATAGGCCTTAACATCCTTCTTGCCTTTGTCAAGAACAGGCACTACTAGAATCTCCGTACCAACAAGAAATTGTTCATAGGTCAAGCTATGCACATGATCATCATCTGGGTAGTGGAGAAATAGGTGGCGGCAAACTGGGAGGCCTTTCTGTGATGCTTCCTGATACATGAACATGCAAATTTAAAGCAGGTATGGAGAAAATAATACTTCCTTAGTATGAGATATGAGAACACTTGGTTATTTTTTGCAAAGACAAGAGATCACATATTTTGTAACTGACCGAGTAATTCTTTTTATCATAACGTGCACTGCAGGCTTAGTAGTTCAAGAATATATTAAAGAAATAGAATATCGTTAAGTTCATGCATTACCTTTATCAGTTGTATCCTGTAAAACTTCCAAGCTTTGTATACCTTTGCTAAACGTGCAAAATGCGATAAAGTTTTGGGGTTCGAGTAAAACTGGCTGTTGCAAGATGGCTTGTTCCCCTAAGAAAAAAACAATTGCCAATAAATCACACAACTTGTTCAATTTGTCCAAAGTAAATTTCATGAAGAAGTGATATATCAATGTGTGTGTGCTCAGACTAGATACGTTTAACAATTTATATATGTTGTGTTAAATCCTTTGATGATTGTTAATGTGATGGTTTGAATCTTAGTATAGTGTTGCTTATCAGTCACACATAGTAATGTATCTGAAATCAGGTTTTATAAATTACCATAATGGTAGACATTTCAATTCATAAAGCTGTGTTTAGTTTTAAAGGCTCATAGTAGCCTTCATCTATTCCACAGTAACTGATTCTTGGTATTCCAAAATTATATATTTTCAGGTTGCAGGCAAATAACTTACTTCATGGGTACGAAATACGGTGGTGAAAGCATTTAGTTCCATCCATCGGAATAGCAACTCCTCGCTTCTTTGATACTTCAAGAATGGTAAGTTTACTGCACAGTAGCCTCCAATATCACTATGGTTAAAAGCATAGCCAGATATCCCACTACTCAGCAAACCAATGACAGAGCTTTTTATCCCATCATTAGCTTGCCAACTTACCATTTGGTCCCCTTCCCAAAACAACATAGCCCATTTAGGACTGTTTCTAAAACCAGCTCTCATAAAGAAAACTAAGGCCTCCTCTGGATCTTCCTTGTCCTTACCCATGCGTGCACTTTTCCATTCTTCCACGAACTCATAGTTTATTTTCGCCCATAGCTCTGGGTATCTATTATGGGCAGAGATAGGATCTTCACCTGAACGAACAGCGATATGGCCTTAAAATTAGGTTTCCTGAATTTTTTTATCATAATGTCAAACAAAATTCTTTTGCTTGTGATACGATATGTTGAAGAAGGAAAGCTATATATGCAGTGTGTAGGAAACTTCTTGCGGAGATCTTGATCGGTGCAAGCGAACATGATGTTTGGGAAAAAAAAGTGCCTATTAAAATCATGGTGTACTTAGATTTGCTGTCTTGTTGTTTTACTTCCACAATATTACAGAAATCATGGTAAATGTATGATAGATATTAGGATAATTCATCATAGATGATCTTTTTCATTATTTACTTTCTAGATAAATATTAATTTCAGATTTTTACAAGATACGTGTGTATCTGTGGATCAGCGGTCAATAAACCCTAATTAGAGAAAAAAGGTTAAATAATAATGAAATAGAAAGATGATGAAATCTAATTATACTATCAACATCAATAAAACCTTAAAACCAAACTCGCTGGGATCAGCGGTTGATGAGCTCATATAAAAGGGTCAAAAGAGAAAAAAGAAAGAAAAATACTGAAGTTTTAAAATTGAAAGATTAATGATGTTACAAATGCGTACAATAAAAGGAGTTAATAGCAAAAACTCTACCTTCCAGAATACTAATAGCTTTCTTACGCTCCTGTTAACACAAGTCACTCATTAATCTAGCCTCCCAATTCCAACAAATCTTGGTTTACAACCTTGCCGAAATAGCTCTGGGCCAACTTCTTCCTTCTATTTTATTTCTTAGAAAGTAAAAATAACATAAAAGGAAATAATCACCTTAAAATTATTTAAGAATATATAAAAAAATAATATTACTGGTAAAAGTATATATAAAATTAAGAAGAGCTAACACCAGGATTCTACCCCTCCAAAAGCTAATAGCTCCACTGAGTCCTATCACAGAGCATACCAGTGTACATCCCACTTTAGCAAATATCTTTGTATTACTTTCCCTTAATTAATGTTCCAGAAAATCAGCTGGTTTAAAATTTTTGTTTTATCTTGGTGTTTCAGAAGTCTCCAACATACATTTTTTTGGATAAATTTTGCCATCAGTAACTTATAAGAAAGAGATTAGTAATGGAAATACCAGAAAACTAGTTCCTCTATTGTACAATCTGTTAGTACTGGTTGTCAACTTTATACTCTTGGCGGTGTAAGTGCTGTAATATAATCTTTACTCTGATCTTTGTAGCATTATCAAAAAGTCGACACATTGAAGAAAGCAGTCTGCATATCAAACCTGAATAAAGGCAGGCATCCACCGGAAGGCCTTCACCAAAATCAGCCATCCATCCCCTGACTCCATCATCAACCATGTCCTGTAAAACCTGCTTAAACCATGTTGCTGTATGTGGGTGTGACAAGTCCAACATTCCTACGTCAAAGGCTGTGTTGGGAACCATGTAAGGTTTTCCATTACTGTCTTTCACTAAGATGTCCAACTTCTTTGCCTCCTCAAAGTGATTTCTTCTTATATTTGTCTTCCCTTCCATCTGTTGTTACAAGAAACATAATCACGTGTTCTAATCATCAGTTGTCAGTGTTTGGTCAAGTGTTACATGTATAGCTAAGGAGTTTGTCCAAAATTATTCTGGATATATACCGGAGCTAGACAAGGATTGCAGTATGTCATCACTTTGATATTCTCAGCAGTTAGATCTTTAGTTAGTTTTTTCCATCCTCTATATCTTGTGTTGTCCACTTCCCAGTTCCACCAAAGTTGAGATCCGATCACAGTTTCCCTTTGGCCGACCCAATCCTGGACAGTTACAATTGGAGAGAGATTATCAGTATACAGATGGATAATTTGAACATAATTTTCACTTTAATGAAAGAAGATAAAATCCTAGTTTATAAAAATCAAATCCCATATCGCAAATGTTATATCAAATTTAGAAACATGAAAATTTACCCCTCCCACAATATGGTTACCCAACACCCTATACTCTCTACCCTCCCATACCCCAACGTACCTTACCCAACACCATCTATACCCTACTCAACTTCCCTTACCCCCTGTGCCTGCCAGGTATAGAGGTGGATTATGGTATGTAGGGTAGGGGCATGGTACAGTATGATTGCATTTTTGTGTACCGACTAGATATCAAGATTTCTATATGTTAATGGGAAAGGGAAAACAATTTTACCAGAAGTACATTGGTATGCTTTTCTATATTAGAAAAACCTGTACCTGCAACCAAAGTGCTGAAACAGGGACATTATATGTTTTCAGTTGATCCCAAACACGGCGAACAGTATCTGTGCCACCTTGCATTCCCACCACAGCACCTGAAATTATCCAACCAGGAAGCTCCGGAGGTCTTCCTATGGTTTCTGTAAAGCATTCAATGAGCTCAGAAGGTGAGTTGCCATTCAGTATTCTACCTTCAATGGAATCACCATATATCTGCCAATAACCATAATTGCGGTAGCTGATGTTAGTTTGAATACCTGTAAATCCCAAACCTGTAATCCAAGCACAAAATATATAGTTCTTTTATTTTATTTCTCTTTCCATAGATATTAAGGCCCTCATGTGCATATTCACAAAATTCTAAAAATAAAATACATTTTTATTGTAGTTATGTTAATCTTCACCTCAAACAAAGTACCATGTTACTGTTTCTAGACAGCGATATTGCAATTGCAAATTCAGTACTCTAACTGTAATTATAACAATGACCATTTGATAACACTAATATGCAAAGCATTACCTGTATCTGAACTCTGTCATGCCTTGTTAGATCAAACACTGAATAATTGTAACCTTCAAGGTAAAGTGACCTCATCTTCGATGTCATATAGAATGGAGAAGGAGCATAAGTTGTACTCCAATCACCACCAGACCTGCACTAGTTATTCGAAGTACTGAAAACTTGCATGTGCGCGCACGCACGCACACACACACACACAGATATTGTAGTTCAAGGCCTTGGATAGTTGTGTACCTGTAACTAACCAAATTAGCTGCGAATGTGATAGGTTGGTCTCCTCTGCCAATCCCCTGCTCTTGAACAAAGATGGGCACCCTTTTTCCTTTGAAGTTCATGTGAGAAAATTGTTCTCCAAAACCATAAAATCTCTCATTTTTTTCACTCGAGTACGTTAAGCAAACTCTACTAAACTCTGTTGGCCTGGCAGCCTTAACCACCATATTTTCCTCTACTGAAGTTACAGTAGCATATCCTTTTCTCCTTACAAACAATCTTGACCTGAGTTTCCGAATTCGACCCAGCTTCCGGCCACAACACTTGTACATTTTCGGTGAAACTCTTTCCTGAAATGGAAAATTGGATTTTCCAATTCTCAGTTCAAATCCAATTTGATTGCTATTTTTCTGGTCAAACAGAAGCCAATACTTTGCACTTGTCGAAGGTTCTCTTTCCAGAAAGTGAAAGTTTTCTTCAACCCCACTAGAAACTAACCGTTTCTTCCTTTTCTTGACGGTAAAAATCCTACCTTTTATTAGCAAAGCAGGGAATTGGGTGTTCTTGAACTCGTTTTTGTCATTCAATCCAGAAACCCTAGTTGGGAATTCTTGATCTTTTTCTTCTTTCCATAAGTCCGACTCATTTATCACCCTTATATCCTCAACTGTTTGATAATTACATACAGACTGCACATTCTTGTCCTTGATGACAAATGATCCTCTGCTTTCCTCAACCTCTGTTTCAGCCAATGCTGCAGATACAAAGGCTTGTCCCGGAATGGTAGACCAAAGGTGTCTTGTGGGTTGAGATTGATGAGAAATTGAGAGGGACCCACCATTCTTGGACACCCATGTTAACAGAAAATTCTGGCCAACAGGAAAGATCTGGTGGGAAGGGATTGTTTGGGTGAAGAACAGGGCTCCATGAATGAAAGGAAGAGATTTTGAATTAGAAGGGAATGGATTGTTGAGATGTTTATGGTGTTTCTTGCTAATAGTAAGGGCTGCCATGTTTGAGTTGCAGAGACATGGGATTGATCTAGTATATATATAGTGGTAGGCTAGTTGTTGTTTGGCCCTTTCAAAGGGGAATGCGAATGGCATGATTATTAGAATAGAATCAGCGCAAGAATAGTCTAGAATGAAAATCAACATTCCCTATTTGTTTAATTTTTAATTGTTTTTTGGTTTGACATAGAGATATGTATGAGGACGTGTTTGGACCAGTTTCATATTTCTTTCATTCAGTTTTACATGCATTTCTTAAATTTGTTTTGCTCGCCTTGCTTATTTAAAAAATGTAGCATTAGAAATTTACTCCCTCTTTTAGTCTTTTTTTTTTTCGGAGATATGTATGATTATAAATTTAGAATTACTGGCACCAAAAATATATTTTTAAGATATTAGGAATTGTAATTAGTAATTATAAAAAAAGGTATATTTCTTGGGAGTATTATTTATTATATTTATGGTGGAAAATGTAGTCAAAGATTACATATATTAGCGCGTTATTTGCAATAATTAGGTGATTTGTGAATATGGAATTCAGAGAATGTCTCTTCCACTTCAGCAAAGTTGCAAAAAGTTGACTATCATCTTTGATCCTATCCTACCCCATATAAAGTTCTTTTAGACTTATAGGAATAATTAAAAGCCATCTCACAAGGCAAAGGATTGTCATATTTCTAAGATTTCACCTCTTTTTTCCTGATACAATAGTTGTTCTTAACATTAATAATAATAAATTAATGTTTGAGACATTTAAAAAGCAATATCCATTATCATATGCATGTGTTTTTTTTTTTAGGCTAAGAAAATTGGTATTTTGTATGACTAATGTGTGTACACTTTTAACCGTGACTCCTATGACAGTGCGATGCAGTTCAAAGTAATGACTTATTCTTTCACCGTTTAGGTTCGCATACAAGAAAAAAAACACCGATAGAGACATTAAATATAAATTGACGTAGCTAAACTTATAATATGTAAATTCTATTGAATTCATATTTTAAAAATTAATAATTTTAAATTTATTATGTATATTTATTTGTGTAATTTGTTGGTATCATTAGTATTATTGAAATTATATATTCCAAAGACAGAATTCAAGCGATGAGGATAAGTGATTAGTTAAATAATATAAATGCTATTTAATGTAATTATGATGTCAAAAATGAAGATATTTATATTTTTCAATATTAGTACTAACTTAATTTATCCAAATGAATTTGTATTATAGATTTGTAGTATTTGCGGGTGCATCTGGACAGAATTGGAGTCCGCATTATGCATGTGACGTAATACTGGCGACTACTCCCTCAGGATCCATATCTCGTCCCCAGTTTTGAAGATTAAAAAAATAGATTTTCAAATTTAGATCATATTACAAGAGTTTGTCATTAATCATTATTAATTAACTATACAATTATATAGTGAAAAATAATACATTCTAAGTAATTACTATTTCAGCACATAAATTTAATATTTACACATACATGTCTCATATGTACAATTTAGTGCACGTTTTTCAGGACTTATACATGTAAATAATTAATTATCATATTGGAATATCAATTTTCAACATTTATTAGTGATATTTAATAATTGATTATCTAATCTTATTTACTAGTTTATAAACTCATGCACAACACTGGTAAATATTTTAATGTGTAATATTATTAATTATCTAACTGTGATAAAATTAGTAAACTTGAATAATTTAACTCATTAAAAGTTTAAAAATTACTTAAGAAATTTATTATTTCCTTAATATATTAAAATTTAATAATAGTACTTATATAATTTTTTTTTTCTTTTGCAATTTTGTAGTTTTATGTGAACTTCAAAATTACAAATTGACTTGATTTTATTATTTTTTTTAAAATCAGCTTTGATAAGAATTGTAATAAACACAATATCTTAAATCGACTCAACAAAGTTTTCATAAAAATTAAAAATATATTCTAAATTTGACTTGTGACTTAGCGAGCTAACTCAATAATAAATTTACTAAGTCATTTTTGTATTTTTGAAAATTATCTCAAACTTTGTAATAATATGTCAGAAAGAATAAATTTATTTATTTACACACAAAAGTGAAAGATAATATATCCGAGAGATGATATTTGGACAAGAAAAATATCCTCAACGTTTCGAAAGCATTGCTCTAATTATCCTTACCTGTACACAACTAATTACTAAATAAAAAGAAAGAACACCCTAAGCTATATTAGAAATATATTGTATATTGAATGAATATCCTACTAATCTCCTGTACTCTGATTATCTAAGTAATTAATTGTAGTTCTCTGCCTTACGGCAGCTAATTGCACTTAAAAGAAGAAGAAAAAACTCTTTAACTTCTTTTATTCTGGAGTGAGAGATGAATCTAACCATGATTTGAGTACATATGTCCACTTCAATGATAAGGTGAGATGAGCTGAACAAAGAAAGAAAAAAATATATAAAATAAAAAATTATAAAACCATAATAGATTATCTTGCCTTAAATAGGTTTAGCTGTCTCAATTTATCTAATCTTTAATTGATATTCTCTTGATCATTCAAATAATCAAAGGCAAAAAATCATACCCTATTATATTCTTTTCGAATCAACAACAGATACAGCCAACATATGTCAAAAACAATAACGGCACCAAAGTTTTGTCGTCCTCTATTAATCATTGGCTCCTTTTAATTATTTATTTTATTAATTTCAAGATATACACTTCATGCGTGATCATCTGAAAATGGTGTTGCTTCAGCACATAGAACACGAATGAATAATATTTTGATACCACATGGATGCATATACAAAAGCTGTTGCTTGTGCTTCTGGGGCAATGGCATGCAGATTCATAAATCTGAATATCCCTTGTATCTCCGGCTAGGTTCTTCCGTTTGGATTCACTTGCCCTTTTTTGCACGAAAGATTCATACTCCACTTCTAATCGAATAGATATTTGGTTGGTCTCACTGCTTATTAATTACCTTCTCTAAAAAATAAAAAAGTCAAGTTTTTGTTAGAAAATGGAGATTTTAGGATCTAAGTAAATAGGATTCTAATGATGTTTTCTGCAGAAATTTAACACGGATTATCATTTTTTGTATTTTAGACATTTTTTTAGTGAAATTCATAGATAAATTATTATAAAATAACTTCCAAGAAGTGGTTAAACTTAGACCGTATATATTTGATCTATTATAGTGTATTTATGCATTGATTTGCAGTGTGTTTATCCATTGATGGAACTATCTGCTGAACTGTTTATTCACAAATGAAATTATCTACTGATATGATTATCCAATGATGAAATTATCTGTTGATATGATTATCACTTGTGGAATTATCCACCGATGACATTTGGTCATTGGCAAATAATTAGGTTATCGGATGGTATTTGTTCATCAATGGATAAATTAACTCATCAGATGATGTTTTGTTCATCAGCAAATATTTTACCCATCAAATGATATTCTTCATTAGGGGATAATCTGCTATCAGATGATGTTATATCTTTATTTGAAGTTTATTTCTATAGACCAAACTAATATGAATTGAAGTTAAGTGTTAATATTATATCTAATAATAACAAAGTATTTTAATTTGATTATAGTTTGAAATAATTCAATGTAACGGCCTATTTATGTGTACGTATTGTGGGCAGACGTTACTGAGAGTATTTTAAAGTGACGTTACTGAAACTATTGGTTTCGAAAATATTTTAAAGTACTCTTGATCTGGTATGCAGAGATACACTGAGATACATAATTTCAGAACATGCGCAAAGTATCGTCCCTCCTCACATTTTCTAGAATCGTAAGTGTTGGATTTATATGAATTGAGGTGGTACTCGTTGTTGCATTGATACTGGGTTGCACCATATTAGTGTTGTGTTGTTTTATCCTGAGAGAAAACTTGCAGCAACCCATCACAACGTGAGTGGAGAATTACTGTTCAAAAATAGTCATTCCTTTTCTAGGATTTGGTGACTCAATTATTCATCTGTTTGATAAGTCATTTTGCACTTTCTATTTTCAAACTTGTACTAACTGTGTTGTCGGTTATTTCCAATTTACTGTTTGTTTGATTTTTTAGAAATCAAAGTCATGTTCTTAGTTTATATATATTAGTTTTAGTTGTGCTACAATTTAGAAGATTTTCTACAATTTTAAACTCTACAAGTTAATAAAAAAAATCATACAAAATAATTTATGTGTGTGTAAATTTTTATGTAACAAAAAGAAAAAAAAGAAGATATTTAGACATATACTTTCTATTTAAAAATGTTATGAAATAGTAACAAAAAAATGTTATGAAATTAGATAATCATTTTTATTTTTAGTAGGAAATATCAATTTAATATGTAGGTAAATTCTTTTTCTTCTTCGTCTTCTTATTATTATTATTACTATTATTATTATTTTTTGTTAAACCTTATAGCATATGATAGTCCATTTGGACCTTGATTAATATGAATTCGAGAGACTCCATAAGGAACGAAATTTTCTTAGTACTCATTATTATTCATTCATCTTTTAAATGTATAACGTTTAATTTTTTACACATATTTTTTCAATAAATTTTAATATATATTAAATATTTTATTTTTTAAAATTAAAATAACATTAAATATTTGACATATATAAATTTCACCCAAAATCACGTAAACAAAAGTCAAAACATCCTAAAATTTTTTTTTGAAAGGATCGAGTATTTCAGTCCATGACCATTGTATTTCAATGCATTAACAGTAGGACTTGTAACAGTAAAATGAATGTAGCATACATAATTATTACTCTGTGGTCCGTACATCAATTTAGTTTATCTTTAATTGGGCCACATACAAAATATAAGATGAAAATGGGGAGAATGACATGTGTTCATAATATCAAATCAGAATGATATAAGTGATATATATTCTTAATTATTTTATTTATGTATTTTTATTACATTTTTTCAAAATTTATCCTTATTAAACATTTAATTATTATTATTATTAATTAAATAATTATTGCATGCACTATAATGTATTGGCCGTTGGCCATCACCACCGACTATTGTCGTCGGTCACAGGCCACCGCCGATCTCTGTTAATAAAAATTAAATTTCTTAGTAATATAAACAAATCTTTTAATAATATAAACAAACTTTTTTGTAATCAAAATAATTTTTTAATAACATTTAACAAATCTAAAAAAAATAAGAAAGAAAAAGATTTGGAAGAGAATATTATAAGATAATTATAAATTAAATACAAATTTTACTCTCTTTTGCTACCACCGCTGCCACAATTATTGTTATTCATTAGAGTTACTAAACATTTTGTTAACTACTAATGACGCGACCAAAGTTTTTAAATAAATTGTTAGAATTACAAACATATTAGAATTACTAGAAAAAAAAAAATATTAAAATTATAAGCAATTCAAATTTCTAAGTAGAAAAAAATATATATGAGATCTTAAAAAAAAATATGTTCAACCACTATCATGACCATTAAACCACCAACACCGTTACTTCAATTACCTTATCAATCATTAAACAAACTTAACACATTAATTACAATTGTTACACAAATCTGCAGAAATTTAAAAAAGAAAAAAAAAGAAAAGAAAAGGAAAAGATGGGAAGAAATAAGAAAGAGTCAATAAATTTGTTAAAATAAAGAAAGAAACACCACCACAAACACCATGGCTGCCGGATCCATCACACCACCAACACCACGACCGCAATTATTACCATGTCAACCCCTAAATTATCATAAAATACAACTCAGAGACTAGGATTAGAAAAAAAAAACTACAAAAAATAATTAAAATTTCATAAAAATTTTACAACTCCATGAAATTACTAAATAACTCTGGCAAATCTACCAGTGTTACTAATAAATCTTGTAATGTTACTAACAGCTATATTATCGTATCAGTATTAATTCAACTAAAATAATAAGATAAAATCATACTTATCTGAACTTTAAATTTTGATATCTAAACATCGAATATTCAGCTGAAATTTAAAAGTTTAGATCCTTGCTGCGCTTCAAGTGCGTCTGCAAATCATGGTACGCTCTTCTCGAAAACCCTAATTTCATCAAATTTCATCTCAATCGGACCAAATCTATCCCTAATTCCCCCAAACTTATAGCGGTGCTGGGACACAAATATGTGAATTGCATCGGTAGATCTTCACAAGTGCAACAGCCGCGCCATTGTGGTTGTGAAGTATTGCTAGAATATTCTGGATATTATAGACTTATAGGTTCGTGTAATGGGTTAATAGTATATTTTGGTGGAAAATATATCACAATATCTAATCCTGCAACTAGACAAACTATGTATGTCCCGGGTTATGTGTTCGATGAGGTTTATATGGCCCGATTTGGGTTCGGATACGATAATTATAATGATGATTACAAGTTGTGAAAATACCCAGTGACAAAAACGTGATAATATGCGTGCAGCATATTTGTATTCGTTGAATTCGAATCGATGGAGTTCATTAGGATATGTTGTCCCTGGCTGCATTAAGAAAGAAGACTGCGCAGTACTCATATCTAATGGGATGTTGCACTGGATAATTGTTGTTGATGATAGTCATCGCTACGTGCTCTCATTCGATCTGAGATTTGAGATTTTCCAACGGATGATGTTGCCAGATAACTTGGGGTGCTAATAAGCAAGAGATTAAACTCGGGGTAGTCGAGGGAAATCTGGCTGTTACAGTAAATGTAAAAGGCGAATTTCCACCTGATGATGATATTTGTGCGATGACTTTATATGGTGCTGAGCATTCGTGGGCTAGGAAATTCAGATTTATACCCCACCCAGATTTTGGAGAGCTGCGCACTGGATGTTGGGAATTTGCAGGTCGGGTGCCTATAAAACTGTAACTCAATACAGGCGGAGAATAGTTCTGGCATGGTATGATCCCAGTACATTGTATGCAAAAGAGACAATGCCTTGTGAAGATGTAATGTACCTTTGTGATGGACTTCACTCTTACTTCGAGATTCTAGTTTCAATCGGGAAGAGGTAAAATACGCAGAAAATGACGTGACCCACAGGGGATGTAGCACAATTACATATTCTTTTGTTAAGAAACATTAGCATATTCTGTATACCTATCCAATAAGTAGTAGCTTAGAAAGGGCAGGAATGCTTGCGCGGGATTATCTATTTGTCGACTATTGTAGTATAGCGTATAAAATGTCATGTCTTTAGGTTAATGTAAGTGTAGTTGAATGTTTGGTGGATCTCTATTATGTTATGGGAGGATTCATCCTCTTATTTTACTTGTAATTCAAATTATTGAGTGAATGGAATTTAAAAAAAAAAAAAACCAAATATGATTTTTTTTATTGTTGACAATATATCTTGCTATTTTTAAACTCATGAAGTGTGCTGGTCTGTTGAATTCTGTCTTATACGCCATACATTTGATGAAAATGCTTTCTGATGATGTGTGTGTTTGTACGGGGAAAATGGATATACACAAAATTTGCGTGACATTATTAGTGGTTATTATCCTCGTTAATGTCTTCGGATCCTGCCGTTGTCGAAAAATCGAGGTAGGGTAATCTCGTGGAAATTAAATCTGGACGAAGGAATGAGTATCTCAGGATTGAATTCATTCAAGGGAAATATTCTGATTAGAAATCTGTTCGCTGAGAATTCAAGATACCCATATAATATGGATTTAGGTTCTCATCATTAAATAATCTTATAATAAATCTTTCGCCATCTTTCTCACTTATGGCCACCATCACCATAAGCTCTTACGGAACACTTCATCACTCTATTACTCCACTAAGTTAGAGCACAATTGAGATTTGACTCCTTTCCATTGTTCTTTTTGTCCAATTTTCTTCGATACACTAAGTATTTTTAATTATAATTTAATTTATCTAATTTTAACTCTACGAGAGAGTCCTCTTTTTTTTTTTAGAAAGAGAAAACTGCAGTAAGAACTTAAACAAAATCCATTACAACACCACAAACAAACCACGAAACTAAACAGACCACACCAAAAGAGTCGCACAAGGCGGGGACACATCCCTTATCCACCAAAAGAAGCTGCCAATTCAAAAATCCTGGAGGAATAACACTGTAAACTTCCAAAGACTCCTCTTGCCATAAAGATTTCCCAGCCAAAAGATTTAGAGTTCTTCGGCCTTCCTTAGATGTAATTGTTTAATTTTAACAATCGAAAACTATTAAATCTAAACTATTTAACAAACAAAATATTGTGTTCGAGATCGGCTCGTTTAAGTAGTTGAGTCAAGTCGAGGCGATCTGAACACGAATCGGACAATATAATTAGTCAAGTTCAGTTCATTATTTCGAGTTCAAACCGAATTAAGTTGAGTCTAAATTATTAAATAAACAAAAAATTATGTTCGAACTCAGTTCGTTTAACAAATTGAGTCAAACTTTAAACGAATCGAGTCAAGCCAAACAAACAAATCACTTAGTTCGTTTATAGCTGCAGAAGGAATGATGATGGATGTTTATCAACTCGTGTGGGTAAAGTCTTTTTAACTTCCCATTTTTATCCTTTGCTGTGACTGATAACCCGTTCAGCATGTTATGGAAACATGACATTTCAACAAGTTGGGATCAGGAAGGATGACGTTAGAAACTTAATACTTTGTTCGTTTGACGAAAAAAATAATATTTGAATTTTTGATAAATATTTATACTGTATTTTTGATTAAAAATTATATATATAAATATTAAAATTTTATCATTAAATTTGTTATGAATGTTCAATTAAAAATAGGTCTAGTCGTTGACCTTTCCAGTCATCGACTATCTCTTCTGAAAAGTGAGGAGATCAGGATTTGAAACCTTGCAAACTAATAAAAAATTTTGCAAGGTAGTCGATGGGTTTAGGGTTTGGAACCTTGTAAGCTAATAAAAAATCCTGATATTCAGGGTTTGAAACCTTACAAGCTAAACCTTCTCTAAAAAGTAAGGAGGTCAAGATTTGGAATCTTGACAGCTAATAAAAAACCCTACAAGGTAGTCAATGGGCTTAGGGTTTGAAACCTTGCAAGTTAATAAAAAATCCTGTAAGAAGTTAATAAAAAACCCTACATGGTAGTCAATAGACTTTGGGTTTGAAACTTTACAAGTTAATAAGTCAATGGGCTTAGAGTTTGAAACCTTGCAAGTTAATAAAAAATCTTGTAAGAAGTTAATAAAAAACTCTACAAGTTAGTTAATAGACTTTGGGTTTGAAACTTTACAAGTTAATAAAAAAATTTGTAAAATAGTCGATGGGTTTGTAAGGTAGTTTGAAAGCTTGCAAGTTAATAAAAAAAATCCTGTAAGAAACTAATAAAAAACTCTATAAGGTAGTTAATGGGCTTGAAACCTTAATAAAAAATTCTGTAAGATAGTTTGAAACCTTCCAAGTTAATAAAAAAATTTATAAGGTGTAAGTTAATGGGTGTCTGAGTAAGTTTTTAGGTTGTGACTTCTTATATAAAAAAATAATAATAAATAAATAAGATAAGATAACAATATTGTAATGCCAAATTTTATAAAATAGTGCATTATAATAAAAACAATTATGCAAATATTTTTTTTTTTGAACAAATCTTAATTTCAAATATTATATTTTTTTTGTTTGTTTGGAAAGGAGGGGGTATGTAACACATGGAAACATTTTAAAATCCATAAAAACCCCACCCCAAACTTCAAGGTGTAAAGTGGATTCATTCCTCAATAGATCTTATAATCAAAACACTAGCATACTCATAATATAGAGAAACATTCTTGTACGTGAGAAATGATAGCTTTAATTTTTATTTTTTTTTATCGGCAAAAAATCATTTTATTAAGAAATAAAATGTTCAACACAACAAGATGTCCAAAACGTGATATCGCATAACACAAACACAATTACTTATCCATGACTAACAAATTAAACCAAAACTGAGATGTCGAGTATAAACTTCAGTCCTGCCTCCTCAAATAAAAAGATCAAAGTGTGGAAAATAATTTAGAACCGAAATGATAGCTTTAATGATAGAATCAAAGTATTGGAGGTAGAATCACGTCTGATTCTAGCGATGGCTATATCAGATAACAGAACCGAAAACACACCACCCATCTCCCTCAATCCCCTTGAAACTTTTCTTTGCCTGTGGCAACCAGTGTGCAATTGCATGACGGACAGAGAGAGAGAGCGAGAGACTGTGCGCATGCGCACACACAGAGAGTGATCAGAGCGGGGGAAGGAGCCTAGAACAGCCAGAAATATCAGATGGTACATTCTTCAGATTACGAAATACTTGCCTAAACAGATTAAACACCTTCATTAAAATTTGACAAGCAAGATTCAAGAAGCAGCTGGAAAGTATAATAAAACCACCCTAGGAAGCAAATCAATATAAGGCAGAATAGGAGGGGCGCGCAAGAATAGAATCCATAACGCTTTGCGCGTCAGAAATATTAAAACTTCCAACGAAGTAGAAACACAATCTGAGCAGACCTGGAATGTTCAACCTAAAACCATCTAGTTACTAATAAAGACAAGTAGCCAAACAGAGAATTTGTCAGCTGACTTCTAACCTGCTGCTTTTCAATCCAATAACTCAGATGCAGCTGTTTTCTTAAACGCATCTACCAGGGGCAACATTACAGACAATGATTTGTTTGGAAATATATTATCAGCTTTCATCCTCTCCTTCATCCCATAAGCAGGAATTTTGGCATTTATATAGGCCTGAATGAGACTTTGGAACTGCTGGAGCCTAGCTACATAACCAGCTTGCCTCATTCTGTGGAACATTTTTTCGGCATTATGTACATCACCCCTCCTTGAATACTGTTCCATAACTGTCATATAGGAAGAAAACATGGGCTTCATCCGATTTTGATGAGAAACTTTCTGTAAGATTGAATCAGCTTTTTCTAACTCGCCTGCTTCAACATAAAGTTTGATGAGTGCATCCCACGTCGGTGGGCCAATAGGAAAACCACTATTTGCCATCTGCTTCACCAGATCCTTTCCCTTAACCAACATCTTATTATCTGCATAAACTCTTAAAAGACGAGGATAACAACTAGAAGTGGGTCTCTTCCATCTCTTTGACATCGTCTCAAAGGCCGCCTCGGCATTTTCAACTTTCTTTAGTTTTCCCCAAGCCTCAATAGCAGACAAACACTCGGCAGGTGTGGGATCAGACTGACAAGCTTCCCAGATTCTAGACACTTCATCAGCCTTTCCCAGAGATGCATAAAGTAAAAGCAGAGACCGACAAGCATCACGGTTCTCACGTAAATCGCCTCCTTCCATCTCTTTCATGACAATCTCAGCTTTTTCTTTGAGCCCACCAGAGATATAATGCTTGGCCAAGATGCTAAGTGTACGGGTATCTGGTTCCGTTCCCTCTGACTTCATAGTCTCAACAATTTTTTCCATCCTAGGTATATCATTAGTCTGGCCTTTTGTGTCTATTAATAAATTGTAAGTGAAGAGAGTGGGCCGGACATTTTCTTTCTCCATCAATAACAATACATCAGCTATTTTCTTCTTGTCAAGCCTCTTATATAAGAGCAGCAGCTGATTACAAGCAAAAGCAGTGACCTGGAATTGTAAGTCCTTCATTTTGTTGAACACTTCCTCTGCTTTCCTTACATTGAGGGACACAACACAATTTGCCAGAAATGTTCGGTAAATAACCTCCCCTCTGTGTGAGATGGGAATCGTTTCAATGTATCTTTCCGCATTGTGAAGACCCCGTAACTTGGCAATCAAATCAACACGAGTAGCATATTCTCTCTCAGAAAAGTCATAGCACTTAGATGACTCCAACCACTCTGACAGCTGCGAAGACATAAAAAAGATGGTTAATACAATGTCAAAAAACATAACAAGCAACATTATCAAGAACAGGAAAATTCTTCTAACTGGGGACTTGAAAAATAAGACCTTGCTTTCTAGGTTTTTTTGAAAAGCCTCAAGCATGGGAGGTGCATAAACACCTCAACTATGTGAAAATTGATGAAAATTCATACTAATTGCTACACCCGTGTGATTTTGGTAACCACCCAAATAAAGGAAAAAATCGTCCCTCTCTTCCTTTAGTTGGAAATTTGTTAAAACCTCTTTTCTTTCCTCTTGTTCCTCCTTGCTAACCGTACTGGGTGATGGGCATCCAGACTTGGAAAATCAGAAAAGGCAAGTCTTGCATGCAGCGTTGCAGGAACAAATATCATGCATGCAAGAAAGACATGGAATGTGCACAATGAATATGAAACATATAGCAGAAGTATATGATATGATAAAACCCCTTCCGAGAGCTAACAGATCAACCAGTTATATATATGAACTTCCAATTTATTGAAGAAGAAGTAAATCTCAATCTGAATAAAAATGAATGATTATAGTTCCGAAGGATTACAACCTTTAAGTAGAAGTCTTATGACTTAATCTCAACCATAGCACATCAATCCTAGGTACTTTTGTCACTCAGCCTATGAAGCACGGACACTTCTCCGAGGGCTACCTCTGTCCGTGTCTGACCCGTGTCGGACTCGGATACTCTTCGAACACTCTCAGACACATGTCCGACTCGCACCCATAATATTATTTAATTGTGTAAATATTGGACATTAGGAAACTCGTATCCTTAGTTTGGACACTCCCGTAAGGGGGGGAAAAAAAGAAAAAAGACAATAGAAACTTGCAATGTATGCTACAGTGCTGCTAGAAATTCATCTCCTCCCTTAAGTTTACATCATTTGGTCTCAATAAATAGAGACAATTCTCAACTAACATAATGTCCATTTCACAAAGTGTTGCCAGAAGGTTATTAAGCTATCATATAGTAAACTACATCTACTTCATGAGGATGAAGAAGACATAGGGAATGAGGTGTTGCTTAAGGCTACGTAAAGGGCAAAGTAAAATGGAATAGGATTGCGTACCTGTAGATCATATGGGAGCAGGATTTTAGAAGTTCGCACATATCATAACAAGTATAAGGGAATTCGTGACACCAAGAGAACTATAAGCTAAAAGTAATTGTTTAGACATCGTTATTGTACTCTTTACATAATATTATTCTATTGTATCACTAATTTAATTTAGTATTATTGTACTTTTATTAATATTTGGCAAATGAAATGTAATTATGGTGCCTGCCATTTATGTATATGCATAGAAAAGAAATTATAAAATATATAACATGTCCCCGGAGTATTGTATCCTACTTTTTGTAAAAATGGCGTGTCATGTGTCATGTATCGTATCCATTTCAGTCCGTGCTTCACAGGCCCACTTAAATATTGAACACGAGTTCGAGTTTATCATTTACCTACATTAGTTTTATCTTTACACTTTTAAAATCATACTTCTTTTCAGAAAACTGTAGAATCACCCCTTAGCATGAGTACCACTATAGCTAGTCAACCCTTCAACTATCCATGAAAGGGCTAATGACTTGAGGTTAGCCTTCAAATACACGAAAACAAGGGAATCAGATGAAGATTACTTTGGGCCTTTTTACATTGATGGAGACACAAACATCTGGTAGTTACAGACTTTGAAATCCAAGAAGACTTCGTAATACAAATAGTTGCAGAAAAATATACGCCAAATTGCATAAAACATATATGCAGAATGTGAAGAAAAGAAACCTGTAAGGCCCTTCCATACATCCTACGTTTCCGAAGATTATTATTGACCATCGATATTATTGATGCATTGATATCTTTCCCTTCTTCAACCCACTTGTCAAGAGCACTACGGACAGATAGACCTGGAGCAACCATGATAGCCTTAAACAATCGTGAAGAGACCCTTTTTGGATCATCTCTTTTCTCTTTCACATCTGTTTTGGTGTCCGACTGCTCCAGCTCATTTTGAAGTCCTATCACTTCATCATCACCATCCTCTTCAGATAACTCATGTCCTGATACCATTTCATCGTCATTTTCATGTGTGATATTGTTTGCTTGAGTCGTATCAGAAGTATCTGGATTTTCAAGCTCGGAAAACCCATCATCTAAATCAGCATCTTCTTCTCCACCGCTCTTTGTGCCAGCATGTGAAGAAAAGTGATGGCTCCCGATAAGAAATTCCATGGAAGTACATTGGCTGTGGTTATATCTCTTCAGCTTTAAGAACTGATTAATTGTTGCTTGTGTACCCACTACTAGTTCAGCATCATCTTCTAAGTATGAGCTTGCTGTTTCTAATCTAACACGGACAGCTTGAAAGCTTCCTAAGCTATATGATCGGTTCCTGTGTACCAAAATGCATTAGAAAATTCAACAGAAAAGAAAATAACTTTACATAAAACCCATAAAGGTCAATATATTGTTTTTGATAGCTGAAATTCAGGTTTATGCTATAACTGTTGGCTCAATAAGTTGTCATAACAATCCACTCCATAGATGAAGAAAACAAACAACGAGTATAAGTCCATCGAAAATTATAAGATTCAATAAATTCTTTTAGGAACGTACAACAAGCCTACTACTACAGGTTAATCCTTTTCGATCACTCTATCAATTTATCTCGACCCACAGGGAGGAAACAAAAGAAACAAAAAATACAGACAGGTATAAAAAATTGCGGCATGAAACATACCATTTCTTATATCCACCTGCAAAATATCTAAATTCAAAATCTTAACACAGTACCTAAAAAAATATATAAACCCATTTGGGTAAGGGGATGGAAAGGGAAAATAAATGAAATAAACATTCTTTCGTGCCAATATGTAATTAAAACAGATAATATAATAATAATCAATCTATTCGGAATCATTTATGAGGAAATGTGGATCTAATAACACCCCCAGAACTAGAGATACCCAGATATGAAAATTTGTTCGCATTCCTGATAGAATTGATGTAAATAAGTAGTACTAGTGCAACGAAGAGGAAGAAGGGACTTTACTTGAGCGGATTGGAAGCTCGACGAAGAGCCCACATGGTGATTTGACAACTCGTGTGTTTCGATTAGAAAACCTCGGATGAGAGAAAGAAAACGGAAGCAAAGGAAGCTACCTTAAACCCTAGATAAACCCCCTTGTTTTCTCAAGCGTATTTTATCTTTAAAATTCGTCTGATTTATAAAATTTAGAGTAGTTATCAATATTTTGTTATAAACTATACAAATGCAATAATTGTATTATCTAAAAAAATTAAATAGAATTGTAACAACTTAGAAATTAAAAATATATCGTTGTTTAATATTAGGAATATATCTTTAATTTTGTAATATGTAGAAATATTTTTGGCTATTTTGTAAATCAAAAGAACTTCTCTAAGTTTCTAACATATACAAGATAAGGGTGAAGAATTATGTGATGTTTCATAGATGCTCGAAAAGAAGAAACATCATAAACAAGAGTTTTTTTTTTTACACAAATTTCCACTTTTGTCAAAGAAAATTAACTTTATGAATTCCCACGAGTAACTAACTTGTTTTTATTTGGACATCATATTCATGTGCTTATATTTTGGTTCATAAAATCCAAATTTTATTAGATATTACAACATATTCGTCAAATAGATCAAATTTATTGCCAATTTATATAAAGATTTTAACATTAATTTCATGCAATACTTTTTCTTAGTAGTTTTTAATACATTTTAAATTTAATATATATTTATTTACAAGCTATTTTATTAGATATTACAATATATTCGTCAAATATATCAAATTTATTGCGAATTTATATAAAGATTTTAACATTAATTTCATGCAATACTTTTTTCTTAGTAGTTTTTAATACATTTTAAATTTAATATATATTTATTTACGGGCTATTTAATTATCCCTAAAGTATTACTCATATGTCCATATTATTTGTCTATGGTAAGGTTACCTATGGCGCTTGAAGTTTATAATTATGTTAATGTGTACTTAAAAGATAACAACATTTGATACGAATAAATCAACATAAAAAGAAAAATAAAGATAGTTAATGGCTAATTTATGAAAGAATTCTCAACTGGTACGGTTTTTTGATAATGTTACCATTTACAATGTTACTATATGTTGACAGAAATTACATTATAAATGATCTCAAATAATAACATGATAACATAATAGTCTCATGATAACACAATAACATAAATTACACGAAAAAAAATTATAACTTGTACAAATTGCACAAGAATTCTTTTTATTTTTTCGCACCGCCCGATAATATTCTCCTAATTTATGTCCCATATAAAGGTATATTTTTAATCACGTTATTATTGGGCCTGAGCCCAACAAACCACGAGAAATCATGGTTTTCAGCTAACATTTGGAAGCCCAGAAGAAGGAAACAAAACTAAAATAAGGGCAGAGCTTTGTTGTTTCAAATTATTGAAGTATTTTATATTTTTTTTTAGGTATAAATAAATCCTGTTAGCTGATTTTAAGTTATTCTATGTAGCTCCACGCAGTTGTCTGCTTCATTTAGTTTTTTATTTTAGTCACGTCCGAAATCATAAAATTCAGCTGTTATGTAATTGTAAAATTTGTATGTAGCAATCGGAATTATGTCAAATATTTTGGTGAGAACAGAATTTGTACCTGTACTTCGAAATTAAATATCAAGACTGTGACGTAAACTTCATAGAATTTTGAAGCGAACTAGTTTTTATTACATAGTTTTGAATTTTTACGTAGTTTATACATTACACTCCGTAATATATGTTTACTACTTTATGAATCAATGAAATATATTTAAATATAATTACATCCACTAGTTACTTATTGGAACGTGAATATTTATTTATATAATCAAGCAAGTGCCGTGTAAGAAGGGACATATAGTAGATACATATAATGTGAACATTGCTGTCAATGGACGAGTACCCAACACTACTTGTTTTTGATCAATTTTTGGAACAGATTCTCTATTTGTTTGGTGTATCAATTATTTATGTTTATTTATTCTGATCAGCAAAAAGAAAATCTCACGACATTACAAGATAATTACCATATTCTTCGTGTATAAAGTCAGTGTATTATCCACTATTGCAAATAATACTCTCTCTATTCTAAATTTAGAGATACGTTTAATTTTTTTTTTTTTTTGAGTTATCAAACTTTTAAATACAAACTATGTTATAGTTTAAATTATAATAATTATATCAACTAAAATTATGCTACTTCTTTTGGTATGCTTTTTTGCAATAAAATATTTAATGTAGCCAAGCGAGGATCATATTCTTGTTGTGTCACTTGACACAACAAAGTTTTCAGCAGCTGCTATAAGTAATTTTTCACTTGATATGATTAATTATACTAGTTTTGCGGAACTAGAAACTTCAGAATTAAAAATCGAAACACAAGAGCTAGTGATTCACAAGAGTTATGATTTTATATAGCTTTCGATATGGACAAGCTTTGTCTTTCTGTGCTTTAATAAATACCTTAACCTAAACGTTGTACCTTTTTATTCTATGGACAGTAATACCCCTACAGTTGTTTCCCGAGGAATAGTTTTCTTAGATTGTGTTTGGATAGAAGGTATTGAACAAAAAGAAAAATAAATTTGATTAAAGTGTAATTACTAATATAAATTATAAAGTTTTATGGTTCTTACAGGTGATGATGTTGCAATGAACAATTCTTTTTATATTCATTCCATGAGTAAGGTTGCGATTGAACTGAAGAAATGAAATTATAAGGAAATTTAATTTGATTCATGTGTAATACTATAGGAGATCATAAAACTTTATGGTTTCTATGAAATACCGGTAGAATGAGTCATTTCTTCCATGTGTAAGGAGTAAGAATGATTTATTTTTTTTATTGCAATTATCCCTCCCATTTCTCCTTATCATTCCATTTACCACTACTTTTCACTAATTTTTTTTTAATTTTTAATCTATTATTCTTTTCATTATATTTTCTCAATCCAAACACAACTTAAAGATGAAGAATGATTAATTCATTTTTTTTTATTGTGATTCTCCATCTATTTCCTTTTCATAATTCATTTCACCGTTACTTTTCACTAATTTTTTTTATTTATACTCTCACTTAAAACACAACCTTAATTCTATAGGTAACTGGTTATGACCATATAAAAATCAGGTTAAATAACTTTTTATTCAATGTACTAAGATCGACTTTTCATTGTGGTTATTAAACTCAAATAGTTACAAATGAGTTACTATACTTAAATTTTAGTTTACAATCGAGACATTCCATTAAGTTTCTATTTAATTAATTAACGAAAATCTGACATGCCTAACAATTAGATGGAAACTTAACGAAATAACTCGATTGTAAGCAAAATTTCAATACAGTCTTATTTGTAGCTATTTGAATTTCAGTAATCACAGTGAAAAGTCGACCATAATACAATGACTAAAAAGTTATTTAACCATATAAAAATCAATATGACAAGATCCAACAGTAAACTAACACTCATCCATTTTGAAAAAAGAAGAAGTTATATTTGAATTTTTTATGAATAATTTTTTTAAAGAAATTTGTTATAAATAATCAATTTAATAATAAGATTAGAAAATCATAATGATAAATTTTTAAAAAATGTAATATTATAAGAAAAAATTATGGAAATGTAAAAATTCCCCCGAGCCCCCCCACCCAATAAAAAAGAACTAATACAATTTACTTCTGTTTCTGTGAAGGTGAGAACAAAGTATGCGAAATAAGGGAATAATTAGGTTAGGAACTTCAGCCTTCGGTCATTTTGTATGGTTCATTATAGAAGAATGAGAGAAAAGTCATTTAAAAAAAAGGGTATGAATGAATCTCACCACACTAAAGTTTAAAATTTTTTGGTTCATGTATTCAGATAAAACCTTAACCATATTATTTAACTTTTTTTTTTTTTTGCTGCAAAATGTTTAAGTCGAGAGAGATCTCTCAGTTCAGGATTAGAACATATCACCAGGTTTTTTAATATTTTTATTACATTGTATTAGAATGAAAATTTATTAACATCATGGTTAAAAAAATTCTAGGTCCGCAACTAATTGTATCCCTACCATTCAATTATATCAAATTTCATACCAGCTGAATTTCAAGGGAAAAAAAATACGATAACATTAAATTATTGTAGTGCCGAATAGTTTTGGACTTATTTTATAATTACAGTCTGTTCATCGGCGAGATATGTTATCGTCTGACGACGACCGACACGAGAAATTCAATAAATTAAAGGTAATTACCAAATATTAGTTTTCTTCGTTTCTTTATTTCTTAAAAGGAATTTTTTTTAATAATAAAATAATAAATTGTAAAAGAACTTGTCTGTAATTATTAGATTTCACATGTTTAGAAGAATAAAATTTTTATTTGGCTCTTTCTTTTTTCTTTTTGACAATCACAAAGTCCACTGATAAAAAAATAACAAGGTTCAATTGTTTATACAAGGAGCGACCATTTATCCATAACATCGACCATTTATCCATAACATCTATTAATCATTTTACAAAAGTAGCTTATATTTCAAAATCGTAAGAGCAATCTAAGCGATAGAGTCAAAAGCAATAAAACTAGGATAATTGTAACCAAAAAAAAAAAAATTAGGGTAAATTTTTGTTTACACCAAAAATTGGATTTGCACCCCAATTTTAATTATAATTTAAAAACATTCTAATGTTTGATACCGTATTTTTAAGAGCACACCTTGACCATATATTCCGTCAAATCATGATCAGAATAAATTTAAGGGGTATAATTGTCTAAACCCTCCCAAAATTTAAATTAATGGTGAAGAAAGAGAAACAAAGGGAGAGCGAATATGAAGATTTTGGGGAACAACGAGATCCAAATTCTCATAAAGTTCATGGTTCTCTACAACATTCAATTCATGATTATTTGATAATCCCAACTCATGATTTTCTGCAGAAACAACCAATTGAACATCATGTGAAAGAGTAACTTCATGGTCCAGCAACAATAATTCACGGTCATGGACATGGCACATATTTTCTCCTTGCTAAATCCAGCTCATGTTTATCGTTCTGTCACAATCCTCCCATAACAATATTATGATTGTGCCTTAATCACGAGTGCTGGTTCTGAACTAGCAGAATGTCCTGTCTTTGCCCAAGAATCAGATCATTGTTTGCCATGGTTTACTAAAACCTGTTCAAAATTAAATCACTCTCACTCCACTATAGTATTCAAGCACCTAACTTTCATCCAAAAAAAAAGAAAAAAGAGACGAACAGAAACAGATCAATGGAGAAGCCACCAAATCAATGAATTAAACAACAGAAACGGGGTGTAGATGCAAATGAGAGATTTGTGGAAGAAGAGTGAAAAATTAACGGAAAGAGAGTGCCTGGGGAAAGCTGGACAAAAGAGAACTGAAAATTTTTAGAGAGATTAGACAATTATACTTCTGAATAAAATATTTCAAATTTATTTAGATCATGATTTAGCCGGATAAATGATTGTGGTATGCTTTTAAAAATATAGGATCAAACCTTAGGGTGTTTTTAAATTGTAATTAAGATTAAGGTACAAATTTAATTTTCGGCGTAAAATTTAAATGTAAATAAAACTTTACTCATAAAAATATTACTCCCTCTTTTTTTATATGTGTGCGAATTTTTTTATATGTTAAATATTTTATTTTAATTAAAAATTATATTCATATTAATTTTTATTTAAAATATTTTTTACTATTAATTTTTTCAAAATTAAATAAAATATTTAATATAAAAAAAAACTCACCTAAAGATACTTGCGAAAAAATCAAAAGCACATATATCGAGTATTTTGCACTTGCAACACACTTACTCGCTTACTCATTGTATCTACATTTTATTTGAAATTACGATCGACCTTCCTGCACTTGACTTCGCGATCAAAAGATATTTATTCATTCATACAGTTCATTGTAAACTTTTATACACCAATTATAGATTTATTATGGATTTGTTCGTAGGTGCCAACATAAATACATAATGGCTCCATACATGGTTTAAATGTCGTATTTTACAGGTGATCCATCAAACCAACAACCCTGCATTTAGTAGTTGATGCTACTCGCAGTTTCATCCACCCATTCAAATCAACTGTCATTAATTTCAGTTTCAATGTTATTAAAATCCGACAGATTTAGTCGGTTGGACCAATTTAACTGCGAATCGATTATGGTTCAGTCGATTTGATTAAAGTTTGTTGTTCACGAAAAAATAAAAAAAAACTAGTCGATCCGGTGAACCGGGTTTTCTCTTTTTTTTTTTTTTTTTGGCTAAGTGAGTTTTTTTCTTTTGTCTTTTTGTGAACCGGTTCAATAAATTTTTAGAATATTTAATAAAGTTATTTTTATTATTAAAAATTTAAGTTTTATATTTAATGAATTTATAAAAATATTTATGATTTATATAATATTTTTTCCTTAAAACAATAGTCCGGTTGAACCATTAATCAATAATTTTACCGATTTGATGTCCGGTCTTATTAAGATAACATTAGTTTTTTCTAAATTTTACATATGGGCCCTCTTCTCAATTGCGTCTGAGAAAAATATTTTCATTTTGTTTGTAATTTTAAAATTCAATTCTCGTGCTCCGTTGTGAAGAAACCCAGCGCAAACCTTGTTCCTTTTGGTTTTTTTTTTTTCTAATTTCAAATATGTTATTATTACACCACAAAATTTATCTTGTCTCTAATTACATATTTCAGTAAACGACATGGTTTCACCATTAAAGGCTAAATCGTCCATTCTAAAATTTAAAAAATAACTAAAATTATGTCGTTTGGATCAAATTTTTAACTAAAATTCTGTTTGCCTAAACACATATTTTCTTCGATCTATACTTAACACAAAGGAAAAACTCTGCTAGCGCTAGACTTGATATCAGAGGATAGATAGTTTGATCATTTCCGAAAAATGAAAGAGAAGTCATAGAAAGATGAAATAGATTTCCCATGAAAGTTTAAAATTTGTGGGCTTCTTTTTTCATAGTACGTAAATTGAATGATATTTAATTATCCTTTCTACTACAATGAACAAAATTTTAAATTTATATTAGAATTGAAAATTTGTGCACTTCACAATTATTATTTTTTTTGTTTGCCACTGTACATATACATATGTTATTGCAATAGATCTTATCAATGATATCAATAAGTTTCTTTCTATTCTCTGAATCTGTCTATTGTTGACTCAAGTATGTGGATATTTATATTATTTTAATAAGGGACTTGTTTGTTATTAATTTTTTTAATTTATTAAAACGTGATTTAGACTCTGTTTGATAAAACTGAAAAAATAATGTTGAATGAATAAGTAAACTAAATGAACCAGATAAATTAAAAACTGAATTTGAATTAAGATACCTAAATGAATTTATCTGTTTGACATGAATCATCCGAATAACATAATTTTTTAAAATTAACCTTATAACCTACTTTTTAAATATTTTATTTAATAATTTAAGTACAATTCTTGCATGTAATATCTACGAAAATCAAGGAATATTACTCGTTGTACTATTTATAATTTATAATAAATGTAAAAAATAGCCAACAAATTACTACTTATGTTCTAATGTTGGATTTTTTTTTTGTTACACAAATTAACTTTATGATTTTATAATTCAAAACTAAAATAACTTTTTTTTACTTTTAATTTTTTTGAAATAAAATGTCATAAAGTATATATAGATTATTCTAAAATACACAATTTGTATTTCCATATTTTTACGAACTTATATTACAAATAAAATTCTAAAATAATACTCCCTCTATCATTTGATATAAACCTTTTAGAATTTTTTTCGTCTCATTGAATAAGTCATTCACATTTTTTAAGAGTAATATTAATGTGTTTATTCTCAAATTACCCTTAATAACAATTTATTTGTATTTTTGAATTGTGCACATTTCATCTCTTTATCTCTTTTATTCACTATATGATTTTAAAATTTCATGGAGGGTTATTTTAGGTGTACTATATAAATCTTACATATTAATTTAATACGTGTGAAAATCTTTAGAAGACTTATACAAGAGAACGGATGGGAGTACTACATTGATAAAAAAAATGTATTTATAATTTAGAAGAAAAAACATACCAATAAGGCAATAACAAATTACAATAACCAACCAAAATCACCACTTCCAAGGTGTTTCCTAGAATAGCAATACCATGAAAGAATCACGTCAGCCACGGAAAAGGCATATGACAAAATGGGTTTAAAGTAATAGGTTCGTATTTACCGATTCAGCAACATATTTTAGCTTATTCATTATGCAGTTTTCAGCCATATTCGGTCAATGCAAACCTCATACCAAACAATCTTAATAGCTTATTCGGTCAGCCAAAAATTTATGCAGTCCATCAAATTATTATCAAACATAACCTTAGTATCTGTTTTCCTTCAACGAACAACAAGAACTGGAATCTTGAACAAGACATTCGCTGCTTGACTTAATTGGTTGAAGCCATACAAGAGAATAAAAATATTTCATTGTTTCTAAAACTATATTTTCTGAAATGGAATATGTATTATGAAAGCCAAACAAATGAGATTTTGATAATATTTTTTTTATGTTATTTCTATGAAATGCTTAAAATAAGATGAACCAATCTTTTTTTTTCTTTTCGTTTTTTAATTTGAGAGGAACCAAGTCCATTATTTATGCTGATGAAGCTAAAGATTTGAGGACGAGAGTTTGAAAAAGTTCGAGAACAAAGAGGACATCAACATATCGTGTGAAAATAAAATCATTTTTTTTAAAATTTAAAATAAATTGGTCGCGAGAGTTTATCTAACTTGTATCTAATAATTTTTGTTCAACTGTTTACGTTTTTTTTTTCTGTTCAACTGTTTATGTTTTAGCAGCTGCTAGTTATACCGGCCTAACTATAAACGGATTGCGTGTCAAAGATAATTTCTTAATTTAATGTGGAAAATACAAAGGAGATGGATGAATACAATTTTCAGTACAGAATTCGACGAAATTAATAATACCTTCGGACTAATAATACTTTAGGACTAGATTAAAGTACACAAGACTGGTATAGTATTCTCGTCCGACTAGACTAATAAACTATGTTGTTCTTTCTTTTTATTTAGTCTCTTATATGGGATATTATTTTTTAAATGAGATTATTTAGTTTAGTCACTTATGCCGAAACAAACAAATATAATACTATTTCATACGATTAATTAGTACAATTTTAAATGACAAAATAAACACATTATCATTTTTTAAATAAGACTAAATATTCTAATCATTTTCATAATCTTACAAACGGTGAAGTGTTACCACCAAGTTTAATTAAACGCTAACCACGAGTTATCCAAAAAAAATACATTTAATTGTGATAAACTAAAGTCCTCAATGATTTAGGCATTAAATCTGGTTAAAATATACTGCTCCAATCATAGGCTAATATGGTGCTGATACAATCGAAGATTGTATGTATGTGAATTGATATGATATTAACTATTTTATACATATAAATTAAATTTCAATGTTAAAAAGCTGTGAAGTCATTTTCCAATAAAACTTACGGAGTATGTTAATATTGTTTCTTTCTTAGTTTCAATAAAATGAAGAAGTGATTAAGTATGAAATAAATATTTACACATAAATTATTATATAAGAAAAATTCATAAAAGTGTAGACAAAAAAAATTCTAATGGATTTTATTGAGAATAAAAATAGAGTGTGTATATATCAATTGTTAAGCACATCTAGAACTGACAAACGGGCATATTGAGTCGGTCTGATTTGTAGTCTGTGCGAGCCGGGCAAAAGACGGTCGGGTTGAGAAACGGGTCATGTTGATACGGACTATAAAATGAAAGTCCAAGGCAGGCCGACATGTCCCGTCATCGGATTTTTTTTTTAGCAAAGTATTTAAATATTTTTTTACAATTTAAAAATATAATATATCAAATTAAAATGTCTACAATTATTTTTTAATGCAATCTCATATCTTAAAATGAATAACATATGTTATACTAATTTTTATATCTTGTATGTTAATATATATATATATATATATGTATGTATGTATGTATTTATGTATATAATGTTATTTCAATTAAAATAATGTAATATTATATAAGTAAATAGAATATTATTATTATTGTGTTAAGTCTAGTAACAACGAGTTAATATTGATATATACACACAAATATACAAAGTAGTAATATAAAAAAAATTAAAAAAAAAAGCAGACGGGATGAACTACCAACAGGTCGGGCCAAAAATGACCTAATATTATTTGCGCTATAATTTTTAAGCTCAAATCTTTTAATTTTTGGGCAAGCTTCGGCCGTATTTTGTCAGGTCTAAGTACATTTATGCATACAAACAAATTCACAAAAAAACTCATAATTCAATAAGAATTTAACATATGGACAATTTTATTACTCTATTTCTTTATTTAGTCAATAAAATTCAATAATTTTCTTTATTTTTATACACTTTTATAAGTTTTTTTAATGAATTTATTAAGATTTATCCATCAATCTAGGTCGTTTTCAATTTTTTCTGATCAATTTCATCGCCGTATACATGGATACAAAAAACTTAAATGCATATCACGGAATCTTAATTAATTGACCGTAAACAATAGTTTGTTTGTTCTAAAGCGTGGAACTCCAATAATATAGGGCATGCCTTAATCTATATTATTTGACAAATACAGAGATGTATGTTTCTGGGATATGGTTAACTAATTAATCTAAACATTGATTTAATCGCACATGAATAAAATCCGTCCACATTGTTATGAAACTCTAGTGAAATTACGGTTAGAGGTGAAACAAGTCGAATACGGGTGAATATTAGTATATTTAAATTTAACTCTAATAAAATTTTCGATATTTAAATTCAAATTTAAGTATAAGATTGAATATTATTTTGATGTCCAAATTTTATTTTAATCGAATTCGAGCTAGTCATAAACTACTCATGAGCATTTATATTTGATAAATTTTACAAAATATAAATTGTATTTATATAAGTTTTCGTAATTTATAACACATTTTTTATATATAATAATTATTTTACTTGCAAACATCAATCCTACGATACATATTATACTTAAATTAATTACTAGGACATGTAATAAAAAAATAATAACTAATTACTAGGGCAAAATTAACCTTAAAATTTTGGTATATGTTATAATATTTTAAATTTTTAATATGAAAAAAGTATTCAAACTATTTACGAATATATTCGAGCGAGTACCTTATGATTAGATTTTACTCATTTAATTTATCGAATTTTAAATAAAGTATCAAATTTAATTTATTTTCGTATCAACTCAAACCGAACTGATTAATTTTCAAATTCAATCCAAACAAATTTCAAACCGTTAAATTTTGTTACACCTCTAATTACAACCCGTATCTTGGCGTTAGTCAATAACTATAAATATTGCCATGATGTGAAGTTGGATGGTAAGAAAGTTATAAACGCTCTTACAAAAAATGAGAGTTTAAATTCTATATACAACGTTCGGTATTCGGTGATACCTTCTCTGGTTCATAATATTAATAATTCACAGATATTAAGAAGTATATTGATAAACAAAATTGATAATTAAATATAGTTGTAATTATAATAATATCATTATAATGTTAAATTAAGTTGGAAAAAATTAAATTACTTAGTAATAAATGAAGGTAATATGGTAATTTTTTTCATTAATTTGAATTATTGCAATATGTCAATTTAATTAAAATTGTAACAAAATTTTAAAATAATTACCATTATGAACCACACGAAGTATTATTTTATTTTAATTTCATGTATGATCTATATTACTAATTTTACTCAAACCCTGTACTTCGATTTACGAAAAAGACAGTGATTGTAATTTTGTTTTTAGAGTAATGAACGATATTGACATTGGAATGATGAATAAATAAACACGAGCGGTAATATTTAAGTTGGATATTGTTATTACTTATCTTAATATTACTGTAAAACCCGTAAAATAATTAATGGATTTATAAATAAATTTTAGGTAGTGATTTCGTATGTAATTTAAAAAAAAATATTATCGTAAAAGAAAAGTCAATACTTCAATTGCTTAATTAGTACAAGTATACATCTCTTTACATGTGAAATAGCCTCACAAAGTGTTTCATCCTCACACTAAAAACAATTTATTTATTTAGCCAAAAAAAAAAAATCGTTCATTTGAAATTCAATCGAGGATTTTGATTCGACGAAATCTTCATTAACCAAATGAAGTGAAGTTTAAAAAATTAAAACTTGCTCATATGGTTAAGTTTCTTTTTTGAGTATTACATATTGATGGGATTATACATGAGCCATAAAATTATTCTATGGTTTTTGCAAAATTATATGAAAGTATAAAATTGTCGAACGATATTGTACATGTACAAAATTTTGCACCTTTAAAAAAAATGAAACTTCGCACATTTTAAACATAATTACCAAATACGACACATATTGTGTATATACACGCTTGTAGGTCATTTGGCATCATTTAAAGACAAAGGGAGGTACATTGGAGTTATCACCACTTAAACAAGGTAAGAAATGCTTCGGAGTAAAAAAAAAGTAATTGTCCTTCTCGTTCATTAAGAATTTTAAAAATGTGCTCTTCTATTTTTTAACGGAAAAAAAATAATCAAACATTCTTATATATGCGGTCAAGGATTCAAGATCCATCACAAATTTTTACTTTTTTATCAACATTTTTGTTGGTGCCATGTGAACTGAGACACGTTCAAGATTCTTGATACAACAAACACTCTTAACATTCCCATGTTTATTTGAAATCAGTCATGTTTATTTTATTGACATATATCAATAAAGTCGTTTAATATATGGCAAAATTTGTGCAGAATTTTATCATAATACCTTCATGAAAAGTTAGGAACAGTATATTCCAAAAAGAGAAAAAAAAAATAGACACATCAATATAAGAAAATTGATTATGATAATATAAATCAAAACAAATTGTTTAGAAATCTATTATTATGATGAATAAATGTGAGTAATACTTAAAAAGAAAGAGTTCGTTGGGAGTTGGGCAAAAATCAGGTGGCAGTCCCTCAACTACATCATCTTACAATCTTGTGAACATTTTCACCAAAAAAATTGTGACCATTGCATTGTTAGCTGGGACACCCAACCACTTGTATATTATTATTATTATTCAATAATTACTTGAAGTGTTTTTTTTTTGTTTTTTTTTTGTAAACCCAACCACATTACTCTATCAACCTGATATGTCATTTTCTGCCTGAATGTTAGAAAGACTAAAGAATGTCGTGTGCTGAACGATTGTTCGTTTTTGGTATCTGTATAAGTATTTTAATAATAAATTTATATTTGAAGTACAAAATTTAATAAATTGGTATTTAAATGAATAACAATTAATATTTTGTTAAATTTTAAGATTCTGTCTATGTCTAACTTTTTAAGGCTTGTTAACTTAATTTTAGAATATGCATATGTATTTCAAATAATAAATAGGTACCGAAAAGTGAAAAAATTAACAATTTAACTAAAATTATTTTATATACAAAATTTGTTAAAACCCTATAATTCAACAAAATGTTACTCTATCCGTTTAAAGAAAAAGCGACATTTGAAAATATAATTTGTTAAAAAGAGAGTAATATTTGCATATTTTTTCATTGTAATACATTATTTTATAAAATCTGTCACTGTAGTCTTCTTATCTTATATTTAATTGAATATTCATAACAAATTTCATGAGAAAAAATTATTATTTGTACATATAATTTTTAGTCAAATATGCAAATTAATATTTGTCAAAAATTTAAATGTTACTCATTTTGTTGAATCGAGTGAATAACATTTCTTTAGTTGAGATAACAATTTATTAAAAATTTTATTACAAGTACTGAGTTATTATCGAATTATTTGTACAGACACTGTATAAATTTAGTTAAATAAGAGATGATCCATATTTTCGTTTTCTTGCTTTTTGATATTGTAAGCCATTTGTTTAATAACAAAAACTTGTTTCTACTAATTTGGAAAATCTAGTAACCGTAATGACGTGGTCCTCTCGACTTCTCGAGTAGTAAATCAATTCAGCTGTGACATTCTACGTATATATATATATAATGGGAGGAAGCGTTGCAATTGTCACCTCTTTCTCCTTCTATTTAATGTTTAAATTATTTATGTCTCTTTTATTTTAATAATATTCTATAAAATTAATAAAATTTAAGTGATAATTAAGAAAATTTATGAGTTATTAATATTATTCTTATAATCAAAATAATTTTATTATTTTTAATTTTTTTAAACATAAATATACACACATATAACGAGCAAATGAGACTTCAAAATTAATATCATATTTATTTCTTTCTCGATTCAATTATAATATTTTTTTAATATCTTCCTTTAATTTCTCATAAAATTTTAACTATAAATTCTTATAAATGTTTAATATCGTCCCTACTGTATTTAAAAATATTTATATAAACTTAGTTTATAATTTTAGTTGTTATCAACAATGTGCAGTCTTTTGTATAATATATTTTTATTAAAAAAATGTGAATTTTGTATAAAACGCGCAATATTACGCATGTCTTTGTATAATTTTCTTTAAGGATTTAGTTTATATTATTTTTAAAAAAATCTTGTGAAATACTGTTATATATAACAAGGTTGTTTTACTTAATATTTTAAATTAGATGCATACATAAACTTTTGTGGTTATACATATTAACTTTTTACTTTAAAATAAATTATACTATATAATTGATATTCAAATGGATAAATAACGGCTAAATGACCCCTTATAATGATTTCTAATCATGAATAATTTATATACAGTTTAATTTTACAAAATAACTAATAATTTGATTCTAACAAAATTTAAGTTATGGAATGAAAGGTACAATATAACATAGTAAATGTAAAAAAATATTATTATCCACAAATTAGATAATTTGTATGAAATAATAAGAGAGATAACTAATTTATATCCTATAATATTTTTGTGCATTTATTTATTTATTCGTTTGCAAAAGATTGATATATTACATTGATTTTTCCTTAATAATGTTTGTCATATATTTTTAACATCGTTCTTTAATCTTTCCTCAAATAAAATAAGATTTTAATTGCAAAATATTTATAAGCACCTACTATTGTCCTCATGTGTATAAAAAAGTTGCATATACTTAGTTGACAATTTTTAATTGTTATAAAAATGTGAACTTTTTTGTATAACATATTCATTATGAACAAGGGAAATGTGAGTTTGTGTTTAAAATTCACAATATTATGCATTTCTCTATATAATTCTTTTAAAACTATTTAGTGTCGATATTTTAGAAAAATCTTGTAAATTATTTACCCCTTATATAGAAAAATGCTATTTATATTTATTTGTGAAACTATATGCATGCATAAATTTGTGTAGTTACACATATTAACTTTAATCTTAAAATAAATTTACTTTAAATTCGATATTAAATGTGTAAACAATGTTTAAATATTCTCCTGTAATGATTTTTAGGTACAATTAAATTATATATTTAAATATCATGAAATAATTAATATATTTGTTCAAATGAATTTGAAAATATAGAATAAAAGGATACAACATAATATAGCAAATAAAAAAATATTGTCAAAAAATAGAGAATTTGCATGAAAAAAGATAACTAATTTATGTTATGACAAATTTTTATTTATTTGTTTATTTGTAAAAACTAACATAATAAATAAAATCAATTAGTCCATTATCTTGTTTGACGAACAATATTTTAAAAAGATGAAATTTGTAATAATTTATTTAGTACAATTTTCATAATTAATATGCATGTGCTTGCATGTGTTAATATTGAATGTAAGTTTAGATAAAATTAAAAACAATGAATATATCATATGAAAAAAAAAATATTAATATAAAATATTATTTAATACATATTAAAAGATGTTATAATTAGACATGAGTATACCTGTGCATTGCATGGGTTAAATGGCTAGTTGTTGTAAAAAGTTAGTTTATAGTTTTTTTTTTCTTTTTTACAATTCTCGTATACTTTAACAAAATTATAAATCTATCTTTGACATTAATTATATAAATACATTTGTTAATTTTAAGAGCTGTGTAAAACAAAAAAGAGAGTATAAATATTGTTATCTATGTTTTCTTTTAATTGTCTTTAAGTTTTCTTCGTGTTTATTAAAAGAAGATCATTTACTTTATTATTTATAATTAACGATAATGTAAATTTACTCAATTAATGTTCGAATATTTTAGATTTTACAGATAATTACAATTGACTAATTAAATGCAATATCTTAAAAAATCTAAAATGATTAATGAAAAAGAATAGAAGAAATTTTCTTTACTTTGACCATAAAAAGTATTCCTTTTTTTTTTGTTACAATAAAAAAAAATTCCGTTGTTTTTACCGAAGTGTGGATGTTGTAATTACCAAAATGGAAAAGCCTTGTCACCTGTGCTTGCTACCTCCAGTCCCTCTTGGTAAACGTGTCTGGTTAAAGACCTGTTTGTCAAAACTCCCTCTATCTCACCGCCAATATTAAATTTCTAAACCTTCACTAATAAATCTCCCATTGTCCTCACCAGTAAAGACATTTCTTATGAGTTATATCTCTCTCTTTTTCCTTTATATGTTGTTTCAATTCACCATTTCTACCTTACTTTGTTTCTTCACACTTGTGTTATTTAGTATCCCATAAAATCTTTTTCCTTCAAACCCATTTGAAGATTTGAGGAAATTACAAATAGCAATGATTTTCTTGGTGATTTCTTGCTTTTCCTTCATCTTGCTCTCCCAACTCTCTTTTCTCAGGTCATTCTTGACTTGGAAGAGTGAGATGAAAACATTTTTGTTCCCCTGGCTTTTAGAAGCACTATCCCTCTTTTTCATTTCTTGGTTCAAAAGAAATAGGATTAATGTTTCTTTCTTCAAAGTTTTCACCTTTATTGTCTCCATTCACAACCCTTTCAGTTCAAAAGCAGAAAATGCAGTAGTTCAAGAACAAAAGATGACCCTTTTAGATTTGCCTGATTTGGCTTTGGAATGCATTCTTGAAAAGCTCTCACCAGCAGAGTTAAGCAGCATGGCTGGAGTATGTACTTCTTTGAGGAACATGTGTACAAGTGATTATTTATGGGAAAAGCACATGAAGCACAAATGGGGTAGACTTATTGGTGATGTTGCATTTAGAGAAAGGCAATGCGGCATTGATTCAAAAAAGAAACAAGCCCTCTTAGATTTGTCAAATAAAAACGGATTTTTTGGGTATTTTTCATGGAATTTGTTGAAGTTGAATAGCAGGGGAAAGATGAGAACTAGTTTACCTGCTGAATCAATCATGACATGGTATCTTTCTCTTGAGAGTGGCAAGTATTGGTTTCCGGGACAAGTTTATAACAGAGAGGTAATTATCTTATAGTTCTTGAATTTAAATTTCGAATCATTTGTAGCTATTGATTTTTACTAGTGTAGGATTAGATTATATTTGTCTTAAATTGTTGAAATAACCACTAAATTTCATTTAATCTTTTAAGGTGCAGAATGGGCATGTGGGGTTTCTGCTCTCTTGTTATGATGCTGAACTTAGCTATAATTCTCGATTGGATAACTTCAGGGCAAGGTAAAGAAATAGTGTGGTATTTCAAAGCCAAAATTTGCATTTGTCTGTTTAATAAGTTCTTAACTTTTTTTTTTTGAGTTGTTTCTTGTTTTTGTATTTTGATGGCAAAAATGTGAATGCAAAGAAACTGATGGAGCTAACTTGTTTTGATATTAAAGGAAATTTGGAAATTGATGTTTGGAAAAAAATGGGTTTTTTTTGGTTACATAGGGCCACTGCCTAGATACAACAAAATGGGGTTTTTGAAGATCAACTGATTTAAATTTGGTATTGCAGATTTTCAGCACAAGGGAGAGCAACAATGGAGCATGATGTAGAGTGGCATAGAATAAGAGCATCAGCTGTTGATACTCCTGCATATAATCTTCATGTCTCAGATTGTTTGGATGACTTAAAACCCGGGGATCACATTGAGATCCAATGGAGAAGAAACAAAGAGTTTCCTTTTGGTAATTATCCTAGAACTGTTTTAGGGCATTCTTTTTGCACCATAAATGTCTGTAACATAATCCTGTCTGCAAAATTGATAAATTTGGTGAGAAAGATATTAGAATAGGTTGTCATGACTCAAAAAATGAGGTGCCTTAAATGCCCGAAAATGCTTTAAACTGTTGTACAGTACAACTTTGTTTTGTGTTGCATAATCTGGAAGCATTTTCTGTTAATTTGGGCTTAAATTTTGAGGATATTGTTGCATTGTTCTAATATACAATATCCCTAAATGCATTGCAGGCTGGTGGTATGGAGTTGTTGGCCACTTAGAGCCATGTGATGGGTGCAAACTTCATTGCAAATGCCATAGCTGGGGTGAGATGATCATCTTAAATGTCCAACTAATGGCCTTTTTTTCCCTCTAAAATATCAATAGAGAGAGATTAAAGATAATTAGTTAGATTATCCCATATGATTAAATTTATTTAGCTGGTATAGTAGTTCTTGGTTTTATAGACTTAAAGTCTCTTGTTTCATAATTCAAGTGGGCATTTGGCTCCACTCTTAAATGCTTATAGTTGGTTGTCTAGTTTTCTGCTCATGATGTGCCTGGAAATTTGGCAGAATGCTGCTTAACTGTTATAGTTGCTTGGTCAAACCTTGGTTTTCACCTATCTTCATAAATGGAAGCAGAATCACTTGACTATTTCCTAGAATGCAGAATAAGCTTTTGCAGTCCATAGTAGACTATGAAATTTCTTTTCCTTTTAATGAAGATTTTTTCTTTAATTCTTAAAATACACCTTATAATGAGTAGATTAATGTGATAAACATAATTTTTGTTCTGCTATGGTCTTTGTTTATTTTTATATTTAATAGTTCTGACAAAGACAACCTGTTGAATGACAGGCGAGGTGCTACTAGAGTTCAAGCAGTACACCCCTGGCTCGCGGTGGAGAGAAACCATTATAAATAGGAAAGGTCATCGCGAAATAGGTGATGAAGCTGATGGATTCTACGGAGGAATCAGAAAGGTTTACAATCAAGATGAGATATCGATGTGGAAGCGTCTTTGGCCAGCACAAACTGTGGAATAGCATGCACACAACTTTTAGTTAGTGCAATGTTCACGACTCCTTTGTAAATGAACAAGCCCGTTTTGTCAATAGTACATTCGTACATAGATCAGATTAGAATGCTTAGGCAAGTAATCACTAGCATGTAGAAACGATAAGCTTGCATCATTTTTTCCCCAGGGTGATGCACAGCTCCTTGTACGTATGCAGCATCTAAAATAAAATGAACATTTTCCAGAGAAGAGATAGGTTGGTTGAGTTCTGAACTTAAGTTCCAAGGATTTTCGTCAGACTTGGATGGGCAAAACTTTATATTTGATAACAATTTAGTTTGCTAGTAATTCTCCCCGGAGGCTTGGAGATTTGTATGTAAGTTTGATATCATGGTGGAAACTGAACAATCAGTTCTCCTGCTACTAGAAAATCTTGAAGCTATGTGTAACACTTGGGATGTTTTTCACTCCCTAAATCTATGGTTTCGTGTTTCCTTTACTACATTATGAGGGTATGGCGATCATTATGATAATCTATAGTTCTGGCAAGAAAACTTGGATTGTTGCTACTGATTAGCTATAAACACTTTTTGATTCTGTTCACATATATTCAGATACTTAACAGTATTCAGATGGATCATCTGTTTCGAAATTTATTAAGCAGAATACAAGAATGCATTGTAAGAACAGATTGTGTTTTGGAAGGGAATGTAGCACGCATGGAGTCTACACGCAAATTACTAAAAGATGATAAATGTACTTTAATGACATTGAATTTGCTAAGAATATTCAGTAGGTTTGTTTAACTCTCTCTTTTGCACTAGCTATTTATGGACCTACTTATTTTTCAATTTTAATGTAATTTGGTTGACTTTACAGAATTATTTTGTTCTGTACGTATATGATGTCGCAAATTAAGTCCCTTCTGCTAATAGGTTTGTGCTTTGTACAGATGCTGAACTTTAGAATCTCATACCGATAAAGACTCAAATTAAGCACCTAATATCGGGAGAATTGAGCCAGAAAAAATGGATGAACATTTAATTAGTTCTAGAGGGATTTCATAAACTAGAAAGGAAAAAAAAAAAAAAATCAAAAAAGGACAACAAGTCATGTCATTGTTTCTAACATTTGATTCTAATTTCAATATTCACTAAATATTTGTGTATGTACTATGTCCACCCCCACCCCCACCCCCCACCCCCCCTCGCCCCGCGGATGTTTAAATTATATCAAAAGATTTTCCTCAAAAGAATGCCCCAATTTTATATTAATCAAATGATGAAATTGGTGGAAGATATAAATATTCCAACCAATATCGAATCAACAATAGAAGTAATGATCATAAATAAGGTTTAATTAATCAGGATACTGGTTGGAACTATGCTTTTCCTTTACTCTTAACTTTTCTTAATAAGTATAGATAAACTATACTTAGTCATCCTATTGAAGATGGGTGGTGGATTATTAATAAATACCGTACAAAAATATTTAAGAAATATTTTTTTAATTTAAGATTCCATCATCAACAAATAATAAATACAACTTAAAGCACGAACAATACCATTATAATTTATAATCTTTGTAAGAAAAGTTATGGCATGCGATGTCTATTGTAGATTCGTAGTTGTTCCCCTTCACATTTAAATTTTATAAATAAGAAAAATAAAAAGGAATGCTAAATATTATTATCTCTATTTATCATCGTTTGATTCATGTAAATTTAGATAAATTTTTTTGTATAACAATTATTATGAAACGAAATATTAGAGTAAAAATCACATTGCCAAATGCGAAATGCTAAACTAGTAGGCGAGGCGTTGTAGATTCTAATACGTAGTGTATATCATTTGTCAAAAACAGAAAACAACCATTTCATTATTTGTTTATTTAGTTTTTGCCGAAACCCATATCATATACGGAGTAGCTTTTTTGTCGTCCGAAAATAAAAAACAAAAGGAGGTATAAATTGACTGAGGGAAAGACTTGGAGAGAGAGAAGAGAGCGAGAGGAGAAAAAAGCTTCAGGGACGAAGGTCGCTGCGTTCAATTTGAAGATGAACGGCGGCCCATCTGGTTTCAGTACGTCAATCGGTTTCAGAAATCCACAAAAGCTAACCTTTTAATTTGTAAATAATTGTATAGACGTTTCTGATTTCATCTTGTCTGTTTGTGTTACAGACAATGCTCCAATCACAAGAGCATTTGTTATCAGTTGTGCCATCTTCACTATCGTGTTTGGGATCCAAGGCCGTTCAAACAAGCTCGGATTATCGTATGAGGTAGGCTAAATTTCCTACTGGGGTTCTTTATTTGACTTTTTTCTGGCGTTTTTTTGAGGTTGAGGTTCATGGGTTTGTGCCCTTTTGTATGTAATTGTACAAACTGCAATTCGGTTTGTGGGTTTTTGCTGGATTGAAGCTTTGACACTTGTTGTGACTGTGAAGTAATTTTTGTTCTTTTCCTAATGTCTATTTTTGCTTATGTTGGGGGTCTGGTTAATGGTCATATTTTCCGTGATCAATAAATGGATTGCTTGATTTTGATCGACTAAATATGTAAACTATGATGCTCAATTGTAGCATGCACATGGTTGGTAATTTTTAGTTTTCAAAGAATATTTCGACCAACAGCAAAGTGCTTGCCTTTCCATTCTTCTCCCAAGGAAGCTGTTCATATGAGGCAGTGTTAGTGTAGATTGGACTCCTTATTTGGGGTTCTTATTTAGCTTCGCAGGTTTTTAAGATATTTTAACGAAATACAAGAGAATGTTCTAATGAAATTTCTCTAAAGTTAAGCTATTAACAGAGTGATGAAGAAAAATGGTTAGAAGATATTTAGTTCCATGTATCTTCATTTTTCATATATCGACTGCTAGTATGGTTAGAACTCTTTGTTTCTTGAAAGTTTCCGTATATACAGGACAAGTAATCCATTTTGATGCATACAAGATGAGGGCTTTTTGTTTGAGGTAGCGTAGCCAAAACATATGAATTAAATAGGTCTGCTTGAGGATAAAATTGAACAAATTGATCCACAATGTACATGATAAGACATTGTAAAGTCCGCTGAAAGGCTCACGTGAAGCATGGCTACAGCTATTGTATGGGACATCATTTAAGTAGGTCTTGATAGGTTAAGCTATAATGGAATTTAAAGCTAACAAAAACAGACTGCCAAGCTTGTTTGTAATGTCGTATTGACTGAGGTTTAGCAAAAGTCTGCCTTAGGGTGGTCCAGTTAGTTTTATTAGCATAAAATGGAATCCATCCCTTCATGTAGTTTATGATGGGAATATTACTTGTGTATGATTTTAGAAGGAGCTTGAACTTTTGTAACCTTTTCTAGATATGTAAATCCATTGGAAACTAGGAGGATGGGTGCTAGCAAGATTTTCAGGAAGTTCTGTAATTTTTTTTTTCTCTTTTGCATTATATTTATTGATTACTAATGTTGAGCTTGTCAAAATTTTACTGAATATAAACTTGATGACGTACTTTCCACTAATTACAGGATATTTTCAAGAAGCTTAAATTATGGAAGCTAGTTGTGTCAATATTTGCCTTTTCATCTACACCTGAGTTAATGTTTGGAGCGTATCTGCTGTATTATTTTCGTTTATTTGAGAGGCAGATAGGTTCCAACAAGCACTCTGTAAGTATTTGTCTGGTTACTTATATATTTTGCTGATTTGTCAGATAACTATTAGTTATTGAAATCATTATCATTCATTCATTCCTTGTAGTTGTGTCAAACTTTTTATTGGTTGTCAAAAACCTCATGCAAGTAAGGATGCATATCAGGGGAAACACTTGACAAGGACACTTATGATCCATTATCTTTAATATTTTCTTTATTCTGTTAAAAATATAACTTTGGAGGAGGAAATTAACAGGAACATGTGAAACAAATAACAAAGGAACTAGGGTTTAGCGTTATTACTTTATCTGTGAATTCAAGATTTTTAACCATAAATTCTAAGTTGTCTACTGCATCAAATTTAGTGTTCTTGATTTTGTTTCTCCTCATTATCAGTAAAGTTTAATCCTCATTCCCTAGGCTCTTTTTAGCAAGTAAATTTTTATTGCCTCATATTTGATGGATCTAATTGTAGTAGTTAGTGCCAATCTAGGAAGCCGGATATTACAGTTTGGTGCCTATGTGTACATGGATACTCCTTGATATGCACGGGGTATGGCCTATCCCAAAGGTTTTCAATAGACTAGCCTTAAGAAAAAAAGAAACAGTAGAAAGGCAGAAGAAGCAACTACATTTATTGCCATGCAGCCACTGAATGTGGTTACAAAGTCGCCATTGACCTCGCATCATAATAGTTGCTGGCATCTTTGAAGTTAGCACCGCATCTTCTTCGAGATTACTGCTTGTCACCTCCTTTGCTCCTTAGGTCAGACTGACTATTTAATAGAAAACCCTGATTTAATCTAAACCTTAAAGAGTAATGTTAATACAATTATACCCCTGATGTTATCCCGTGGTTCAATCAACACCAAATTCTAACTTCCTAGTCTTCCATCCCAGTTTGACCATAAGATTTATACCAGTCACCAGCAAAAGCTAGTAATTTATTTTATATTATGAACTTAAAATGACAGGGTGATATTCTGTTCATTTCTGTTTTGTGGTGATACCTAATATCTCGTATATTATCTATTTATGGTCATAAAATGTTTAATATTCCTCTTCAGCATTATTCAGTAGTATTTATGAACTTCGATAAGAAGAACAGGCTTCAACATATGGTTCACAATTTAAACTTCTCTCTCTTTATGTTACACAGGTGTTTATCTTGTTCTCCTTAATTGTTTCTTTGCTGCTTGAGGTCCTTGCAATTGCATGTCTTAAAGGTATGCCATACTCGTGACTCTTGTACAAGAATTCTTCAATTGCCTTTGAGATATCGTCATATTGTTAATCCATATACACTTCATGGTCTGTTGTACATTTCTTCATTTTAAAATTTTATTTTTCTCAAAAGTAGTATTAGATTTAGTATGTAACTTTTGGTTTGTTTTCCTACCGTAGCCTGATGAAACTCATTATTAGGTCCTGTAGTAGAGTTAGAACTTGGGTTGAAAAGAAAACTATAGAAGTGACAGTGTAAAGAACTCAGTAAGTAGGCGGGATTAAGATTCTATGATGGACCTTATTTAATTGATTGGAAGGTTAACATTGTGCGGGCATAGGGCAGGGTTTAATACTAAATCACTGTTGTAATGAGTTATCCTGGAATAAATAGAGCTTCAAACTTTGTATAGTCGATATGGATATTATGGGTGCACTAAGGCAAGATATAAAAAGTTACAACACAAGTTTTGCATATGGATGGGAACGAGGTGATTGGCGATAGAGTAACATCTCATCTGTAAAGTTCTTATCTCCGCTCCCCTGCCCTATCCTCAAAAACATCACATATTCACGGAATGCATTTTTATTTGTATGCCATAATCTCAAATTCCCAATGATGAAAACCTGCAACGGGGAGGCTCCAAGACACATACAACTACTGCAAAGGAAATGCTGATGACTTCAAGCAGTTAAATGTTTTTGATTCATGGGTAATTAATTTTTACGAATAATTCCAAGAGTAGGAAGACTACCTTCTCAAGGTTCTGCAATTTGATGGAGTTTCTTGTGTAACCTATATTTATGAACAGAAGAGTTCTGCGAAGTAAAACTATCTTGCATTTTGCATCATACTTTATATTAGCATCTTATTTATTGATTAGAAGGTTGTCAACAGAAGCATGTATTGTTTAAATGTAGTCGGTTGAAAGTTTAGTATTTTTAACCCAATCATGAGAGGAATAGAGGACATAAGTGTGATTAAAGTGACCCATAAATTTTGTGGTTTACTCATGCTCAGAATCTTGCTCATGTCACATGACATAGTTAAGGCTTCATTTATTAAGTTAAAACTTAAAGCATGGTCTAAATGTTTAGCATATCATATTGCATTTGTTACCACCTGTGATATTATTGGACTTTCATGTATAAGAAGTAGGGGTGACAATTTTCGATACGACACGATAACTCGACACGAATTAGGAGGGTTTGGGTTGGCTTATATGAGTTTGGGTCATAAACAGGTCAACCTGTTTAAGACACGACTAAAATAACTGGTTGGCGAGTCAACCCGTTAAAACCCATTTATGACCCATTTAACCCAATTATCAAAACAAGAATATTTAAACATTTTATTAAAGTAATCATATAATATTTTTATTGTTTCTTTTAAATTAACTAATTAAGTATACATTATAACTTTGAATTAGACTAAACATCATCAATTAGTTATTGATTAGTATATATGAATTTGTGAATCATATTGACTTAGTAAGTCATATATACTTAACATTCGTATTTATCATTCTAAAAAGTCTAAACTCACTTAAGTTATTGGTTAATATATATGAAGTAATAATATTTTCTATATATACATTAAATTAATAGATATATCAAACACATGAGATGAGTTTAGATTGTAATTATGACTAACTTATATAATTTTTAATGAATAAAAACATACTAATATAATAATAACTAATAATTATATACAAGAACTAATAACATTTTCTTTTTATAGATTCACAAATGGCAAAAGAGGTGGAATATAATTTATTGTCAATATTGCAGATATGGATGTCAGTATTTCACGTTGAATATTTAAGACTTAGTACTCTTATTTTGGTCTTTTGGATGTGGAATTTGATTTACATATTTGTAAAAGTTTAATTTTGCAGTAATGTTAAGTGGGTTTTTCAAGTAGTAATGTTCAAAAAGGTTATTCGTGTAGTAATGTGTAAATGAGTTATTCAGGTTATCTGAGTTATTCAGGTTATCAGGTTATGTTTGTAAAATTAAATTTGAATTAATCGTGTTATTCGTGTCATGTCATGTCGTGTTACCTGTTTAAAAGCCGTGTTGTGTTCAGGTTTCAACTTTTGATTATTTATTAATCGTGTCGTGTTCATGTTATACTTAATCGTGTTGTTATAATGGGTTGACCCGACACGAAAACGACCCACCAACCCATTTTGCCATCCCTAAATTAAGAAGGATGTAGCAGATAAATGTACTTTGCGCTGCACTGATCTATCAAAAATCATGTTTTATTTTTTTATTTTTTATTTTTGCTATTATATCAGAGTTGTTATATTTTGCAGATCCATCCTTGAACTTACTCACATCTGGCCCCTATTGGCTTATATTTTCTGCATTTGTACCCTTTTTCTTTGACATTCCAATTTCAACACGGTTCCGTGTATTTAACCTGCGCTTCTCCGACAAGACTTTCATATATCTAGCTGGACTTCAGGTACAAGATTCTATTATAGGATATTACTTTAATTTTATTTCCTGCACTTGTTTCATTGGATCAAGGACAATTTTCTTTCATCTTCTCCCATGCCATTTCTTGCTCTTATTTTATTAGTTTTCCTTCCCAACTTGTGTTTCTTTCTTGCAGCTTCTCATATCATCCTGGAGGAGATCTATTATACCAGGGATCTGTGGCATTCTTGCTGGGTCTTTATATCGTTTAAATGTGTTTTACGTACGAAGAATGAAGGTTAGATCATGTCACATTGGACATTTGAAAATGTTTAGAACTTCTTATCACTCTTGAACCTGTATGTGACTTGCTTTATATGCTAAATTGAACTAATCTTGGTCCATATATGTTCAGTAGGTATTTTGTTACATCATAGCTTGTTCTTCATTAGAAGTGCAATTAATGTTCGAAATATATAACTGGTTTTGAGAAGAGTGTTTTAGCTGAATGATGTTTTTCTCATCTCGGTGAGAATTATATATGTCAGCTGATATATGTAACTGACAGATGACATCATATGAGCTACAGTACAGATCCTTGTATTTAATCATTGAGGAGGTGAATTATCTAAGATCTACCCTTAGTTATGTTAAACAGCCATTGGAAATTATTTAGTTGGAGAGCTGAGGATTAGAGAGCTTTCATGATGGTATGTTATGTTAATAATATTTTCATTACGCTGCTAAATACACTTATTAAGATGTCTCCATTGGACATCACATAGTTGCCTAAAAAAGAGAACTGCAAGTCTACCAAAAAGGAGACTCATCAATATCATTTCATTTCATGTTTTGACACTAATCACTGGAACCTTTTTGTCAATTTTCAAGATTGTTTGTGTTTGGTATTTGAGGCTAACGAATATCATTTTTTTGGGTTCCATTTTTGTGGCTCCTCTAATATTCATCTGATGTTTCTTGAGTTTCTGCATTTGATGTATGTTCTCTTCTATAAATTTCAGTTTCCAGAGGTCATTGCCTCATTCTTTTCACGTCTTGCTTGGCGATCATATGGGAGTACAACACCTGCAGCACCAACAGCACCAACTAGAAATGTTATGGGAAATGTACCATATTTTGCAAGTCCCCATGTCGAGGCAAGTACATGTTTCAAATTCCCTTTTCTTAGCATGCTTGAACCGTCCAAGGTACTAGCTTTCTTAAAGCCAAAATCTTCCGAATTTCCTCCATGTTTCAACTGCCTATACCATTACATGGTACATATTAGTATTAGTGGTACATTACATCACAGATTTGATTGATGCATAATAATATTAGTCGATGCATCACACCGGAAGTATCAGTATTTTCAAGATTTATAAATCCTCAACAGCTTTGCATTGCAATTGGGTTTGCCACTTTCCTGGATAACCATCCGTAAGGTGCAAGCTTGGTGGCAGTGGTTTGCCTGCCACGGTTCTGATATATCATGACAAAGTCACCTTGTGTAGCAAATTTCCAGAATTCTGACATAAAATCATATAATTAACTATTGTTTGAAATTTTGAATTCAAATAATAATAATAATAATAATAATTACGTAGTATTAAATTGTTAAGATGGTCAGGGGACCTTGAGTCCAGCCATAGGCCTACAAGAATTGGGCCCTCTTATATGGTGCTTAGTAGTGAGGTCCTTAAGGCAGTATAGCATGCTTAATAAATCTTCAACATAAACATAAATATATTTTCTTGTCGTCTCCAGTAAGTATTTGAATATTCAAAGTCTCTGGTAGGAGATCAAAGTGTAATCATTGAATAAAAGTCCTAAAATTAAGCCATAAGGTCATTCATTTCATGTTTCAATCTGTGTAGCTCGTATGTATTTTATCTGAATAGATCTTTTGCACTATTTAGTTGCTATTTTTCGCATTTAGAAATAGTTCTCCCCTTCCTCTCTCATTACTGTTATTATCACTTATTCATCTTTTGGTTGCTTAGAATCAATTAAAATTAGCTTGCTTTGGTTTCAGATAAACCATCCTGCTCCTGTGTCATCCACCCCAGAGCCACCAGAGGACTTGATTGCAACACTGGTTTCAATGGGTTTTGATAGGAACTCTGCCAGACAAGCACTTCTTCATGCTAGAAATGACATCAATACTGCTACGAATATCCTTCTTGAGTCACAGTCACACTGAATGGAATCATTTCCCTTTCTCTGTCGGAAAGTTAAGTCAGAGGTAGACTTGAAAGTGTAGCCCAGAGATACAAAAGACCGGCATCCAAGAACCAAAATCCTAATTGATCTAATGCTGCGGAGAACTCGTCAAGGCATTGTTGGTATTCTTTTATGGTGGCTTCTCCGTTTAGACCTACTTATTCTAATTTTAGGCATCTGTACACCGATGACTTCAGAAGCTAGGAGCACTAGGATTTTGCAATTTTGTTGACTGCATTTCCACATTTGAATTAAAAGGAGATATGTATAGTTTGCAGTTTCAGCCCGGCAAAGTTAAAAACTAAAAAAAAATAAAATCTATTTAACTCATTTTGTGACTCCAGTTCCCCGCGAGTCTACATGCTTGTGCAATCTGCAAAGTAGTAGGCTGCGCTTGCCTTGATCAATCTTTTCTTTTTGAGTTCTCCGTCGATGATGGAAAAAATTGAAGACCTTATTTTCTGTGGTTCTGTTTGGAAATAAGTCATAGTTTGCATGTTTTAATGAACAATCAAGCAAGGGATACATAAATATAAAACTATTTGGTACCGCAACGACTACATAATTATATGTTGATCAAGATCTTAAGCTTGTGCGAATTTAGAAGTTTAAATTATTGACGATGGATTCTTTTTATACTTATTATGTAAATAAAAAAGTTCTTTTTATTAGTAGTTTTATGTTTTCTAATTGTATTTTTCAAATCTTTTGCCCCCTCTCCCTCCCCCACCCCCTCCAGTAAAAAAAAAAACAAAAAATCGATTTCTAACGCGTCGGCCATACTGCTGTTTCTTTGAAGAAATAAGACATTTCACTGAATATTTCCTAAATTTCTCTCTTTAATGGCGATTGGGTAGGTTTACTCGGCTGCTCCATTATTAAATTACAGATGACAACATAAATTATCTTTCTCAATAAGTGTGTAAAAAAAAAGAATTTAAAAAAAATCTCAAAATGGCTTCCTAAATGTTCGATATTGGCTAGACTGTAGAAAGACAATTAAGTAATCACACTTCGGTGTATCTATTTTATTTACACACCAAATTCGGCTTATATTGCCAAGTAGAAATACTTGGTTAATGGTCACAATTTTTTCCCAATAGTAGTAGCGTACTTCCAAAACAGAAAAGCGCCCGTAAGCATGCAAAAGGTAAATCAAGACTATGAATACTTTGGAAAACTTTCCAGTAGTGTAGCCTGGCAAACTAAAATATAGTTCATAGGAATTTCCATTTTCTATTCTTGTCAAAAGAAGATATGTATGATTTGTCCCAGGTATAGAGGAACATCGTTATACATTGAGACAAGATCAAGCAACTTACAATGTAAACATAAATGTATAGAACTATAACCATGCAGCTGATTGAATACAATAATCAGAAGATTAAGGCACACAATATTCTGCTTTTCAGCTGTAAGTTATCAAAGGCATTATGTCAAAAACAACATACAAAAATTCACAAATGTTGACTTTCTTTTGTACTTGCTTTAGCTGCTCCTAATTATGTAAGGGTATGTCGATGATGCCAAAACAATGAAATGGCACCATCGTATAAAATTATTTGTAGATGGAGGCTTTGATTTATAGGCCTCTCCTTGGCCTTCACAGATATCAGACAGTGCTTACATCAACTTTGCTTTTATGGAGCTGAAAGGCTGGGGTGACCCAGGACCCACAACTGCATTGGATGCCTGACCAATTGAAGTAACCCAAACGAGCATCGCAATGGACACATGACAGCTTTCCCTCCAAACCACCTTCTTCAACTGGGTAACAAGGTAATATTGTCAGAAAATTTATTTCATGAAATTTAACTTCGGTGCTAGTTTAGAGATTATGTCATTGAAGCAGCGCCAACTGAAGCATGCAAAACTACAAATCACAGGCTATGCCAAGATGGGTCACTATGAACAATGAAAGCATGACTCCATGTGCCATAATGTTCATCAGCGAGAATCACATTATTCAAGAACCAAAAGTAAAAGTTACTCATAAAAGAATGATTTGTAATACCTATTTTCATCCAACGTAGGGGCTCAACAAAAAGAGATGAGCAGTCAATTTCTTCATATTTGTTGAAAGGATTGCCACTTCTCCTTTTAGACCACTCAAAAGAAGCCTCACCCTGTCCAGGAGTGTGATCTATGACATTACTCTGCAATGCAACAACTCTTCTGCATTTCTTGCAGCGGTATGCGGGGTTAGAAATAGGTGCTTCAATTGAAGGCAGACCACTCTCCGAAGAGGCTTCTTCTATTGACAAGCCCGGATCAGCTCCAAATTTGGAACTGTCAATCCTTTCTCCACGATTATATGACTCACCTGTAATGAATGGAGAACATCTTCTCAGTGGAACAAATGCACACTAACAAACGTACACTCACTCCTACTTAATGTAAACAATAAGAATCTTAAAACACTTGCAACTTGTAACTTCAAAAATTTGCACAATATTATTTACTACATTTATGTAATATGGGATCAAATAAGCTAAAAAAACGTAGAACAAATATGACAAATTGATTAAACATATATTTGTCATTGTTTTTCAAAAAAAGAAGAAGAAGAAGCCAAATTAGTGATCAGTTAACAAATCAAGTAGGATTTTCAAACAATTTTCCTAATTATTCAAGTATAGTGAAGATCTGAAATTTTTTGGTTGTTTTTGGCGTTAATCATTCTTGATTCAGCCTCATGGTAGGGTTTCTTGGAGAAAAGTTAGTTCTGGATTTAAATTTAAGTTGAGTTAATTGAAGTTGACTTTTAGGTTACACTTACATTTAATTGATGCAGCACACTACTATTGAGTTTCTGGCGGGATTTGGTCATTGGTAGGGTAGGGCATTATATTGAAAATGAGAGGCAGGCCATGTGATGCTCAGAACTAATGATGAAAATGCCTTGTGATTTTGGTTAGACTGTCTTATGTGGGTTTTGCCGGAGAACACTCGTGAACAATGGAGGTTGAGATAATGAAAAGTTAGTCAGATCCCAATTTCAAGCTCAAACCTAGTCCAGGGTCAAGTAAGCATCAGTTAGGATTACAGTTTGGCAATATAAGATAAAAAAATAATACCGCTCCAGATTGTTGTTTTCCTCCATCCTGTCCTACTCATTCCTATATCACACTCCATCAAATCTTTTTCTACTACATTCTTCCCAAGAAACTTTTTACTGACCTCTTCCACTATTGCTTTTGGTAGCGAACTCATGGCAGTATCTGGAATCTTCATAAAAAATGACCAAACAATCTAAACCTATGTTCCTTCATCTTTTCTTAAATCAGTGCTACCTTAACTTTTCTGCAAATATCTTCACTTCTGATACTCTGTAATTATATGACTGCACATCCACCTTAACATTCTTACTTTCAGCCACTCCTATCAATGCTCAATTCAGTTACAACGATCCATAAATTTCTGTGCAGCCAGTGTGTCCAACCATGGCCTAAAGAACCTAACTTCGTTTTTATAAATTATACCACAAATTTTGCCTGGCAATACACGTAAAAAAAATTATCTTCATGTTTGAACATAACCAAGTTCATATCTCACCCACTAACTGGAGTGAGAAATTAGAAAATAGTAAATCTGATTGGTGGGAAGATATACAGAGATACTGAAAGAAATCATTTAAGCTGAAAATGGAACCCCATATACACAAGTTGTATGGAGTGTATACTATACAACTGAGCAAGCAAACCTGAAACTCATGTTATGGCACAATTGAAAGAAACCATCGCTCTACCGTCTTTGAGAAGGTTGAGGAGATAATCAGCTAGACTAGAACACCAACGGATACTGTCAGGTAAGAAACTATACCTAATAATGTTAAATGGAAGCACTTGTATAGAGGGCTACCATGATCAACCTTGAAGCCCATGTCTTCAAACATTTTCAACTGTGATTGAAGTGGAAAAGTATTAGTAATCGATAAAAAGGAAAAGACTCTGAATACTAACATAAAGAATCACGTTGCGGTATTGACTTTATTAGTTGGAACAGGCCATGTATGGTTGTATCACCTGATCCAGAAAACCATCATTGGGACAAACAGATTGGCAACTTTGGCGTAGAGAATCAATTGCATCTGAGGCAGATAAAAACAAGACAGAAAATGAGAATATAAATGGAAGCCAAAATATACTATGATGCACACACATAGTACTCAAAACAAACTATGAATTTGTTCAAACCTTCCAGAGGCAGTTGTTCAGTTCTCATCAAGTATGCAGTAATGATGGCCGCACTGCAACGAACACATTGAAAGACGGGTGTAAACCCTTATTGATCGACAAAGCACATAAGAAAAAGCTTTTTACAATGTATGTCTTCTCTTAACAATTTTGGATGGTAATCAGTAGACTGACATGAGAAATGAACAGCGGTAAATTCTACTGATTCTGGGAGAAATGATAATCACTGCAGAATATTTACAAGTAGCCACAAAGAGTTCCACACGTAAGCTAGAAGACCCAACTCTTCATGAATTATTGGTGGCCAAACAAAATGATAGAACTGGCTGAGCCCTCATTCTCAAAATACATAAAAACATAACAATTAGGTTGCATATAAGACATGCGATAATTTACTCAATCTAACGAAAGGTCAATGATTCACATCCCATCACCTACACTCGCTCACCCCTTTTCCCCAGACGAAAAACAAACACACATAAATGTCGAAATAAATGTAAGTATACATCATCAGATCAGCATGGACCAGATCACTCATGTGGAACAGTTGTGATAGCGCTTTTTTTTTTTTTTTTAAATATCAATGCAGAAAAACATCGAAGGCGTAACTCGCTGCAAAGATGAATAAGGTATGTGCATATGCTTCTCAATGAGATCTGTCCTTTGGGTGCATGACTAATTCACCTATATTAAACATATTACTACTATAGTTAACAATAAGGAATGCCGGGAGATATTAATTTATATAAAAGACATACTGTGCATAACATCGGATGGATCTCTAAAACCCTAAAATGTGATGACTGAATCCTAATTCTACCCAATTAATGTTCCAGATTTTTCTAGGTGTCACGTGCAATATGTGTATATAAATATAGTACACACACAGAGAGATTGGAGACTGACAAATAAATATTCTGAAACTCCTGGTAAGAATTTATGAAATTTGAAATCAATGACCCATCCAAGCCAATCAAACCCCACTTCACTCATCCCTGTTCTGAATTCAAGGAAATGTAGATTGAAGTTTTTCCATCCAGGGTGAGATTAATATATGGTGCTATGTATTTCTCGGTCAAACTCATTCAGTCATTCCTTAAATAAATTATACTGACATAGTTAAAAAGATTGTCTATATGAATATATATAGATAGATATTCTTTTAAGGCTCCCATTATAATGGTTACAGTATACAAGAAAGACATTTCAAGTAAAACTGGGCCGAGCATGAAGTGATTAAAAAATGTTTGAAAATTATAATCAGGTAAAATAAGTATTAAGTTTTTCCTATCAACCTAAAACTGGAAACTGATAATTGTTTTTTCAAGAGATCCTAATTCAAATAATTGTACAAATAAATATCTAGAAAAGATGAAATTAACTGGAATTCCAAAAAAATGATTCTGCAATGAAATAGAGCCATAGAGGCCATGAAATGCAAGAGAAACAAAATAATACAGATCACCATAGTGTGAGATGTACCTCCTTGACACACCGGCAAAACAGTGCACTAAGACGGACCCCTGCTTTCTACTTTCATGAATGAAATCCAAACACACATTCAATGAATCCAGCAAATTTTCTCTCTCCATATCTCTCAATGGCACAGCCATCCTCACTAGCTTCAAATCCTTTCCAGCATACTCCAATAAATATAAAAGCTTTTCCGATGACTGTGAAGTTCCTGAACTTTTACCCTGATCTACATCCAATCCAGAACTTCCAACATAGACCTTGCGGATCTCTTTTGTGGGTATTGAAAGACCACTACGCCATTCAGAGAAGAATGTTATTGATGCGGAGCTAAGTATGGAGAGGATATGTGTGATTTCGCCACTATCTTGCTGAAGAACATTTGCTGCATCGGTAATGTTGCCGATAAATAAATTTTCACGTACCAGATACGGCATATCAAACAATCGATACAAATCTAACAAAGAAATCTAGATCAGCTGTTGCCTGCCACAGGAAGAAAAAGGGGGAACATAAACCTTCATTATTGTGCTACCAAATTTATTTGACTTGGTTTGCA
>CM025783.1:13858022-13959452 GCA_014636745.2 Centella asiatica | reverse complement strand
TTCTGGGATGGACCAGGCACTCTGGAGATTTACAAATTTATAATATAGCTATCACATATATATATATTCTCACTCTACAGCCCTAAAAAAAATAGATGTAGCTTATATAATAAATTATCTTACAAAAAGTATTTCTCAGTTAATAATATGAAAAAGAAAAAAGAAAAAGAATTCAATTCTTCTTTCTATGAAAAGTTGACACAAACATAAAAATTAGTCATTTAAAGGTGAGATTCATAATTTAATGCAAGAAATTACAAGAAGACTACTTTACCCTAAAAGTACACTTGAATGAGATCAATTAGTTTCTATTAGAAGCAAGATTTTATAATATATTTGAGAGGATTCATAGTTATAAAATCAAACAATACATGATATGTATCATAAGATGAATAAGAAATAGTAGTATATCACAAGTACATGTTAGGACTTAGATACACTTTAAAATTCTTGATTAAGGTAGAACAAAATTTTCCTTCAAAAGAAATGGCAGAACAAATTTTGATGGAGATTATACAGATAAGAAGATAACAAAAGACAAATTCTTAACCAAGTTATATCCAGAGCTCGTCAACCCCCAAACCCACCACACAAAAAAAAAATGAAAAAAAGAAGAAGAAAGAACAATAGCTTCAAACCTCTGCGCTTTTGATATAGAGGCTTTAGACTCTGAGCTCAACAATGTCTATTAACCCAAACTGATTAGATTGAGTAGGGTAAAAACGACATCATATCATAGTCAAAAGTAAAAAATTCCAGTAGATTCATTATGAAAAGAGACAGATGTTTTTTAGAGCTGGTCTGCAACAGCAGACTGAATCAGTATAAACATAGACAAAAGAAGGGACAGGGATGATATCTAAATAACCAGTTTACTGAAGTCAATTGAGTGATAAACTGATGATCCCAAATGCCTAACCTAGATTTCTTTAATTATTTGTCTCAATGAATTCATAAGAGAGAAAAACCGGAGACATTCTTCGGTCTCTTACCATCTTCAGGTTTAACAGACTGATTCATAAGAACCATAACACCAAGAATTTTTCAGAATTGTATATAGAATCACAAAAAAAGGAGATATAGATATAAGGGCAAAGCAATGGAATTGTATCGGAATAGTAACATTTCTGGAAACAAACGATGAGTGAAAAAGGTTACATTGCCATGTTCTCACCTTCAACACATTCGGAAAACGAATCAGAGCTTTGTAGAAGTATATTTCAGAGAATAAGTGATTGAAAAATAAAAAATCGACAATTCATTTCAGTACACAAACACAATAAATAATCTACACATAGATGATACACATAAATTGCTATATTTATGTATGTATGTATAGAATCTCGGAAGGTGATATATATAATAAATATTTCCGTTTGTGTGTGTGGATATGTGCGTGTTTTTGTGCGTGTATACCTTGGGAATCGGAATATACCGACAGCTCGCTGATAGATTTCGGCGTCAGGAGCGGCTGAAGCTTCTCCGTCTCTCTACCGCGATTGCTGCTTTATAAAATGCGAGAGCCCTTTCCCACTATCAATACTCTCCTCGTCCAAATGTATTTTTTTATTTTATTTTATCAAAATACACTTTTCACATATTAATTTTTTTTTTATAATTTAATTTCACAACTTCAATATAGAAGTTTTGTACATCGTAAATTTAAGTTTGTCGAATAGTTTAAAAGAAATGCTTCAATTGACTATATTTTGGTTTGAGAGAGTGTATGCTGAACATTATTCAAAAGTAATATAAGAAAATACTCCGTATGATATTTTCCAAAAAAAAAAAAACCTGACATATTTCGGTTTACTATTGTAGACATGAGGGAACATCAGTTTCACACAAAATATTATACACATAAATATTCACTAATTTTATATTTATAATTTATTTAAAAAATTCGACCGTACAAAATGTAAAAGTAACAAATATTAGAGGTGTATATAAATTTTCTCACATTTTTGTGGTATATAACATGATTTTATAATCATATATAAAATTAAAAGAATACATGAAATAAGTGACTATTTTCATCTATTTATGGTTATGGTACTTATATTCTCTTCTCACTTTCATATATCAAATTAAATTATATGTCATTTACATTTTGCGGTCTCTAAAATTCATATATATATATATATATGTATGTATGTATATGTGTGTGTATGTATATGTATTTATATTAAATATCAACACACTAATTTTCATTTATACCAGGTTTATTTCTTTGTAAAATTCAGGCGAGAATAATCCTCTTTTCACATTATTATCGTATATAATATAAACGAAAAGACAAATCTTAAAAAAAAGAGGTCTGGATACATTCATATTATATTATTGTTGGTACTATTTATATTCCTTACAGATGGATTCATTCATTTTATAAAGGTATTTAAAAATAAAATAATTGGGACAAACATAACTGGTCGGAAAGGATTACTAGTTTAAGAGCACTACATCAGTTTCCTAGTTCTTATATTTAGAAAATCTCCATCAAAAGTGAAAATATTATAAGTTGCACTAGTATTTCTATTTTAAAATTAGTTCGATAATTATAAATAGTATATTTTTAAATTTATAGAATCATATTTACATTCATCAAAATTATAATATTATTTTATTATATTTGATACTATTCTATAATTCTACTTTAATAAATATATCAACACACACACACACACACACATATATATATATATATATTATTTGTATTATAATATTATATATTAATTTAATATAAAAATTAATATTTTATTTATATTTAAATCCATTAATAAAATATTATAAGGATTAATTAATACATTAGCATAAAATTTTAACATATATATTGTAATAATTTATATTATATTATATAAATATCATATTATGTTATAATTATTATATAATATTTCATATATAATATATTTAACTTAATAAAAATATTAAATTGATATTATTTATATATTAATATTATATGTTATAATATATTAAAATGTGATTTATAAGATTTAATATATTATTTATATGTACTAATATTTTAATATTATATTATAATTTTTTTACATATATGAATGTGATATATATATACATATATATATATATATATATATGTTATACATGGAATATATTATTATATAATATATTTTAATGTATACTAACACATTATGTATTAATTAAAGAATTAACAAATGTAAATAATAAAAATTTAAATTATGGTTAATTTATTATGGTATACTATATATTAAGAAATTTGGTATAGATGAGATAAATAAAAAATCTGTATATATATAAAAAGTTAAACTTGGTTATGTAAAATAAAGAATCTATTAAGGAAAGAGTTCGAGAATTACTAAATATGGTACTAAAGAAGCGCATTCAATCCTCAAAAAAGAGGATTTGATTGAGTATCGAGGAGTCAAGGAATTTAAGTCAAAATACCAAATGAAAGCGAATCAATTCTCTTTCATTCTCGAGGAAGTACATATCTTGTCTGAGTTTTCTTCCATAATAGTACAAAACAATAGTATTATTGGGGTAGATACACAAATCACTTTAACTACAAGAAGTCGAGTAGGCGGATAATACACGTTCATGTTTTTATATAAGGTCGAGGGTTAGTTTGGTAATAACGTTTACGCATTAGCTATTTAATTGAGTGGGGAAAAGCATAGATTAAAGATTATTAGAATTATATTTTAGTAATATGAAATATGAAAAGTTATAATTAATTCATAATGAGATGATTAAAATCGAGAAAATTGAAATTATTTTCAAAAGTTTTGAACTCAAAATTGATTACGCTTTTCTTGGCAAAACTAATTATATCACATGAAGATTGTATATATAGCCGTCGCAAACTACAAATTTCTTATATTTTTAATGAATTTCAAACAGATAACATTTGTTCAAAAATTATAAACATGCGAAATTAGTTATAGAAAATTTAATTGATTGTTGACGAGGCTTATTTCCACTGCTAAGTTTTACCTCCATAATCTTGTTATTTACTGCTTCCGTTTTGTAATAAATATCATTTAATTTTGTTGCAATAATTTATTTAATTTTAGAAAAATAAAAATAAAAAATATTTTAAATAAGAATTAATATGAATAAAAAATTTAACATATAAAATTTGCTTAAACTTACGCGCAAAAAAATAAAATGACAATTATTAAAGAAAAATATGTTGTATTTATTGACCACGAAAGTCCTCTACTCCAGAAGATATGTTATTTATTGTACTCCTCAAGTTGTCGTAGCAAAATTCATCCCAAAAATACACGTGTTTCCCTCGTTAGTACATATTTTGTGCCAAAGACGGTTGTCACTCAATTATCCCATACAACAAACGAGGTTTTCTTTTTATCTTACCACATATATAATCTGGATAATGCAAGCATTATCATTATCGTAGATTATGTCGAACCAAAATAAGTTGTGAAATGAGACAGCTTAAAATAGTATGTGTTTTCACTTTTAAGACATGCAAATTTGAAATCTTTTTGAGATTTAACAAAGTTTAACTCCAATCCTGCTAGTAAGCGTGTACACAACAATCTTGTTGCGATTTACTCAAGTAATTAACTCTTCAATTTCAAGTCAACATGGCTTTGCCATAACCTGAGAAGCTTAAAAGTATTAAAGATATGGTACACGTTACAGTTATTCTCTCTGAATTGAGAGAAGTGAAAAAGAATACGCTGAACGACTCATTCTGAAAGCTAACTGTGTTCAACGTTTCTGTCAATAATGCGTAAACTGTGATGAGATTAAATTTGACAATGAAACTGCTGCAAGATTATCATATAAGCAAGCAGCTTTCCTTTTCCTGTATGTATTGCACACAAGTGACATATAGTTATGTACTGAAAGCGACTTCACAACGGACAACATGCCAAGATTCTGAAGATGATCCTGACTGCAGTACTTTTGCTTGTTCAATAATGCTGGAGAAGGCGAGAGTTGAGAAAGAATGCAGCCCACACCCAGTCTGGAAACATATGGGCAAGGTCACGGAAACATTGAACCCTCATGGGTAATTGTGTCAGCAGTCCTCTCGGTTCCAGGTATAAACAGGTATCTGCCATACCTTTGTGTTCTTCTTTGGGTCGTCGCTGAGGCTGAGATCTGTTTCATCTTCCTTGTATGTTTTGATGAATTTTTTTGCACCCAGCAAAATAAGTCTTTCTAACATGAATAGTTGGTAGTTATTCTCAATCAAGGGGTCTATGATACTGCTGTAATTGGATGAGTATGCTAACTTGAACCTGCAACAATGGCCATCGGCTAAAAGGTTAATTGGTAGATGAATGATTTTCAAAAGCATAATGGCTCATGACATGAAACAGCACTTTATCAGTTAAAATTTCAAGCTCAACTCCCTTAAAAAGTTAAATACAGAGAGTCTGTGCACTCATTTTTTAGATTTTATTTAATTTTTACCAGTATGGTCCACTCAAATACAGAGAGTCTGTGAGACTTAACTATAGCGAAAACTGAAAAGAAATAACCTTGGCTGACATATGACAATGGCAAAAAAATTTCACCCTTGCACCACTCTGTTCGAAAAGAACAACAAAAGTGTTTGGTTTCAGATTGGACATTTATCTGTTTCACTCACATCAGCAAGTGACGAAGACAAATTGAGAGAATTCAATCAAGCCATTTACCTTACAGAGAGAGGTGAAAAGAAACCCGGTGTCCTCTCATTCGAAGCGATAAAAAGTGTTCGTCCTGCTGGTACCCATTTTGAAATTCTACAAAGAATAAAGTCTGGACGTGTGTCCCTGTCCAGATGTGGATGTAAGGTCCTCTCGACCCCAAACCTGTCCTTCCTAGTTTTAATTTTATCACCTCGTCGGACATGGATAGCATCATAATCACCAAGGATTGCTTTAATCTGCAGGTTAACATAAATTCACAGATGAGAGGTGACCGTTACACGAAAGAAAAACATTTTCCAACACGTACTGAAATACTGCAAGGAAATGAAAAGAATGCCATATTAAATTAAGATCGCCATCCAAAACACTAGTTTGAAATGGTCTAAAAGCTTTCCCTCTGACAGCCAGAACAAAATGAAACACCATCTGCATATACTAAACAGTCTCGAAAATACAAGGACATACTGATGGAGGAGGGATACTATGTTCTATTGTAATTTATAAAATGTTTATGGTTTGACAGCACAACCTCTACCTCTCTACAGCTACGGTGCTAATAGATTTCCTCCACTCTATCCTAACACAAACCACGCCTATCTATCATTCTGTCAAATCTTGTGTTACTACCTACCACAAGTTAGTTTTGGCTGACCCCTTTTTAATTATTATTCTTTTTAATGTCATCTTCTCAGTAGCAAACTTTCTTTTTTACGGAAGCATCTAAAATCTTCTAAGAACATGCCCAAACCATCTCAATCTATGTTTCCTCATCTTTCCTTCTCCTACAGTACTACTACAACCTTTTGTTGGAGATATAATCCACCTATATCTACAATCAAGTTACTAAAGGACTCCTCAGTTTAACAAATTCTTCTTTACTGCTAAAAAAAGATCTTCCATCCAATTCACAGCATCAGTACTTAGATACCCATAACATAGACAAGTCTTATTGACTAACCTTCTCTGCTGCATCTCGCAACTTCTGTGAAGCCATGGAGGGAAGAAATGAATATGGCAACATAATGGCACTGCGATTGTTTCGATCCTTGCATTCCATAAACCTGCATGATTATCATGATTAATACCTACACAAAAGAATTTATGACTCAAAAATTACAGCAAAACATTTTCTGCTTCCACTAGAAATTAACAATGGTACTGCAATGCATATTTTGTAACAAAGTTTTGCATTGTCCCACTAGTTTATGTCTACATGTCACACTACAGATATATATATATAGGGAGAGAGAGAGAGAGAGAGATTAACTAGTTTAACTAGCTCTAAACCAAAACAATATGATAACAGCATACAAAATATAATTTCTTTTTGATAAGTTGCAACATACCAAATATTAAATATGAACCAACTTAATTCACTTTCAAATGCATTTCAAGTCTCAAGTCCCCTCCTAATTGTCAGACAACTAAGACTAAAACACATTATTGTCAGGCAGGGTCACGACAAATGTTTGCAAGTGTGCACATTAGTGTACTCTTCAAGTACACATGAACACGGTGGTAATCAAACAAATAAAACCTTCCTACGAAATCCTTAGCACTGCAGTTCACGGAAAAGAAAGTGGGAGAGAGAGAGAGAGAGAGAAAGAGAGAGAGAGAGAGAGAGAAAGAGAGAATATTGTTCTGATAAAGTAAATTTACCATGAAAGAGGATTTGCAGTCCTATTTATGAGCAAAATATCCGAGTATTGACTTCTCTTTTTTAGATCAGCCCGGGTAACTCCTTCTACGTGAGAAACGGCTCTCGTACCCAACTTCAAACTTGTCGATATGACTTGATACCATGCTTTCGAACTATCCAGAATAACAGGTACAGTCTTGGACATGAGCTCTAGATCATATAAAGAATCCATGGCACAAGAGCTAGCTGCCCACCTACCAATTACGATGAACAATTATAACATCTCGTGAACAACCTAAAAGAGTAAAAGTTAATATAGCGCATGGAGCATCCTTGTCCTAGTTCCTCTTTGCTAAAAACATGTGACTGGTGAACACGACTGACATGAAACTTCCCATGCTATTTTCCATGTTAAATTTTGCATCATATGTGGAAAATGATATTGAACATCTTTTTACCTGTATAAAAAGCATGAACTATATATAGAATATTAGAAAAACCAAAAGCAAAAACTCACCTGTCCTCTGAACTTTCATTATTGGATTTATGAAGAATTCCTTTGTTATTGTGTATTGGATTGATGCACATCCTAGAAGGCATCACAAAAATTCTGTAGAAGAAAGTAGTAGTGAGTGACAGGATCATTGCTGGCCCACAATGATTTCGACAGGATAATTTTTATTGAAAGGTTTTCTCAGACAAAATTGCACAAGTTTTCCACAATGCAAAATGTCAACCTTGCAAATGTAACTAATAAAAGAATCATCTTTAGCATGAGGAAGCTGCATTAGCTACTCATGGATCCCATCTTGCATACACAGAAAGTCCACAAAACATTAAAACCGTGAAATACAGAAATATGGCGAAACAATAACAAATTGTATATATTCTTCCTAAAATGTTCTATAAATACAAAAGATGTTGTCATAAATTAAATCTATAGATATTCAGAAATCAGAACCAGACCTGACAATTTTTGACAGCATCCAAATACAAAACAAGCGACATATCCAAAAGCACTCACTGAGTTAGTGAACCTCATAAACCATTTTTTCAATCTAAGTGCGATTACATTACATTCTGATCAACTATAAAAAGAGAATAAGAAAGTTCTTATTACAACTTATAACCAATACTTCTGCAAGGAATTACAGAATTTACCAAATCCAAATAGGGAGGATGATCATACCTTTAAAGAAATATAGCCTCTTAATGGTCCTAATTCTATCATCACCTAATTAATTCAGCACCCAATCCTTTAACCCAATAAATCTAAACATTTTGACAGAAACCCAAACGAAAGCAAGCAAAATATACAGAAATTCATGATATCTTTCTTTTTCTGTTGCAATAATTAATGAATTAGTGAACCCCATAAACCAGTTGTGAAGTGGAAAAAATTACATTGTGATCAGCTAATAAAGTAAGTTCCTTTCTAAACAACATTTCCAAGACATTAAACAATTCAAGAAAGTAAGGATGAATAATCTTACCTCTGAAGAAACATGGCCTCTTCAAGGGCACACCTAAGACTAGATTCCTGATGCCCCAAACCTTCACAAGACCCACAGTGCTTTCCAGGGCAGTCAATTCTATCGCCCCAATACAGGTATTTGTCATGCCCAGTTGATTGGGTTTTTTCATGGCTAATTCCCACCAAACGTTTTGGGGTTTTCGAGGTGGAAAACGACGACCCTTTTGTGGAATTGAGAGAAGAAAGAAGGTAGACGAGAGAAATTGCGAGGACCGAACCTGTGAGTATAAAAATTGGAGATCTGGGTTTAGGGGACTTGTTCTTTAGTGCTTTGTGAATCGCCATTGATGATGCAGAGAAGTGGAGCAGAAGAAGAAGATTTCACTAACATTTACCGTTAGTTTTTTACAATTCAATTATACAGTTGTCGCACACGTGGAATTTTTGGAATACTCTGGCATTCGTATACACTTTATGGTTGATTACATCTTAACGCCAAAGGTTTAATAATGTTTGAAAGCTATTCCTCACGGCTGTAAATTGAGATGGACAAGCCCGAAATTCGATGGTTTGGCTCGTAAAAAATTTGTTCGAAATTGATATGAGTGTGAACCGAGTTTAAGTTTGGACAATAATTTAAGTTTGAATTAAAATTTGAGTCGATTTCGTCAACTAGTGGCTCAATCTGATACAAGTCCAATCAAAATAAACTATAAGTGTGTTCGTTTGTATCCATATATATATATATATATATATATACACACACTTTGCGTTACAATATATATTCATTACAACATTTTATTTAATACAAATAAATCTTGAAACATAATTTTAAATTATTATATAAATTATTAATTACTTTAACATAACATAATGTTAAATATTTCTTAGGAAATAATTTATATAAATTCTAATGTTTTGAATTAAAAATTATTATTTTGCATTTATTTTTTGTTAATTTGAGCTTGATCGAACTTAGTCTCGTGAACTTATTTGGACTGAATTTGAATATATATATTCTAAACCCAAAATAATCAAAGTTAAAGTCGGCCCGAATAATTTTTAATCGAGCCAAATTTGAACTACTCTAATCTCGGTTCACTTTGCCCAATTTATAGGCCTACTCTTAAGTATGGAATTAAAACTAATAATAATAGTAATGATAACAAAAGTAGTTGTTTAATTTAATTTTTACCATGATTTTAAAGTATTCTAAAAGGCCTCCTTTGGGAGGGAGGAGCTGCTCCGAGCTCACGCGAGCTTTACAAGCCTAAAAGGTAGTTTGAATAGGGAAATCTTTTATTTAATATTGTATGAAATTTTAAGAATTACCATGACATACCAAAAGAATCACATATTTGTTTGGATAATCTTAAAATACCTCGTAAAGTCATATTTTTCTCCATTCGATTAATTAAGATTTTTGTTATTTTCAGGTGACGCAGATTAATTATGTAGTCAATTTTAAAATGAAAAAGGTAATGTGATTGTAGAGTCCTGTGAGTAATTAAAATCGACTAAAATTATTTTGTATTTTCCGACCGCAGCTAAATGATATTTTTGTCTCCTTTTCCCTTGAAATATATCATGGTCCCTCTTTCACCAAATTTATGCAATAGTTCCTCATCTTTGCCTATCTAAAACTGTTTTGCTCGTACAGTTTAAAAATTCAAGTTTTCAACAAAAAAGAAAACGATATTATTTGGGACATGTTGGATCTAAATAAAAAAGAAACATTTCCCATCCCTTCCATCGTCATTGTTATCATTGTATCACGCGTTTGAAAACACATGCTCATATGTTCAGTTGGCAGTTGACAGTTGATACCACAACAATTATGTAACAGTATCACATCAATACATATGGTGGTTATCGTGTCGTTCCAATTTTATCGGATGTCATCATCATGATTCATGTAGAATACATATATTTTTCCCAAGTCAATCCAAAAACTGTAGAAGACTACGTATAACGTAACAAAATGAACAAAGACAAACTTCTTCTGTAGATCACGGGAAGAATTTATTGAGAAAGATGACAGGGTACATAAGTCATACACCCGAAAGCACAACAGCCATTTCAGCTATAAGCTGTTTTTCTAATCCTATAAACATTTTGTGATCTACTTCATCTGTACAAACGCCTACTTTTAACGGCCCAAACTAAGGTGAAATTGAAAAGAAAAGAAGAAAATTTTGAGGGAGATTTTTATAGAGGACATGCTGACACAAAACTTTGCTTTGAATTATCCTCGAGCTTCATGGAATATGTTCTCAAATTGGAGAGCTAACATTTCTTATCGATGCAATTTCTTGATATGGCTTGCAATTTTCATCTATTTATGTAACCAGTTCATTGACAACGACGAGGGTCCAAGGATATATGTAGTTGTATAATGCATCAAGCCTTCTGAAATGCACGAGACGATACCCCGTGTAGGAGTCTGACAAAACCCAAAAAACTGAGTTTTCCATCTGAGTGTCTAATCCAGTCCTGGAGGACTACATGAACCGGCACTGATGGGCTTAGTCCGAGCTCCTGCCAGAAAAACCAAATAGAATCAAAATCGGAAACTTATTATTTTGATTCTAATGTGGGTAAGGGAGGGAGGGAGGAGGGGCAGCGAGAGAGGAAGCATACTGATGCAAGTTCCTCTATCATAATAGGTCTATTTCCATCTTTCTCAAAAAGTTCATAAGCACGGCGAGCGTGTTGTTCCCAACTATCCAAGCCTTCCAGCTGATGCACACTTATTGCTGCTGCACAAAATTCTTCAAAATCCAGTTTTCTATATTGAAGAGAACTCACCTGTAAGAAAGATGTCTAGACATTTAGCCAGTTCCATTTTCAAATGGCTACACAATTAATAGTTATAGTCCCTAGGAACCCTGACAAAGAATACTTGGATCTAACAAAGTTACCATGTTAGCAAAATCTAGAACTCGGGAATCCTTTACGGCCTCAGTGCAGTTCTTTGTCACAGCCTGCAATTATTGCAAGTTACAACTTAGTATGACCCCCTAGAAATCTTTTTTTTTTTTTTGGGGGGGGGGGGGGGGTTGGAATAGCTCTGTTTGATGGAGAAAAAATTCAACCATTTTAAAGTTCTGTAAAGATATGAATCCACTTTTTGTTGGCCCAAGCAATGTAAACTGTTCCCGCAAATATGCTAGCTGAGGTATTGTCAACGTTTTAGCAAGAGCCTGGTACAGTGGCATAACGTTATTAGTGCAAGTATGGCTTCCAGATACAACTCAGTCATCTTCGGCTATGCCACATTATGTCATATCTTATTTTATCTGTAATTTTTGCTATGTTTATAAATAAAAAAAAATTTAACCAGACGTACCCCCAGTGCTGCTTTTCTCAGAGAAGAAGAACATATATAAGCTTTGACAACCTTGTAGATTATCATATCAAGAGGTATCTTCATATCATGGTAATTGCTTAGCCATGGATGACCTAGTAACAAATGCCAACAACATTAGAACAAGATTACTCTGAAAAATTATGAACAAGCATATATATTCTTCAACGGTAAGCTTCCATTATCAAATTCAATGGATAAATATAATAAAGAAGAAAAGAGATGACACATCCTTTTCCTCTTGGCTAAATGGTATCCGCCAAACTTTTATTCAGTAATATTAAAGATGTCTATGCTCTAAGTACTCACTCAGAGCTTGTGCAGCTGTTAATCTCTTACGGTAATCCTTGTTCAATAATCTCTTCACAAAGTCCACTGCATCAGAAGACAAAGAAGGCCATGGGGTTTCATCAAAGCCTGGATCAGCTTTGAGGACAGCTCGGAAGATCCCAGATTCTGTTCGTGCCCAAAAAGGACGGCTTCCACATAAGAGAATGTAAGCAATTACACCAATACTCCACATGTCAGCTTCAGTTCCATATGATCGATGCAGAACCTCGGGCGCTACATAATATGCACTTCCTACAATATCGTTAAGCCTTTCATCTGCACAAACCGACCGCTATCAGAATTAAAATATTCTTTGTAATTGCAAAGAAGCACATGTATTAGGTAATTGATTTGACCTGGCTTTACATAATCGGAGAGTCCGAAGTCAATAGCTTTCAGTGGGGAATTCTCTTCTTTGGACACAAAAAGAAAGTTCTGAAGCAACATTAACAAAGTCAATTACAAGAGAACAGAAGAATAAAAGATGTTAGAATAAGGTGGGAAATCCAAATATATGAATGCAGAAAATAGTAAATGAATGATCAGTTCATCTAGCTTAACACCCTTCCCCCATTCCCATTCCCATTCCCCCACACTCACTCACTCAAACAAAACGGACAACAACTGGGACAGTTCTAAATCCATCGTTTTGAAAAAGAACATAGACCAACACGTGTAAAAACCACAAAAACTCTTAGAGATAAAATAATCTTGCAAAAACAAGATTTTAAGTTCATCTAGATATCATATAAGACATATCGCAAAGGAAAACCATGTCTATCACATAGGATCGAGCATACTCTCTTGCATAAACAGTTATTTGATGCAATTGCACAAACTGGTACTATTCAAGGGTAAATGTAACATGAAAACTCATATCAAGTTCTTCAAATGGTAGTTAAATTACGCAAAAAGGTCATCTCTGATGGCTTTCTGGCTTTCCCACTAACCCAACAAAATTGTGTATATTTAAGTTGAGGATTCGAGAAGCAATCAATTCAACATTGACAAGAGTCAAATATTTACATGTGATCCAACATATTAATAGATCATATTTGCTGAATACTAGCAGCACACCAATAATCAGCAGATAGATGACTCGATGACTCTGACATGTCTGAATCTTATCAGCGAGGTATCTAAAAAGATTTCTTATGACGCCTAACATTGATAGCTAATATAGTCTTCAAATCCAATTTCTATAACGACAGGTATTAGAGTGGAAGTCATACTATTCTACTTATCATAAATAGCCCACTCATTGTTGTTTCATATCCTTACAAAGCTACTAATAGCCAACTCAATAGAACAATAACAGCTGATTTGTTGAACATTTTAGATTAAGGAACCACAGAGCTCTGTCATTGCGCTAATAGACTCTAAAATAAAGGAAGGAGTAAGTGTTTAAATTTGGTCGTGCAACACAAAGGAACTTCAAAGCAGATAATAGGCAATTTAAAACTTCCAACACGATCCTGTGACTTTCCCTAAAAAGTAAGGCAAAAACTAAAGAGGACTGATATTAGATTGTAAGAAGAATTTCTAGGAAAGGTAAATTTCTAAATAGGTAAATAATGATAAGCAAAAGGGTCAGGGATAGGCTGCCAGCTGACTTGAGACCTTAGGAAGAATTATAGAGACAGCATCAGAAATTCTCAATGAGTTAAATTACGTTATATGCATACAGAAGAAACTAATTACCTAACCATGACCTTTGAACTCAGCCTTGACTCGTAACTCTCTATAATAATCTTATAACTCCCTTCATTTACATGGGACAAGTACAATGGTGATAATGCTCAAATAGAGAATTCAAAGCAGGCATATAGAAGCCTTCAAATGGACTTCAGAACCACAAGGTACTTGTAAAAGAGAGGAGATCCGCACAAAATGAAAACTGTAATTTTAATACTTTTCAGGAGTTGATAAAACAAAATACCAGGAGAAATTTTCCAAGCTTTTAACCTTTTGGTAAGAAGAAATGAAAAGTCAACATTCCAGTCATACGTACCGAGACAAGAAGTATTCAGTCATATAACAAGACATGTATATTAGCAGTAGGTGCAGGAGCCGCAAAAGCGAGTGAATTACAACTAAAAGAAAGCAAAATATGGGGAAATAAAGAAGTTAATCTATCATGAAGAACCAGAGTTAAAAAAGTGAAATATTTGGACGATTACCTTTTAAAGAAAGATTTTTTTCCAACAGGCGTATTATTCCATGTAGATACATAGTGAAATACTTAATAGAAGATTTAATTTTTAACTACCTCAGGCTTCAAGTCCCGGTGGACTACTCCTTGGAGATGACAGTAAGCAACAACACTTAAAATTTGGACCATGACAGCTTTTGCATCTTCTTCCGAGTATTTCCCACCCCTAGAAAAACAAGGTAAAGTAAATATTCAACAATACGATATAGCATGCCAAGGATTACACGTGAAAGGAAATAACAAAATAGTTACCTTGAAAGTATCCTGTCCAGTAATTCCCCGCCTTTGCATAACCTGAATTGCAATTAATTAGAGACAGTTAGCCATTATTTGATTACTTGATATGAAATAAACCAATCTAAGTGCTCGCGCATGTGTGTGTGTGCGCGCGCGCGCACATGCATGCATATATATTCTTTTAAGTGAATACGTATCTCATTACCAGAATTAATGACTATGAGGTCACAATAAGAACAACTACATATCAAGAGTGAAAACTAGAAACAACCAACTTTGGTCCAAGTTTGGCAATTTTTTCGAGAAACTTGGACCAAAGTTGGAATCAACTAGGCCTAATTCTACGTAATTTTAAGTTCGCATACATTGCGGCCATGTAGCTTCAAAGAAGCTGTGATATAGATGAGGGTACAGATCTAAGAACTCCTAACACTAAAAGTTAAAGTACAATTTTTCTTGGCATGCTTACGGCAGCAATATGAACTGTAGCAAAGAAGAGGGAGAGCCAATTTCTTTTTCACCATACTTTAAGATATTCTATATACAACATCAGCAACAATAGAAGATAAACTAAACCACTATCAGTTACTTTACATTCTCTAGAAACAAGTACATTTAATGATGCAATCATGGTTCAGACTTACTCCATGACTACATAAACATTGTCTTCATCCTCATAGGCATCATAAAACTGCACAAGGTTCTTATGCCCTGTCAGAGCCCGTAGGATTTTAATTTCTCTTCTTACATCCTCAATGGCAATTGCCGTAGTCATCTGGGAACAAAAAAATAATAACAAAGAATCAAATCTTCTGCAAATCAGAAGAAAGAGAACTACATTACCAAAATGTTCAAACTAAAGGATAAAAATTTAATATGGCAAAAAATTTAATATGACAAACACCATACAAAAAGGATAACACCAGTCTTTAGGTTATGATTACTGCATTGGAAACAAAGTTGCCAATGATTTGTAAGAAAACCCTTTTCGACATTATAATAGCAAAAAGGAACTGAAAATTTGTTTCTGTTTCGGAGTAAGGGAAGATATAATATTGTATACATAATTATGTTCAAATTTATAATATCACTAACTTTTCACCATTTAAAGAAAAATCTGCAAGATTAGAAAGTACAGACCTTCCTCAAGCTTTATTAACTTGCTGATAACTACGGATTGTTCTGGTGCATGGCATAGTCTTATATTGTATATTGATACAATCCCTTGTCAACCAAATGATAATATTTAAAGCTATTAAATATTGTATGAACAAATGAAAACATATCAATTATATTAACTTATTCTAGACTTCAGAAAAGGGGGAAAATTTAAATAAATAAAAAGAAAGCAAAATCCTTCTAGCTTTAAGCTCAACATTTTTGTCGTTACTTTAATTTCATCATTTGTCATAGCCGAATAGAACAATATCTACTACAAAAATACAGAAAGAATGGCATCCATTATGATGTATTTCCACCTCTATCGTTGCTAACGATTCCCAAAACATAGATACAAGAAACAAGGATAAAAATTCTTGCTTAAGATCATTCAAAGCATACGTAAACGTATCAGTTACTCAAAATTCAGATATGACGAAAACAACACATTAAATGTCAAAGCACCAATTCTCATGCTAAAAGTACCAAATAGCAGCTCTCCCTACCCAACTCATAAGCATATCTTGAGACATTAAACTGAAAGAAGTAATAAAGTTTATCCTACAAGTTCTACTTAGAATTAATCCTGAGAAATTAATTGCCTGTTCCATTCAAATTTTTTATCATCAAATCATATAAAACAGCAAATCAACATTAACATAAAGGAATGTAAAGTGGACCTTTGATTTTGGAATAACTTTAACAGCCACGTCTTGCCCCTTCAAACTCCCTTTTTTCCCCTTAGCCGAGCAAGTATACCCAAAATGCCCACGGCCTACCTCTTCACCAAGCTCGTAATGGGTTAACAATTGCTTAGAATACCCAAAACTCTTATCCAAACCAATCTCAAGTTCATTCCCTTCCGGAATTGAGGCCTCATTAGGCTTAACTGACCCGTGTCTTCGTGCAAGTAATGCTCTAATGTGCTTTGCAGGCGAAGGTGGAGGGAATGGACGCTTAAATAGGCGAAGAGGGGTGCGAAAAGGAGTCGAACTGACACTTGAATTGGCTGGGGAGTCCTTGTATGAGCCGGGCAGAGGACTTGGGCTGTAAAAGGGAAACTTTGATGCTTTCCCAGTTTGAGAATTCAGTACTAACTCATTTTCACTTGGAATAATTGGGTTATCCGGTTGGTTTTGAGGGGTTTCAATGGGTTTTCCATGACAAAGTCCCATTGAATCAGAAACCCAACTGAAAAGAATAACAAAATCCAACCACAGAGTAGAAAAGAAAAGTTCAGAACACGTAAAACAATAGAACAAGTAAAAACTAAACCATGGAAGCAGAAGGGAAAATAGGTGAAAACTAAACTCAGGGAAGTTAGAACAGAGACTGAACTTGAGAAAGACCAGAAACTCTAACCCCCTAAAGAAAGAAAACAAGAGTTCTTACAATTGAATAAATAAAGGGAATCCCCAAAATCTTAAATTGAAAGATTCAAAGGTAAAAATTTTCCAGCTTGATCAACAAAACCCAGAAAGGAGAAGAAAAGATTTCCTCAATAATAAACTCCCAAAATTAGGCCTAGAAGGAACAAATAAAAAGGAACTGAAAAACAAGAGAGAAAGCAATTGAACTTTCTGATCAAAGAAGTGATGCCGGATAAACAAAACAAATCAAATAAATTACAGAATTTAGCCAAATATTTCACCTGGAGAATGTAAATATATAGAAGAACTGGAAACACCAGAGCAAGAGAACCCAGAAAAATTCCAACAAGAAGGTAAAGAATTGAGATGGGGAAAAAAGAAAACAAAATTACAAAAGTGAGCAAAAGATGCTTAGCAGAGGCTGCAAGAAAAAGCAGAGGAGAAAAAGGGAAAGAAGCCAGTCCTCTTTTCCTTTCTTAGCTTTTTCCTCCTCCTCTTCTTTTTTTATTTATTTTTTCTTTATAATTTTTTATTTTGAATATTTTGTCTACTTGGTGGTTTTGTGTGAAAATTAGTAGTACTAATTACTTGGCTTCTGGTAAGAAGGCCCTATTATTAATTGTGTATGATGTGAGTGGGGTTGGGTTTTGGATCCTTCCAGCCTGTCCTTATTGTGAGAGGGAAGAACAAGACTTTGTTTTTCACTTTTTCATATGTATAAATACAATTTGCAAACAATGGAGCAATTATATTTCTCGGACTTTTTGCTTTGACCAACTTTTGTAGCCCATATAGGATCTTTGTTCAAACACAAATTGGTTTACTATTTTTATTTTCTTTGTTTTTGAAGGATTCTAACATAATAACATTGTATTTTTATACGCGTACAATTAAATCAAATTAAAAGTGTCACTAATCATCTATATTTTTAAACGCCATCCCATTTGTTTAACTATTCTATACACATTCTTGAGATAAAAATTAAAAAATTCGTGAAGCCTTCCACATTAAATACAAATAGTTATGTTATTTCCCTTTTTTTCAAATTATTACATTATCTAATTCAAAAAAATTTCCCTATATTTTATATTTTGAATTTACATCATTATTTTGTATTTTTTAATTACACACTCTCACACGTAGTGTGTACCATTACGACTAGTTTATATTTATTCATGGTTGCAAATACCCAACTTGTTAGATTATTCCTTTACATTTGTTTTTTTACTTCAAAACTTTTAACAGATGACAAAGTAATAGTACATAGACATCTATATTACCGTCTCAAAATTTTTAATTCAAGAAATCATATTGATTCTTAACTTTCCTCTTAAAGAACAAATAGTTTAGAGTATAATTCAAAACTTTTATTTACAAATTTTTCATTTAAAAAAAAAACTAGGGACATAATTTAAGTATAGGACTTAAGAAAGAACTACGATGAATCTTGACGGCTAGATTGCCAAAATCTTTGTTATTTACTTTGGAGAAAACTACAATAAAGCTCTTGCCATGAAATTAAAGGAATATTACCGAATAATTTTAATTAATTACTATTAAAATATAACACGGAGTATTCAACTAACTCGTGCAGCTGGCTTGAACTTAAAATCAGTTAGTTTATAATTAGCTTGAGATCTTTTGGTTGAGTATGAGTACCAAAGTTATTGTCAGTTACGTAGTCGGTCCTTTTTTCATATTATATATTTATGAACTGAATTAACTAGATATAGTTTGTGCACCCTGAATTGGCTTAGCGCTTTTTTCTTTTTTCCTTAGACTTTTTACTAAATTTTTTGTTTGAATATTTGTAATAAAATAACTTAAAAATAAGTTAATAAATGTTGGTCTAGCTAGTAAAACTTGGTCAATGCTATTATTATGTTGAGAGTAACATATCTTAACTCTGAACTGAGAATTCTCATCTCATTTAAATTTTTATAAATAAAAAAAAACCTAAAACTAAAACTCTAACTTGTCGAATACTCTCTCTATTTTGAAAGGATAAAAAGTAAATTACAAATCAGAAACTTAAAAATATTTTTGGAAAAAATTAAACAAGCGAGTTCAATTAAAAGTGTAACGGTAAAATTATGATATTAGAATTTAGAATATTAAGTTTTCTTTGTCTATTGATTACCGGTGTAATAATATATGTAATCTAGAAAAATATGATTAGGGGACAATATTAATTTACCATCTGCTCTGATGCTATGCTGCGAACAACTTCAATGTTGGTAGAATACCATGTCATTTTACACTAACAAAAAGGTGTATCACCTTTTCTTAAAATGACTGTATGTAAAATACGAATATTTTTGTGAACAGTTGGAAGTTTTACTTTTAAGAAAGAACTATATAACATATTTATAGATATTAATTAAGTAATTTCTTGGATTAAACAGTATAAATAGAAATTCAAAATTATAATGAAAACTTAGAAAAAAAATTGTTAACTCAAATAAAATAAATATAGTAACTTCAATTAGCAGGTATTTTATATTTACTTAGTGTTGCTAGAAACAAAGACCAAAAAAAAATTACGATTCATACATGCGTGTATACACACAAACTCTTAATAGGGGATTAGAGGGGGATGAGAGTCATATAACAAGAAAACATATAATTTCAACTAAAACTAATGACGATAAACAAGAGACTACAAGTTCCTTTCGGCATAAGTTTTAGCATGTGAAACAAGATCATCTTTGTGGAAAACTTGATAGCTTTATATTCGTAATTTTGATTATTTTCAGATTCATATATAAATGGAAAAGTGACCATAAATTTAACCACAAATTTTCTAATGTTTCGTTATAAATTATTGGACAAAGATTTCGAGCACACAAAAATATATCTATGAAACAATTCCTCATAATAGTTGTATTTTAGGAGTAAAGTTACTAATTTAAAAGTTCCACATATACATGATTATCAATTATTGGAAATGTCTTGTCAGCAACTTTTGTTTAACCATCTTATTAGAATAATAGATTGTGATTGTCCTTAAGCTAAAGAAAGGTATCGTGTCTCATTATCATTGATATTAAAAAAGGTTCAATTTCTTGATCTTAAAGAGTAGGACAAAATTAATCAACAGACTACCTATCATATAGTATAATATCCAATAATCAACAAAAGAAAAAAAATAATAATAAGAGAAAAGAATATGTATCACATTAATTCTTGATCTTTCTAAGCAGTAGAAGTGGGGTACATTACCTATGTATGGTTGGCAACCTAAATTTACCATAATTGTCATCCATTAGCCTGAATAAATTGGGTGTATTTATACTATTTTTGTTTTAAGAAAATTCAATTGACTCATTAATATTACTATATTTGGTGTTCAACTAATAGTACATTACAATTAGTAGTATTGGGTGGATAAAGTATGTTTTGTATAGTATTTGATTCTTTTACAACATTTTCATCCACGAAACCTCTGGTATTGGAGTGTGAAATACACTAACCACAATAATGACATTAGCACCCCAAAAAATTTAAAATTAATTACGTTTATTTTCTTTAAAAAATTATAAAATATATGTCATATGTGATAATACAGTACGTGATACTAATGTAGAAAGAGTAGTTGTCATATTCCTTTTTTTCTTTTTTGTTAAATGTAATTGTCATATTCTCAGTACACACAACAAATTATTTTGAGATGGAAAGGTGTACCTGACCCATTCTATCCATGAGGCTGCCCCCACATATGGAGTGTCATGACATGAATTCATACAAAAAAACACACACACACACACTACAATTTGGTAGTAGATAATATTAAATGTGTATGCTAATCGCTACTGAAAACAGGGTTTATTCTTTAGAAAAGCTCATTGCAATGACTTTTCGAAGCTGTCTGTCTCATAAGAATGACAAAGATGAATAATGATGCATCATCAAATAATATAATAGGAAAATCATTTCTATCAACGGAGTTTTCAGATTTGAAGAAAGTGTTTTTTTTTCTTTTTATTTTTATTTGCATATTTGAAGAGAAACCTGGCACAAATACTCCGTGCTTCATTTTTTTCAATTAAAATTTTCATTTTAAAGAAACTAGTCGTTGTCAAGAAAGAGGAACACAGATCTTTCATTTTATTTTTTTTCCAATTTAGTTTAGATTGCGATGTTAGATTAACTTTTCTTTATAAACTTTTAATTTCAAGCAATTTAAATTAAAGGTAAGTCATTTATTTTCAAGTTTAGTACTTCCTCCGGTTCACAATAACTGTCGTTTTAGAAATTTGTTAAAATTTCATTTTAAGTGACATTTTATGATAATCTAAGCAATTGGATGAGGAAATTTACTATGTTACCCCTATTTATTAATGATGAGTTTAATTTTTTCCTCCTGTAATTAATTCTTCTAATTATTTTTACGGTAGTGCACACTTAAATTATTTATGAGAATGTACAAAATAATTAAAAAAGATAAAATTTTGATTAATTGTTATAAGAATAAAATTATAATTTAAAACTATATTTAATTATTAATTTATCTAATTATTATACTTCTTAATATCCAAAACTTCTCCTAAAACAACTGTTATTTTGAATCCTAACCGAGTAAAAGTTAAAAGTCAAATACCGAGGACAGCGTTGGATTTCGGGCATTAGCTTTCAGTGCAAATTGAGTGTTTTTTATTTTATTTCATTACTCCTGTTTTATAATAGAGTAGTGTTATATCTCGCGACGAAGTCCAGAACAACCACTGAATTCTCATTTTTTACCTTGCAAAACATTTTTTTATCTTATATGGCTAAAACAGTCAATTTTATATATTTCGTTCCTTATTCTTGATTTGGCTTTGGAGCGCAAAGTATTATTGTTTTAAGTGGCATTTTAAAGTTAATTTTTTTTCACAATAAATAGCATTTTTCATATCCCTAAAAACTTATCCATTATACTTTCTCATTTACCCTTTGTATAATTTAAACTATTATTTTCTCTTTATTTGTGTCACTTTTGTTGTAACACAATTCTCTCTCTTTGTATAATTTTAATGAAGAGTAAAAATGTCAATTTATCAAAATTTTAGCATAAATTTTAATTCTTTAATTATGTGTGCAAATAACTACAATATCACTTATTATAAAATGGAGGAAGTATTAGTTATGTTGGAATCCAAAGATCCCTATTTGCAGGCAATTTACCATACATTATCGAATTTTAATTAAAAAAAACATAAATTTTATAAATTATTTATAGTAAAAATTTATTTCTTATTTTGTTGAAAATCCATGAATGAAATTAAAACCACATAACATAGCATTGTACGTTGACATGTTATGGAGCTAATTATTGAGATGATATATTCTTAGCCGTTGGTCTAAACTAAGTTGTTAATAAGCTTTTAAAAGATACCAGAAAGATTATCGATTATATTTAGACCAAATATTCTTTCATTAAGATATTAATTATGCTATCAAAAGCATTTTATTGCAGAATATTTAGTTGCTTTCTGGAGTCAGTGAAGAATAATATTACAAAGATAGTGGTCGTCTCAATTTGATTTTATTTTTTCTTATATATATTATTGGAGATATTGCCCGTGTATATGCATGTTACATTACATTTTGGGACAAAACTGAAATTTCAAATCAAGTTTACAAATTTTAAGACGCAATATAAGCCAAACAACTGCTTCGTTACTACTGTAGTATAATATAATATACTCAGTATTTATTTATCGAAATTATCAAATTCTTTTCTCATTGTCTTTTGAACAAAGTTCATTCACCTAAAAACAAACTCCTACCGAGCATACAAAATCATATCTTTGTATGTGTAACTACATGCTAGTTTTAATATCTTATCCAACAGTATAATACACGTGCACGTAAACATATACATACACACACATATATAAAAATACAAAATGAGAATTACATGATTTCGTACTTAGGGGTAGTTAATATTATTATATCAAAAGATAGATTATAATAGATTCAAATACATGCAAACATGTTTTAAAACAACAAATATATAAAATGAGATAATAATAATATAATCACCCAACTAGATGATAAAATTAACTAAAGATAGAGTTGATTTTTTTTCAAAGTTACTCTTGTGTAATGCAGATAATAATATAGAATAGTAATATTAACAAATGTAGTAAAAGAGCAACGAATATTATTTCTTCATTGGTACCGACACCTCACTCCTCATTTATAAAGATGAGGATCTCTCATATTCTCTCTTTTTCTTTTTTTCATCTATAAATAAATATATAAGAACATGTGTGAGTGAATAGACATGTACGAGTGGTATTAGGTAAAAATTATTCTCTTTACAGTTTTGTCCTAAAATGTGTCTGTCGAGTGACAGAATGAACTTACACTTATAAATTCATGTTATCCACGATTATTAACCGATGTGGGATATCATGCTATTAATAATTAGCAAATTTGAAACATATGTCAATGTCTACGAAGATTATTTAATTGTTTTGAACAGAAAATATTAAATGGTGTTTTCTGAGAGGTTTATTCACACAATAATGTTTAACTATGTTTTCCGAATACTTAAATATCTATAAATAAATGCTAACAAAAAGGACAAATGAAAAACATAATTTTCAAACATAATCCCTGCCCCCTTTTAATCGATGGTGGAGAAGGTGCAAGACAAAAAAGAAAAATTCTTATTCTTTGATACTCTTCTTTCCACCTTATCTTTTAAATGGGATAAAGTTTGTGCCTAAAAGAATATATGATAAAGAAGGTATAAATTTTGAACTGACTTTCTCTTTTATCCGTGCCTTTTACTACTATTCTGTACATGTTCTAATAAAATATGAGAAAATGAAAAATAAATGATTGTTTCTCATCAATAGTCACATATTTATATTTATTATGGAACACACTTTCTCTCTTTACTCCCCTATATAAAGTTAAATTCCTTAATTACTGATAAAAACCGTCACTTACATCGCGACCCCATAAAATATATATATAAAGAGTAATATTCTTCACCAGACAGTAAGTAGTATATATAAATAAATTTAAGAGTCAACCCCAAAAACTGAAAAAAGAAATAAAAAGAAAAAAAGGGAAAAAGAAGAAGGTTCTTCTGTCACATATTTATATAGTTTTCATTAGTATTAAATTAAAGTTCAATATAAGTATTTGTCATTATCGATCAACTATTTTCAGAAGTGTAAATTTTGTATCAATTTAATGATATTTTACGCGAATAGTAATCATAAGTAAGTCTCACATCCATGTGACAAACCTCTATAAAAGATTCACTTTTTCTAGGTGGGTGATAATATATCCATTCTAAACATCATGGTAATAAAAATAAAGTACTAAAATCATTTTGTATAAGACAAATCTAGTGAATAATAACTAATTTAGACCATAATATATTCTTTTTATATAATTAAATTTCTTCTTAGTTATGTATTATGCCAACATAGAGAATGAGAGAGAGAAGAATGAGTTGGTAGTGACAGACAAGATAAATTAACAAGAAAAAAGAAAAAGAAAATTGAACTACTTATGCAGATGAACATGGTAGAACATGGGGTACAGATGTTTTCATATGTACAATTAATTGATTAAAATGTAGTCACAGCAATAAAATTATCTTCACGTAGAAGACGATGTTAAACATTATGGTCAAGGGTTGGTGACTGGTAACAACTTTCTTTGTTTATAAAGAAGAATCCAATGGCAATATATGAGAACATAATTAATTCACCATATAACTCCTGAAATTGTGGCAAATTTTATATAGAAATGAGCATGCCTACAGTTTAGATAACCTGTGCCCATCACTGTCTTGATAAAATGGTCTCCATATATTAATGAGTTCTTTTTAACTAATTAGAAATTCTGAGTTATTTTTATAATATTGTTTAACATATTATATTATATACATATTTCCTTAAATGTTCAACATTACGTTAGATATATTCCTACTTATATGTTTATTAGATGTTCCATATTTGCTGTCCTTTTTGTATTACGAATTTCAGCTTGGAATAAATACGGGAGAAACAGAAATGCGAATTAAAAGTTACATCAAAAAAATTATACTTTGAAACATACAATTATATAGGTTATTATTTATTCTTCGTTTGACATAATATATTTAATATATCATTCAGTTTTTTTAAAAAAATAAATAAGGAAATGAATTTGGAATATGATTTGTACGTTTTGCAAAACCCATTAAACTAAAAATGTCCTTCGTATTATAAAACTATACAAGAATTAAAAAATGCTTATAGAAATTTGAAGTTACTGGATCTTATATATAAATTGAGTCCAGTCCGTGATCCTTTCACGGCACGTAACACATGACATATTTTTCATTTTTCTTCTATAGTTCTACCCTTTTATTTAGGAGATCTTGCCATACTTCTTTGTCAGTTTATTTTTATTTGGTAAACGTACATAGCTTTTTCTTTTTAAAATTTTAAAGATTAATAATAGTATTAGGTTTATGGCTTATGGGTATTGACGGCAGCAAGGTGATTAAGTAATACAATGTGGTAGAACTGAAGTATGCTGTAAGCTTGAAAACTGAAGCATTACTTTACTTCACACTCCACGTTAAAAAAAAATTCTTTCAAAAGTACACAAAAAAAAAATTATCGGCGAAATTATTCATACAATTAACCTAATTATCACCTAGTCTCAACTTTAATAAAGTTTGATCTCATGACCTCACATAATCTTAATTTTAATGAGATTTGATCTCCTAACCTCAAGGTCATATGGAGTGTGCTCTAACTGCTTGAACTAACCACAATCTCAAAAGAGAAGAACTCGGCAGTGAGTTAATAAATTTAACTACTCCAAAACATTTATCTTTACTGTTTTTTGTTTTGAATTATAGAGATGACAATTGTTTAATTTTATAATTATACTAAAATCGTATAGGTCTTAGAAAAAAAAAACCTTAATCAAACTATTATCAATTCAATAATTTTATAAAGCTTAATGGCACGGACCAGTTTAAGGTTTGAACTGCACCACTACATACCAAATTGAGTATGTTTATTAAAAATAATACTCCCCCGTTTCGCAAAAGAAGAAGACGTAACATTTGATAATAAAATTTGTTTCAAAAAAATAATAAAATTTTTATTATAATGTCATATTTTTCAAAAATTGTCATTACAATTTTTTCATATGATATTTTAATTGGACATTTATAACAAATTTAATGAAAATAACTTATTATTTCTATATATAATTCTTAGTCAAATATACAAAATTAAAAGTCGTCAAAAGTTTAAATATTACTTTTTTTTTGGAACAAATGGAGTATACATTATTAGTAAATAAATTAATATGTGAAATACTAAGCAAAAATTAAGTTTTCAAGGTATCAAGAAGTCTAGTATTTGAAATTTAGAGGCTACATATCAAACACTATATATATATATTCCAAGGCTGGTGCAGTTACTATAAATATATACAAAATGTTCCAAAGCTGGTGCAGCATTGGTCCAAATTTGGCGCACCATCCGTTCAAAACTTTGGTGCAATTCGGTGCAATGTACCAACGGTTTATATATAAATACATAAAAAAAACGTAACGCACCCAGAAACTTTTTAAATCAAAATAGAATTAATGGTAATAACGATTCGGATAAAAATCAATCGGATGCGATTTTGGTCATCTCACTGAGTGAGTCATCCAATTGAAATCGAGATACTCATTTAAGTTTATACAAACTTCGCATTTGACATCAATAAAATTATTTTAGGTACATATCTTAATACTAATACTCAATATATTTTAAAAGAGTTTTTATGTTATTAAAGAGATCAATAACATATTTTAATTTTGGGTTGAAAAATAGTATTCTTTCACTCTGAATCAAAACCAGAAGGAGAGAAAGAAAATGAGTTCTTTATTCTGAGGATTCTAATATTTTGGTGCAAAATATATTTAATTTGACTACGTAGAAAATATTAATATAAATTATTTTATGAGAAATGGCTAATATCCTAATAACTAAATAATTTATTAAAAAATATTTTTAGAAATTTAGAGAAATTATAGAGTAATAAGTTCAGTAAACAAAAGAGATATTGACAAGCACTTAATGAAATTTTAAATAAAAGAGAAACACGGTCTAACTGAAAAATCTATAATCGGGTTAGGGCCGTAGCCTGCCACCTTCCATGCAGTTGAAGCCAATGTCTTTAGTTCCAAAATTTAAATGTATTTAGTAAATTACGATTTCTAACATGTTTTTTCTTCTTATTTTTATTTTAGATTTGTGTGGTACGAATGCTCCCTCCCTTCCTGATTAATTAAGACTTATAAAAAAAATTAATCAAAGTTAACATATATTTTACTTAAAACTTTTATTAACATATGTATCAAAATTATAATCATAAGAAAATTCATACAATTTATAATAAAATATAAATTTTATAATTATACAATTATAAATAAACATGTATGTGTGGTATAAAGAAAAAGCTGTGTTTTTAAGTTAACTTGTGTGGTAGTGTATTCAATCAAAATCTCTGACCCATGAGGATTATTTCTGTGGTGTCGGAGTGTAGTCTCATAGGGATTGCAGATCCCCTGGCGAAACTCCCAAAACATGCATTTTTCAGATTTACCCACTTGTGTCACCCTATAATTACTATTCGTTTTTAAATAAATGTCATCTAAAAACTTGTTAGGGCTAATTTGTTTATATTTTAATTATTTTAAATTTTTTGTGATTATAATTTTATTGTGTATATATTTATAAAAAAATAAATATTTTAAATTAAAAAATAGACAGCTTAATAAAAAAATATCAATTAAAAAAGAAGAAGTATGTCTTAACCGCCCCTCCGTTACTATAATATTGGTTGGTTCAGTTCAAGGTAGCTTGTCATGGGGTTTGTGTAAAGGAAGCATCGTTTGTGTAATTTCAATTGTTTTCCTCCTCTCTTTATCTCTCCAACGATTATTTTCTAATAAGACAAATTTTTCTTATGTTTTCAATAAATTGTAAAGATAGAATTTCAAATTTAAGCCAATTAATAGTGTACTATCGTATTATTAATATGAATTACTGAGGAAAATATATATATATATATATATATATATATATATATATATATATATATATATATATATATATGAAACGACAGTATAACAAAAATGTGTTGATATCATTGGAGAGATCAAAAATTCAAAATAGAGCAAAAATGCGAGAAACATGATGATACCCGTGCGCACTGTCCACGCGAAGCTGCGGTATTTAAAGCCATGTAATTATATAATTTTAAAATTTAAATATAAAGATTTTCTTTTGTTCCGATTTAAAATGAGCAATGATAAAGTCATATAGTGTAATATGAAAATTTGATTTTAAAGAAAACATAACTTACTTAATATAATGACATCAAATCTACATGGCTAATAATTAAACAAAAAGTATACACAAACAAATACTCGTGGAATGGTGTCTCCATGCAAGTGATGACATTTTCTTTGTAAAAGCTATGCAACTCATTACTTGATAATATAAAAATTGTCCTTGTAATCAATATATATATATATATATATATATATATGGATTAAGGGATTAAGTTATAATTCGTATTTTAAATGTTTTTTTGGATTTTTTTTTTGTTACATACGAGATCACTGTCTAAATCTCACGCACACACTCATCCATCAACTACCATACATGTTTTTTTATTAGTCTCCAAGGCCATCCATTAACTAACACAACATCCATCAACTACTTTACATGTATTTTTATTAGGCTCCAAGGCCATCCATTAACTAATACCTAGCATGATGTTTTTATTAGCCTCAAATCATCAATACCATGCACAGTTTTTTATTAGTCTCTAAAACAGGATAACTGCCTTACAAGGTTTTTTTATTAGTTTCCAAGGCAGGTATTTTTTTATTAGTCTCTAAGGTTTGAAAATCAGTCATTTTCGGAACTCAGACCTCCTCAATTTTTTTGAGAACGTAATCGATGACCAGTAAAACCAACGACTAATTCAACTCACATTTTAAATGTTACTCACTAATATTATATATATGAATTTATAATCTATCTAAAACAAATCAAACCATACAAATTGAAAAAGTATCATGAGTTAGAAGAGTGTACAAATTTTCATCTCATTTTGAAGAGTATAGCATGATTTTTATAACTAAGCAAAATTTGTAGATAAAAACTATGTAAATAAATTCAAAAAAATTACATGTTATTTATTTTTGCATGCTCTTTTAATTTATACAACTAAATTTTTTTTTATATATTTAAAAATCAAAATATAATACAAATAGGTAAAATTATAAAAATGAATTATAATTCATTTTTCTTTCCGCAGCTAATATTCCCACTATTATATACAAACGCGTTAATCGTTAGCAATTTAGTTTGATATCGTTATCCCAGGAAATTCATTTCGCACGATATATAGTTGAAATCTAGATTTATATAATGGGAATAGGCTCCCAATTGCTTTCTAATTTTTTTTTTCTCATTTTACCGCGTTTCCTTAGAGTTTTAAATTTTTAATTTTTTTATTGATATAACAGATACGCATAGAATAAATAGGAGAGACGATGAGAGAGGATAAGACAACAAATTCTACCTAATATATTTAATACTTCTATTTAGTGTATTAAAAACCAATCGAATAACACGGATATGTAAAAAAATAAAAATAATAACCTTTAAAAGTTCAATTCTCATGAAATTGTGTTATGTATGAAAATGTTATAAGAATAGAAAATAGAAACATTTTAGTCGGTTGCGCAAATACGTATTTTATATGGTAAAATTATAAATTTAAAATTAATCAACTATAATTGAACTACCTTTAATACTTTGCTGCACTCTTTGGAACCGTTAGATATTTTTGTTTACCTACTCAGGTACGTCTCACGTACCCTATATTGGGATTGACATAGTCTTTTGTCAAAATTCTACTTTGAATTAAATTGAATAGAATTAATCAAATAACAAGTTACGTACATAATTTGTACAGTTAATGAAATTCATACAAAAATTTATATAGCACAAATTATTATGGTCTCTGTTTTAAAACTAAAAATAAAATTATGTATTTTTTTATAAATTTTATAATTTTAATTTATAAAAATATTGAAGTTATAAACTATAAATGTTTGCAATATAACATTTTTTTTATATACTTTTTTATGATACTTTATTTTAAAATTAATAAAAGTGAAAAAAAAAAAAAGAAGAAGAAGAAGAAGGGTTTTTACAACTTTTTTTCTTTTTTGTTACAACAGGGCTCACGCCTCACGAAAGAAAAAATAACTAGTTAGCTCACAATTTAGAACGACACACACATAATCCATCTCCAAATAAAATCATATTAAACTCACTAAGAGGATTATCAAGACGAAAACGATTTGCGTTACTATCTAACACATCGTTAACAAGCCAATTTACACACATATTTTCTTTTGTGGAAAACATGTTACACAGCCTTCGAATTTGGCTTTGGCATCTCCATAATCCCTTGGAACAAGTTGACATTACTAATTGACCCTTTCTTGTCGAATGTTAAAAAAATTATTTTATTTTGGATTAAGATGTATCTCTAATTGAAACATAGGTAAAAATTAATTTACGGGTACTATTCACAAATATTAACGTTAATAATAATATGGAAGGCAACCACTAATTTTCTGAAAACTAACATTTCCAGCTCCCGTGGTCGGATAGTAGGAAAGCTTCACCGTGCAAGTCATATGCAAATTTCAAGTAGCACAATTTTAATTTTTTTCTTTCCCTTTCTAATATATAGAAATCCATTTTGCTCAATTGATGGGCGGACAATTATTTGAAATAGGAGAAATGACAGATCGGTCAAAAAATGATAAGTCGGTTAAGTTGTGATATCAAAATTATATTCAAGTAATACATTTTTTTAAAATTTTCATCGCAATGTAAATAAATATTTTGTAATATTGATCGATCACTTACTAACTTTAATAGATTAATTCGTAACATTAACATATTATTTAGTAATACTAATATAGTATTTATTAATATTGTCAATGCGTATGCTAAAATTACTAAAAAATTGACTAAAAATTACTAACGAAATTTTTTTAATAACATCTAAATGGTATAATTTAAAAACACCAACGATAGAATGGAAATAAGATTCACTAACATGCATCTGCATGTGTCATTTGATGATTGAAATATAATGCGCAGGGGCAGTCCAATTGCACAAGGATTTTATTGGCGCTTACAAAAATGATTATAAGAGAATGAAGACATCTATGTGAATTGGGCCTTGATTACGTTGTCAATTTTTGTTTTACAAAATAATAAGATAATGACTGTTACCAATTAGAATACCAGTCGTATAAAAGTTGATATTCTTTTCGATCCATAAAAAAATATATTAGGATTTTTTATATTAATATTACATATTTGATTGAAATTATATATATATATATATATATATATATATATTTAATAATGTTTTTCTATGAAATTTGTTATAAATGTACAATTAATGATAAGATAAGAATATTGTAGCGACAAATTCAAAAAAAATAACATTATAATAAAAGAATTATGCAATGTAACTTAGTTTATTAGAAATTTTTTGTTTTCAAATGTAATTTTTTGTGTGGGATGAAGGATATAATTATACGGTGGAAAAGACTTAAAAATGCACAACAATTTTTTTGTCTGACCAAAACCTAATTTGCAACTGATCTGACAAGTAACAAAAGACTACATATAAAGGATACATTTGTTATTAATCCTTTCAAAACTTATCAAGAGTAGAAATTGTTAGAACACATTAGTATAATGTAGAAAAAGTGCTTCACCTTTCAATTTTATAGTCGTTAGTATGTTAAGTGATTTTTACACTTAAGCATTTATCCTTCTAAAATTGAGAAAAAGGCAATATTTTGATTTTTGAATATCTGTAATTAATATTTTTCTTTACATAAGTGATTTTTGAAGTTTTTCTTTTTCTTGAGTTTTCATCTGTAATGAATAGGGATGTTTATTAGTGCATGTGGCTTCAATTTGCGGGAAAAATGAAAAGCAAAACGCGGAGTGCTTCGTCCAGATGAATCGACGATGGTGTAATATTGATGGGCCAATTCTCGGCCCATAAATGTTTTAAAAAAAAAAATACTATTATATATAATGTTATAATCTAGAAGCAACCCCCAGTAAAAGTTGCCTTGAAGGTGCTTCTCATTTCCAATTAAGTTTCTCAATATAATTGATCATCTCTTTTCACTTGAGCATAATAAAATTATGGTCGCCTATATACCGGCCTTTTGCTTTATTACCGTCTTTAATGGAGATGAATGACTATTGCCTAATCACATCCAAGACACAGTACTTGTCAAGCACGCGCACACGCACACATATATATGTACGTGTGTGTATTTGCTTTCAAATGAAACAAATCGAACAACATTATATGTGATTTTGGAAAAATAGAGATGAAACTAACTTTTTCCGTGCCATGTTCCAAAAGAATATTATTAAGAATATAAAACTGCACCATGCAAATTTTATAAGATTCGTACGTATATCGGTATATGTATATAAAAATACCATCACTGATCCTGATTTCTTAATTTAATCGGTATATTTTTCCTGTTTTTCGTACATCCCTTAATATATCCACTTCTTGTTGAAGAATTATCATAAAATGGGTTATAAATTTTAATGAGAACATAAAATTATTAGCGACAAGAAAAAGAATGCTACATATGTACAAATCGGTATTATGTAAATGTGGTTAACCTACAAGGTACTTAGCATTAAATAATGACAACCTATTACTATATACTAATTGACAAATTATATTTCAGAAACATAGTCGACTCATTTGAGTCAACTATTGACTTAATCAATTCGATTAATCTTTCTTCTTTTTTTTTTCCTATTATTCCTATTATTGTTAAAAATAATTTTAATTGATTCAAATTTGACTTTTAATGAGTTTCTACTTTCATATTAGGAACAAATATTAATTAGTTTTGACTTTGAACAAGGTAATAGTTAAAACAATATTACCTTATACATATAATAACATATATAAAAATATTAGAAATTAAAAAATCTAAAAAATTATAATTTCCTTAATATTACATGAAAAAATTAAAAATAGCACGGACTCACAAAACTACTACTATAATATTGTAATACACGGAGTACATATTTATCCACCTATATCACGTAAGGAGAGGTACGTTAGAATTAAACCTAAACGAGAACATATAATATACTGAAAATTGGAATATTATTTAAAAACTGAGAATAAAAAGGAAAAAAGAAAAGAGAAAAGAGAAAAATAAATTATATAAATATTGAAAATATTTTTACAAGGAAAAATAGAAAATTGGTATTCAATGAAAAACAAATGAAGCAAATGTTGAAACCATAATATGGATAATATAGATGCATATTTGGATGTTATAACAAGCATATACAACGAAGGGATTAAACAATTAAGAAATCAGCAGTAAATTGTATTCCAACCTTTGGTGACTACAAGAGCTTTCCCTTCAAATTCCTTGACCACTAATCCATTTTTTCGCTTAATTTTTTTTTCTACAAATTTTCAAATTTCCTCTCAATAGTTTCCTTCAAAATAAAGGGAAAAAAAAGAAGATGATATGAAAGGAGAAGTGCAATACCAGAAATGGAACTAAAGAAGGGACTGGAGTGCGTTGAATGATCTGCATGTGGAGTATTTATAGCGAATTAGAAATGACAGAAAGTGATAAAAGTTAATATTAGTGGGAAGTTGTTCATATTGCAAGTAGAGCCCATTGTCATTAAATGGAGCTAGTTGTCATCAAATGGAGCTAGCCTTAGTACATTTGAAACACTTTACTTTTGGAAGAATCTAATTCATTTGAAACGTAACTTTTTATGAAAAATTTTATTCTCTACTTTATTTAAATTACTCTTTCATCGTCTATTTTATGTCATATTATCATACTTCAACCACTTTATTTTCTCGCTACTTTTGACTCATTTTAAATTAATTCATTGTTCATCGTACATTTTAAAAGATAATATTGACATATTAATCAAAATTCCATTTTTCTCTTAATAATTGTACATAGTAAATAGTTGCAAATGGAAGGGGAGAGAGGGAGTATATATATATATATATATATCGGTTCATTTCTCCCAACAATTTCCCCTCGAGTCGAACACAACTTGATCAAACTTCTCCTTTCTCCTTAATTCTCTTATCAACTAAAATGGATTCTACGCTAGATCAAGTAGTGGTTGTTTTTGTGCTACTACTTGCTACGTCCGGCGCGTCGGAACCTATAGACTCCCTTCCCGACCAACCAAAGGTTCAGTTCCAGCAGCATTCGGGTTACATCCCAGTGGATGAAACCCAAGACAGAGCGTTGTTTTATTACTTGGTCGAAGCTGAATCCGATCCGGATTCAAAGTCCCTGGTTCTCTGGCTTCATGGAGGTAATTTAATACAATTAATTACGTACAAAAAATCTTAAGTCGTTCATGTTAAGCGATTGTGGAGTTTTAAGATTGATGATTTTATGTTTGCATGCACTGTGCAGGGCCTGGATGCTCATCTGTTGGAATTGGAGCATTTCTTGAGCACGGCCCTTCTAAACCAAGAGGCCATGTTTTGGTAATAAATGACTATAGGTGGAACAAAGGTAGTTTAAATATACAAGTATAGCCACTTGAGGCACTTTTCTTAAAACAAACATTTTTGTCGTTTTACGTAAACGTACTCCTATGATATATATTAACAGAGGCAAATATGTTGTATTTGGACTCACCTGCTGGAGTTGGCTTCTCATATTCAGCGAACCCCTCATTCTACACCTCTGTCGATGGTAACATGACAGGTGCATTTTGTTTTAAGCTTCTTCTTTTTGATCAATTCTTTGAATTTATTATATATAATAGGTTACATTGATCTTCTTCTTTCTTTCTTTTTTTTAATTTTACCAGCTTGTTGTCGTATTGAATCTGAAACTTGTTTAATGTTCTTGTTTTGTGTTATTTGTTTGCATATTAGCACAAGACAATTTTGCGTTTCTTCTGCGGTGGTTTGAGAAATTCCCAGAATTCAAGAGCCGGGATTTCTTCATCGCAGGGGAGAGTTATGCCGGTAGGGTTCACTCTCGTTAGTTTACATCTATTTATCATTCTATAAGCATGAGGGCAGCAATTTAACACAACATATTTCTTGACAGGGCACTTTGTTCCACAACTTGCACAGCTTATTCTTAAATCCAAGGCCAAAATAAACTTAAAGGGGATAGCGGTGAGTAATAGTACTACATATTGGAAAATGTTATAGCAATATCTGATTAAAATCACCATGTTTGATAACTCACATCCAAGTCCTCTAAGTCTGATCATAATTGTCTTTATGTTACTGCAGATAGGAAATCCTCTGTTGGACTTCAACAGCGATTTCAATTCAGAAGCTGATTTTTATTATTCTCACGGTTTGATTCCAGAGGATACATATTTTCTTTTGAATAATGCATGCAATCTTTCTACTATTCATAGGGAAACTGTCCAAACTGGCACCCTCACACCTGCTTGTTGTAGAGTCATGTCTCTAGTTTCAAGTAATATAGGTGTTGTAGTAGAACTGTTTGACATCATAATGGACGTATGTCGGGCCTCGACTAAATCGGTGAGCAAATTAATAAAATTTGTTTTCCCAATTTAAGATTTGCCATTTCGCTTATGTTTTAACTCCCTATATGTGTCAAGGACGGCGTAGATGTTTGTGGGGAGCTTAATACGTATGAATACATGAACCGAACAGATGTCCAAAAGGCTCTCCACGGAAAGCTTGTCGGGGTCTCCGTGTGGACTCCATGCAGCTCGTAAGTCTTTAAACAATATCTTTTTTCTTTTCTAGTTTTGAACATTCGTTCTTCTTCTCCGAAAAGAACTGAAATTTTAACTTCCTCGGTCTACAAATATAACTTATACTGTATATTTTTACTGTTTTCACAACAGAGTTTTGATGTATTCAGTCCAAGACCTAGAGGTGCCTATAGTTCATCTCCTAGGCTCACTTGTCAAGTCGGGCATCCGAGTTTTGGTTTACAGGTAACTTCATGGTTGTTACAGTCTGTTAGTTTTATAATGTAAGTCAAGTTTCTGCATCATAATCGGTGGATTTTCATGTTGTGGGAAATTTTTTGAATCATTATGTATGTATATTTCATACAGTGGAGACCAAGACGCAGTAATTCCGCTAATCAGTACTAGGAAACTGGTTCACGGGTTGGCAAGAGATTTGGGACTGAATACAACGGTGCCATGTAGTCCTTGGTTTGTGCATGAACAGTTTAGCAATTAAGTAAAACTGATATTTAAAAGTTACTGCTAAAACATTTAATTCAAACCATAGGACTGTAACAGTTTCTGTAAAATGTGTTAATCTGTTGCTAACTTGGTACGTAATATGCTAGGCAAACTGTTCACAGAAATCTAAGTAAACTTTTTCTGAAACATAACAAATACCAATAGCACTCTGTTTGTCATGCAGATGAGATTATTTGTTGTTTTGTTTTTCATTTATTAGACTGGGGGTTGGACTCAAGGTTATGGAGATTTCCTCACCTTTGCGACGATCAGAGGAGCATCTCATGAAGCAGCATTTTCACAACCAGAGAGATCGCTTGGTCTTTTCCGAGCATTCGTGAGAGGGAAGCCACTGCACAGCAACACCACCAATCAAGTATGTAGGTTAAGTAGGCATAGGGAGCCAGTTTGGCGTTCTTTACGTTTGTAGTTTCCAGTTTTTTGAAAAATCTTAGTATGTAAATCTTAGGTTAAATCTAATGTAGGGATCCATTGTAATTAGTTCTTTGACTTGATAGAATATCAATTTCTTCAAGTGGGTTATCCCTCTGTATGTGATTAATCAATATACAATTTAATTCTTTCAAAACATGATTGAACTTTGAATCCATTTTCTTTAGTGATCAAAGTTTTTATGCGTAACCCCGACCCATACATACACATGGATGCTCGAATCCGGATTATGTTAATTCCGTTGTTGCCTCCCATCAGAGGCTCTAGTCTTGAGCTCTCCGATTTCTCTGTTGATCATTGAATATACTGCACTTTGTCGACATGCTAGAAATGGGAATTTCACGTCTAAACTGTAACCCCAACCCCACCCCCACGCCAAAAAAAGAAAGAAAGAAAGAAAGAAAGAAATGGCTAAATGGCTACATATTGTGATGTTCTATCTGCCATCACTGCCCAAGTTTAACAGGTTCATTCCCTGGCCACTGCTGCTAGACCAATGTTAATCCTATTTTTGCTTATTTGAATGCATTTCTCATTATTATTGAATATACACACTCACGATACCAGAAGAATATTTAAGCTACACTCTACGCATAATATTGTTCATGTAGTGAAGGAATGATATGTATTAGATTGTAATCAAAACAATAGTAATTGCACTAGAATCAATTCATAGTTCACAAAGCAGCCACATGAGTAGTTGAGGAATTTTAAATAGGGACGGCCAGATAAGTGATTCCCAAAACACAACGATTCATATTCATATTCTGAACTTCAGTTTAGCATAATATAAAATCACTTGGAGACAAATTGTTATATATAGATGCAGGACAAATTGTTTAATCACAATCCATGTTATATTCAATAAATCATCTCCAAAAGAAGCAAATACATGGAATCCTTGTCTAAGTTCGCAGCTTTCTTGAGAGAAACAAAAGGTCTTACTACAGGCATTTTAAACAGAAACCCATCGAGGGGAAGAAGCATCAAATCAGTTATGCAGTGTCCCCAATATATCATCATCTCGAAACAGATGGTACCTGAGATGAGAGCTTTAAGTTAGCATGAAAAATACAAGACTTAGTAACATACTCTTTTAACATTTCAAATTGTGGTAGATTTGCAGCATATGAAATTGCTTATAGAAAAGATTGAATTAGACAGTTAGCTAATTGAGAATACGTATAGGTTTGATTTTGTGCCCCATCGTAGCTGTAGCGGATTGGAAAAAACATATTCTGCTGATTAAAAATATCAGAAATATCGGAAGCGGCAGGGCATGGACAAAAGATAATATATCCTCATCAATATGAAGTGGTCAGACTTCGGATACTATACTTACTCTTTGTCACCAAGCTTTACTTCAGTTCCTCCATATTCAGGTAATAAAACAGTGTCTCCCTCCTTCACACTAACAGGTATCAGCTTTCCCTCCCTGTCATGGTGCCCAGGACCCACAGCGACAACTTTTCCAGAGTTCAGCTGAATCACCCAAACCAAATGAATATAAGTTATACAAGACCAACCATAGTAGACGACAAAAAAGATAACTTCTATGTCGAAATTCATGCCAAGTAAGAATTTCCAGTAATACCAATCCTTCAGTAGTTAGTTAAATTAATGTTGGAAACAAAAAAATTACAATTATATAAACTCACCCCAAGACATTTGAAAATGATAATAACTCATGTTACAAACAAAGGTAACCAAACACCAACCATGATCTTGGAAGGAAAAGAGATTTAGTAGTACTGGAAGTTATCGAGAGTATTATACATGATACATGATAAGTTCATTCAACTTAAATATGTCAATATATGGAAATTTGACCAACATAATTCTAAACAATAAAACCAAAATTACATCTAATTTCGACTAATATTACATATTCAACCAAAAATAATGCTTTTAACTTCGGCATTGCAACCTATCCTAAAGCAATTAGGTAGACTAACAATAATCTGTACCCCATTCTGCTTTGTTTTCAAATGTTTACACTGAAAATGTGATGCCCACAGATTACTTACATCTGACCAATTAACAGCGGTCAAAACAGAATTGAGACAAGGAAAACTGAAAACAAAGACCTAGAATTCCCAAATTACATAAAACATGCATTGCTATATATGAAAAGTTAAAATTCAAAAACTTGAAAGCAATATGAAAACGCAATCCTTGTTGCACAATTGCATTTATCATGTTTTACAAACTAGCAAAAGTAACCCATGAGTGTATCAACAACACTGTACTAAAACTTGAAATAGATAAGCACAATTATCAAAGTTCACTGCCTGAAACATCTTTGACCCTCAAGCTTCAACAGGAGCGCCTTGTACCCTGTTGTTTTCTAAGTTGAATGTAAAATCCTTTTTCGTTCTAATCAAGAGTCTGTATTGCATTACTGCTTCAATCATAGAGGTGCTTGGTCACCATTCTTTTCCTTCACAAAATGAAATAGATCGACGAATATGGAAAATGGAGGTATTAGGCTCAAAAGAGAAAAACCGAAGGAGATTGAATTAGAGGAGATGATGAAACTTGTACAATAGCCTTGGTTTTCTACGAAGGATTGAAACAAATCAAATTCTGTTTAACGGAATGGGGAATGAATATCACGCAAGTATGATCACATAAACAAAGAAATGCTCATGTCATTCCTTTTGAGGAGTGATGACCAAACACAAACATAGAAGCTTCAACAGCTCACTACCACTTCCAAAGTTAGTAGGACTACCAATCCAGAGCAAGAAATTAAAGTACTAGTTTTAAAATATTTCATGTTATTAATTAGACATAAAATTATTATTGCAATTAATTAGTAGTTATTATATAATTATTAGAAATATTCTAGAATATAGAATAATATCTTGTTATATATTAGTAGTAGAGATATATTAAGATTCTAAGAGAGATTTTAGGATTTTTTTATAGTTAGCTTTTTATTTTTATTAGTTGTTATCTTTTGTTTATTCATAGATACCAGATAACTAGAAGTTATCTTTTAGAGTTCTAGTGGGTTAAGGTAACTTGTTATTTACGTGGCCGTTAAGTCGTAGAAATCTATATAATTGGTTTTAATGTAACTTCTCTTATGAACTGAATTATGAATTGAAATTGTTGAGTTTTGTGGGTTGTTGCCCTATTTCTCCTACTTTAACTCCCATCTTCTTTCTTCTCTAAATCTTGTCCTACATCACCTACTGAGGCATGAGGCATGGTTAAACAACAAAAATCTAAAATGGATAAGACACCGGATGGATGAGGACTAGAAATTATTGAATCAGCTCCTCCTCCAAAATGACAGGTAATACCACTTAAGGGAGGATAGACCATTGGATCCCATGTTGGGCTACCAATCCAAGGTCAGTCCTGGTGGGGATCAATCAGATTGTTAATTCTTCCCAATTTGTAATTTTCAATTTCAATTAATCAATCTTTGTTTTGTCCTATATCAGGTCCAACACAAAAGCACATCTAAGGAACTATACACCATATTTTTGTTGCTGTAATCTGAACATTACTCCAAAGAATCATAAGACAGCAGTCACTAAGCATAGTTATAGAATTATAAGCTTGTTAGGGAACCAATATCATCATCAAAAGCAAAAGCAAAACTGACTTGGAATTGTAATATCTCTCATAAAAACGGGGTGGGGTGGAGGGTTGGGGGAGTTTGCGGCGGGAATCAATAAAAGTTAGGGGCATGTTTATTAAGCATATACAATTACATAGAAAAGGGGATGTTTATGCAGTAATTGTTGGAAGTGCTAATACTTTAATGGGCAGTACAGACCTAGGTTCAGGTTTCTCAAGTTGGCCATAAAATTACTATACGGTTTATGGCAAGCTAAACTCTCTTCTATAATTATGAAACCAACGGGAAGTATTCACGATTTGCTGAACTAATCAATTTCCATCTGCACATTCCATTTCCAACTCTCTAATCAATACCCATAAAGTGATTGCAACAATTCTCAATTACAAAGTCAAAATCAAATCACGAGTTTCAGGAAATATTTACCTTAGTGGTCTTCTCCGGGAGTAAAATTCCGGCGGTAGTCTTGGATGGAGGAATTATCTTCTCAACCAAAACTCGATTCAGACAAGGAATCAAACGCTTCGCCATTTTCACTACTTGAAACAGTTTACAAGTGCAGAAGAATGTTAAGCAGGGGAACAGCAAGCGCTTGTGGATTCTGGTGATAGGGTTTAACAGAGGGTTTAAGCAAACATCGTCCAATTACCTAATTACCCCTTTAGGTACTACTATTACCGGTACATTTAGGGCCGTAAATCGACTTTGTTATTTGCTCGGACTCCATTGTTTGAAAATCAATAGACTTGAATTCGATATAAAAATGAATCAAATTTAATACTTAATTTAAATTTTCATAAGTTAAATAAATAGAATTACACCAGTACTTACGAGTAGTTCAATTTCTTTTTTTATACTCAAATATCATAACATTTTTTAGAAAAACATAATCAATTATGTCTTAATAATACATTTAAATAGTATACATATTGAATGATTACTCTAAAATTAATGTTCATAAATAAAATAAACTATTATATATAATTTTTATTCTAAAAAAATAAAAATTGTATTTATTATGAAAATTTTCATCAAATTTATGTGTTCGTAAGTAGTTCGTAATCGACTCAAATTTCACTAGAGTAAAATCTATGTACCAAAATTATATTCCACTAAATATTCAAGTTCGAATTCAAGTATCGAAAAATTATTAGAGTAAAATTTTTGCATACTATTATTTGCTCAAATTCTACTCGTTTATACCCCTAAGTATAGGCATGACAACGAGACCTGTATAGGACGAGAGAGTTGTTCTCAAATGCTACCCGCTAAAATTATATAATCTTTCAAACACGTACCGCTCCGTTAACGATTTTACCAAACCCATCACACTCCATCACGTTACTCAAATTTATTTTTTTAATTTTAATTAATTTTTTTTCTTTGTTTTTTTTTAATATTATTCTCTTACAAAAATTTTTAAAATTATTATAAAATATGTTTATATATAAAGAAGTCAGAATTAAATAGGATAAAATGATAAATCTCATAATTTACCCTAATTTTATAAGATTAAAATTATTAAGTTTTTTTAAAATCAGAATTAGACCAAATATTAACGATTGTGGCAACGTTGCCCTACCTACCTAAATACATAAGTACATAGGCAGGGAGGTCGAATGGTCAATGCGATAAGCCCTGGCGGTAACAGTTTAGTCTCACACGAGAATTATAATGTTATGCATTAATTGCTTACCTATATATATATATATATATATATATATATATATATATATATATATATTTCATTAATTTTAAAATTAGAGATATATTTTATTTTACATAAAAAAAATTATGAAATCTTAAAATTTAAATTTTTATTATTAATAAATTTAAAGTAAAATATAATAAAATATGCGAAAAATACTTTTAAATACAAATTTTTATATTTTAATTATTTTATAAAATTATATTACCAATAAAATTATAATATTCACAAATAATATTACATTTTAGAAGAGGTTTGGAATGGAGGGAGTATTTGTTGGAGAAGCAGACAACTTTACACATAAAATCGTGAAATTAACTTGAAATATAAAATTCTAAAATTAACTTGAAGTGAGTATTGTAATTTGATATTTTTCCGGAAAAAGTAACTTGCTTGCATATAAAAAACCTTCGCCTACGGATTGAGTTTTTCTCACTTCTTTTCCGAGATATTATAGCGTGCAAAATGTCCAATACACTTGTCGTATCGTGAAAGGGAGTCTCCATCAATACCTCAATATACCTATATATCAAATCACTAATGACCATCTTATTTTGAGTTTAAATAATTGAGTCGGTACAACTTAATTAATTTAGTTATTATTTTTATTCTATTTTTTATGAAATAAGATTTTTTTCAACTCAAATTATACAAGTAGTTTTTATATACTTAATTTTAGAAATGAGTTCAAGATAATTAGATAAAGAGATCATTGATTTAAACCCTTAGAACAACATATAATAAAAATCACCAAACAGTTTACAAATTATTATAAAAAAAAATTAACAAAAAAATACAACATAATTATACCAACCAACCAGTGAATATTTTTAAATACTTTATAAGATATACTTATAATTTAATAATCGTGATACAATTAATATATTTTAAATAATTAAAAGTTATTAAAATTTAAAATATTACTAGTACCTAACACAAAGAAAATTTTATTCTTTATATCAAAAAACAAAAGACTTTTAGTTATTCAAAATATATTAATTATATCAAGATTATTAAATTAATAATACTTAAAAAAATATTTTAGAAACTTTGTATTCACTGCACCTTTGTAATAGGTTAATAACTAAAAAGGATCAAATCAAAAAAAAAAAAAATCCCTAAAAAGTTGTATAACTGCAAAATCTGTAAGATCTGATTTAGTTAATTTTGAAGATATTGAAGTTATTACAAAAGATGTATCCTTTCCATTCCAAAACTAAAAATAAGATCCGATTTTGTTAATTTTGAAGATATTGAAGTTATTACAAAAGATGTACTCTTTCCATTTCAAAACTAAAAAATAAGATCTGATTTATTAATTTTAAAGACATTGAAGTTATTACAAAAGATGTACTTTTTCCATTTCAAAACTAAAAATAAGATCTGATTTTATTAATTTTAAAGATATTGAAGTTATTACCAAAGATGTACTCTTTCCATTTCAAAAATAAAAATATGTTTTAAATCTTAAATCAAATGACAACATATTAAACTTCTAAATTAATTAGCTCTACAAAAATTATAAATACAAATTATGTTGTCATTAAAATTTTTTGTCATAAAATATAAAACTTATAATATAGCGATTATATCAATTAAAATCTATTGAATTTAATATTTAATACTTTATAGTATAATTTAAAAGATCAAAATATATATTTAGTTTTGAAACGGATGATAATAGTATTTATACAAGAGTTATATATAATAAATATAATAAGCGTTAACTTAATCGGTTTATTGCTATAATAATTTCTATTATCTTTAACGAAAATGTGTTAACTACAGCCATTAATGTATTCCTAGAATTTTAAATTAATACATAGCTACAAGGCCAAGTGTATAAATATGTCATTTGAAGAGGTCCATTTGCACAAATATAATCAACATCTCATTATACACTTTCTAGTAGTATTACTATACCGTCGAGCAGGACAAATGGAGAAAGTTCACGTCAAAGTAATCTTCTTTTTCGCGTTGCTAGCAACTGTCAGTGGTATGTTTATAAATAATATTGTTATCTTTTTGTTTTTTGTTTGCAAAAATAATGTTATCTCAACATTACTTATATGGATAAATCGTTTAGGAAGTCATAAATTTCTTTTGTTTACGTTCTCTTATTTCATTTTTTTAATTCTCTTCATTGAACTTTAGGAAAATATATTATGATGATGTCATTTATCTCCATAGATAAACTCACACAAATTGTATTTGTGTTTTTTTTTTGTTTCATAAGTGTTTTGATTTTTTTTTTGCGCGCAAACTTAGGTTATTATTTTATACGTTAAATATTTTATGTGTTGGTAATGAATCGTACATTTGCAGGTTTGGTACCTTTGGAAACAGCAAATGCGCCTCAAAAGCATGGTCACATGGATGCTATTCCGGGCTGGCCGTGCAAGACGGATGAAGATTGCAAACAAAGATGTCCTAAATTTTGTATCTCATGTACTTGTCTGAAAAATACTACTTGTCGTGTGGAATGTTAAATCAACATCATATTTTTCTTAATAACAAGTATGTGGCATTTTATTTTCGACGCAGATTTCTTAATTCTCCTCAAAGATTCATTTATGCAACACTTATGCTTTGTTATTAAAATTTTAAAATAATTTCAATATAGTTATTTTATTGGCCGGATTGATCTATAATTCCTTATAGATCAATTATATATATATATATATATATATATATATATATATATATATATAATTGATCTATAAGGAATAATGCTTCTTTATCATTGTTCTTTTCTTTCTATTATTTTAAAAAATCATTCATCCATATATATATATATATGCGTGTGTGTGTGCGCACGTGCAATTTATTTCAAACCAAATTAGAGATTTTCTTTTTTATTATTTAATGTAGTTTATTTCTTATACATATATTTATGTGCGCACACAATTTTTATCATATAAGTTGGCAAATAAAAATTTATGAAAATGTGTGTCCTCTCTTATTACGTAATGTAGTTTTCATAAGGATGGTTGGATTTTCCAAAAGTATTATCAAATACAAATACTAGTCGATCCGGCTTTTGCATTGCAATTATAATAAAAAAATAATGTAAAATAACAATAAACTCTGCAACTTAGTAAATTAGGAAAATAGAAGATAATAACTATTTCTTAAAAAAACAAAAAAACTACCCACTACCTCATACCTTCCCCTTAAATTTGTGAACCGCATCGCACTTTTTTGTCTTATTTTTTTTGCTGACCCCAAAATAACATGGTTAGTTATTAAGAAACTTACATATTTAATAGAAATTAGTCTCTCAGCACGTTTATGCGTGTACAAATTTATCTTTAATATAATAGAATAAAAGAAAATTATTTGTGTTTGCTAATTTTAAATATAATTGAATTTATAATTTTTAATATATAAAAATATTGGAAAAATATTAGGTAATGAGTTTTCAATTTTTGCATTCAATTCCGACACATGGACTGTTAAGAGTGAAACGTGGATGCGGCAATTTTTTTTTCTAAATAGGTTAACGGTGTGACAGTTTTTTCCCTCAATACTTTATACGCAAATTCACGACAATTTTTCTAAACCTCAAAACGCTTAGTATAATAGATAGATATATTAGAAAAATTACTACAACTTAGATTTAAAATTAAGTTTGTAGCCTTTCAATTTTAAAATTTTACAAATATGAAAATGTAACATTTTTTTTTCCTGTAATGGATGAAGTACTATTTTATGACTTTGTAAATGATGATTACTCATACGGTATGATTTTAGATATTTATGATTAGTTTGATTTGATAAATAAAATGATATTAGAATAAAATAAATGGACAAGAAAGTAAAGGTGGCAAATAAAATTGTGAAAATTATGAATAAAATAGAAGAATAAAGAAATTGTGGATTACCTGTGAAATTTTTGGTTATAATAACATTAACAAACTCTATGGAAATATCAATTGTTTAATTAACAACGCCGGAATAAGATGTAAGTACTCACGCCATATAACATGCACGTTCCAGAAACTAAATGTTAATTTTTTACGATAGTGACGAACTTTTGACTTTTATAATTTTATTTGTTTCAGTTTAAATTTTATTAATATAAGTTATACTTATTGAATTTGTAATTTATAAAATTTAAACTAAAACAATCTGTCTATATTTTAAATTAGGTAGCACGAATTCTGCAATTGATCTAACAAAGTAGATCAATCGTATATATATAATAATATATATACGAAATAGAAATGACAAGAAACAAAGTGGTCACTTTTATTGCCTATGTTGTCTTTCCAATATTGATAATTATTATTATTTACGGAGTAAAAAAGAAGAAAGAAAAGAGAATGAGTAATAACTTTCTTATTTTCGTATTACCCTGAAAAGGTAACGGAGTATATGTTACTAACGGGTATAATTGTAAAATGTCAAGTTTTCTTTTCATTTCTTTCCAACTCAAGATTAAACATTAACAAAAATTTTAAATAAAATTAAGCTTCAAATTTTCATTTTCATCCAAAACCAGAATCTTAGACTGCGTTCAGTTCGATAGAATGAAATAACACGAGAATTTAATGAATTTTATACTATTTTTTAATTCATTTATATATAAAGTTCATTTCATTTTCACAAATTCATGTGTATTTATAAACTCACCCTCCATGATGGAGTTTGTCCATTCCATCACAACCAAAAATTTACACATAATCTATCATTTCTTTATTTCTTACCACTACATGAAAAAACGTTATTTTTGATGGAATTTTTTGTCGGAAATAAGAGAATTTCATCGGAATTAGGTTATTTTTGATGGAAAATTATCTCGACAACTTTCTTCGAAAATAGTTTCCGACAAAAAATCAGTTAAAAATAAATTATTTTCAACGGAATTATTTCCGACGATATGTTCCGTCAAAATTAACTATGCTACATGGCTACCTAAGAACAACTCTAATAATTATTATTTCTGATTGAACTCTGTCGAAAAATAATTATAACACGTGTCAATCTATTATTGCGCCAACTATTTGATTTTTGAAAATTTAACTCTGACAGAATTTTGTTGGAGTTAAGTTCCATGTGGATTTATGTTGCTTGTGTGTTTATTAAATATTTTACCTTAATTCCAATGAAAAAATGATATTTTGTCGAAAATAACTTGTTTTTTAAAAAAAAAAATTAAAAATTCATTTCTAGGGTTTTTAATCCACAATTTTTTGCACATGTTTTCAATCAAATTATAGAAACATTAAAGAGTAAACCATCCATCTTCACATACACAAAATACCATCTTCACAACTCCAAACTATCATATATATTAAATATCATTATCTTCAACATCAAACCATTAAAACTAAACAAACTCATCAAAAAATCTCCATATGAATCCACAAAACATCCAAACCAATAAAATACATGAAAATGTCAAATCATAAACTAACGACGACTAGTACTACCACCGGTATGTGAGGATGATCCGTGTGAACTAAATGAGTCTAGTCTAGTCGTCGTCGCTGCTTGGACATACGAAAATCATCACAGTCTATGCTCATCAAGTCTCTCTCCGTGTCCCTCTTGTTTATATAAATATAGATGACAATGTAAATAAAGTTATACAATATTCGTCATCCAAAAAATAAAAACAATAATGAACAAAATATTACATGAACACTAACACTAATGAATAATGTTATGAAAAATAATAAAATTAACGAACAACACAATAGCTAGGAGAACAACATAAAATAATATCATACTGTTGGATAATATTATCCGATATAACTAAATTATTTTTATGTAATAAACTCTAATATTGATGAACTATATTTAATTTTGAATTATAAAAAAAATTGGCCCGTCTATCGTTTAAATCACTGTTCACGTATTACTATTAGTTGTTCTTTTTGATAGACAATATCATTATAGCAAGTTCTCAAAAAAATTTAAATCTTATTTTAATCCTGAATAAGAGAATTTCTATAAATAAATTAAAAGATCTCATTCATAATAGAAACTTTAAAATACTCCAATATTTTAGGAACCCTTTACCATCACTCCGCCGGCATTCTGCCGCACTCTGGGCGATCTCATGAAAAGAAAATTTAATTAATTATATGGTTTATATCAGAGAGAACGTAGGAAATCGAAAAAGATGTCATAATATGTTGGATTATTCGACTGACCGATATGCACGAAATCTAATGTCTTGGACTCGTGTTGTATTAAAAAATTTTATATCGAAAACTATCAAAAACATGATAATTTCTTCGCAATCTAATGAAGTACCTATAATTTATGTCACCTCTTTGCTATACTTTTATTTGATTAAATTTAATTCTGATGGTAAAATATTTCATATTTAGAATTAAACTGTCAAAATTGAACACAATAAATATGTTATCAAAATTAACTTTTTAAATTTCAAATTTTATAATACATGCGTTAAATTATGAGTTTAAATTCTTTTGAATTTAAAGTAAGTTAAAACATATAAATTCGACTTGAATATATAAAAAAGAATTGCGTTTGATTTTTACACATATTTTTAGGTGAAATTTAATATATGTTAAATATTTTAGTTTTTCAAAATAAAAATTGAAAATTAGAAATATTTTAAAGGAAGATTAATATGATATAAAAAATAAAATTATATAAAATATTTAACTTATGAAAAAATTCACTTAAAATTACAAAGTCAACCATAATATATCTAGGAAAGGAGGAGTAATTAATTTTGATAGTCACACAATCGACTCATTTAATTAGAAATTAACTAAAAGGGTCAAAAAAGTTAAATATTAATTGAAATCATTTCATTAATTATTAAATAAATTTTTACACACAAAAATTATTTTACAATAGAAAATTACAAAGTACATATAAACAAAGAAAATTGATAAACCCGGACGTATTTAAGTATCTAACAAGACTTTCTATGCACTAGTCAGTTACAATTCAATAAAATCTTAAGATTTTAACTAATTGATAAATCACATAACATGAGGAAACCTGCAAGTTTTTGTTGGTAGTCGTTGACGAGTTACCTGTGAATCAATGTAATTTCGACGTATTTTCAAACTTAGCATTATTTAATTTTATTTAATCACCAATCTGGCTTAATTAGAAGCATCGTGAACATGCATAGTTATAACATTTTTCCACTTGTCACCCTGTTTGCATTTGTTCCGGCGACATCCCTAGTGTTTTTTACCTTAACAATTGTCTAAATGTTCTACAATTAATGTTGCCTAAATATTTCGGTTTAAAATTATGAGATTTTAGATTCTGATAATATAATTTATATTGTCAATATCTAAAATATCATAATATTAAGCTAAAATAAACGGCTCTATATTGGGTTGGGTTGGGTTGATCCAAATTAAAATCAATCGGAGAAACGGAGCAAAGTGTAAACTAGTAAAGTATGTCCCATACCCAGAGCCCCATATATGAAAAGCTTGAGAGAGAATAGAAACTGTTATTTTGGAGTTGGGCTGGGTGTGTATTTCCTAGACCACAGGCTTACCTCGTATGGGGCCTGGCTTCAAATCAAAAGAAAATGCATCGAACTAAAAAAAGGAAAAAAAAAAAAAGACACCAATTTTCTCTTATTAGAATAATTTTTACTTCATATTCTTTTCACTCCAGTGACTTATTAAAAACAATATTTTCCTACTCATATTGTTTTACATGAGAAAACGGGAAGTAAAATTGTTGACATAAAAACAAAATTTTATTTTCCATATTATTTGTCACCATCTTCATTATTTTTGCTTGTGGATAGGAATAATCTCTGTACCAGTTATTTCTATCAAACTCTCTGACAAATTTAACAAGATCAAGAGCAGTTTTTTTTTCTTACTTTTCTATTATAACTTTTAGTTAAAATTTAACTTTGGATTAAAAGTTAGAAATTAATGTAAATTTAAATTAGAAAGTGTTCGATATTAGTTTTTACTTAAAATCGGAAGTGTAATAAAAAAAAGTTAAAAAATATTTAGTTGAAAATGATTTTTTTGTTAAAATAAATTATAAGATTACTAAAATAGACACCGTAAAAAAAATTGTAATTTTTGTTCAAAGGTAATATTGTATTTACATTTAGTTAAACTTACTTCTCCAAAAAAGTTAAAATCCAACTTTTATAAAGCAATAATTTCTTATTTATTAGAATTTAACTAAAAGTTAAAAGTTAAGTGATAAAACAAGTCAAAAATATAATGAAATCTAACTTGTTATTACTTTTTCTCTACATAAAAAAGCGAGAGAGAGATTATAATTATGTATATGTATCAGACTGTAGTGACGGTAATTAATTTGTAAGTTATTTTTGTGAGTTAATTATTAATATTAATCAAAGAATATGAAAGAAGAAAGACGAAGAGAGAAATGAATAGAGACAAAATAGAGGGGAGAGAGAGAGAGAGAGGAAGAGGAAATAGTTAAAAATGAGCAGAGGAGAAGAATGATAAGGTGGGCTTGGGGAATGTGAAAGAATGAAATATGGGCCGTGGTCTAGTTTTTTGATTTAAACTGTATTATATTTTTTAGAATATCCTTAAAAGACTTAATAATATATTTATAAAAAGCAAAAATTTAGAGTTCAAGTTGCGTCCAGATTTCTTAACTAGTGTTTCAATAAATGTATTAGATGTATTAAATTGAACCGATTGTAAGTCAAGTTCATTATTCATTTTTTTTAGGTAAAGTGGACCTGTGAAACTTTGTGGTAAGAAAGTTGAAGTTTCGAATTTTTAAAATTAATAAAATAATTTTTAAAGTAGTTAATGAGTGAAATTTTATAAAATAATTGACAAGTGTCTGAATGTAGAAATATTAATTTCACTTGAATTCGTTAATACTCATAAAACTTCAATTTTAATGAAATTTGATTATTTGGATTCTATAAGATTATGATAGAATATAAAATTTATCATCTCACCACATCTAATTCCGACTCCACAAAATTTATATATAAAATATAATTTATAATAATTTTAGAAGATTTTATATAAAAAAAATAAATTTAAAAATGTTATTTGGGGTAACTAAACAGGGGTGAGACAAGAACGGTATAAACATTAACGGAATACAATAAATTTGAAAAATTATATATTTTTAATAAATAAAATTTAAGAATAACTCTTTCATCCTCTATTCATCTTATAATCTATATAAATGTGTGTGAATTTTTAGGCAATACCGTCCAAACAAAGAAAGAGGGGTCGTAAAAATAATTTAGACGCAGTAATCATGGTCGTTATTTTAATACTCGTATAATATAATCCCGACCGGGCATGCTTTGTTCTGCTGAGCGCGACTAAGAAGAGCCGTGCATACACTTTCCACTCTCACTTTAGAAAAGTAAAGGTGAGCTTATTAATGGCGGCCAAATTGTCGAGTCAGCTCGAACTGTGGTCCAATTTGGACGGCAAAGTGGTGCTGGTCACCGGCGCCTCCTCCGGGCTCGGTCGCCAGTTGTGCACCGACCTAGCCAAGGTCGGTTGTAAGATTGTTGCTGCCGCTCGGCGCGTGGGCCGCCTTAAATCTCTATGCGATGAAATTAATCGATTCTCGTCAACTCCTCAAGCCCTTGCCCTTGAACTCGATGTTGCCGCCGATCGGAAAACCGTGGAGGCGGCTGCGGGAAATGCTTGGGCAGCCTTTGGACGAATTGATGTGTTGATCAATAATGCTGGAATTAGAGGTAATTTGTTTGATTTGTCACTTCATTTCTTCAATTGGCCAATGACATGAAAATCTCTTGTTGAGGTTAAGTATCATTTTCGTCATGATCTTATTTGTTTTTTGTGATGATTTTGCTTTTGTTGCTTAATTAGTTGACAATTGATTGAATAGTCATTGCAACAGTTTGGAATATTTACCTTGAAAGGAGAAAACGACAAATGGTATGTACTAAAATTTCTTCCCTAAAAAGACAATTATCGTAAGACAGGGGAGTTCTTTAAGCAAAAAAAAAAAAAAAAAAAAATCACAAGATAATATCGAAGAACGAAACTTTCACTAAAAAGACGGTAGTTGTGGGACGGATGGAATATATAGATAATTTCTGACACTTAATTGTCCAAGATTATGACTGAGTTGCCAAACTAGTGTATATTGACTATTGAATTTTAGAATTGGTTGTACTTGATTCATGCCTTACGTATAAGACGTTTTCTCCTTGTACGACTTGAGAAAAAAATGATTCGAGGCTCTGTCCAAGTATAGAATTCGAATGAATGGCAAAAGGGTTGATAAAATCAATTAAACTAGGATTTAGCTCATTTTTCCTTCGTCTTTCCTGAAATAAATCATTTGTACTCATAACTCAAGTTGGATAATTTTCAAAAAGCGCAAAAGAAAATCAAATCTTTAGGCAATTTATTTCATTTATTGAATGGTCTTTAACCCACTTTTGTTTGTCTCGTTTAATTTATATATATAACGTTAGCTATTAAGACTTTTGTAGCTAACACATTTCAAACCGTTGATAAGATGATCCAAGGGTCCATATCAAACAACTAAAAAAAATAAAAGCGTTACTGGCGGAAGACTTTTAACTCTTTAGTTTTTTTCTCTTTCCGCTACTAACATTGGTGGAAAGAGAAAAAAACTAATGATTTAAGGTTAACCTCTTTCCTTAGCGGAAAGAACTTTTATTTTTTTTTTAGTTAAAAGCCTTCTGCCAGTGTTAGCAATCTAACCCTCCTTTGTCAGCAATCTAACCCTGTTCTTAGCATTGTATCTCTCCTTTGTCAGCAATCTAATCCTGTTCTCATTTATTTGTTAGGTGGCACAGATTCTTCACTAGATATATCTGAAGACGAGTGGGATGAGGTCTTCAAAACAAACTTAGATGGAGCATGGCTTTTATCAAAGTACATTGGCAGGCACATGCGTGAAGCTGGTGAGGGAGGGTCAATAATAAACATATCCACTGTGTTTTCCCTGGATAGGGTTCAACAACATGGAAGTGTTGCCTATGGTTCTTCAAAAGCAGGCATGAACAACATGACAAGGGTAATTTCTTAAAACTTTGCCAAATATAACTACTTTGATTTGTTCCTTTCTTTGTGATGATGAGTTTCTATTTAAAACTTATCTTCATTGGTGTTTTTAATTTTTAAATTTTTGTATACTTATTTTAGCGCTTCAGAAAAGAAAGAGTTGATAATGTTGTACAAAGAACTTTGTTCATTCACTGTTTAAACAGATCACTGCTGCTTTTGACTAAAACTTGGTTTTGCAAGTTTTATTTCAGGTATATATTGCTATGACTTTGTGATGGGTGTACTGTGACTATATGCGACTAATTTTATGTCATGTATTTCCAGTATTTCTTAAAGACGGAAGATATAATTATTGGTTATGGGTTATATGAAGGTGACCAACTGCTATATCTGTGTCAGTACTTCCAAAGTTCTAGATATTTTCCTTCATGAGATATATATGTCTTCTATTTCAGATTCTGATTTCCTATTGGATCTAATGTTCTCTTCTAATATCTATTCCAGTCTAGTTGTTGTGAAGTCCTCTATGTTCATATATTTGTGAACATCTTTCACTTTCGTTAGAGGATCCATATCACCAACCAGCCAAATATGCCAACCATAGTTGTCAAAGTGCTAAGGTGAGATGAGTACCACGGTCTAGAGGTTACCCATTTTGGGATAAGGTGTTGGACTAGGGGTTGGCAATGTTCATACTATACATTATAATTTGGAGAAATTATTCATGAAAATATTACTATATTTAGATGCCATTAAAGACGCAAGTAAATGGACTGAAATAAATACTTACAACTTAGAGTGATTATCTATAAGTTACATTCACTAAGTGGAGGCAGATTCACAAAATTAAGTAGTGTATGGTTGATTGCCAATGAACTGAAAAGCGTAGACAGATAAAGAAGCAGTGAGAAGGCAGAAACAGAAGAGGAATAAATAACTCAGAAAGGAACTGCAGTGCAGAGACGAAGCAAACTTAAGAAGAGCCAATAAAGCAGCAGCAGCAGTCGGAGACGGTGAAGTCGAAATATCTCTCTCTCTCTCTCTCTCACACACACACATTCTTGAATTTGCAGCAGGGATTAGGGTCGAAACTGGGACTAAAGTGTTGGAGACTAATCAAGCTCTATTAAGGCTTAACTCCAAGGATCAATGTGTTGATGATGTTAGGTTATTTTTGCGCGTTAACTTTATGTTCCAAGGCGCCCATTGATGCTAGTTCTCCAAGGTGGCAGTCCATGGGAACAATACCAGTTCAAATTTCCCAGTTGCCTTTGCACCACCCACCAAAAGTACTGTTATATGCACTAAAATGTGCTTAAGCAGATTTAAACAAACTGATGTGTCACGTGAATCCAAAGGGACCCACTTATAATCTTTATTTTGATCACGAACAATTGAACCAACAAGATGTGCACAAACAAATGTATCGCATTTATTTTTATAAAAAAACCAATACTAATTTATAAGTGGGATCCTCTGGGTTGGCTAGCCATGAATAGGATATGGACACTTTGTTCAAATTTGTCTGCACAAATGTTAGTTCATATGCCAGTACTCCTCGCAAAAGTGAGTAATTTAAGTATCTCCTCATTGGCATTTTTAAGATTTCCCCAATATTTGTTCTTGACTTAAATTTCTCCAAAAGAGTAATATCCAAAATTTAACACTAAGTTGTACAATAAATTAGACAGTGTTACAAAGAATATAATCCATTGATTCCCTTGAATTATTTTTCTCTAATTTGGCACTTACAGGTGATGGCCCTAGAACTCGGGAGGTACAATATCAGAGTGAATGCAATAGCTCCTGCCATTTTCCCATCTGAGATCACGGAGGAACTATTCAAGAAAAAATGGCTGACGGAGGTAACGAAGAGAACAGTTCCATTACAAACTTCTATGACATCGGATCCAGCGCTAACATCAGTTGTTCGATACTTAATTCATGATTCATCACAGTATGTGTCTGGAAACATCTTCATTGTTGACTCTGGTTCAACTCTGACTGGCGTGCCACTGTTCTCCTCTCTTTGAGGCCGTAGGCAATATTGTCTTTCAGCAGGGTAAATAATCACGCCGAGTGGCAAAAACCAATTTACGTCCACTTTATTTCACCACTAGAATTGGATACTTTACTTTCATATGCTGTGTAGCTAAAATTCTATAATGGGACACATTGAAATTAAAAGAAAATGGCAGCAGCTAGTTCAAATAGTCTTTGCTTAAAGCATCTGCGTTCAATGCTTGCAGTGTCGTACTATTGACGAAATAGAACGTTATCTTCGCAAACAGTTCAAATATCCTTTACTCAAAGCATCTGCGTTTAAAGGAAGATAATGTACCATCTGTACCAAAAATGGTTAAAGATTTCGTTTTGTATTGTAATTGGAAATTCTAATATTCATGTAATTTAAAAGTGCATAAGTTTTACGAATTCAAGTGATCTAATTCTACACAAGAAAAGGCATACAAAAAGATTAGAGCATCTAAGGGTGTAAAATAGCACTCCTACTTCAGAGAAAGTTGTACTTTCCTTGATATGGATTCTTTGGTTTTGGTTAATGAAATTGAAAACCGGAAAGAAGGCTAACTGACTTCAAACTTGTTTGGCAAATTTTTAAGTTGGGTGAGAAGACTTGGTGTCTGTGAGACCGAGTATCCCATACATTTCTAGAGGAGCATATATGTGCAAATTGACTAGTTCGTAGAATTATTGATACGACTAATTATTTCTACTACTCCGATTACCTTTTATTATTCATGCGGTTACGGAGAGTGTTCCCAATAATTATTTTGAGTTCTTGTGAAAAAGTGTTTCCAACAATTATTTTAAGTGAACTGAATCATTTTTACTTGAACCAATATATATTATTGTCGATAATTTTTCACTTTTTATTCATCCTCTCTTGATGATGACAAAATTTGATTGAAAGAATTGCCAGTTATTTTTGTCATATATACATCTTTTGTTATACATATTTAAAATTTTGTCACATCATCTTTTTTTTCTCTCTCTCACACTCAATTACAAAAAAAGGGTCAATTTTTAAGAGGTCTTATACACCAGATTTCACATGAGAGATGAAACACTTATCGGTAAAACCAGAATCTATTTTTAGCATCCTTTGTAATTAAAAAAAAAAAAAGTTATACTCCTATTGCTAATATACCTACAAAATTAAAAAAATTGAAAATACAAATATTGCTAATTATATTCATATCCCGGGAAATTATAATCAAATGACCCCTTAAAATAAAATGATCATTGCCAAAAAAAATAAAATAAAATGAGCATGTATAGAAATGTACTATTTTGTCATTCTCTCCTTAATTTCTTTTCTTCCCAAAACTGTGTTGAGGTTAACTAAAAAAGAGAGCGAGATACTCCACATTACATAAGCATTTTTTGTCGTAAGCCGAGTGGGACTAGACAACAGTAAGCCCTTACGTCGCTAGTGTCATCGTCATTGTATGATTTGAAATTTTAGAGCAGCACCGAAACTGAAGATCAATGGCTACTAAAGAGTGCAACAGCAAGTTATTAGACGCATGGAGCGATTTGAGCGGAAAGGTTGTGATGGTCACCGGCGCTTCCTCTGGACTCGGTCTCGAGTTTTGTGTGGATTTAGCCAAAGCTGGCTGCAAAATTATAGCCGCTGCTCGCCGAATCGATCGCCTTCGCTCCCTCTGCCACGAAATTAATGGGTGGAGTAGCGGCGGCAGTAGCAGCTCCGATGTCCGAGCAGTAGCCATTGAGCTCGACGTCAGCGCTAATGGTCCGGCGATCGAGGCGGCCGTTAGCAGGGCTTGGAATGCGTTCGGCCGTATTGATGCGTTGATCAATAACGCCGGTATTAGAGGTAATTTTAATTCAATAGTCTTGTTTGTTTTTCTCGTTTTACAGGCTCCCGAAGAATTGTATTTTTATTGTTAATTATTGAAAAAGGAATATAATATATATTGTATTTATATTAGTTTTAGTATTAGGATTCCTGTGATTGCTCAATAAATTAGTAGTTGAAAATGATTTTTATTTTATACGAGACCAATTAATGGGATTCAATTGTCCATTAGTTTCTGATGTATTCTAGACTCAATTTCTAAATATCTTTATTGAAATTTTGGTAAATTATGTATTTATTCGTGACTGAATCTTGATACTCACATACTCAATATTCCTTATCCATAACACATTTATGTTGTTGTATTTGGTTCCTTCCCTTTCTGAAGGAATGGAATGGAATGAATTTCATTTTGTCAATATTATGTTGATTGGTATTATACAATTTAAGATAAAAATGGAATGTTAAATTGACTGAAAATAATATGGCGGGCTATTCTAGTGGATACACATCCCTTCCCACATTCTTTTTTTTAACAGAATTAGGTATGCTTCAGTGGTGTCTCATTGCATCTCCAATTCTATCTGTCTTCGGTTTTTTTTAATATTTATTTTAAATCATAAAAGTTCAATAGCCTAACTGACTAAAAGGAACAGTGTACAGAGTTGGATTAAGATGTTACAACATTCTGTGATTAGATGTATATCTTCATTAGCTTCCCTCTTCAATTTGAAGTGGCATCTTTTACAAAATGTTACTTTATTCTTTTTATGGTCACAACAGAAGGGTTGAAGCGCTTGAGGGTTAGAAGCTTTAGTGTCAATGACCTAGTCCACAAACAAATTCAGTATAAATTAATCTGAAAGTTGCAACATTTTGGAAGGAATAAAAGTTGTAAGATTATCTCCCTCTTCTATTACTGACTGCTAGAAAAAATTATACATTTGTTTTCTTTAATCGACAGAGATATTATATTACATTACTGGAAACAATGGCGGATGCACCATAGGGTCTGAATTTTTTTTTTGTGTATATATCATATATGTAGATAATATAGACATATAGTAATAGTAAATAATAAGAAAATTAATAATATATTACTCCCTCCGTTTTAAAATTAGAAATACATCTTCTTCTTTTTAGTTGGTTCAATATTAGAAATACATTTTTAATTTTAGATTATAAAAAGTATGAAGTCCCTTAAATGTTATTCCATTAGTTTACTACTCCAAGTAGCTCCACTATCTTAACTACTTAGTGGTTCATATTATAATTACTATTATTATTTTAAATAACATAATAATATGGATATATTTGGAACATAAAAAATATATTTAAAAACCATTATTTTAGAAATGTATTTTTAATTTTGGAACAAAGTGAGTATAAGTTATCTATATTGGCTGGCTATTCAAATACAATTTGCAAAATTCTATCATTAGGATTTTTCTCGTACTCAACTCATGGAACTAAAAAATCAACTTGAGTCTTACATAATTGATTTTTTTGAACGTTTTGGAATTTGTATGCTTGCTAAAAAGATAGGTGACAATTAAGCTGTCGTATAACAATTTCAGAATACGAAGAATCGTAGTAGAATATTGTGAAACGCTCATGTTATTATTGTATTTCTAGTAATGAAATTTTATTTTAATGAAATAGTTTTTAGTACTTTTAAAATTTACATGTTAATAAATTTGGCCCCCCCTAAGATAAATCCAGCGTCCGCCACTGACTGGAAATGGAAAATTTAGATGCGATTATCATATCTGGTTTACTTGTAAGTTCTACAGCCTATGCCTTGCATATGCTGCTTTTTGGCAACCTTAGTAACATTAAGAGTTCTGTTCAGCAAACATGGAGGCTATCTGAGGTAATGAACCCTCCAAAGGAACGAGTTTTCCGTTTATTCTCATTTTGAACTTATAACTTTGCATTCTGTTATTTTTTTTTTTAAGAATTAGAAATTATTCTGTATAGGCTGTGTATTTTAAATTTGCAGTCACAAATTTAGCACCTGTTGATACTATCCAATTTAGCTCTTGTTGGCAACATTCTTGTAATAATTGCAATTGTAACTCAAATATAATATTTTCCTTTCCTAGGTAGTGTGCATGGTCCATTGAATTTGTCAGAGGAAGAATGGGATAATATCTATAATACAAACCTGAAGGGTACTTGGTTGGTGTCAAAGTATGTCTGTTTACACATGTGTGACTCTAAGCTTGGAGGATCGGTCATCAATATATCTTCTATTGCTGGTCTTAACCATGGATACTTGCCTGGAGGTCTTGCCTATGCTTCTTCCAAGACAGCAGTTAACACTGTTTCAAAGGTATTGTTACTGGAAATATCATAGTACTGTTTATGCCAAAGTTTAAACTATTTCAGAACGGATACAGGGATATACATATACCTGACTGCTGAAAACTTGTTCTTGAATGTTATACCTTGGGTCCCCATCTACAACAATATATGTACAAGACTCCTGACTGAATCTGCAAGGTTCATCTCATCTATTTTAATGTTTTACAGTGTTCCTGCGTTGACATAAAAATGGTGTTAGTTCTTGAACATCTCCTTATGCAATAGAATAGACTGAGATTCGAATTAATCTGCATTTTATCCTGAGATTTTGTGAATTATTATTGTCAATATCACTGGAGACCCAAAATGCGACAATGCATTACTTAATAAAAGATGCAAATGTGGAAAAATAGATTGGAGTAACAAAATATTCCTTAAAGGATCCCTTTCAGAAAAGTATTTTTAAAGTGAACCAGTTGGAGATTTTGTCATTAAGACAGTATTCAGTATACTTTGCAGCACTAAACTACTTAATCTGTCTATCGTTCATAGTCATAGTTTTTTCTCTTGTTCTTTACATTTTTAGTAGTCTAATATCTCTTGAAAAGCTCCTCTAATAACATTTTAATAATTTTCATAACTTGAAATTGTTTGAATTATGCTGTCCAAAATTGTTACCCTGTCAATAGGGTGAGAAATCCAAATTCTTACATTCAGTTCTGTATAATATGCATTATTATTAGCATGTTCTTATGTTTACATGATAACAATTATGTTGCCTAGTCATGGAGTTTTTTCTTTCTAGAAATATATTGTAAATCTCTACATTTTCACTACATTGTGCGCTGAAGATTTGTTGCCCTGTTTTTCTTCTTCTTTGTTTGTACTGACAGATTTTTGCTATTGAATTGGGGATTCACAATATAAGAGTGAACACAATATGCCCTGGAATTTTCAAATCTGAGATCACTGAGAATTTCTTGCAAAAGGACTGGGTTCATAATGTGGCTTCGAAAATTGTTCCTTTGAAAAAATTTGGCTCAACATATCCAGAATTGACATCCCTTTTAAGATACTTGATACATGATGCCTCAAAATATGTGTCTGGCAATAATTTCGTTGTTGATGGAGGTTATTCATTACCAGGTGTCCCGATCTTTTCCTCCTTGTAAGTTTCTGTCCTACATGGGTCACCAAGAAACTATCACGTCTAATATTTTTCTTTGTATTGCTTGTTGATACACTAATTGATGTACTTATATTTGATCGCAATACACTGTTATCTTGTCCTCGTATTACAATAATTATATGAAAGAAGAAAAAATATTCCCTCTGTTCCAGAATTTGAGATACAGAAAATTTATCTTTTAATATAGTATAAGATCCAAATTCTATAATTTCATTTTTTATATGAATTTGTAAAAATATGAAAGTATGAATATTTGTCTTCAAGAGTAATCTTTATATATACTTCAAGTTATTCTAGTTTAAAAATATAAAAAGTAAAAACCTTAACTTCAATTTCGAATTACAGGATTTCACACACCTATTTTGTACGAAGTGAAATGTATCTCTAATTTTGTATAAAGTGTTTCTTGACTGCTATAGCAAGCAATAGTCACACAGTTGTCATTTTAGCAACTGGGGCAAAGGTCTCAAAATAGTCTAGCCCCTCAGTTTGAGTAAACCCTTTTGCAACCGCAATCAACCTTGCTTTATATCTCTCAATTTGACCATTAGGTAGATATTTGATTTTGTATAACCATTTGCAGCCCATAGTAGATTTGCCGTGTGGTAGGGCAACTATTTCCCTTGTGTGATTGGCTTCAAGGGTAGTGATTTCTGTCAACATAGCTTGTACCCGTTTCTTGGATTGCACAGCTTGATTAAATGAATAAGGAATAGCAGGTGCAGTTGTACCAGCTAGGTAAGTAGCATATGAAGGTGAAAATTGTTTGTAAGAAATGAAGTTGGAAATAGGATGAGTAACATTACTTGTAGTTGAAGAGGAGTTGTTGAAATGAAATGGTAAGCCAGTGTAGTCTTTGTATGTAGCTGGTGCTTTTGAAACTCTGGTAGGTCTGAGAGATGGAAATGATGGCTGACTAGTACTGGAGTCATGGTGATCAGAAGTAGAAGATGAATGTTGATGACCACTGGATGAGGAAGAAGGAGAGACATGAGATGGATGTTGGGAATCAGAAGATGGAGAATCATTTGTCAGAATATGAGTGGGGTTCTCATCTAAAGGAGAGAACATAGGTTGAAGAGGAAACATAGATTCAGGATTTGAGGAAGAATATGATTGAAAGGGAAAAACATGTTCTTCAAATTGAACATCTCTAGAGATGAAAACTTTTCTAGTTTCCAAATCTAGTATCCTGTAACCTTTGATACCAAGTGGATAGCCTAAAAAGACTCCCTTAATAGCTCTAGGGGCAAACTTATCTTTGTTTTTGTTCAAATTAGTAGCATAACACAAACAACCAAATACTTTCAAATGATGATAATCTAGAGACGTATTATAAAGAAGGTGATATGGAGATTGACCATTCAGAGATATTTTAGGCATTCTATTAACAAGAAGGGTAGCAGTGAGCAAGTAATCCCCCCCAAAAGAGATAGGTAGGAAAGAATAGAACTTTAGAGCTCTGGCAGTGTTAAGGAGGTCTCTGTGCTTTCTCTCAACAATGCCATTTTGTTGAGGAGATTGAGTACAACTGTTATGATGTGAATAATTCCTAAAAACTGCAAGGTGTCACATCTTTGTTAAGCAATTCAGTACCCTGATCTGTTCTCACACATTTAACATTGCAAAAGAACTGATTATAAACATAAACTAGAAAATCTGTAATGAGTTTGAACACTTGAGTCTTGTCAAAGAACAAGTATGTCCATGGAGCTTTAGTGAAATCATCAACAATTGTTAAAAAATATTGGCGTTTGTGATGAGTGCACGGTTTGTATGGTCCACAAACATCACAGTGTATGCGCTCAAATTTACAAGTACTTTGAGAAGTGCTAATTGAAAAAGGCAATCTTGTTTGCCTGGACCAATGACAAGTATCACACGGAAAATGTTGACTGGAAGTACTAGGAAGTGAAAGAAATTTCAACAAATTAACAGGCATATGTCCAAGTCTACTGTGGCACAGATCAACATGAGTTGTATTAGAAGAGTTGACTGATGGACTGAGACACACAAGGTAGTTGATGTTGAAGCTTGTAAAGACCACCATTTAGCTTACCAATCTCTTTGTTCCTTTTCAACACAGGTCCTGCAGAAAACAATGCGAGGTAGAGAAAAAAACATGACAAGAGTTATCATGAGTTACTCTTGGTATGGACAAAAGATTGAATTGGAATTTAGGAACACATAGCACATTGTGCAAGGAAAGGTCAGGAGAAACATGTACAGAACCAATGTGAGTTATACCAATTAACTGACCATTTGGTAATTGTAGTTTAGATTGCAACGGTTTTGGATGACTTAGCAACATCATAAATGGAGTAATATGATCAGTAGCACCTGAATCAATAACCTTCTGAGTGGTAGAATTACAAGTCAATGAAACAGTACTTGCTATATGAGAAGTAGAGTCAGGTACCCACTGAGATGTAGAAGCAGAGGGATTCCATGCCATTGTGTCAAAAGATGAATTCCTCATGTGGAGGCCATATTGGATCAATTGCAAGATTTGTTGGTACTGTGCTTCAGTGAATGTGGAACCAGGTGGTACTAGACCTTTTTCAGCAGTATCAGTTTTAAATGAGATCTGACCAAAGGTTTGCATTGAAGGAGAATTACAGGAATTCTGACCATGAAAGTTCTGTGAAGTAGTAAGAGTCTCCACCTGATTTGCTCTTGAATTATTGTTGAATTGGCCAGGTGGTTTAAGCTTTGGTTTAGGCTGTCCACACAACCTATGCCATGGAGGGTATCCATGAATATAAAAACATTTTTCTATAGGGTGCCCTCCATTGCAGTATGAGCAAATCACTGAGTTTGATGTACCTTCTCCAACAGGTTTTCTATGTGCAGATTTAAAATTTTGTTGATATGGCTTGTTTGTCTTAGTAAAATTCTTAATTGCCATAGCTATGTTCTCAGATGGCGTAGGGACCTGAATTTCTCTTTGATTTTCTTCTTGCAACAATAGGGAGTAGGCGATTCAGAGATGGCAAAGGACTCATAACCAAAATTTGTCCCCATATAGCAGTGAACTGATCACTGAACCCCATTAAGAATTGACTTAGCTTTACCAAGTTTTCATATGCATCTACTTTCTGAGAAGTATTACAAGTACATTTTCCACAATTACATTTGGGAATGCTAACAAGACTATCCAATTCATCGGTAAGAGTTCTAAACTTTGGTAAAATAAGTGGTTATGGGCATAGTTCCTTGAACTAAAGTTGCAATCTCTTTTTGCAGATTAAACAGCCTAGGCATGTTGGATTGAGCAAATCGAGTATGTAAGTCATCCTATATCAATTTAGCAGTTAAGAAATACACTATGCTACTACGAATTTCAATGTTCACATCATTTAATATCCAAGATATGACCATATCATTACATCTAATCCAATTTTACTAAAAGAGGAGAATCAGAACTTGGTTTTGGTAAACTAACATCGATGAACCCTAACTTCATCTTAGCAGACAAAGCAATTGTTGTAGATCTACTCCACTTATTATAATAGTTGTTCCTCCGCCATTGGAGCCTGCAACTATGTTTGCAAATGAATGAGGCTTCATATTGATGTGAATTACAGAAGGTTTGATCGATTATGACTATGAACTAATCTCTAGGTTTGCGGAATTGATCGAGCAACGAAGCTCTGATACCATGAAGACCTAAGAAGAAAGAGAAGAGAGAATTAGGCTATATTGAATTACGAAATGAGCAAGATAGAAATTATTATTATAATACAATACAAATCATAAGAAGTGTATATACAAAAGTTTGTTATAACTGATTAACAAACATTTCTGCTAGGTTACCATCTTGACCTTGTTTTTTACACATGTTGACCACAATACCCTTAACAGAAATGTATCTATAATTTTAGAATTGAGGGAGTAATTGCGAAGATTCTAAACTCATTCTTTGACTTGAAAAGCCAATGGCGTTTCAATTAGTTAGGATTAAATCTATATCTATAAACGAATCAACATAATCTTCATAATTTTAGGTCTAAAGTATTCGCTTTCGTGAGTGGAAAAATGTATCATTCCGTTTGTGGGGTTTCTTTCAGTTTCTTAGTAAAAATGGGTGACGGTATTCTGTCTAAATAGTACACATAGATAATAAATAAGAGAATATTAAAGATTTGAGTCATAGAATTTCTCAAAGGGTTAATATTGGACCCTTGTTTGTTTGTTTTTGGGGACCGGGGTTAGTGTATTCCGTTGTTAACCACATAAAAGCTAAAACTGGTAATAAGCTTTTTCCTTTCTTTCAATGGCATCACTCTTAGGGACTTCTCTGAGCGGAATATATTTTCATATTTGCTTGGAAAGCATGTACCGTATCCTGAAATGCCTACGATGATTGAGCCCCTCATTGTCCTTTTAATTCATTAACCAGAAAAGGCTTGATATAGGGAAAATGTATTGTATATCTTGATCGTGTTTGTACTGGAACAGTCTTGATCTTTTAATCAGGCAAATGCACATCACTCCGAATGATACCAATATATTGACGCTCTTCGAGTAGATTATTGACTTGAATTGCTTGATGTACCAAAAGTTGATCAAATAGTAGCATCACACAGATTACCGAGTGATGGGGACGCAAGTGATTGTTGACTGGCAAAAAGAAAACTTTTAATCCATACAATTTATTGTTGCTTTTGGAAATCACGAGTACTTGGAAAGTTTTTGACAATATTTGACATTAGGTTGGTGTGTTTTGCGTTTTACTTCTTTTTCTTTTTCTTTTTCAACAGTTGCAGCTAATCCCAGTCTTGATCATTAGCGATATGTCTACACTGATAATCTGTTCCTTGAATTTTTCTTTTTTATATTGTTAGTTCTAACGAAGGTTCGTGGTTTTGATAGATTGGTATACTTCAGTAAAAAATGGAGTCTATTGATTACATTTAGTTAGTTTTCTCGATCTTATGGAAAGGGAGGATTCGGTTTTGAGTAACCCTCGTCTTAGGTGAATAATTATGAGCCCGAGTCACATCAAATACTCTCTGTTCAGGATTGCTTCTCTCTCTAAATGGGAGTCAGTAGTTAGACAGTGACGGGGAAGAAGAAAATGACACTTCTACTTTCTAGAACTAGCTCAGTAGAACTTATAAGTTTTGTGTATCATTCCACTGCTAAATTTCAATTTGGGGGGAAAAAAAGAACTAGTGAAAATGTGAAACTAACAATTTATTTCCCCTTTTTACTTGGATAATACTCTCGGATTCAAAACTAGATACATCTATTTATGGTCTATGATCTCCCTACCACATTCCCCTCTTGTACCCTCGTTTAAAATATTTTTACTTCTTAATTTTTTAAAAATAAAATAAAATATTTAATACGTATAAAAATATAAAGTCCAAGGACATATAAATAAGAATAGAGGGAGAGAGTAGTGCCCGACACAAATTCTATACGAGGGTTAGTTGGGTCATGTTCCTGGAAAAGGACTTGGACACAATTAATATTAGCAGCATCTTTATTGCACTGCCCACCTGAGAGTTGGTCGGCCTGGACTCCCGCGAAGTGTTGTTGGGAGTGACAATTACTACTGCTACTACAAACTGTACGGTTTCGAAATCTAGGACGACTTTAATATATTAATCTAGGACGAATTTAGTGCTCCATCCGGTTTTTAGTAATAGACGTTTTAGGTTTATAGTTTCTTTTTTTAATTGATTGTCGTTCTCGTCATTCAAAAGGATGGAGAGATGGTTATTTTACGAAAATGCCTTTAAAAGATTTTTTGTGTTTAGTGCACTCAGTTATAAAGTATGGCTACTGTTGAGAATACATATTGGTCCTGATTTATTTTCAAGATAATAAATGCAATCTTTGGTCTTCTAAACTTCTCCTTAAACGTCTAGTATATAAAACCGGAGGGAGTAAGAGTAGGTGTGTGTGTGTGTGTATATATATATAGCAATGGAGAAGGAATGAAATTATAAATTATAACTTTATAACTTGGGTGTTTGGTTCAGACTAGTCTATATATAACCACGTACGTTATAACTTTTGACTGATTCATGTTCATTTTGATCATTATTTTAGAATAAAATAAATCCCATTTTGATCTTATAATTTCAACAAACAGATATAGTAGTAAAGACGGTGAAAAGACCTTGTCATATACGGAGTACATAAGAAGCCTCACTTTCATACGGAGTACTAGTAGATATTTACTAGGAAATTGTTTCTTTATTATGGGTTGGGTTCTATTCTACCTTAAAAAGATAACTAACAAGTGAAATTGGGACTTGTCAAATAATGGAGGGGTCCAAGGTAGTATTTCGACTCTCAAATTCAATGCCGTGAAAGGTAGGGAGTTTTGTATAAAGCATGCGGGTATCTGAAAGAAAATGTCATATCTGAAAATGTCGTATCTGATGATTGAAAAGGAATACTTCATGAATTAGCATGCAAAATAGTTGTAAACAGTTATCAGACGGCTTTAGAATAAATAATAATAATAATAATAATAATAAACTTATCATTCTGGTCACAAAGTGAATATCTGGATCTGAAAGACCAAAAATCAAGAAGTTAAACAAGACTCTTTCAGGCTTGAAATATCTGAAATTGAACATAAAATGGAACTCCATTTTTTGTGGTTGACAAAAGATACATGATAAAGTTGACAAAGGAGAAGAGCATAAAACAAAATTGTAGTAGTTCATTAAGTGGGACCTTAATTTTGTCTCAAATATCAATCATTCTTTCACAAGACATCGATTAGCTTCATAACCTACCCAAAAAAAAAATTCAATCTAGAAGCTACAAAATAGATTACCTTCTCAATAATGAAAACAATTTCTACCAAACAAAGGAGAATCATAAGAGTTAGAAGATTTTTGAAATTGTTATAAATGTGTGTATATACGTGTGTGTGTGTGCGCGCGCATCTACATATGTGTTCGTGTGCGCGCGTGTCTATTTGTGTGACGGTAGCACTGATTTGAAGCCGAAAGAGAGAGAAGGAAACCCCACTATGTGCAAGACAGTTCATGTGGTGGCTGGTTCTCTACTCTCTAGCTAGTAGTTTGTAATAGGGTAATATGATTATTCATGAGTGCCTTTGTGTCTGTCTCCCCAGGCAATTTGTAGCCTTAAGTGATTTCACCACAAATATAGATGCGCACGTCCTCGGTCGTAACATATACACTTGCTTGTTTTTCAATAATGTCTTACTAACAAAAGTGTACGCAATTCAAAAGTAGGTAACAGAATTTTGACAACAAGATAGTTTCTTGCTTACTCTTTGTTTTTTTTTTCTTTCTAAAATTATATAATGATAAATATATGCTTGTTAAAGGATTTATATTTTGGGAGTGTTTGTTCAAATTTGTTTGTAGTTGCTTGGCAAAGAGGGTAGCCCGCACTATCCTACCTAGAGGGGGATAATGTTGTTTGTTTCCTTGGTTTTAGGGCACTAACCCTACCAAGATGAAACTTTGGTTGATTTTTTTTTTTAAATTTAAAATTATGTTCTTTTTCCCCCTGTGAAGGATGTGGTTTAGTTGGTTGATGAAGCTGTAAATGGTCAGAGACCTATATACCCCAGGGATCTCCTAGGCAAAAATCACATTGACCACATTTACTTACGCTTTCTGTAGTTCCTAACCCAAATAAGGGAAATACATTCCACTCCATCGTCAATTGTCTTTATTTTCTTTAGGGTTACCGCTTATTCTCTTAAAGATTAGTTTCTTATCTAAAAAAAACTCAATAATAAACCATTTGTCGATACAATAATGAATGAAATGGAGGATGAAACAAGAGATTAAATCGTCCAACCAACTTCATATATATGTGTGTGTGTAGTTGGTAAGAGTAATATCCTGCAACCACTGAGTTGGCCTGATTAATGATTATGTCGGTCTTGATACAACTCCAGATCACCAATTATACAACTATCAAGAGTTAATGGAAGGATGATGATATATGCATTATTCAATAGATTCACGTACTAATTAGCCGAGTATGAATTTGTGTATCATTACCAAACAAAAACTGGTATATGCTTATATTTGCATAATCTTATTGTAAAGAAGTAATCTTGGTTACAATATATATATATAACTTATGCATGCTATATAACTTGAAATATGTCCTGTGAATTAAACGCTTCAGGTACATATTACATGTAGTACTTACAGTATCTAATATCCAATGAACAAAAGAAAAACATTAAGGAAAAACACAAATTATATAAAGAGAGCTAGACAAAACAAGAAAACCAAAAAAAAAAAGATTTCAAAATATAGATGATATAAGAAGCTGAGAAAATCAAACTTGAAAGATGATACAAAAATCTACTTATCTATTGTGTAGGGGATTGGGTCCTGTGTTTATTCTTCTTTCATCAGCATCAAAAATTTCTTCCCCAGCATTAATCACCCCATTGTGAGGTTTTAAAGTAGTAGTCTTTTTCTCTGATGAAGTAGGTGGTGTTCGTTCCCCTTTAAATCTGTTGAAGTACTTGTAGTCATTGATGGCATGAGCAGCACAACAAGATGGAGTCATAATCTGTAAGCAGTGTTGTAGAAGCATCAACACTAAAACAAGTGATGAGAAGCAAGTAAACTTATGGTGATCTTTACACAAACCCATCTTTTAATTTCTACCTAGCTAGCTAACAAACATTGACATAACGCAACTCATATGTATAAAATATATGGGTTAGGGTATGATATATATGGCTTGGAACCTTCAGTTGATTTCTTCCTTTTTCTGTATATATATGTATTTGTATGACCAATGAAGAGATGGGGAGGTGTTGAAGGTTTTGGACTTGTGAGATGTGGTTAGCTAGCTAGTGAGACCGAGAAAAAAGTGTGTAGTTGGATTTTTTTTTTTTTATGGAAAGAACATTCTGTTTGGTTGTTTTTGTGAAAGTCTTGGAGTTTGAAGAGGAGCAGAGGGGGGTGGGGGTGCTAATTAGTCAATTGATAGGAGATGAGAGAGTGAATGAGAGAAAGAGTCAATTTGCATATATTTTGCTGCCTCCACCCTCTTCTTTAGGCCTGATGCATTGGGTATTGTTAAAACTTAAAAGCTCAACTTTTCAATTTCTTTTTCCAAATAGTGAAAGAAGAAAGAGAAGACAGTGAAAGTAGAAAGAGAAGAAACAGAAGATAGTGAAAGAAGAAAACAGGCTTAGGGCTCATTAATTCTGAATTATAGGTCATGTGAGAGCAATCATTTTTTTTGGTTGTTTCTTTTCTTTTCTTTTTCTTTTTCATTAATTCTGAATCATAAGTTATGTGACAAACGTCCCCTACAATTTGCAGCTGACGAGTTTTTTATTTGTTCACTATAATTTGCGACGGACAAGAACAAATTTTATATATTATTTTAATCTAACTCAAAACTGAAGGAAGGATGGGCATATGAGTAATTTTTATGGGCTCCACTCGTCTGTCGCAAATTTTAGTGGACGATGGCACAATTTGTGGCGGACAAGAAAAACTCACCTTCGAATCTAGTCATTACTTTGGTCCGTAGACGGTAGAGATTAAGTTAAAAAAATATTTTTTCCGGCCCTTCACACGGCTGTTCATGTTTACTTGGTTATTTCCATTGTTTTAAACTATCATGCTTTCTATTAGATTTGATTTAGTTTTAAAATTCCTGCATAACATGGATATGTCTGTATCATTTGTTCACTATAATTGTCTTAATTATGATAGATCATTAATTTAATGTTTGATAGTAATTGTAATTGATTGAATTGTCAATTATGGTAAATTGCACTATTTTTCTTTTTATGATTATTGATTTCATTATAATTATTTTAATTAGGTAAATTTGATGAATAATTGATTATAATTAGTTAATTAGGAATGTTTAAAATCAATTAATACATGAAGTACGTTACTACAAGACGACTCAATATGTGAACTGTACGTTTTTGTGAATTAATATAAAAGTATGGACATCAAGTAATGTTTTGAAAGTTAATTTATTAATTAAAAAATAAACACAATAAATCTTCGAATAGAAAAGTTTTCAAACCACTTTAGAAACTTAATAATGAGTTGTTAATTGAATTTTTTTTTTTTAACATAAGCCTTCACTTTTTGGAAACACAAGTGATGTTGGAGTTTCACACTTTCATCCGGTCTGATATTACGAATAGAAAACTGATAATTTCACATTAATTCTTAATATTGATGTAGAAAATATAATAATTATACATGAAAGTAATAAAAACTCGTGTAAAAAGAGTGTCACCACTTGAAGAATTAGTTACTAATAAGAGGTTGAATCTTATAAGAGGATCTCAATTATAAGTTGAAATTCAAAGCTCCGTATAAGTTTATGCATGTTTATATTTCTTTTATTTTCTTTTCTCACATCTATCAAATTAAATAAAATTTAGAAAATTAATTCACCATAAATGTCAAGAAAAATCATTTACAGTAAGACTACGAAAATGCTAAAAATGAAAGGAGTGGGACGCGAAAAGATCCGGACGTGAGTAGAAGAAAGAATGTAGTGGTCATTTTCTAAAATAAAATGATGGTGTCTAGCTCTTGTTCACTTTTTTAATCCAAGAAAAATTTACAGAACATGAAAGTCATAAGTCATTACTATTAATGACTTCTCTTACACCCCTCTGGTGGGCCGGTTAATAGTGCTTTTCACCATTCCCCCAAAAGTTAAAAGAAAAAGTGGTAACAACGTTTTATAGTGGATTGCTTTTATATTCAACCAACTCATAATCATGTTGCTTAAGTATTTACAATATATTTTTTAAATATATATTGAGCCTTCAGTTGGACATTCTTTTTAGGTGTTTAAACCATTTGTAAGTTTTTTTTTCCTTTTTTTTTTTGCTGTTTCACTCAACTTTTTATTTAATTTAAATTAATATTTAGTAGAGGAACTAACTTATAATTAATGTTACGTTTGGATTAAGTGAATGAAATAATAAGAGAAATAGACTAAAAATTAGGAGTAATTTAGTGAAAAATATTGGTGGAAGAATTGATGAGGAAGAATGCAAGGGAAAATCACAATGAAAAAAAATGAATGAATCATTCATTCTCCTTATATAACGAATGAAGTTACATATAAGAAAAATGATTTATTTCATTACCATCTCACATAGAGACTATAAAATTTTGTAATTTACTATGTAATTACACATAGAATCAAATTTATTCTCTCTCGTTCTATTCTTTAAATTCAAACGCAACCTACAAATTGTTGTAACAATATTTATGTCGTAATATGCGAAAGAAACTATTACAAAATTATTCCGCAGAAAAAAAATTGTTATATGTTTGACAAAATGAAAATCCTAAACGTCTAAAACTACAAACTACACCCCTTCCACCTAGTCCAACAATTTTACTCACTTGTCGGTATGTATCAAGCTATATCTTATTTTAATATCAAAAAATTATTTTTAATTATCAATTTCCCTTCAAAAACATTAATTTAAATGCACTATATGGTACGTGCTAGTTGTACTAAAATAAATCGTGTTTTTGAATTAAACAAGCTGCATTTAAGTTTCAAAATAAGCTGGTAAAATGTTACAAACTGCGAGTAGATTTTTACAGACATTTAAAATAAATATTAATATGATAAGATACAATTAGATACATTTAAAGTGATAGATAAATATTTTTCTCTCTGTTTTTTTTTTTTGTCACATAAATATTTTCCCTCTGTTACAACAAAAGATTTTCACTAGAATTTTTCCTAATACATTTGTCAAATGATTATATGACATTGGCATATACATAAAGAAAGAAAAAAGATATTGAATTCCATTTTGAAAATATTGTTGATACAATTATGTAATATAGATTTAACGATCTTACAACTTTTTTTCAAGAATTCTACACTTTAATATAAACAAAAAACAAAATATAATTTTATTTTCAATATGATTTTACGATCTTTAGTCAAAGTCTCATGGTATGACCAATTGACCATAAGAGCATTATTAATTTATTATAACATACATTTTCTTCCGAAATGAGTATCGTCTCATTAGAGACCGTCTTCAAAGGGCCACCGTCATTGATTAATTTGTCATCATGTTTAAGAAGCTCATTTTGCTTCTTTTATTATATACACACACACACACACTCCTTTATTGTCTAATGTCTCAGGGTATACATGAAATTAACATCTTACAAGTCAAAATTAATGATGCAATGATCCCATACTTATTGACTTACATGTATGTATGTCACTTTAATTTAGTGCAAGAGGTATTTTTGCAAAAATCCTTTGCGTTGCATGGTAGCTAGAATTGAGTTAATATAATTGAGTTTTGTTATGGGGGGTGCTATTAGCATATATTATGTCATTGCTGTGGATTATACACATTTATATTCAAGGTTTACTGTAAATTACTCTTGAAGTATTCAGTTATTACTTCAAATTATGTTTTTTACTTCAAAAAGGAACTCATCTCTAAGACTCATGTTATAGTTATATGCTTTACAAATATATACACATCCTACTATCATAAATATATTATATATACCAGCCTATTTGACACACACAAATGCATGTGCAAATATTTTTTTATTTAAATTTTTAAAGACGTCAAAAATTTAAATGGTTGAAAAAAATTAAAGATAAAACAATAATATGTGTATTTGTTGAGCATTAAGATCCTATTTGTTTCAACTTAAATTATAGATTTTGTAGATTCTGATAATATAATTTATATTGTCAGAATTTGAAATTTTATAATTTTAAGCTTTTGTTTCAACTTAAATTATAGATTTTGTAGATTCTGATAATATAAGTTATATTGTCAGAATTTAAAATTTTATAATTTTAAGCTGAAACAAACGAGACATAAATCTGAACGGCATATTTTTCAATGAAGGAAAAAAACTTGCCATTGCATTTTATGGTAAATGTGTGGTCTGATACTATTGTTTTTTCCAGAAATTCTGTAATGGACTTTAATTCCCAAACTTGTTTTAGCTTTGGACCACTTCCATTCCAGGCCGGTCTATGAAGAAACCAAAATTCTGCTGTGTTGCTTTTTCACTGGGATGCACTGGTAAAATAGTTCGTACAGGTTCAAACCAATGAATTTTTATATGAATGATTTTTTTTATTAATTGAAGAAATCTTTGTGAAGAACTGAAGATTGAAATTGTGTGGCTAAAATATGATTTGATATATCTTACGGAATTCTTATTAGTATTATATGTCTGATATCTTTCTCATTCATTCTATTATGTGCAGTCATTATCATTTATTCATTTTATACGTGAAATCCTACTATTCTACGATAACAATTGCAAAAATCATTCATTTTTCACACTATAAATCCTAATTATTATTTAAAGAGAATTAAATGAGTTAAATATGCATGTATCAAACCATAATTATTCACATTTTGGATATTTTTCATTTACTTTTAATTAATTTTTCCAATTAAAACAATGAAATAACTAGTCGTAATCAATCTATCTATTATGCCACCGATTTCTTTGAGGATTTACATATATATTTTTAAATATCATTACTGATATTATCTTTTAAATAATTTTTTATTATTGATGTTGAATAACGATAAGATAATATATATTATTATAATGAAATATAATTAACTTGTACATCAGCAACACTCAACAATGGCGAGCATCTACAAGAAGGATGATGAAGCTCAGATCACTCTATTCCTTCTTTATGCTTTCTCTTCGTCAAAGGTTAGTACTCTCTCTTTTGTTTCATGGCGTTTTTGCTTGTGCTATTGATGATAATTATGCAAAATAATTTATTTTCGGCTATTAGTAATGGTACTTTAAATTAATAGTAGCAGCAATTAATTGATTCTTGTTCCTTAAAAACAACACAAGAAACGAATATTTAAGGAAGCATCCATATTCTGTTGTTGTTGCCCATTATTTACTTGTACTACTGAACATCTTCGTGGGCTTCTTTCATTCAGTAACCTTAAGTAATATGACTTTTGCAGTCTCTTAGGTTTTTTCGAAGCAGATGTCACTATTTGTAATTTTATTTAGCATGTCCAGTGGATGTCGGAAACACATCTACTACATACTACGTAATATATGTAACCTTTTGTGGGACACAATTGCTTTTTATTTTTTGTTACATAGAAGACTAGAATTCACACATCCACGCACGCTCATAACACCTGTAGCCAAGAACTTTATTTGAACTCAATTTGGAGCGGCAATTAAAACTCCAAATTTCATTTTGCAAGTGTTAAAATACTCTCCCAATCGTATTTATTTGATACTATAAAGCATAGCATTGATTGTGTTGATGATACAAATATCATCTTCTACGTGTTGCACCATCAACATTCAGAGATGGAATTGTGTTTGTGTCTATGATGAATAAGGTCTGATATTCAGTATCTTGTTGTTAGGTCGGGTCATGCTTTCCGCCTTAGGCGTTGGCAATGGCAGTGGCTTCCCTCCCACAAATGCTTTGAAAAGAACCAGCGATCTCTCCGGTTGCGAAAATGGTGCTTCATGGGAAGCTCCTCTAATTGTTGCATATGATAGTATGTCGCCATAAACTTGTGTCCATCCACCGGTCTTTAAAAATAAAAACGCACGCATACACACACATATCAAAAATAAAAAATAAAAATGCTCCTCTAATTGTTGCATTGAATAATTTACTGAATTAATCGATTTGAGCACAAATACATTTGAGAACATCGGACACTAACCTGTCCACCTTGAAGCCAAGCTCTGTATGGCGCTGTTGTGTTTAGTCCTAACTCCTTGGCCAATCCGTTAACCAGTACTCGAGTTCCAGTTAGTGGGAGAACTGAATCTTGATCTCCGCTGTAAATGGAATGTATTACATATATGTATGTGTGTGCGTGTGTGTGTGTGATAACCATTAAATGAATTAACAGAAGAAGACACTCTTGTGAATTCACCTGTAAACCAAAACTCGGATGCCCGACTTAACTAGAGAGCCCAGGATATGAGTTGTTGGTACCTCCAAATTTTGCATGTCATAGTTTAATACTCTGTTGCATTAACAGTACAAAATTATACTGCGTAGTATCCAAGTTATAAGTAAGAGGATAATCAGAATTTCATGGACAATTATCAAACATCTTTACTTATTCGATCAACAAAATCTAGACTTTACTTTAAAGTGTTATTGTGCAAAAAAAGTAGTTGTTGTCGTCGTTGTCGTCGGAGCAATTGTACATTTAGTTACATTTGATAGTGACAAAAATTACTTTTAACGCCCCAACAATTATATCATAATCGATTTAATTTTATTCGATACAGTCCAACTCCGACAACTCTTAGAAATTTGTCATTAAGCTTCAAAAAGCTACTACCAAGTAGCTCATATGTAAGTTTCTATTTCAAAAAAAATTCAAAATGGAACTAGAAAGAAAAAAAATGTTTTAGAATTTACGAGCTGCATGTACTCCATCTGGAGACCCCAACAAGCTTGGCATTGAGAGCCTTTTGTACATCTTTCCTATTCAAGTATTCAATCGTTTCATCTTCCACACAAACATCTACTTCCTCCGAGTTTGACTGTTTAAAGAATTTCAAAACAGAGGGGAAAAAATGGTCAAACAAAGTTGGCAAAAGAAAAAAAAGTAAAAAAAAAAAAAGGTGTATGACTCCATTTGTTTCGATTTAAATTCTGAAGATAAAATTATCCTGTCAAAATGTAAAATTTTCAAAAGTTAAGCTGTAAAAACGCGATTATTTATGCTTACCAATTTATCCAAAACCTTGGATTGTGAAAAAACAGAGGATAAACAAACGTCAAGAGTAATATCGTATGCATCAACAAATCCACCTATCTCACTTGAAGCTTGAGTTATCACTCTAGAACAGTCTGGGGAAAGTGAGCCACTTTGTGATTGTCTCCGAATTTGAGAATAGTTACAAACTTTGTTGAATAGATCATAAGTAGCATCTGATACTAAACCATGTGACCAAAAATATTCTGCTCTTGAATTGAAATCAGTATTGAATTCCAACAGCGGATTGCCTATCTGCAAAAATATATATTTATATAAACATCCCGAATAAGAAAGTTACGCGACTGTTTGACAACATATTCCAAACTTTATAATTTGAATTGAAACTGAAAATATTTAAAATGTTGGAATAGCATAGTCATGGAATTAAAATTTTCTATTTTATTTCCAGTAAATTTTACTCACTGCTATTCCCTTGAGATTGATCTTCACTTTAGATTGGACAATGAGGTGTGCAAGTTGTGGAACATAGTGTCCTGTCAAAAAGATGAGCATGAAAATAAATAAATGAGTAGAAAGCAAAAGATTTGGACTTGTATTGAACTGCATATATAGTGAGCTTTTTCAATTCGTATGATAATTAGAACTTTCTGAGATGAAACTTACCCCCATAACTCTCCCCAGTGATCAAGAATTCTCTATTTTTGAATTCTGGAAATTTGTCGAACCAACGCTGAAGAAAAACAAGACTGTCTTGTGCTAATGAAAACAAAAGCATGAAACAATAAACAATAGAAATGTCAGTTTTAATGCAACAGCCAGCTGCTGATAGTTTGCTATAAAATAAAAACTTTATAACAAAATCAAGGTATGAGGTACATATTTATCAAGTACAGAAGGGAAAAAAAAGTCAAAAATTAGGGACCTGTTATGTCATCATTCACAGAGGCATAAAATGACTTGTTAGCAGAATAGGAGAAGCCAACTCCTGCAGGTGACTCCAAGTACAACATATTTGCCTCTGTTGTGAAAATATTAATGTCCTTTGGGTTAGTTATTTGATACAAAAAATATTCTACGGAAATCAATGCCATTCATTGTAAAGGAAAATCTCAATATTTTCAATTACCTTTGTTCCAGCTGTAGTCATTTCTGAGCAAAACATTGCCTCTTGGTTTAAAAGGGCCATGCTCAACAAATGCTCCAGCTCCAACAGATGAACAACCAGGCCCTGCAAACTCAAAATCATCAACATCTAAACCCCATAAAATTTCAAATTTCTTTTTTTAAAAAAGAATTACAATAATGGGTTCAACTATACTTATCCAGCAGATCTAGGAAAATGAATAATTCAAATGATAATTGAAAAAGACTTACATTACCCATTTAATATTATCCATAATTACCTCCATTTAACCAAAGAACCAGAGGCTTCGAATCCGGGTCGGTTTCAGCTTCAACAAAGTAGTAAAACAGAGCTCTCTGTTGTGTTTCATCAATGGTAATGTACCCAGAAAACTGATTGAAACTAACCTTTGGTTGACCAGGCAAAGAATCAATTTTATCAGATTGTGATTGAGATTGCAGTGCAGCACAGATATGTATTGCATATATTATAACTGCAGTAACTATTGCTTTCCATGGCTGAGGCACCATTGTTGAGAGACAGAGGAAAGAAGTGTGTGGGGTTTTGTAGCTAAAAATGTCTGGTGTGCTAACAAGTTTAAATATATTAATAGTCCAAGGCTTTTTCTGTGGATCTTGTTTGATATTTTCTATATTTTTTTGAACTAATATTTAAGATTATAGAGGCTAATATTTTACTTTATCAAACATGAAAATGATTGATCAAGGGTCAAGGAGTTTTGTCTTATAGTGAATATTATATATAGTCTACTGTTAGGATTGGTTAGTTATTGTAACAAAAATTGGAATTTTTAGCTTTTGTTATGCCCGTGAATTTGGGAGTATGGGTTTTGGATTTTATTATATAAGGGTATGACATAATCTAAACATGAATTGTGTGAAGCAGAAGTTTAGCTCCAGAAATTTTTATTGGAGAATGCAAGTGCCACAACTTTATCCCTTTTTTTTTTTTAATCTTTTTGGGGATATGAAGATACTTGATGGCTTGCTTAACGATGGTTTGTTTGGTATGTGGCATTTGAAACATTTTAAGGCTAGCAGTATTAAGTTTTGGTTGTGGCCTGAATCATGTGGAAATAGCATATCTAGAAAATTGAATTTTATGGAATAAGAGTTGAGATAATATTAAAATTTCATGTATTCTTCGATCAAAAAAAAATCAACATTCTTGTTTGGTTTGCTATATAGATAGATGTTATTTAGATAGGACTTAGGAGTAATGTTATAAACTTCAAAAAAAAGTAAAGTTTTATGCGTGACATGTCTCTAGACAGCTTTAGCAATACAAACAAATAGAATTACAAATCTTACATAAAGAGAGGGAAAGAGTTGAAACTCTTCCATTTTAATCATTAGACTAAAATATAATTAATAATAAGATTTTGTTTTGAGTATTTTGTAGTAAGGTAAACAACATTTTGTCTTTTCATGTTCCAAATTAACCTCTTAAGAATAATTTTTTATGAGAAGTGTGTCAATGTCTGAATCAAAACCGGTATCTATAAATCAAACTCGAGCATGCATCTATAGACCCTTATACTCTGTCCGTCTCAGATAATTGAAACATTTATATTTTTATAAATTATTTTATTTTTTTTATCACAACAAATTTATGAGATTTAATTAAAAGATCAAACTATGTTGTATCATTCTCAATACTACTTTACAAAGGAGTAAGTATGATCATTTCAACATTAGATGTCAATTTACTTAAAAATTTATACATTAAGCTCTTCTTCTTTTCACCTTTTTTCGTTAAATTCAAGGACATCGTAAAGATTTAACTCGAAATCAATAATCTCCTAAAATGACAACGTTTAAATTGTAGACAATGAGGGAGCAATTATTGAGAAAAAAAATAATTTTTTTCATAATAGAGGGAGAAGTTATAATAATGGAAAAGGAAATGTAGCAAAAAAAAAAAGGACAAGAAAATGAAAATCTAAAAGTATCTGACAAGTCTAGTCTAGTTTTATGAGAGTTGATGTAACCTGACAACAATTTAAGGACCACCATTTATCTTCTATAATTGGTTGAACTGATAAAACTCAATAAGTGTTTTTATTAAGTTAAAAGCTCGAGTTTTGTTAATCATCATTTTTGTTAGTGGATAATTTACAAATTTCACTTAAATTTTGAAAGAGACGGATAACATGTATTCCCTTCAACTGAAACACCTAAACTTTTTGTTAAAAAAAAAAAAGGACAGGCAATCATTTATAATAAACAAATTTGTTTTTTTTTTCCTTTCCTTTTTTGAAATCAACAAATTTGTTGTTTTTACTTGCATAACTTTTGGGCAAGTATAAGATGTCCAAATAAAAGTATCAACATGTGAATTTCTAGTTCAAATCTCTTATTTCATTTGGCAATGTATCTTTGTTTCTGATTTTGTTAATTAAAGGATCATAGAATGAAACAAGACACCAAACAGAATTAAGAAAATTTAAAATCATCTTATAGGTTTCCAATTTTACTTCTAAATAGTTAATTAAAAAAAAAATCAAGCACAACAATCATATTATTCTTTCCAACTCCTCCTACGCTCAACTAATTGGAAGACAAGCACGCCGCGAAAGGGGATATATTTGGTGGGAAAAGTTGAATTCTTAGTTTGCGTATCGTTTTAAAATAGTCTATAAAAGAAAAAGGATTTCGTATGGTGGAGAATCTCTTTGAGAAGGATTTCGTGATAATAATAATATACTCAGTAGTTAACATTTTGCAGGCCACGTGACATATGTCATTTTTATATGGTGTGTGTGGGTACTATTTTATTATGTTCTTGTTAACAATAATAGCCCACTTATTATTACTATCCTTCTTACCATAGCAAAAAGGAGGTAAATTAACCTTATTCTAGTCGTTCTTTTTTTTCTCTTGTTTCTTTGATATTCTAACTAATGAATGGTGTAAAACGTAGTATCGGTCTGTTCTTCACCTACTTTTTTTTCTATAAAAAGTTAATTTTTTATTAAAATGTATTTTTTAAGTGTTCGTTTTTATTTTTTTATGTCACTAACTTATTACTTAAAGTCAAAATATAATAAACAAGTAGTACTTATTTTTTACTTTTATCTTTTAATTCTTAACTTTAATTCATAATCAAAAAGTTGGAACAAAACACCCCATGTATCATATGAGTATTTGTTACAATAATATAAATGATAATAAATATTATTATAAAGATTGTAAATATGACTATGTTGATTTTTACTTCTTAAATTAAGCAATAAGCAACTGTTCTATTGACGCAGTCTTTTCATAAAAAACTTTATAAAATCAGCGATCCGTTTCAAATATGCTTATACTAAATAAGCTGTTTTCCTTTGAGTATTGGGATGAAGAAGGAAATATACCCGTCACTCCGTAAAATTTAAATTCTCCGTTTGAAAATTAAAATTTTAAATATTTAACAAAGAATAATATAGACTTCATTTCTAATTTTTTTCAATTCTTTTTACTATTACTATCTTTCGTTTCAAAATTAGAGATACATTTGATTTTTTTTATTCAAACGATGGTAAATTATATCTTAAATTACTTCCAATTAAGTTAATTATAATTAATACAACTATTATATTCTTAAGACTTATAATAAAAATATTTCATTAGAATATAATTTGCATTCAAAATATTTATAAATTATATAAATTTTGAAATCTAACACACCGTCGTTTGATCAAAATGTGAAAACGTATTTTTAATCATAGAACGGAGGGCGCACTTGTTAATATATTTTAAGTTGTGTGTCTAGTAACGTTACTAGACAAACGAATATGTTGCTGAGACGATGAAGCCATGACCATTCCAATAATAACATGTGTATTACTACTCGAAATCAGAGTAGTAATACCTGATTACATTTATGCAACTTCTTCTGTCCTTATGGAGCATGGCCATGTCTGGACATGCGTAAAAGCGAATGGGCTTGTATGTGTCTTTAGTCTATGAAGTGGTAGTTACAAAACAAAATGTGTAGATATTAAGTCATCAAAAGTTTTCTATCCCAAGCCTATCTCTCTAAACACTATTCAACCCACCATTTGTAGTGGGCCGCCCATCTCTCATACATTGATTGTGACAATCTGACCATAGCGAATCCGAAAATCTATCTCAATGGCGATCCACAGTCTCAATTTTCTTCGTTTTTTCTGTACTTTATAGCTTTTAATAGAATTGATTTTACTTAATTTTAATTATAAGATGAATAGAGTATTAAAAACTAAGAGGGTATAATAATTTGAGAGAAAACGAAAAATATGTAACTGCTTTCATCAGTAATCATTTATTTTCACACTCATTGTGAGATTCATTGTATCTTCTCATTTTCTTATATCAAGTTAAATTATTTGACTATCGATGAAAATGATCACTTACATCTTGCAGCTCTTTTATTTTATACAATTTAAAGTTTCAAAATTTTTAATTTTAACAATTGAAAAGTTATAAAACTTAAATTGTTTAAATCATAACAAATTTCAACTATTAACATGAATATACCTAAATTTCAACTATTAACATGAATATACCTTATAATGCACGCGCGCACTTGTACACTCGTATAACTAGCTTGCAAGACAATTTTTGTATAATTTATAAAATCTAAAATTCTTGTTTCATTTTTTAAGAAGATTAATAGAAAATAAGAGATGATTATAACCATTAAGACCACAATTTAGGCCAAACTTACTTCTTTTAGTATGCTAATTAAAAAAAAAAAAAAAAGGTCCTCCTCAGCCAATAAAAGTATATGTAATTTGACTTTTGGATTGTAGCGTCTCTCAGCTCATTACTCTTTCTACTTTAACGGAAATGATCGAAGATTTAGCAATATCTCTATTCTTTGATAGCTTCATGCATGTGCCAACAAGAGGCATAACTGCTCAAGTTTGACAAAGTGCTCCATTCACCATTTCTGTCTAATAAGACGAAATCAGATTTTAGATTTTCCTCATCTATTTCTCTACTTTCTCATCTTCTTCTTTTTTGTGTTGATTCTTAGTTTGTAAAACCCCGATTTCATAATTATAATATGCTAGGAATTTGAGAATTAAACCCAATTGTCTTAAATTCACAACTCATATTATGTAAACATTTTTGGCGTTCATAAATCATAATTGTATTTAAAAATACAATGAAGTGAATGGATTAATAAATAATGATGATAATAAGAATACATAAATTAATTACGAGGGTCCACATTTCTCGTGGGACTTTATGCTAATTAGATTTAGTGGTTAATTTAACCACACTTTTAATATCAAAAAATTAATATTCTTCGCAAACAAAATTATACTTTCACAAAATGCAAAAGTCCGAAATTGGCATTACATACATCTTAAATCCACATACCTAACATCCGATCCTCACATCAATTAAAGACAACATTCTTTTTACATCAATTAAAACAACAATACAACTTTATAATTTAAAATTCATGTAGCTATTAAAAAAATTCAAAATGTAAAATTTAGTGTGAACAATGAATTTTTTAAGATTGCATAATTAAAGTGCTTGTATCACCTGAAAATAGATGAAATTACATAAACTAGAAATCTAATTTGTATTGTCATACAACATATACTTATTTTTTAAAGATCATCTATAATATATTTTTATGTTTAAAACAAAAGAATACTAATTACTTCATCTAACTCGTTTTATTGAATTTATACATCATAAATAACTAATAGATCCCTTCATAATATTATAATTTTTATTGTAGAAATATCACTGCAACGGATAAGACTTATAAACTTTATAGATAGCTCAGTGACACAATAAAACTTTGGAGTTAATAAAAAAGGAACTTTATATATAGCAAGGGGAAAAAAAAGAGAAAGAAAAGGGATTTACATCTGCACTACTTTAACGGTTCTTGGTATTTAAATATTTATACAAAATACAAAACATGAGTCAAAATGATGAGTTGTAAAGACTGAAAATTTCATTCTCAAGCCGCACGTGTCAACAAAATGCATGCAAAAGATTATATGATATCGCATAAACTTATCGCGATGACGTCGTCGTGGATATATATATTAATTTACTAATACCGAACAAAGAATTATTATGATGTGCACACGTACAAATAAAAATAATTTTAAAAAATAAAGAAATATACAAATTTTTTATGATGTGCATTATAATTTTATAATAATATAATTAGAATAATTTTTTTATAAAAAAGTTTTTTTTAAAATTTTATTTAATTATAAAAGTTACTCTACATCTCACTATAAAAAATTACAAATCTTTATGTAGTTATAGTTTTAAATCTTTTATCCATCTATAATGTTAAGTTTCTCAACAACATTTTAAACAAAAAAAAAAGATAAAATAAAATAATTTAACTTTTATAAATTAAACTGCAGCATATTTTTTGTGCTCCTACTATAAATTAAAATTTTAATTTGATATAATTGCTATATTTCATTTCCCCATGTCTAACGATACTGGTAGTAGTTATTTCATTTAGAAGGGGTGAAATCCAAATGGACCCCACTGATAAACTCATGGTCTCATAGTTTCTGTGGGTCCTCGTGCACACGCACACACAACTTGTGCCGCCTCCTTCTAATTTTCCATGCACTACTTTTGCGTCCGAAATAGAGGTTTGTTTGGTTCGCTCTAATTTTTTATCCATCGCTCTATCACGTCAAATGTTTTAACGGTAGTAAATTTCAAATTTTGGGATGGGTAAATAGGTTCTAGCCTTCTAGGTAGATACGTCGATGTATTGTATTTGAACACCACAATAACAAGTTATTATCCGCCCGTTTGAAAATTATTATTGTATATGTATAATGTATTAATCTGTTTTTCTTAAGAAAATGTTAAATTTGCTCATATTCAAAACGAAGATTGATTTTAGAACTGAGTAATTTTTATTAAAAAATAGATTATATAGATTTAAAATAAAGTAGCAAGAAATAAAATAAATTGGTGCGGTATAATTAATTTAATCAAATGACTAACTTTAGAACTAAAAAATAATAGAGTGGCGATGTAACTAATAATAAATAAATTAATAATAATAATAATAATAATAGAGTAGCATGTATAAGGCGGAACTAGAATTGTCAATTGGGTTAGGCGAGGGGGGCGAAACTCAAAGTACATTGAGTATTTCAATAAATAAAAATTTTGCTAAACAAAATTAGAAAAATCAATGACTTAACAATTGATCTACATATCATTCATCAAATACTAAAATAAATAATTGACTTTCAAAATTAGTTTTATTACATAATTATATGTGTTAGAGTAATACTCTACGCTTTTTCACATCATGAAAATTATCTATAGTGAGTTGTTAGTAGGGTAGGGGGTTGAAATTTTTTTTTAATACACATCTTCTTGTATTTACCAAAATACCCATAATTATTTTTAAAAAATTACAAAATTTATTTCATTTATCGTAGTATAAGATAAATTCTATTTTTTAAACATCAAATGTACAATTGTTATCAAATCCTTGCAGGTGAAGTCAATGTATTCGGAAATTTTGTTAATTATATATTATACTATTGATTACCAGTTGTATTGTTTTTTTTTCCAAGAGTCTTGTTGATTTTGTAATTTTAATTTGGTAACAAAATAAAATTATTTTTAACAGTAGCATTAATCTTGAATTTTAAAATAAAAAATTTGTAAATATCTATATACTTAAGTTTGTATGTTGACATTGTTTAATTAAAATTCAGTTAAAATATAAATATATAGTTAATATTCGACCCCATTTTTCTTTCTTCCTTTTTCCTTAATTTTCTTTTGGTAGGTAAAGAGGAAGTGAATTTGGGGATAAAAGCAAATAAATTCATGATAAAATAAAGAAACTAAGAAAGGCAAAAGTAGTAGAAATCAAAAATTAAATGTGGCTGAAAATGTGGAAAATCTTAATGGATTTGCAATAAATGAAAATCCATGCAAACCTAACAACAAGAATATGAGAATGAGAATTAATTAGTGAAACAAAAAGTAGAGTAGCCAACTAAGAGATAAAGTTTAAAAGAAAAAAAAATACACATCATATCCAAAATTTAAAACATTCTCCAAACACGGCCTAAACCTCTCTCTTCACCGCCCATATAATCTCCACCGGAATCACTCTCTCTCCAAACCCGCCCTTCCTTTTTCAAAAAACTTCACAAAACGAAACGTTCGAAACACAGAGCAAAATCACCCAAGAAAGTGCTTTCAATCTCACTCAAAACCCTAGAAATGGCCAGAGAAGAAGACCCCGTGAGCGAGTATTTGATGCTCGACGCTTCGCCTGTTGATGTTACAGACTTGTTCGACACAACTACCGATGTCGCCGGTATCTCGATTCTTGAACCGCAACAATCCGTCAACGATATCTACTTGGTTGGATTCGTAATCGCCAACATAGTCGGAATACAGTACTACTCCGGCGCAATCACCGGCCGGGAATTAGTGGCTCTGGTTCGGGAGCCATTAAACCCATATGACCCATGTGCCATTCAAGTTATCAATAGAAAAAAACGCCAAGTGGGCTACATTGAGCGTTCTGTGTCCTCGGTTTTATCACCGCTGGTAGATGAATGTCTGATTACCATTGAAGGGATTGTCCCCAATAGGCCTGGGGGAAATTCGAGCGACAATCAGTACAAAATCCCATGTCAGGTTCACATTTTCTCGACATTTCAGACGTCTACGCTAGTGGCAGATGCGATTAGCAGTGGCGGCTTGCAGCTAATTTCTGAAGCGGAGGCTTCATTTGGGTTTTCTGAAGCGGTGGTTGTGAGAGAAAAAACTGGTCGTGTTGATGGGAAAAAATTGGATGAAATTTTTAAACTGGTGGAGGAAATTTTGGAGAAAACGGGGCCAATGGATGTGATGGAGCCGCCGAAAGAGGTGATTAAATCGGAGTTATTTTTGCACCAGAAGGAAGGTTTGGGATGGTTGGTTAAGAGGGAAAATTCTGATGAGCTGCCACCTTTTTGGGTGGAAAAAAGTGATGGAGTTTATGTAAATAAGCTGACAAATCACCAGACTTATCTGCGGCCGGAGCCGATTCGTGGTGGAATTTTGGCTGATGATATGGGGTTGGGTAAAACTCTTACTTTGCTTTCATTAATTGCTCTTGATAAATATGGCCCTCTTGTTGATTGTGATACTAGTAGCTGTAGTAGTAAGCTAAGTGATTCTTTTGATGATGCTAGTAGCTGTAATGCTTGGATTAGGGATTCTTTAGATGACAATGACTATTGCAGTGGTAGAGTAAGGGAGGTTATGGATGAAGAAAACGATGAAGGTTTTGTTGTTTTTGGTGGTAAAATTGCACAGAAGGGGAGAGGGGTAGCAGTTGTTAACCGGTTAAAGAAAAGGCAAAAAATTGGGGGCACATCTATGGATGAAATAGATAATTATGGAAACTTAAAAGGCAGTTCTAATGGTTCTTTTAGTGGTATAAAATTGAAAACAACACTGGTTGTCTGCCCTCCTTCTGTGTTTTCAACATGGATAACACAGTTAGGAGACCACACCATATCTGGAAAGCTGAAGGTTTACATGTATTATGGAGAGAGGACTAGTGATGTTTGGGAACTTAAGAAGTATGATTTGGTCTTGACTACTTACAGTACTCTGGGTATAGAAGTTACTTGGCCTGATTCACCCATGTTTCAGATGGAATGGTGGCGAGTGATTTTGGATGAGGCACATATGATCAAAAATGTCAATGCTAGTCAAAGTCGTGCTGTGAATAAATTGATTGCTACTCGGAGATGGGTTGTTACAGGGACACCCATCCAGAATGGCACATATGACTTGTTTTCTCTGATGACATTTTTGAGGTTTCAGCCTTTCTCAATCAAGACATATTGGACTAACTTGGTACAACGCCCACTTGCAAGTGGAAACCCCAAAGGGCTCTTGCGGCTGCAGGTATTAGTGTGTTGCATCTTTCATTCCTTTTATATTTGACAAAGATGCTCTGATTTGCTATCTAAAAGTGCACACTGTACTTGCTCTCAAATTTAATTTTGTGCTTTTTGCCTGGTTATTCCACTACTATGGACATTTTGTGTTAAATTGGTGTTTATCTGCAATATTTACTGCTACATTTTTTGCCACTCTATCAGTATCATTCTTTAGTTTCGCTTTTGGCTCTGACCACTCTTTGTGCATAAACACCATCAAACTAGTCAAGGATGCACGTCTAGCTGGCTCACAAATATTTTGGCTGATGGGCACCTCCTTTGACACATTAAACAATTGTGGACTGATTTAACTGTCTAAGCATGCTGTGACTCTTTCCCTTTTTTTTTTGAGGGGGGGGGGGGGGGGGGGGGCTCATAATTCTGTCAACAACATTAGCTGTTGAAGTTCTTTCAAGTTCTGATATTGGTTTTGTACTTTTGTTTAATACAGTTATTAACTAGATTATATTTGACAATTTCCACTTGTTCCAAGAAAATTCATGTCGAGATGAGCTGTTCTGAAGAAGTTGTCAATTGTAATCCTCGTATAATGATTTCAAACGGCACGATAACCTATCTTTTTATGTCTCTCCATGTTTTCAGATGTATTTTAAACTGATTTGTGTTCTTTAACTCAGTAGACATCAGGAATACACTATATATATTGGTTGTTGTCAGGGGACGATTATTTAAAATAGGAACTATATACATTTCCTTTTGATGCTGCTTTGTACTGGTATTGACTTTTGAGTTAAACTCTGGTTGAATTATCATACATGGAGTTCCCTCTTCAAGAAGTCTGTATCACTGTATGTATTACAAATTAACACTTCCAGTATATTTAAGTTCAAGTCATTTTATCATGTAATTGAAACTTTTTAAATTTGAAAATGTTTATGCATAAACTGTTAAACTGACTAGCCTTTGCATCAGGGCGCTATGAGAACAGCAAAAAGAAGCGAAAAAATTCTTCTTATTTATCTATCATTTTTTCCGATGGATATAAAGAGAATGCTTCTATTTAATATTTTAAATGACCTGAAATATATTCTAAAATGAAGAACAGAATCTGTTTAGATGTGTCGTTAAGTTCATGTAATTTGCTTTAAATTTTGCATCTATTGTATTTATATGCAGCTGTATATACTTTTTTGTTTGATATAGTGAAGTTAAAATATTTACTAGGAATAAATCTCCTTGCCGGAAAACTAATTTAGAGTAATTCTTCTTGCAAAATTGTGACATCTTGTGATCGTATCTTTCAGGCTGTAATGGCAACCATTTCCCTGAGAAGAACAAAAGACAACGGCTTAGTTGGACTGCCTCCTAAAATTTTGGAGATCTGTTATGTGGATCTGTCTACTGAAGAAAGAGAGCTTTATGATCGAATGGAATTGGAAGCAAAGAATGTCGTCCGGAATTATATATCTGCAAACAGTCTTAGAAGCAAGTATACAACTGTACTTGGCATAATTCTACGGCTTCGCCAAATTTGCACTAATGTAGCCTTGTGCCCCTCTGACCTCTTTGCATCTCTTCCAACGATTAATTTAGAAGGTATTTACCAGTTACCACCTCTTGCGCCTGTTATTTATCCTGTACCTTGGGTTCTTGAGGTTCTCAATTAGATCATGATGGTTCTTTCGGTGATCTGTTGTAAACCTGCTTCTACTGTCATAAATTCTCAATATTTTAGAAAACAAAAACCTCAGTTCAAAAGAATGACTTTCTAAGGAAGCATGACATTGCCTAGCAGTGCTTGAAAAATGAAAGAAATGTTGTATCCATGTTGAATTCTGTTGCAGTTTTTATTCTTTGTCGCATTTATATACACACACTTTATTGCTTTACAGATTAGAGCTTTTTTGTTTTTTTTCTTTGTTTATGAATTAGTGCTGGCAGGTGTGAGAGCAATTCAGTAATTTTTGAAAGCTTTCTAGCTACCATTGTTCCTTGTACATGCATAACCATGATGAGCACTGACAAATATATAATTGCATGCAAACAGATGTATCCAACAACAAGGAATTACTGGAAAAGATGGTTTCAATTCTACAAGATGGAGAGGATTTCGACTGTCCAATATGCATTTCTCCACCGACAGATATTGTGATCACATGCTGTGCTCACATTTTTTGCAAGTCCTGCATCCTAAAGACCCTAAAACGTGCTAAACCCTGCTGCCCTCTTTGTCGTCGTGAGCTATCTGAATCTGATCTCTTCTCATCCCCACCCGAAGAGAACCCTGTTGTGTCCTCTTCTGGAACATCTTCCAAGGTGTCCGCCCTCTTGAAACTTCTGTCAGCATCACGGGACCAGAACCCATCCACAAAATCTATTGTTTTCTCACAATTTAGGAAGATGCTGCTTTTACTTGAGGAGCCCCTGAAAGCAGCTGGATTCAAGATACTGCGCTTGGACGGTTCAATGAATGCTAATAAGAGAACTCAAGTTATAAAAGAATTTGGTGTGCCAGCCCCAAATGGTCCAACAATTTTACTTGCCAGTCTTAAGGCTTCTGGGACTGGTATTAACCTTACATCTGCTTCTAGGGTCTACTTCATGGAACCTTGGTGGAATCCTGCAGTTGAGGAGCAGGCTATGGACCGTGTACACCGGATTGGACAAACGGAGGAAGTGAAGATCGTGAGGATCATTGCTCGAAACAGCATTGATGAGAGAATTTTGGAGCTTCAGGAGAAGAAGAAAAAGCTAGCATCTGAAGCATTTGCTAGGAAAGGAAGCTCAAAGGATCGAAGAGAGATTAGCATAGATGATCTTCGCACCTTGATGTCCTTGTGAGTTTTTCTCATTCCAAAATCTTCATGTGGTATTACCATTTTGTTGTCTGTATATACTCTACCTGTATAACTCAGTTCTCATATCCTCATGGTAGGAAGGTAAACATGTGCACTTCTACTCCCATATGCAATATATATGTATCTGGGTTATATGATATAGTGCCTATTGAAAGTTCGTTGCTCATTCTTATGATTTTGCTGCTAATATATGATGCTGTTTATACTATTTGAAGTTGCTAGAATTTAAAACCCCTCCTTATGATAATATTTTCTAAAATTTTAATCATAAGGATAAAAAGAGTACAAAAAATTACTCCCTGGGACAGTATCAAAAACGCAAAAAAGAGTACATGTTCTCACAAAAATTGACTAATTTACTAAAGAAAATTTTCTTAAAGGAGGGGACTAATTATTTTCTTATGATTTGTAGATTTAATTTTTATGTACGTGTCACATGTTGTATAACTATTTTGAACATAAAAACAAACGGTAGGGTTCTCCATAATTAAGAATAACAAAATTTTATGTGAAAATAGCAATTTTCTTTACATAATCGTTGCTCCACTGGTAAATCACGACTAAATCCCGAAGACTTCCTACTAAGACTTGAAGTATGGTCGGATTGAGAGTGAGTAAATTTGTTGTACCAAAAGCAATATTATTTGTTATATTCCATTCTTTTTAAAATATAGGATAATTAATATTCACATTGAAATATTAATAACTTTTAACTAATGGATAGACACCGTGGAAATGTAATAGAGCAACGAAGTAGTATTTGAGAACTATGGCGTCCATATCGTATATTCTTTGAGTACATTCTTTATATATTGCTTTCTTAATACTTTTGGTATGAATTTGAAACTATATTTATAATTTTATTCACAACTGTATAAAAAAAAATAACCACAATCTTATTTTATAATTTTATAATTTGAAACTTATTTTGTTCCGAACTGAATGATCAATCTTAACTTTAGCAAGTCGATTTGACTTTTTTCAAAATTAAAATTTTATTGGATCTACATGAATGTTAAAGTATTTTATGAATACTTCAAAAGATTTGCTTTTGTCTAAATTGTTTAAATTCGGTCACTATCTTTTTATTCAAAAATTAGTTTGGAGCTATTACGGAGTATATATTTCTATTTTCAAATAGTATTATTGTAATAAACAAATGCTATATTCCAGACTTTCCACTTCCCAAATAGAGTTCAATTAAAAATTATTCTCTCCATTCTAGAATTAAAGATATATTTCAATTCACACAAAATATATTTGTAAAATCCTATAATTCAAAATTGAAATAAAATATTTTACGTTTAATAATTTTGGAGAAAAATATAGTGATGTGCATAAATAATACTCTTAAATTTAAAGTTTTTTAACTTATATATTATTACAAATTCATATCACAATTGAAATTATAACATTTGCAAATAGTAATACATTAAAAGAGCAATGTATCTCTAAAATTTTGGAACAAATAGAGTATTTAATAAGATAAATATATTATTATTTTACATTAAAAAATTAGTGACTTATTATTTTACCTATGTGCAATATTTTTATTTATGTATGTACATGTTTCTCTTTGTTACTTAATATTGTGTTTAAATTATTTTTTTTTAAAGTTAAATACTCTCAAGCACCACATGTAAACGACTCGACTTCTCAATTCTCATACATTTTGACCCTCCCTATTTCTTCGATTTCTTTCTTTTGCCTCTCGGATCTCGTTGTCTCCTCATCTATTTGTCTATTCGATTTATGTCTCCGCCACCTCAGCATTTGTTTTTTTTTTTTTTTTTTGTTTGGTGGAAACATAAGTATACGTTAACACTTAATTCTTTCATCGTATTTTTTTTCATAGGAAAACCCTAAAAAAGTATTTTTATTTTAAGTAATGATGATAATAACAATGATACAATTAACCCTTTTTTCTTTTACTTTTTTGATGTCCTTACGTATCAATTCATAATATTGTGTTTTTATAACTTTCTCTTGTTTATGTTTTCACCTAAACTTTTTCTCCCCCCTATATTTCTTCTCTCAAATATTCTCTATTTTTTTTTTTGAATAATCTGAAGTCATTTTAAGACAATTAACACAAAGTCCACAAATTTCTTAATACCAAGTATTTGTTAAAAGTCTAAGGTTAGCACTATATTATCAGAAATATGGTATTATCATAGTAAAAATTATGTTATCGGAGTAATTTAACATTTAGTGACACATTATAATAACAGAAATTACTCTTAACTACACATATTATTTTGACAATAAGATTTTTACTCTAACATTATAAACATATTTACTTAAGGAGTTTTCTGTTACAAGATCTAGATATTTGGTTTTATGTAGATACCATGAGCGTCTAATTTATTTAAGCTTAATGCAAGCTTACAAGGTTATTGATTATTAATTGATTAATTGCGACAGAATGAACTAATTAATTTGACGAGGCCAATAATTGTACACCATTTCAGTTTTGTCTAATTATCATTTTACTTTCAGCCAACTAATTTATAGGTTAAATCCCTACACCGCTTTTATTTATTTTTAAATCAATTTATTATCCATTATTTGCAGATATTATATAAACAATTTAATTAAAATGAACCTTTTATCTTAATCCAGAGAGCTGCCAAATATGTATGTCTGCGCGTTGTCACGTTGTGTACGCACGTAAGACTCATTTTATTATTACTAAAATACAAAAGATTGCCATTTTTCTGCAAAATTGATTCCCAATTTTTATTTTTTTAAAATCAAGTTATATAAGCTCGTTTGTATCAACTTAAATTTTAGAAATTTTAGATTTTGATAATATAATTTATATTGCAAAAATTTAGTACCTCTAAATTTTAAGTTAAAACAAATAAGAACATAATTTAGCAATACACAACCTAGCATCACAAATGTAACATAAATTCAGAAATAAATAAAAAATAGTCATAAATGTTCAATATTTTGTTGCAAAATGTATTCTGAACTTCATTGTACTTGTTTTCGAAACTTTGAAGACTAACACATCATATTTATACTTTTAAGTCAGATTTGCAAGATAATGAATAATTTGAGATCGAGTAACTTTTACAATAATATAACTGAGACCGTAATAATGCGTTGCATATATGTTTGTTATTGTTAAGTTAATAATAAGCATCTTTTGGATTTTTGTATATACTTTGATATCACGTACTTCCTTTAGTTAGATAACTTTGCTATTTATGATGTACGTGTGCCATTGTGATCTTAGTGGCTAATGTTATCTCTAATAGAAACGATCGGTAGTTTCTAACAGTCGGCGAGTCTGTCATTCGTATCGTGACAATATTTTTTGAAAGTTGCTGATACTTTATTCGTTATTGGGAAAAATGTATTTGATACGATTTTTGTATTTCTAATTTTAAAATAAAAAAAAAAAATATATCCATTACATAGACCTGCCGTAATGATTCCTGTAAGAAAACTATAATATTTTTAGTTTAAAGTGGTTTTAATCACTATTCAATTAGAGTAACGTAATGAATTGCAAAACTGGTGATATTGATCAATTACTTTGATTATTGAAATGCTGCAGACAACAGTGTTGCAGTGGAGTTTGGTCATGATTACTGACTTTCAAGCTTTACTTTCACATTGGAGGGCTCTAATGGTAATTCTTTGATCTTTTTGAATGACATGCACAAACAGTTGTGGCTTCCAATTAAGACTTTGTGATGTTCACAAAATCTAATGAATAGCCTATATTATATAATAGTTATCGTTTAGTTTATGGTCAAATTAAATTAATGAGATAATTATTAATATTTTTATCAATATTATTGTTATCTCTTCCGTATGTTTATATAACTAGACAGCTAAACATGTTTAGAAATATTTTTTTTTTATATTTATGTTTCAATACCCTGCATCTGAGAAACATCGATCAGCACCGGTGGCTTAATTTTGTGCATTTAATTTCATATTGTTGGTTTGCTTGAAAAATGTTAACCAATTGTTGTGGAAGTTCTAATGGATTGTATGATGGTTGAAGTTATATGAATCACATCACATTTCGGATACTAATGTAAGTTGTTTCATCCACCAGAATGTCCCAAATACTGCTACCTTTCTTCATTCTGCTATAAATCCCATAAAAATCCAAAATACTTATTTTCTCCAAAAGTTCGAATTGAAGTGTCAAAAAGTTTAAACAGCACGTGATCTTTTTCCGACAGGCTTTCAGCTAAATTTGTAAAACACGGCAACTAAAATTTCTTTACCTATTATTGTACTTATGTACAATTTATGGGAAGACATCAAAATGTAAGTAAATATAAACGGTCTTATTACTAACAAGAGAAATAGTAATTAGTCATTTACCTTTTTCCTGGTTCATCTTATTTGGTGTATAATTCATTTAATTTTTGAATTTCTATGGTCAAGTGAATCTTTCATCAAAATGGTTTGGAAAAAAAATCTTAGAATGCCTAGGTCGGGTCTTTCAAACGTTTATTTTTTCTTTCGCAAAGACTTGTCATGGTAAGCAAGGAGGAGAGATTTTCCTAATACATGCATCAGGTACAACATCCTACGATCAAAATTACTCTCTCTAAATAAGATTTTATATTCTATTTATTACATTTGCCAACTTCACAGTAACATAAAACATATAATAAAAAACACGAAGAAGAGGCACTTGCCAACTTAACATAAAACGGCAAGTTGAACCAAAAGGAGGGAATATTCACGAGAAAGTCTCATTGACAAGTTATACATGATCTCTTGGAAAAATAATACTACTGATCAAAACATAGAAGTTGGTGATCTCGGAATAATAATACTAGTGCAAACGGACAAGATACTTGTAAGTAAAGACGGTCATAATCCATCTCCTTGTTAAACATGTATAATGGGAACACAACAACAATGGCTCATGCCTCCCAATTGTACACACTGGGGATATGTTTTAATATTTCGACGAATAAACTGACAAACTTCGACGCAATCCGCAGCAACGTTGCAAGGATTCGTAAATTGGCAGTCTGTCCCAATTCCTTGACCATGAATTTCTGCAATCAAAATTAATTGCCAAAATCAATTTTTGAAAATTATTATTCCTAATGAACTGTTGATTATTATCATGAAATTAATGTTACATTTCTCAAAGAATTTTAGTGTCTTAAAAATTGTTCTCGGTAGATCTATTAGGTACGTGGCAGATGTTTTTTCTTTAGGTGTTTACATTCAATAACGATATATATATATATATATATATATAAATACAAATGATATGTTTTATCCATTAATTTTTAGGCGATAGGCCTATTAGAGTTTAAGGATACCAATAAAATTACAATGTTATCCAAACTAAAACGGACCGGCCGTTCGACCGGTTTAACCTTGAACTGGCCATGGATTCTGTCGATTTGATTAAAATTAACAGTTCGGGAGGAAACAAAAAAAAAAACTTGGTCAAATGGGAAAAAACCGGTTGAACCGGGTTTTCTCCTTTTTTTTTTTTTTTTTTTTGCTAAGTGGGTTTTTTCCTTTTTTTCTTAAAATTGTGTCTTTTGTCCTTTTGTGAACCGATTTAATGATTTTTTTAGAATATTTGATGAAATTATTTTGATTATTAAAAATTTATGATTTATATTTGATGAATTTATAAAAATATTTATGATTTATATAATATTTTTCCTAAAAAATAATAGTTTAGTTGAAACCAATTGAACCATGAACCAGTAGTTTCATCGGTTAGATATCCGGTTGAGTTAAGATAACATTGTAAAATTATGATCTCATCGGTTTATGTACAAATTTCTGTTCTTTGCACAACTCACATCAGATTTCTTTCGGTTGTCGTTTAGGTTTTTTCTCTGTGTTTTTCTTTTATTTAGTCCCAAACCTTTTGGATGAAATCTTTTTCTTTCAATACAATTTCCACCTTCTATTATTATTATTTTTGTTTAAGAGAGAAATTGTGTTCTATAGGAAATAAGATCCTTCCATACTTGATCAATTAAAGAAACAATCATAAAAACAAACATAAAGTATCTAGCAAAATACATGTCATCGTTCGTCATACACACAGACACACAGAGTGTAGTAAGATGTAGGTATTTGCATAGATTTACAGAGTATAAAGAAAATTTACCAAGAATAAGTTGAGAAAGCGCAAAAGTGAAGAGAAGAAGAGCCATTATCTGATAAAGCTTTGCTGCTGCTGCCATTTCTCTTTTTTTAATTTTAATTTTAAGTTTCCAATCCTTTTTTGGCACTGCCTAATTAGAAGGTAAGGGAGCAATTTTATATGGTAGAAACTGAAAATGAGAAGAATCATTTCACAAGAATCACAAGGAATGCGGACAATCTATACGTTATATAATTTGACCTTAATAAATGCAATAACTCCGTTTTCTATATACTCCATTACTAGATGCATTAACTTTTCTTCCTTTTTTTTTATTTTTGCAAAATTTAGGTGAAGGACCAAGGGGAGACTCCTTCCTAGAAGAATTAAGGCCTCTCCTCTAGAAGAATTAAGGCATGTTATCGACTTTTTCAAAGGTTTACAACGATAAAGTTTTGATTTAGATGTTGTAACTTATTATAACGTAGTTATAACTTTGATTTTATACAAAATGCTATGAAGAATTATATTGATTTAGTAACCAAGATTATTGACCATTGCTTGCCACTAAAGTTCGTGTGATTTATATTGCGATACAAGTTCATATACAATAAATTTTAAATAGTTAATAGAACAAATTCAATTAGGTTAAACTAGAAACGTATATCATTAATTAATTTGTTGAAAGCTCCCAAATTAGTAACTAAATGGTTCCACTTGAAATTTAGAAGAAGCATTGTAGATTAGTTCTACATTGTTTTCCTTGAGATTGTATTTAAATAGGAAGAAAGAGAGAGAGAGAGAGATTTTGCCTTTACACAAATTATGTTTATTTATACAATAAACAACACAAACTATTCAAGAAAAAATTTGGTCACTCAGGGAGAGGGTATTATTTAAGTTTTACTTCTTAATTAGTGTTTTGAAAGTTTGTAATTTTTTAGATTAATTATACACATGCACAGAGGTTAATTTGATCGGTTTTCACTAAAAATATATTATAAAAAATTTTATTTGGAAAATCTAGATGATTATATTTACCTGTCATACTCAAACGTATGTTGGTGAATAGGATGGCGGGAATATATCACAATGCAAAAGTTAATATTACAAAATATGTGTCCCAGAATTAGTCATACAAAATTAATCCTTTTTACCAACGCAAGGGATATATTAGGCAAAGATAAAGTTCATTTGAGTTACAATAGCTATAACTGCAACCAGATAATATTTATAATTTTAATAATACGAATTTGTAGTGGAAAAATATGAATTAAATTACAGATTCGTCTATAAATAATACTCCGATTTGTACAGTCACACTCATACAATTTGCTACTTTGCTAGTAGCCATATGAACTCCAGCGATGTGACATGGAGATGACGAATAAAAACATGGACCGAGTTGATATTGGGTTATCAATTATTAGGCTCGTTGGGTGGGTGGGGTTGGACCCGACAAAACTTTAAGATTTTTGAAAATTACGTACTATGATCACAATATTAATATTAAAGTTTAATTTGTTGTTATATCTCAAAACATAAAATTTATCTCTAATTTTAAGAAGATCTAGGGTATGATGAAACCATCCAAGTTGTGAAGTTCATAATGGTTAAATTACTTGACGTGCTTATTTATTATATAAACTTCTTCTGCATTTCTTGGAAATTATTTTTGATAAGTACAATTTTAAGAGTAATTCCAAACTATTAACCGAAGAAGTAACTCCGAACAAGCCATTTCATGTTAACTTGAACTGAAAAGTCGGAGGAAAATAACAAACATTCCGAATAAAACATTTCCATTTTATAAAAGCAAAATGCTCATCTATATATTAAATGTAGAGACCTATTTTGGAGGTGAATTTGTGTCATTGAGAAAGAAGAAAAAAATTTGGATGCCGCAAAATAAGGATCATGCGCAGCAAGAACATTGAACGGTTATTACCTCATAATTTTTCTCCACAGTATATTTACGTTCTTATCATATTTTATTATCCTATTTGATATAATTATCTCTTTCTTTCTTTCTTCTTCTTCTTCTTTTTTTTTTTGAATTCACAAGTATATTATATATTTAAAATTTAAAAACATTTTCAAATTATATTGCATTTTGCACACAGTTACTGGTAACTTAACTCGTGTACCGATGATGGTACACCCACATATAATTATTTCACTTTTATTATTTTGAAATTTCAGTCGTAATTTTGAATGGCGAAAAGAAAATTAAAAATTAGAATGTTGCAATGAGGACTTTTGTGTTTTTGTTCGTTTTTAATGTTCCTAATTTAGGCTAATCAGTATTCATCCTTTAATAATTTAGTGGGAATGAGATATCTTACTTTGCTTCTTTTAATAATTTATAAAAAAATAGAGTACTATTTTTTTTATTGAATAGATTCAAACTTATAACTTGAAGATTACATAAAGAAATTTTTACCACTTTTAATTTGACTTAAGTTAAATTCAATTGAACACAATTAATCATTTCTAAATTCGAGTCGCACTAATACACGTCCTTTCTGGTCTCGACGCTTGAGGCCGGAACTATTGATTTATTTTTTCCCCCTAAATAACCATTGATTTTTTAATAACCACGTGACATAAAAAAACAAAGTACTAACGAGAACACGGAGGTTGAACAAAATTCCCCAGTTGGCTCACTTGAATACCCCAGGAATAATAAATTTTTACTTTTTATTTTAAAATTACAGATGTATTTTAAATATTATAAATTAAACAATAATATTTCAAATTTTAATAAATATTGATTTAACTAATCTTAAATAATATAATTATTATAATAATTGTAATCTTATAATTTATGATAAATATTATAGAGTAATGTTCTATCTGACCCAAATATGTTGAACTGTTGTAATATGTGCGTTGTCTCTCATACGCAGTATTTTGTTTCTTTATTTTGCTACGTGAATTTCATATCAATCATGGGAAAATCGTATAGAAGTACTTGATATCTTAAAAATGAAATAGCGTGTCAATTAGAGCAACCAAAGTCAATTGTGTAAGAGAATTATCTGATATATGCAAATTTAATTAAAAATTAGACAAAACTAACTAAACTTGTGACAGCTCCAATTTCCCCAACATTAGATCAGGACGTCAGTTTAATACCAACTGTTAATACCTAGATCATCAGTGAAAAAATTGGGTCGTCAAGGGGGTACCAAAAAAAAACTATCACACCAAGAAAACAACATTTTTCTCTTCATAATTTTTTTTTTAAACAGAGAATACATTGTTTTGAGAGATTCTAACAGCGGAATGACATAACTTTTTCTTTAAAACACAACCAGATCAAAACCAACCGAAAATCATATTTATGAGCCCCGGACTGTCAAATCTACTGAAACTGGTATAACTTTTCTTTACCCTTAGAATTTTCTTCCTTCTTGGGTTGAACTGAAAGGGAACAAACAAGTATGAGCAACAAAAGCTCAGCAAGTAATATAATATTTTAAAATAAGTGAGAGTCTGAAACTAAAAAAAAAAATAGCATTTTTATGGCAACGTTAAAATATTAAGAATCTCAACTGTTGGATGCAGATGAAGAGAACCCAAGTCTTTAACTAGAATAAATATTGGCAATATCATGCCTCTGAAGAACTAAAGAAATCCACATAAGTTCTCGGATGCCTTTCAGTACGATGACTTACTTGAACATCTCTCTCATGACATCTTTCAGTACTATGACTTACTTGATCATCAATTCTGTTCGGCACATGAGCCTACTGAGAATATCTCTTATCACATGACAATAGCGGGACAATGCTACCTCAATGTGATCTGCTATGTACATACGTATGACATTTAATAGTAGATTTAATTACATCTACATTCTCATGGGCCCGGCAGAATAGAGTATCCCATTCTCATATACGGGTTGATCCCCTTACTCTAAGTAAAGTCCTTATAGTGGATAAGATTTCGACGCCTCAGTGGAATTTACCAAGGTGACTACATAGCATCCTTGTAATTTTAATGAGGGTCTAACTTCAGAAGACTTACCAAGACGATCACACAACACTCTTATAGTCTCAATGAAAGTCACAAGGTAATTATTAGCCTTGTAGTAATTGAAGATAATTAAACTGAATATATCTCAAGATGTCATATATCGGCATAAAATAGCTAGATGCTTGTGAACAAGATATTATAATCAAGCATCTCTCGAAATGATATTAACTTCAATTGAATACATGATTCTCTATCAGTACGCATACGAAACAATTATGTATACGTAAGAAGAAATGTTTAAGCATTTGTCTGCCATAACTTAACACAGATCGAATTAAATAATCATGTGTCTAATTTAAAATATACAACATACTTATATTTATGTCTGTATAAATAAAGGTGTGATATATTAGAAAGATGATAAATATATCACTTTGAAAATATTTACGTATAACAGAACAACTATATTATATGTTGAAAATATTACTTGCATAACTTTAGAATGACTGAAATATATGTAACAAATAAATTATTAACAAAATCTCAAAGCAACTGAGATTTATGTAATAAATAGATTACTTGCCTTGACCGGTGACTATTTGGTTTCCTGCGAAATCTGTTTCATAATTCATGAATAAGTAGAAGAAATTAGAATTATAAATATGCTTAGGTAATAAGGCTATAATATCTAAGTCATGCTAAGTCCGTATTAAGGGATGAGTTTTATGTCCATAGGAGACTAACAAATTTTGCCCATAAGAGACTAGCAGATTTTTGCCCATAAGAGACGTCATTTTTAACCCATAAGAGACTAAGGATGACATCATCGGAGACTAATTAAC
>CM025783.1:13713896-13858012 GCA_014636745.2 Centella asiatica | reverse complement strand
CATCATCGGAGACTAATTAACCCATAAGAGACTGATGACGTCATCTTTAACCCATAAGAGACTAAGGATGACATCATCGGAGACTAATTTTTTATTTATTTATTTATTTTACAACATAATTTTAAGGTTTCATACAGATTTCTATTTAAGCTAAATGACCAAATAATGAAATTAAATAACTTAATAAAAGCATTTAATATTTACCTGGTAAGTTTTTGCTACTGCAGAACTAACTATGGGTTTAGGGAATTTATGAGTGTTGTGAGAAAAATGAGTAGTAGAGGTTCTCTTTATATAGGTGTTAGGAAAGAAAAAAATATCTGAGATATTTCTTACTTAGATTACTAACGGACTTGAAATTTACTAAATCAATATTACACGTAAGTATGAATACTAATAAGTGTTAAGTGGTAGTACATATGACTCACCTTTTGCGACGCTTAGTCATTAGAACACCTCAACACCTGTGATATATACTCATTACACGGTGTGTACTCACTATACATGATAATTACTCAGTTATCCTTCTCGTAATAGGCATAGTGATAATTCATATCAATATCCTTTAAATTAATTTCCGATAATACCAAAAATTAATTTAACACATAAATTAACTCCAATAATATCTTACACCCAAAAAATTAATTTTGTGGTAGTAATAATTCAGATTACTACCAAAATTAATTCGGATAGCAAATTATTCCTTTCGGTAATTATAAAGGAATAATTGCTTATGCTCATAAATAAATTCGACCAAAATTTATTTATGCAAGAATTTAAAATTTTGTCTAAAATTTATTAATGTTATAATAACAATTACACAATTCTGGGGTATTATAAAACTAAACAGTTTTGATTAGACTTAAATGCTAGATAGAATATTTAAGATTAATAGATTCTACTCTATCTATTATTATATTAGAAAAACCAATTTTCTTTTTTTCATTTGCTTCCAGGTTAGGAATTTATTTTCTTTAACCAATAAAGTAATATAAAATTCTCAAATACCACTTTTACTACTATTATTAGCTAATTTTCATCATTAAATATTCAAGATATAATTGTTACTGTTATCACTACTATAATAAAAATTTACTTATAATATCAATATTCTATTTAAAATTGATCATTTCCAGTATTAAAAAAAAAGGTGCCAAAAAGAACACGTAATTTTTGAAATATACAAAATATTAATAGGAAATAATATTCTCATAGTACATAATATATATTATCAAAACGATCATATCTCTAATGATATTTCGCAATTCATATGAGATATTTAACTTGTTAGACGATTATTACTTCAATAGTATAATTTTTATTCAAACATATTGACCAAGTATCAATTATAAATAAGGTTGTAAACGAATTTGAACCGTTCATGAATAAGTTTGTGTTCGATTTGTTTTAAACTCGTTCGATTTGACTCATGAAAATAAATGATCTGATTTTTACTATTTTTTGTTTGTTAAAATTTTAAATTAAACTCGATTTGACTCGGATCGAATTTGAAATATCGAGTAAACTCGACTAATTTATGTTGTTCGATTCGTGTTCGACTTAAATTAACTCGTTTAAATAGGTAAACGAACAAATCTTAAATACGATTTTTGTTAGTTAAAAAATACAATCACAATTCAATTCGATTCGATTCAATTCATTTTATTTATAAAAATATTTAATTAAGTTTAACTCGAACGTGGCTTAATCCTAAGTAACAAATGGTGTCTCCAGAACAAAACAAACATCCGCATAGCTGTATTAAACACGTGTCATATATTTTAAGGGTACCAGTACTTTTACGGAGTATTTTACAACCGTGTTGACTGTTGAGTAGAGTATTAAATTGACCAACCGTCACGGTCTTGGCGTAGTGAATGAAGAAGGTTCATGGATGGTGATATTGTTGCATTTGTTCCATGATCGTGTACAAACTTAGAAACTATAAGAAATATTATCATCATTTGATTAATCATAATTATCGTGACTAGATGAGTGTTTTTATTTTTTTTATGGCTTGTTTAATAGTGTTATCCACTAATCTTAATTTATTGGGTGGTGTAGGTGTCTACCAAATCACATGCACTTTATCCCACTGTGTTTGGTGAATTTTTCAAAAAAAAAATTATTTTTGTTTTACCTATTGTTTTATTCATTTGACACGAGTTTATAAAGTAGAGTCGTGATTATAAGTTATTTTGTCTGTTCCCGTAAAGAATTTTATCATAACTTTAGAAAAATAGACACGCACATAGTTTATATCCTTTATATATAAGATATTATTCTATACGATATTGGTATTATTATATCCTTTATATCCTTTAGAATAGTTGGTTGAAGATGATTTAATTTTTTATCTTAAAAATATTTCAAGGAACTAACAATAAAATAAACGTATGTAAAAGTTTCTCTCCTTATTGTAACCCTGAGGTTATAAATCTATATCTATTTTAAGTATATTATTCTAGGAAATCAAATTTAAGAGTCACATGGTATGTCTTTCATACGTCTTTTCTCTGTATGTCCATTGTACGTCATTCATTGATTTCATACGCACCTTTTTCTTTAACTTTTTTTATTTGCCTTCCAAATTAAAAATATCACCTAAAATTTAAAAATCAACAAATTTTATGAACAAATTAGAACATAAATTCAAAATATCTCAACAAATTATACTCCTATATAACATTCAATTTTAAATTTTAGTACAATAACTCTTTAGTACTTATCATATCAAATAGTCAACAAAAAAAGGTTATTTTAATTTCTCCCTATATTTAGTATATTATTTTAAGAAATCAGATTCAAGAGTCACATGATATGTCCTTCAACGTCTTTTGTACGTCTGTCGTACGTCATTTATTGATTTTGTACGCACCTTCTTCTTTAACTTTTTTTATTTGCCTTCCAAATTAAAAATATCACCTAAAATTTAAAAATCAACAAATTAGAACATAAATTCAAAATATCTCAACAAATTATACTCGTATATAACATTTAATTTTAAATTTTAGTACAATAACTCTTTAGTACTTATCATATCAAATAGTCAGGTTATTTTAATTTCTCCCTATAACTAATATTTCATCATTTCATCAGCATTTTTCAATTTGTTATGAAAAATAAATCACTTATTTTTTACAATTAATAAAATTTGTATTAAGTACACATCTGAAGTGTTTTATATAATTATATATTTATAAGACTCTAGAAATAAATCATTTAAATTAATTAATCCAAATTTACATCAACTAATTTAGTTCTAAATTTCACACAATGATAACATTAGTTTAGTATATTATTTTAAACATTCAATCACATACATTGTTGTAGAACACATGCATCAATGTAGAATAGATAAAAAGAAACATAATATTAACTTCTAAAAAACCTTATGTTCAATATAAATTACTTACAAATTAGAATTCTAAATATAATAAATTTACCTTTCAAATAAAAAAAAATTAAATAGATAAAGACAGCTATAATAAATTTATATATATATATATATATATATATATATATATCATAAATGAATAAAATAATTTTTCATTAAAAATTCTATTACATAAATATCTTTACAATATAACGAAAATTGGCCCGGGCTTCCACATTAGTTCTAATTTATTTGAGGTTGTGGTTAATTCAAGAATTTATAGCACACTACCTATGACTTTGCGATTAAGGGATTAAACATCGTTAGGTCATAATGAGAATTGAGATCATGTGAGAATTGGGTTAGCTGTAAGACTAATTTTGTCGATAATTTTTTTTTAATTTATCCAGGAAGAATATTATTTGCAGATTATCGAAGAAAAAAATAAGTTAATCTCTTCCCATTAAGTTCCCCATAGAATAAATACTACTTGTAATAAATTAAGAATATTAACAAAAAAAAAACATAGCTGAAGAAACATTCGAAAATAATATTGCTCTGCCTAAATGATCATCCGAATTTGTTATTTTTGTTAGCTCTTTTGGACACCTAAACTGAATTTTGACTTTAAATGAGAATTTTCTCTCGACTAAAATTCTAATTAATCAAAAGATATTATCATTTGAAAGTACTATCATATTAACAAGTATCGGTAGATATGATGCTAATTTTCTTTGAGTAAAGTTTCTAACATTGTAGTTGGATTTTTCGTTGGCTCGTTGCCATCAAACAAATTTATATCAAATTCGAACTAAAAAAAGTTAAAACTTTCAAATCTTAACTTGATTTTAGTTACATTCCAACATTTTACAATTTCTAGGTTACGGAGTACTTCAAAATTTTGGAGTTTTCTAAGTTTTACTCTTATCATGGAAATCAATAGTTAATTTCATTTTCTCTCTCCAAGCAAACTTACACTCCCCCTATATAATGAGTCAGTTAATTAAAATAATTATCAAACTATGTGGATATGATATATATGAGAAAAGATAGTATTGCATAATTTCGGTGTACTTTAATAAACGGTTAATATTGCCATATACGGAGTATAACGTAGAGTCTTAGATCATCTGAAAATATGATATGCTTTTGAATGTTTTAAGTGAATTATATACATCGATATAACCATATACAGTATCCGTTAGCATGTACGGAGTAATACAATTTATCGTTAGTATAATAATTCAGGGTACTCCATTTAGTTGATAATTTGATAAATTGATTCAGTACATTTATTGAGTATATTGATTCGATTGAGTTATGTATATTTATTCAGTTATTTTAATTTTACATATTTGATTTAAGTTTACTTAAATGTCTTTTAGAGTTATTAAATAATTAATTGAATTTTGAAATCTTTAATAGTAAATAATTTTTTTTTAAAAGTACAATAATAAAAACTCAGTAACAGGCCGGAGAAATCAAATTTTAAAATGGGAAATAAACTAATATAATTAGCAAAGAAAAAAAAATTAGAAAATAAGGACATCTCTAACAAGAAAACCCTACCAAAAAGTGACATAAAGTAAAAAAAATCTTGCAGGAAATATTTTTATTTGTAATTAATTTTATATATAATTAATCTTAAAAGAAATTACAGTATTGTCTAATCAAACAAAGTAAATTAAAGAGCTACATCTTATTGAATATTGTTAAAAAAAAAAGTCAAATAGCATTAGAAATATACTTAGTCGATCTGGTAGATAAATAACATAATATTAACGGTTTAATTTTTTATAAAACTACTACAATATAAATGTTTAACCATTTTAAATAACATATAATTTTATTTAATATTATAAAACAGAAAAAAAAAAAAAGAAGAAAATAATATAATTTTTTTATATAATTAAAAAGAATTACTTTGAAAAAGGGTCCGTATTATACACAGGCTGTCTTTCTAGTTATGGTTTAATATAAGAATATGAAATTTCAGATAGAGGCTAATTTAACCAAACTATTTAACAAAATAAAAGTGTAAGAATGATAAATAAATAAATAAATTCTGCATGAGCAGTTATTATGAAGTAGATGCAGGGGAGTTTTCAGCAGACAATGATGTGCAATGGATCATGGATAGTCACAATTTCATATTTGGGAGCTTTCAAAACATAAATATGTACATAAAAAAAAGTCACAGTTTCATATTTGACCATTTAACAACCAAATTTGATGAATTTCACAACAAAACGAAGAATCAAAAAAGTCATATCAATTTCTTTGCATGAGATACACATTACTTGAATTGATAGATTTGTTTCCGCGATTATTAATTTGTGTTTATGATACAATCGTCATCACTGACCCCGTCCCACAACTAATTTGTACCAACATATTTAATTTAACCATCTACTTTTGTACTAACACAACATACTACTACCTTTAAAATAAAAAATAATAATAACAAAAACTATTACAGTAGGATATAGATTAGTCAATAAATTTTATATTAATTTAAATTTTATATGTCGGATAGTATAAAACTTTGTCATAAATTTATGCTCCTCATTCCACAAAGATGATTTCTATATACTTCAAGATAACCTAATTAGTGAATTTTAAAAAGAAAAAAAAAAGACAGATAGATTACTTAAGTAGCCTAGTGTCGTGTCTAAGACTCAAAAACTTTAAAATTGTGCAATTTGCTAAACAAATTTCTTGAATATCTACGCAAAATATGCTCTAAACAAAACATGAGACGCGATGCTTTATTCCTTTCCCAATTATAAACGCATATAATAACAGTGAGTAATAACACTTGAATTTCTAATTTCAGGCATATAACCTTAATTAACAATATTGATAATTTATACAATATTGAACTAGTGGGAATTCTGGCATTCTTATCTATATATGCCGCACTATTATCTCAGTTTCCACCACCCGTTTGTCACAGAACCGTCACTTTAACCAACCAAACGAGAAGATCGAGTTGCCGAGTATATTCACTCACTATTCAGCTCAGCGACCACCTCGTCACACGTAACTGTCTTTTGTCCCTTGTAATGGGCCGGAGTATGTATTTCCCAACATTTGGATTTTTACTTTTTCCCAAAATATTAAACCACTTTTTCTAGAGTGGCACATATAGAATGTCATGATGAATCTAAATTGTCTAAATGTCTTGTTTTTTGGAATTCTGACATATTAATTGTCATATTTTTTATCATATGGAAAATTTTATATAAAACATAATTAAATAAATATTTTAGTTGGCTTAAATTAATGGTACTTCTTTAGAACAATGTACCTTAAAAGGGAGTATAAAGTTAACCGGTGGCAAATGAGTGACAAATCATGTGGACTAGAAATTAGCAAATTTTAAAGCATTATAATGTAATTAAATTTAGATTTTATATTTTCTTTGTTATATATGATATCAGAATGTATTTACCAATTAAATACTCGTTAAATTAAGCTAATAAATAAATTGTAATTATCTCATAAGAAACGTTTTAAAGTGTCTCTTACAACGAATAAACTAGAGATGACACATATCTTATATGTCTGTTTTTTTTTTTTGTAAAAATACATTACTATATTCATGTTCCAAACCTAGTAACTTATAAAACTAAACTCAAATTTTATTATTATTATTATTACTTCATTCGTTTCACAGAAACTGTTATATTTAAAATAAGTTTTATTGTAGTTACATTAGCATAATTTATTTATTATAGTGCTATACGTTCTAAATTTTGTCATTACAAATTAGTTGAAACATTTATAATAAATTTCATAAAAAAAACTATATAATTTGAATATGTAATTCTCAATTAAAAATACAATATTAATATCCTTAAAAAACACAAATAACTTCTTATTCTTTTTTGGAACAAAGAGTATTACTTTGGTAAAACAAGAAATGCCACGTCTCCTGCGATATTTACCCGCTATTCATAATTCTTATATAAATCATTTAATTATGTTATATGTTGTTCAAAAAAAAATTCCCCTAAAAACATAAATCCAAATATATTCTTCACTCGACCTGGTCAACCTTTCTTCCTCTCCCACAATATTTATTTCCTCATGTTCAACATCCTTTTGGTACTCTTTTGACCTTAAGAAAATTGCTTTTCCCCTCATTTCTATTTAATTTTTATTGAATCATTTGACCATAAAATTAAAAAAAAGTAAACAGAAACAAAATTAGAATTGTTGAGCTACTAAAATTTACTTTTCCCAATGTGCCCTTGAGTAAAACGAAGGAAGTAAATAAAAAGAGGAAATATACTACCACCCAAGTTTTTACTTGAAGAAGGGGTGGTGTGGGTCTGCGCGTGTCTGTGTGTGTTATAGTCATCGCCTCCTCCCTCCTTCCCTCCTTCCTTTCTTCCCATCTCTGCCAATTATTTTTGTTTATATCAGACTCCAATTTGGCAATATTATATAATATTCTGCCTCTTCTTTTCAGCACCTCTCTTGACAGATAGATAGAAAAAACATAGAGAATATCTCTCATACTGAAAATACTATATTCTTTCCTGATTTCCCCTTTTTTAGTAATATTACTTTCTCCAGTTTTCTCTTTATCTTAATCTTTTCATTAGATTTCAATTTGTTTGATTTTTCTGGGAATTTTATTGGATTTTCAGCATAACCCACCTTCTATGGATATAGACTGTGTCAGATTTTTGTTTCTTAAATTTTCCCAGAATAGCCTTTAACATTTCAGATTGCTTTTCTGGGAAAATCTGTTGCTCTTTCGTTTTTTGTTTGTTATTGTTCTGATCATCATCTGTTTCGATCCTTTCTTTAAAGTTGGATAACTTTTGACGTAATCCGTGTTCATCGACTTTAAAAGATATAATAATTTATTTTTTGTTGTTGTCAAAACCCAGTTAAATCTGGTGTTCTTAATTTCTTGGTATGATCAGAAACCCATTAATTATCAAATTTTGATTTCTGGGTATTGACAAAAATCTGAATTTTCGATCTGGGTTTTGTCTGAATTTTAATTTAATTCGATTTATGGCGGCTATCAAGTCTGGAAAAGAGCTTGATGAATGGAGAAATTACTTCCTCAGTTGTAATTCTGATATATTTGATATAATTGAGCATGGAATTATGGTTGCTGCTTCTGATTACCCAAAAGAGTTTAAATTGAGAAGAGATCGAATTGCTGAGATTTTGTTCTCATCTAAAATGACTAAATGTGTTGGTTGTGATCATGTTGAGCTGGCAATTGCCACTGAAGGGAGGGATGTAGATGAAGGCAATAGGATTGAGTGTGGTAGGAGTAAAGGAAGCAAGGTGGATAGTGGTAGAGATGATCATGGGGGTGATATGAATGACAATCAGATTATTAGCAATTACAGCTATAAGGATGCTGAGGCATTAACTGATGAGATTGAAGAGGAGTCTCAGACTTTTGGGGAGGTTTTGAGAATCAAAGAAATTGTGGAAAAGGGTGAAGATGAGGTATGCTCATTCTCCTCTTCTGTTGTGATATATATCTTAAACGTATTGTCTTTGTTGATTGATAAATTTGTGAACTTTTGATACTTGTTCTGTGGTTATCAAGTTAACTAATGTTTACTCTTTGACTCTCTTGTAGAACTGATGTTAGATTGTTTAATTTTGGTTATGATTAGTTTGTTTAAAAATTCATTTGTTTGCGTTGCTCAGTAGTTTTGATTTCTGTTCTTTTCGACAGTCTGATTCATTAGTATTTGAATCACTGAGGAGGCTTGAATTGATGGCTTTGTCTTTAGAACTTCTAAAGGTTTGGATTTAATTTCTTTTGATAGATAATTTAAGGTTAATTGCACCTTATTAAACAGTTCAAAATCGTTACTAATATGGCGAACAATTTAAATGCTTTTTTTTCAGGCAACTGAGATCGGTAAGGCAGTTAATGCTCTTCGCAGGCATCGATCAAAGGATATCCGAAATCTGGCACGGACGCTTATCGAGTATGACATTTTTGCCTCTGACTTATTAAGGGTTCTAATTTTGAATTTAGATCACTTGTCAGCGAACTGAATGGGAAATGATCTCCACGTTGAAATAACTTTGGCCTATTTCTATCAAGTTTGCGGATTATCAATTAACTATTAAGTATCAACACTTGATCTTGTTAGTGACCAATGTATTTTGCGGTTCATTTTCAATTATGATAATTGGGTTTGGAGCATGTGTTTCTTGTATGCATTCTCAATTTTATCCTTCATTTGAAACCCGAGAGTGTTATATGTGTGTGTATGTCGTGTTTACTTCGTCCTGTATTCAATCGCTTATGATACAAGACCTACATGTGATCAAGGTCTAGTCAGTTATTGTACTTGCGGACCGGGGCAAATGTTCTATTTTCATGTGTTGTTTACTTTAGCTTTGAAGCACTAACATTTTGGAGATGTTAGTAGTAGTTTAATGAGTTTTCCTTGGTTCTGAAAGAATGGTTTTTATTTTCAATTTGTTGGGTATTTATGATATAGAAAATTAGCATTTCTAAAACCTTTTGCATTCTATCTGCTCCCAACATCTCCACTGCACTCTGCCCGTAAAAGTGAAAATAAAAGAAACAAAAATGGAGAAGAAAATTAATTACTCTTTCTTAACTCCAGTCGGCAAGATTGCTTTTCTTATAACATTTCCCTTTTCTATTCAGATTTAGCCGATTTTGTCTTCACCCGATGTCATGAGAATAATTTTATATAGGTCCTTACTGAAGAAAAAAAATGTTTTTGCTCTTCTTGTCAGTGAAATATTTTTGATGGTATATGTGTTTTACTTTCCTTGTGCTAGAGAGTGACTGATTCTTCTATATTGACATTGGCAAGCTTCTCTGTTACTTCTGACATGATTGTTATGGATTTCAGAGGATGGAAGGTTATGGTAGATGAATGGGTGACTGCCACAGCAACTGTTGCAGGTAGTTTTATAAGAAAGTTCCTTCGAAAAATATTTTTCATTTTAAACTTTTAAGTTGAATGTAAGATCAACATTTCATTGTTTTTGAACTTTTAGGTGGCTTAGAAGGTGGTACTCCGGATTCTGTGAATCCTTCCGTTGTTGATGATGATGAGGAGGAAGGACTCCCTTCACCTCCATTGGATGATTTAGCATTTTTTGCTACTCAGCCTACGTCAATGGAGTTTTCTCAGGTATGTACATTTAGTCATCCTTGAAGCGCAGCAACAGATTTATTTATTTACTTACACTATTTTTTTCTTATAAACTGACTTGGAATTTCTTTCAACTGCTTTCCTCAATTGTCATGTTCAAAGTTCTTTGATGGCCTGGATGATGACATGGGTAAGTTTAATTTGCTTCCTTTCTGAATTTTGATATGTACTCAGTTGTTCATCTTAGATATTAAACTTTTGAGGGGGATGCATAACATTTGTTGTTTTTTGTTGCAGATCCTCAAAACAATGAGGAATTCAACGAGAACCATAAAAATGCTAGAAAATCGCAGAGCCAGAACACTCCAAAGCAGAGACAGAAGAAACCAATTGAGTCGATCACTCCTCCAAAGCAGAAGAAGGATGAGCTAACTAGGAAGCAGGAATTGTCAATCAAAGGACAAACTCGAAAACAAGAAGAGTCAATCAAAAAACAAACAACACTATTGAAGCCAAATAAGCATTCCGCTCTGGAATCTGGGCCTGGGAGACCTATAAAACCAAATCTTGGAAACAAGGATCGTTTTGAGACAAAGTTGCAGCAAAAATCAGAAAGAGCAACATTTCCAAGGCCACCTGTTTCTCAGCACAATGTGAGTTTGCAGTATAGATGATATTAGCTGATTGAATGAAGCTTAAAAGTTTTGTCTGATGATTATTAAATATGTTTGATCAGAAATCAAGGTGTCCCAATGAGGATGCCAATCAAGTAAAACTTGAAGCCACAAAGAGGAAACTTCAGGAACGCTATCAACAAGCTGAGAATGGTTTGTCTACCCTTTGCAATCTTGGATTTTATATCTTTGAAGGCTTTGCAGTTTTGAATTTTATTAGCTACCACTTCCATTAGGACCTTCTAAATTTGGAGTGGGGAAAAAAATAGAGGACTTAAAATTTTCCAGAGTTAAACATGTGAGTATTTTGTGAATGTGTGCTTCTCAATGAGCTTGGCATGAAAACAGCTGGATGGTTTTGACTACAATTGCTATATGATTATGCCTAGCACACTCCTTTTATTTTCCTCTGTTACAAAATTGTCTTACTTTTATGCTCTATGTTTGACAAGAGATCACCTTGAAAAACTGCATGACTCATATCACAATATAAAAATTATCTGATCAATGAAATTTTTCTTGGCAGCCAAGAGGCAACGGACAATTCAGGTCATGGAATTGCATGATCTTCCGAAGCAGGGTCTTGGCCATAAAAATCCACCTGCTAGGCCTAGCAACCAACACAGGCCAGGAAACCATAGCAGGCAATGGGCAAACGGGCGTCGCTAATTTCTCCAATTTTTCCGACCAGGAGTTGATAACAAACCAAGCCTTTTTCTGGGTCACACTATAGCTCTTCGGACAATTCCTTCAGCTACTGCTTGAATACAATGGTGAAACGTTGTTGATCTACGAGAGCTATTCTGGGTCCGGAGCGGCAGCTTTTGAAACTACCCCTTCTTCAAAGTAGGAGACATTTGGATATATCAACTTCTTGGGGAGACCATTGTGAACTTTTTCTGGTCTGGTCCCTCGACTTATTTTCTAGGACCCTAATTTGTTACCACAGATGTGTTAACAACGTGACTCAGAACTTCACTTAGAATCATGGTTATAATAATCATGAAATAGACTGTGCTCGCATACCACTTTGTTGCACAAAATAAGTGCATTTTTCATTTTCCATCATACAGGAGTACCAACTATTAAGCATAATTTATCTTGGTGGCTAACAGCTTCTTCTGTGTTGATAGCATCATGAAGCTTGTATCAGGCTGCTAAAACTTCGAGAAAAATTGGAATAGATTAATGTTGAGCAACGTCTCAAAATTGGAATGGATAATGGTACTGAGCAATAAGAATTATAGATTGTTGACATGGGTTCTGGATGACATTATATTGCCTCAATTATTATTTTTTGCTTTGCTGGTTTTTCCTGGAAGGCACTTCAATTTCGGTATATTTAGAAAAAATAAATGTAAAAAGCTTAAGAGGAACAGAAGAAATAGATTCCAAACCTACCTTATTCTCTAATTTATTTACCAAAAAAAAGGCAATTTATCGAAGAATATTTTTATTGATTGTTTTAATAATTGTAAGAACATAAGTATTACGTATGGTAAAAAAAAAACAAGTTGAAAAGCAATTGGTACTAATAACATATACTTTTGGCAGCCAGCAACATGCCAAGGAGGTCAAATGTTGTGATTCATTTGTGGATTTGCTTTTGTTCTTCTGCCCTACAAGTCAAGTCTTTCTTTTGGTACTGCCCTACCAAGCGTACAACTCAAGTAAAAAATCTTTATCCTCGCAATTCATTGCCTCCTTTTCATTTGTTAATTGATTATTCTCTCAATTTTAAAAATTGAATATACATTTTTCTTTTAATGTGATATCATTTATAAATATTAAAATTTCTCTTTTGATATGAATTTATAAAAATATTAAATTATAAAAGTTTATATATAACAATATTTTTTGTATACTTTGTGATATTTTAGTTTAGAAATTTTGAAAATAAAAAAATTCACAACAATTTTAAATTATAAAATCTTACAAATTATTTTGTATAAACTAAAATGTATTTCCAATATTACGAAATATTTCATAATAAAGTGGAGTTTAATTTTTTTTAGGTTAGATTATGTGAAAGAATTGAGAAAACATGAGAGAATGGATGGTCTTGTTCTCAAAAGGGGGCTGACTTTCTTGACTATTTCAACTTCAAAACAGGTTGACTATTTTCATTCAAACCACTTATTCAGGGAGATGTGGGTCCCACACTTCTTTTAAATATTACGGTAATAAATAAAACAAAAGTTTGCCAAAAAACCGCTGAAGTGTACGTTGTTTTCTCATAAACTATGTACAGAGTAGTGCTATGGGATATTATTATTTATATTTTTCTCGAATGGCTCCTCTTCAAGTTTTTTTTTTTTTTTTTTTTGGCGAGTGTTCTTGTTTATGTATCAAGTTGTTATCATTGTAATGACTAATTAATACATATTCTCCCTCCTCTTAAATTATTAGATCAATGTTAACTTTCACGTGAGTTAATGTTTAATTCAAAATATGATGTGATTTATTTGAGTTTTAAAATGCCAAATACTATAATTAATTGGATTTTGTAAAATAACTACAATGCTATCAATATTGTGTGTTGAGTTTATTTTGATTTCATATTTCAAAATGATACTGTGGATGTCTTCAAAATTAAAATTGTTTTATCTTAAAATATAATGGTGTGCTAAAACAGAAAGAAGCAGAGAAGATAGCGTATTATTATACACACACATGTACAATGCATTAACAGCTCTTGCATTTAGCACCTAATTCTTTAGGATATATTTGAATGTAAAATTATACATAATTTGTAAGTCTCACATTCATATACATATATCTGTTTTATATTAAATGGTGTAATCATTAAAATTATTATTGAGAATGATAAATACCTATAGATGACCGAGGTTAAAATTGTGTACGATATACATACACAATTTTTATTCTTAGATTCGGTAGTAAATTTTCCTTTATACTACCTCTATTTCATAATAATTGTCGATTGAATTTTTTGTACATAAATTTAGGTGAATTCTTTAAATGTTAAGGTTTTTTATTTTTAGTTAAATTTTTATTCATATTAATTCTTACTTAAAATATTTTTTATTATTAATTTTTTAAAAATTAAATAACTTAAGAAAGGTAAACTAAAATGGAAAGAAAAAGTACTTCACATAGAAGAAGTGGAAGGTAGTTATATATATATATATGTAAGAGACTATGAAAGTTATTTGCGTTAAAAGGATGTTACGAAATGACTTTGTCAATCTCACCTCTATATATTATTTGGTCGTTGGACAGATCTAACAAGTTAAAGCATGACAAAAACTTTTAGAGACGTATATGTACGTTTTAGGCTTCACCCATTCTGCAAGAATTTTCAGTAATATAAGTCCGAGAAATTTACAGTATATATGGGAAGATTCGCCAGACACTTGTTGCGGAGTGAGCTCTCTTCCATATTCTATTCATCTGCTATAATCAATTAAAATTTATTTAAATTTAATTATATTTATGTGTGACTGAGATTTAGAGTACAAAGCGAATGAGCATGGAGAGAGTTTAGTCTCATTCAGTTGTGCTTGAGGGCTTGAGGCTATAAATAAATTATTCAACAAAAAAAACTATATTGGAAAAGGATAACGTAAACGAAGGAAAAACATACATTAACTTTTGGATTATTTCCTGTCGCAGTGATTACCAATAAATTATTTTTGACTAAAGTATATTCTAACTTCATGATAAGTTCATAATTTATCTATTTTTCATCACATTAACTACGTTCAATTCATTATTATTTTTATTTGATTATTTATTGTTTTTATTTTTGCAGAAAAATAAATAAATAAAAGAGTTATGTGAAAATAAGGTTTGTCAAGATAAATTTTGAAGAATTAATGACTATTTCAAGAATGAACCTAGCAAATTAAAGAAATCTTCAATACTTAAAATGATAAAGTGATAGAAAGCGGATGATATCAAAAGAATTTAAGAGATGAAGTTTGAAGAAATTAAATATATTTTTAAGTGATAAAATTTAGAGTTTTCATATTTTAGAAATGTATCTAGTTAGGCCTATAAATACTTGTATAATTAGAGACTAAGGAGAGTTTTTTTTTGTTTTTTCTAGTTTAAATTTACATTTTTTGGTTCATTTTTTTACCTTTTTCCTTTATCTGTCTATACATTATTTTTCTTATTGTTTCTATTCAATTACCATTTGTTCCATCTTTGTAGACATTTAATTACGAAATTAATAATATTTTATTCTTCATGATTATATCTTCTATTGCAGCCTTATATTTTAATATATGTCACAGTGATTTTCTACTTCGTTATTACTGTTTCTTCTAATTATAATTTATTTATGTTTAAGTTAGTTTAAATTATTCCGTTTAAAATATTCATATCATATTCATTATTTTATTTATATTTAAATTAATTATACAATCTCCTCAATCATTATATTTATATTTTGTCTAAATTAAATATCAAAAATATTAAAATTTTCCGAAATTCTGTGAATCAAGGTGTACGAACATTAATACTACAATAATCTACACTCACAAATTATATACATCACTTCCTCTCGTGAAAATTGTGGTCATGACCAACAAGGACCTTCCCCCTAAGTTTTGAACCACAATCGTTTGACAATTAAAGTTTATAAGTAAAAGTTAAGCATATAAATTAATCTGATCTGTATATTTTATAATTTCTTTTATTTGCTTAATACTTAAAAACAAATTAAGCTAAATTAAATCTAATTCTTTACAATATGTACAAACTCGAAAAGAAAAAATAAACATTAAGAGGGAAACACCTTTCTCAATTTCAAAACCTTCGTCTAATGTGTTCTACCGTTTTCCTGTGTCAAAGAAATAAAAATAAGTCATCTAAGCATGGATCAGTATTCAGATCCAAAGTTCGATAAATTGGGTCCATAACGAAATGTCACCGTATTGTACCACTGAACCTTTTTTCTTCATCCTTGTATTAAAAGGAGATCTTGATGCGCAAGTTTTTCGTTAGGAAACTAATATTTTTAACAGAAATTTATTTAACTCACAAGTAATAAGTCATAACAACAGATGCTTGGATTTACAACCACATGCATACTTGTAGCAAAACAAACCAAGAATCCACAGGTAAAATAGCAGAACTAGAACTGGATATCAACTCAACATCACCAAAACTCTCGGTCCCCTCCATATCTGTTTGCCAACTTCTATCCTGACAAACTTCAGGAATAATAATACTAATACTAATTAATGATAGCTTAAATTCATACTCGAGATTTCCCACAAATCATCTTTCATACCAATATGAACGATCATTTGTGAAAGACATAATAGACGAAGTTCAACCATAGGACAATCACATTGGTTCCATGCCTTCTTGTTCATACTCGTCCTCGTACTCATCTTCCTCATCAGCAGTAGCATCCTGATATTGCTGGTACTCGGACACCAAATCATTCATATTGCTTTCTGCTTCAGTAAATTCCATCTCGTCCATTCCCTCACCAGTGTACCAATGCAAGAAAGCCTTCCTCCTAAACATGGCGGTAAATTGCTCACTCACTCTCCTGAACATTTCCTGGATAGAGGTAGAGTTTCCAATGAAAGTCGAAGCCATTGATAGCCCCCTGGGTGGAATGTCGCACACACTTGACTTCACATTGTTAGGAATCCACTCCACAAAGTAAGAGGAGTTCTTGTTTTGAACATTGATCATTTGCTCATCCACTTCCTTGGTACTCATTTTGCCCCTAAACATGGCCGAGGCAGTGAGATAGCGGCCATGACGTGGGTCAGCAGCGCACATCATGTTCTTTGAATCCCACATTTGTTGGGTCAGCTCTGGCACTGTGAGAGTACGGTATTGCTGAGAACCCCTGGATGTTAAAGGAGCAAACCCCACCATAAAGAAGTGTAGACGTGGGAAGGGAATCAGGTTCACAGCAAGCTTTCGGAGGTCAGAGTTAAGTTGACCAGGGAACCTGAGGCAGCAAGTAACCCCGCTCATTGTTGCAGATATCAAGTGGTTCAGATCACCAACTATTAGATCAAAGGGAGGTTAGAGTGAAAAAAGGAAGAAAAAGCATAGCCAAATTAATACATAAATCAGGCAATCAATGATGGATAAAACAATGATGTCACATTATTTAATGCGAATTATCAGCAACTGTCAAATATAAAATTATATAGACTAGCAGATCTCAGTTGCAGGCAGAACAAGACATAAAATGCATACAGCCCTATGAGCCATTTCATTTCTGGTGGTATTCTGGTGCTATTTTGTGTCTCGGTGTGTATATGTGTGCATGTGTTTTGGTTTCAAAGGTTGGGTGGGGCAAGGCAGTAAATCTCTTGACAGATTTGATCATTTTATGCAATAGGCTTTGTTACAATTACAGGAAGTTAATAGAAACAACTTCTTGTTCAGCAAAGAATACGTGATACGATAGTTATTTTAAGTATTATACTCACAGCTAGGAGTCGTAAGCTTAAGAGTCCTGAAACAAATGTCATATAAAGCTTCATTATCCAGAACCATGCATTCATCTGCATTCTCAACCAGCTGATGGACAGAAAGGGTGGCATTATAAGGCTCAACAACTGTATCTGAGACCTTTGGTGACGGGAACACAGAGAATGTGAGCATCATCCTGTCAGGGTATTCTTCTCTGATTTTTGATATCAGCAAAGTACCCATCCCAGAACCAGTTCCACCACCAAGAGAGTGGCAAACTTGAAAACCTGTAAGGCAATAATGTCACAATAAAGCATTCAAGAGCCTCAAATTTCAATTACTTTAAAAGCTACAAAATTTTCAGAAGCACATTAAAGAAGAAAGTTCCTTTAAGGTTGATAAACTTGATGGATACAAAATCTCACTGCATAATCAACTAAAACTAAAACATCAAGATATTATATTTTAAGAAATTAATAATAAACTTAAAAAGTAAATCATCTCTCTCAAAACACACACATATATACACATATTGATATATAAAACTTTGTAAAAATAATCTAAAATACTTTATATAAATGTTTTTTTCCAAAAAAAGCCTTAAAATTTGTGCCGCAACTGCATTGGGGCAGAGGGAGTATTCAATTAGCAAAATTTGGAGGAGAGGGAAATGAAAATTAATAATAAAAGACCAATACGAGTTACTTTCAGAAACCTAACTGTGTGAACCATTTTATATATTTTATAATGGACTACTTCCATCCAGCATATAAACATCAAACTGCCAATGCAACTATGAAATAAAGACAGTTATGCTTATGACCTTCAGAAATCCTTTAAGAAAGTGGTATCAAAATAAAATTGATCAAAATAAGGAAACCAATCAATTACCTTGCAGGCAGTCACAGTTCTCAGCTTCCTTCCTCACAACATCAAGAACTGAGTCAATAAGTTCAGCACCCTCGGTGTAGTGTCCTTTAGCCCAATTATTTCCAGCACCCGACTGACCAAAAACAAAGTTATCAGGGCGAAAGATCTGCCCATAGGGACCAGTTCGAACACTGTCCATAGTGCCAGGCTCCAGATCCATTAGAACAGCACGTGGAACAAACCTCCCACAAGAAGCCTCATTGTAGTATACATTGACACGTTCCAGTTGCAGATCTGATTTGCCAACATACTTTCCAGTTGGATCTATTCCGTGTTCATCACAGACAACTTCCCAAAATTTGGATCCAATTTGATTACCACATTGGCCACCCTGAACATGGAGGATTTCTCTCATTTTTCCTGGCATAAAAAAAAAAAGTAAATCAATTAATATAAAAAGCTATTTGACATGAAAGCTGATCTATGTGTTCACAGTCTAATTGGATTGATGGCATTCAACGAGATCAAACTTGAAACTTAAAAGGCGTACACAGATGAAACTTAACACATTCGTCAACTCATTGGCATCAAAAAGTGCTGGAGATCAGAAGCATGTGACAGTTTTATAATATAATGTGATTAAATTTATATGATTTTTATAAGTTGGATTGGCGATAGTTGAAATCTCTGAATTCAGATTTAAGACACCGAGTGTGTGTGTGTCTGTGTCTGTGTGTGTCTGTGTGTGATGAATCTCACAATGCAGCAAGAATATGATAAGATGTAGAACAAAAGCAAATATTTGAAGCAATAAAATCAACAACCTATCAGCAGAACAGTTGCTGCTCCGATGAATCTAATAGATGCTGTTAGTCTTTCAACATGGCAAAACTAGTAAAGTCTATATCAAATCTAGAACAAAATAGAACCAACATTCGAATGTTTTGGCAATATCAGCAATTTAGATCTAGACATAGTACATATGAAACTTAGATTCTGACAAAAACATAAACCCAATATTGAAAGTGAAATACAAATTACGTACAGATCTATCAATATATCTATCATCCAATTGAAAATAAACAAGACGAAGTAAAGATCACAAATAATGTGATAGAAAACCAGAGTTCTGCATGATTAATAGTCAAGTACAAAGAGAAACGCACTTGAATTACTACCATAAAAGAAATCTAAATTTTGAAAATTGCAGTGACTAAAACGATAGAAGGAGATCAAAGCATAGAAATGTGTTTTGGGAAATGTGATTTGTACTGATGCATCAATGCATAAGCAGCATAATATGGAAATGCTAAAGAAATTTTAAGCAGAGAAATCCATGAAAATCATTACCTGTTTGACTGGATGCCGAGACTCTGATTCACAGTTTGAAATGGAGTGTAGAGACACTGAAGAGAGAGAGAGAGAGAGAGAGAGAGAGAGAGAGAGAGTGTTAATGACGGTGGGAACCCTAAAAAGATATTTATATTAGTGAGAGGAGAGAGAAGGGCAGATCTAATGGCTGCTGTTTTTATACTTGTGCCAATTGATTGCCGTTTGATGGTGGAAATGGACGGCTATGATTGGATTCTAGGTCGTGGTTGGCAAAGATTTGAAAATTTAAAATTTAAATGAAAATTTAGAGATCGAAACAAATAGAAGTTTAAATTTTTTTAATGACAGATATACCCTTTTGTCATTTCTGACATGGACATCTGAGTGCCGTTTTGTCTATAGACTGATCCCTGGATAACAAATATTAAAATATTATTTCCCTGTAAAATATTATGTGATTAACTACTGTAGTTACAAATATTGTACTCAGTGACATTTTTAGTTTTTTCCAATTTTTACGTAAAAACAGATTATTTTTGTTCTAATTGCAGATAGGCTTCTTAAAAATGTATATAAAGAACGGTACAACAAACCACAATATTTGGATCACTGAATGATCTCCTAGCAATTAATAGTCCAAATAAGAAAAAACATCAACAACTAAAAAAAACAAACTATGAGAAATCCATCCTAAATGACTGAAATCTTAATTAATTCAAAGTTGTAAAAACTTGGATATCCATGTTTCATGAGCTAATTTGATTTTAAAAAATTAAAAGTCAAAAGTCACAGACGAATAGTGAGTTGTTCCCAGACATAGTTATGAACAAAGAACTATCGAGGGTTCGGTAGCAAGCTACTTTAGTCTCTTTTTTGGAAGACTTTTCACCAGAACTACTATAAATATATAATGAGCGTAGGGGGAGTTCAAGAGTAAAAATTCTCACATGCTCATGTTTGGACACTTAACATGATGGTAGAGCAATTGGTCATACTACCACAAGTATGATGAAAAACTATGGGTTGTCCAATTTCGCTGCAAGAGTATGAATTCTTCTATGTAGCCTTTCTATTTCTTCTTCTGGGGCAAAAACATTGAAGCATTTTTCTTTCTTACTTTTTTTTAGATACAAATAATAAGATTTGACTTGTTAAATAGGACACAAATCAAATTGAACTTTATCTGTATACTAATTTTCTCTAAAAATGTTAATAAAAATGTTTTCCATTTGAAAACAACAGAAGGATCTTATAAATGTAATTTAAGTAAGTTTTGAACTTCCATTCTTACAAACAAATAACATTGTAAAAATGAATCAAAATTATTTAAAAAATAAAAAATTGAATAAAATTTTGCCAAGAAGATCACAGCTTTGGCAATTTCCGTTGCCGCTTGACCTCTCAGAAATTAGTTGTCAGCAACAGTCAAGAGAGTCTTGGCTGGTGGAAGTAAAGCAACAGCTCCTCTCTCAGCATTGGAGTATTTCTTGTAAATTGCTTTCAGCTTATTCTCTGCAGCCCCTGAATGAAAGCCAACAAGCACTTTTGCACAATCCCTGCAATTTATGTTTATAACAAACACCACTTTAAGTAAAACCATTGCCAAAATATTACTCACAGCCAAACGAAAATTTCACAAAAAAATTCACACATTAGTTGTGGCTCTGAAAACCCAGTATGCAATTGAAGTGTGTCATTCCAAAACGGCGTCTTGTTTAGCGTGCAACGCGCCCCATAGACTGCTGCGGCTGCAACCATTGATGGGCAGTACACAGCCGTGGCATAATTCATCATCCCCAATTCAGCCAAGAAATAAGCCATATTCTCCAACTGCATATTTTTGCAAGGAAAAGAAATTTTAGAAAATGAAATTGAAATCATATATTTTGGGGGAAAAGAAAAAGGGAATTGAAACACACACACTACTCACAGCAAATTCATTAGGAACAGAGGCTTTGATGAAACGAGCAAGAAACACATAAGGAGTGGGAACTGTCAAATTCCATTCTAGCCCTCCAAGAATGTTTTTCTCCATAACTAGAACTTGTTTGTGGCTGTAAGCATTGTCTGAGATGCTTACAAAATCATTCACTTCTGGTGCCCATATCTCTTCATATTTGGAGGCTGTAAGCATTGAACTGATTCCCACCAACTGCAATTCCTTCCTTGGCACCATCTTTGTCGCGAGGTATCTATCGACAATGTTGATTGTGAGGTAAAGGGTCTCTGGCATTAGCTCAAATTTGTTGTGAACTTCAATCAGCCAGTCAATTAGTATGGCCCTCATTTTCTCATTTATCTCAGGTTGCGAGTTCATGTAGTCGAAAATTCGACTCTCATTCTGCAATAAAATGTCAATTTGTACAAAATGAAGTCAACACACCATCACTAAAATTCCATCTAAATGACAATGAATGTAAAAATTAATTACATATCAAAGATGTTTATGTTTTACCTCTGCAAGCCTGTAGAACTTGTATATATCCTCCACATATTCAATGGCTGCCAATTCATTGTTGGCATCTGCTGCATCAATATCAACGATGTTCTTTGGTTTCTTAGTTATACCACAAGCAGCCTGCAAAAACAAGGATCTAATTAGATATCAACCAGCACAAAACAATACTGCTATATAAATTATGATATGGACCTTGCTTCTGGCAGTGAGAGTTGATGTGAAAGTCTGGCCATTTTTTTTTGTTGAACCATCATTGGCCTTTTTCCTGTTCAAATGCTTCTCCACCTTCTTCACTTCTTCGGTGTCCGGGCTAATTGTGATCACGGCCTCGGCCTTAGGCTTGACAATGAGTTTCTTCTGATGAACAGCCTTATTAGGAACTGCAGCAGCTAAGGCCCCATCCCCACCAATGGCCCTTTGTTTCTACAGATGAAACAAGGAAAACACAAGTTCAACAGATGGAACATAATGAAAAGATCAAGATTCAAGATTCAATATTTCTGTGATATGAACATTAAAATCAAGAAAACGGGACGTGGAGAAAAGAATATAGACCTTGTTATTTTCAGCAGCTGCAGCTTGTGCATTAGCCAGTAATTGGGCACAGAAACTCCTGAAATACCATGAAAAGAAACAGAAAATCAACAAATATTCATTTTACATAGATTATATGACTAATTGGTGTGTATACATAATTGTATATACCTTGTGACAGGGCGAGAGACTTGAGGAAGAGGCTTTCCATCTGGACCGCGATCGGTAACAAGATTTCCGATATCACCAAGTGCACGGCGGTTTTTTCTTTCACCGCCGGCAGCCATGTTCTTCTGCTTATTTACTCCTCCAGCGGGTGCAACCTCTGCCGTAAATCAACATTTCGAGTTTATCAAAACATATATTGAAAACCCCATCAAAATTAAAAAACACCATATGGGAATTCATCTTAGATCTCCAACATCAACTAAGGATCTCAGAATCATGAAAACAAGATGGATTACAGTTGACATCTACGGAGTGGAAATTTTGAACAACCCACTTCTTTTGATATCGAATATCAGATTTTGATTAAACCCACAAATCAAATCATTTATATAAGAAAAAACAAATCATTAAACCCACAAATTAAATTCATACTAGTTGATATATCGGGAGAATATATAGATCGTATATGTGAAAGATGACGAGAAAAATACATATAAAAACAACCCACAAAAAGAAGATAGATCAAAATGGTCTTTTATGATGTTGAAAAAGACAGATTTGTACCCCTATTTTGCTGAATGACGGGTCTTGAAGCCATTAACGCAAAGAATCAAACCCCAATTAACTTCTAAAATCGAAGAAACAAAACTTGAAATCTATTTCTCTAAACAAACTCGCAGTCTCTCTTCCTTCTTTTCTTTTCTCTCCTCTCTCTCTCTCTCTCTCTAAAAGACACTTTCTCTCACATCAAATGTGCAAGGAGGATGTGAGTATGGGAAGGCAGAAGAAGAATGAAGCCCCTTTTGAAGCTGAAGGAATGCCAAAGTCGGTCCTCACTTCCAACGGTCTTATTTTTGGTTTTTTTACATTTTGGGCCGTGAGATCTCAGCGGCAAAATTTCTAACGGCTTTGATGAGGTTGCCAAACTCGCTCCACTTTCCTTTTTCGAGCGTCGTCTCGCTTCAAAAGTTACCGTTAGGTTGACAGAATACCATAAAATACTGTTTACGGATTATAAAACTAGTTCTCTCCTCAACATGGATCTTTGAAACGTTTATCTCAGTATCAGTGCTTTTTTTTAATATTTGTGACTAGACCTTTTATGGCTTGCCAACGCTTGCATGACTTGCGAAGTTGACACGGCTGACAAGATTTTAGGGTTAGGAAGGAGTCGACTCGAACAAGTTTAATCGAATATTTTTTATGAACGGTTAAGTTGAGTTAAGTCTGAAATTTTTAACGAACAAAAAATCGTATTCAAAATCGGTTCGTTTAATTATATAAACCAGTTAATCTAAGTCGAACAAAAGACAAACAATGTAAATTAGTCGAATTTACTCGAGTTTTCGAATTTAATCCAAGTCAAGTTGATTCGAGTCTGAAATCCTTCACGAATGAAAATTTGTGTTCAAGATTGGATCGTTTTTTTTTCGCGAATTGAGTTGAATGAATTTTAAACGAGTTGAATGAATTTTAAACGAGTAGAACATGAGTTTGTCTGTGAATGACTCGATTTATTTACGGCCCTACATGATTCAATAAACTTTTATTAAGTTGAATATCTGATTCTTGTTAATTGTTGGTGTATAATTTGCAAGTATAACTATAAACTCTATTTTGAGGTTAATGGCATGTTTTACCCTTAAACTATGAAGTTTTCTTTCACCAAAATTTTTATTAATTTAGAAAAAACTTGATGGCTTAAAATTATTTTGAACCATATAAATTTTCTAATTTTGAAATAAAATTTCATAAATTTTCTGTTGACACATTATTTTATGCTTTTACATTGTTGTAGAATATATTTTTCAGCCAACGATGTGAATAACTTCAATATATATATAGGTGATATTTTGCAGTCCAAACATAATTTTATTAATAACCTATAAAAATTAGACTGAATAACAATTTGCACACTATACTTTACTTTGAATTTTGATTTGCAACCCAAATTTTTATATGTACAATTTGTACCTATATTTTGTATTTGACAACAAAAAACACCCCAATCTTAAAATTGAGGTCATTTTAATTATAAACTGTGGGGCGGGTTTAGTTTGCCAAAACAAAATGTGGGGTGTATTTAATTGAATTTTAAGTATAAGGTGCAAATCAAAATATCACGTAAAGTATGAGGTCCGAATTGTACTTCAATCTAAAAATTAATACAAAGTTGATAATTAATGATACAAATGATTTAGAATTGACTTTTAAATTTGTTTTAAGTTGATAGAGCACTTCAAAATATTTAAGCTGGCCTTTCATAGATATTGGCAGCTAAGTTTCATAAATGTGTGAACTATGGTATACCTTTAAAATTTACTTTAAATAAATAAAATTGAACTAAATAGAAAATTAGAAGAATTGATAGACTAACTGAGTGATCGTACAACTGAAATGATCAAATTCATAGTTTTCACGATGTTAATCGTAATCTTTAGAAAAATTTTAAGACATTTTATGTTATCTTTCTTTTTTCTTTACATCTGACTCGTTCGATATAGGACCAAAAATCAATTCATTTATTGACTATTTAAAAGACTTCAAAAGAAAATTCACTATTATTAAGCAAATTCAGCATTTGACATATAAGGCATGTCACACTCCAACAGATTTCTGGCGTATTGGACATATCCTTTTGCAACAACCCATCTATTCATCACTATACTTATGGATAAGTCCACCTTGAGTCGCGGTTAATTGGGTCTGTGTATTGACCGATTAAAATTGAGTTTACTTATTTAGTTGATAAATTAAGTTAAAAGTTATGTTTAAAATTATTTGGCGATTTAGTTGAGTTGAGTTATACTTAATGTTATTAAAAGCGGACCGGACTGGCTGGTTCAAACGGTTTAATCGCAAATCGGTCATAAATTCGGTCGGTTTGATTAGAATTAGCGGTTCAGAAAAAAAGAAAAAAAAAACGGTTGAACCGGGTTTTCTCATTTCCCCCCTTTTTTTCCCTAAGTGGATTTTCTCCTTTTATTCCTTAAAATTGTGTCTTTTGTTTTTTTGTGAACCGATTTAATGAATTTTGAAAATATTTGATGAAATTATTTTGATTATTAAAAATTTTAAACTTATATTTGATGAATTTATAATAATATATGATTTATATAATATTTTTTCTAAAAAAATAATAATTCCGTTGAACCATAATTCAATAAGTTCACCGGTTTGATATCCAGTCATACTATACCATTGGTTGTACTTAATTACAACTGGAAAATGAAGCAAGTATATGGCAAGTAATACTCAAATTTGTTTCATTTTCTTTTTGCTTACTTTGAAATAGGAAAATAGACAAAGTACAATGTTTTTGTGGGTGGATGTTTTGAATTTGCATGTGAATGATGGTTGTAACGTTTTCTAATTAATTAAATAAAGTTTCCTTGTTTTATTGGGAAAAAAAACAGTGGTCCTTCCTGATAATTACTTCATTCATCCATCAAATAAGGTATTTTATTTATTGATTACATAAAAATTTAGGTGATGAAAAATTCATTATTATGTGGTTAGGATATGTCACCAGACTCTTTAATAGTTTACTGTGCTATTTACAGATAATCTATCAACAATGACACTAAATAAGACTTAAACTCTCAACTTAATAAAAGCGTTTGTTAAGTTTTATCAATTAAACTAAATTTTGTTGACATCAAATAAGGTATTTTAAATATTTTCTTTTGTCTCCTCGTATAAGACATTCACATTTTTTTAAAGAAGAATTTAATGTTCTATACCCTAAAATACCCTCAAGAACATTTATTGAAAATTAGTTATTCTTAGATGAGAAAAATGGAGCGAGGGTAGGGGTGTTCAACCGGTATTTATCGCATCGTAACCGAACCGATACGGTTACCTTATATCGTAAAAACTTAATATCGATATTGGTATCGAAAATGTGACAGCCCCCAAAAATCTCATATTGGACTTTGAGCACCGTCAATAATTGACAAAAGAACACTAATAACATCCAAGCATACATGATATTAAATTAGAGAAATAAATATAAATCTCTATTACATTATCCAAAATAAATGGATGTTTGACAGCGGAAGTCTATGAGGGGCCCACACATACCTTACAATCTAAACATTTCTAAAATATCCTCACGTTTCACTCTTCCCCTGAATGTCACCCATAAGTGGGCGATCAAGAAGCGTTCGTCACACCATTCTCGTCTTGTCTTTATCAGACGATTTGGTCCTCTCGCCAAAACCTGTGAAAACATTTAATAAAAGTACCATGAGCGATTTACGCTGGCAAGTATGTAAACAAGTATTGGGTAAGTTTTGAAAGAGGGATAATTTATTGTGCGTAAGTGTTTATGAGGTTTGACGGAAACAAGTCGTCACCTCCCACTATCTTGAAAAATATGGATTTTAGGGTTCCCGAATGATAACAAGAGTTTTGACCCTTTACTTCAAAGAATAAGGAATACCTTCACATGCGCCTTATAGCCATGTCCGTTTGGCGCACGTGCCCTTAAAAACTCGTATCAAACAATTTATCACCTAGTCAGCCTGACCACCGTCTGATTTCATCATAGTGACATACGTAGTCGATTGCAGAAACCTTTTGTCTGCGAGTGTCCGGTTACCGATGTCTCAATTCTCGTTCCCTATAAATTCTTAGGCCCGGGATGCCAGGCAGATGCATCCCACTAGCTTTTAGTTACCCACACGGATGTACTTTACAAATATATGGTGAAGAATAAGCTTTCTACATCCGTATAAGATTTTCTTTGGCGTATTAGCGGAATTCAAATGACTAACAACCGCCCAAAGAACATTTGGTTCAAATACAACATTTTTCACGTACATCGGATCAAGGGATCGTACGTTAATTATCTTTGAAGAAATTAAATCATGAATATTGACATGCAAAAATTCTTGAATACGTTACGTATACCGAAAGAATGATCATATGTATTAATTGAAGGAAGGTAGAGTGAGTATATACTTGCCTCAAGTCCTTAGTGATGTATTTAACACTTGCGTAGAAATAATTCTGTAAAATATTTACATGCAATAACGTGAGCAAATCTCAACTTAAATACACATGCGGATGCACATGCGATGTGTTCGTGTAATGCTCAAGTCTGTGATTAACTAATCGAGTCGTCAGTCGTTGCATTGGGATTCGGTTGGAACCAAATCGGAGTCCGAGAGACTTAATAAAACGTCGTTAGTAGGCTCTCGATAATTTTAAATTTAATTATTAGAGGCCTTAGACTAATTCATTAACATTAATTAATCAGTTTTATTAATCATTTAACATTTATTGAAATTTGTTCCTTAATTATTGTTTAATTGTTTTAATTAAACAATAATCATTTCTTAAACTAAATCTTAATCATGAAAGATTTATAGATCTTTTATCAATTATTAAACATTTATTCTTGAATTATTATTTAATTTCTTTAATTAAATAATAATTATCGATCATTGAAGTAATTTATTTCTCAATTACTTTTAAATTAAATGATTTATTGATCATTTAATAATCATGTAAAATATGTTCATTAATTATTATTTAATTGTTTTAATTAAATAATAATTGACCTTGATCTCTTAATTTAATTAATCAAGAATTATTCCTCAGTCATTCTTAGCTTAAATGATTTATTTAATTATTTAATAAATTTTTAAAGTTTATTTCTTAATTATTATTTAATTGTTTTAACTAAATAATAATTATTATGAATTAATAACTCGTCACTTAATTGTGGTAATTAAGAGACTCTAACATTATAAATTAAATTTCATTTGTAAATCATAAAATTTTAATCATGTAAAAGAAAATAAGCTATGCTCGACCATTTCTGAAACTATTTGAGGCAAAATGAAGCTCACAACAGCAGGAATGAAATTATAAAATCAATTTGAACAGGTACCTACGCATCTAGCCGGAAAATCCATCGAAAAAGATTTAGGGTTCTTCGGTTTTGATTTATTTCTTCAATATTTATTTATTTTTTGTTCAAACTTTAAAAATTAATAACTCATAAACCATAAATGCTACAAACATGTGCCATATATGAAAATGATACTGAAAAAAATAATCTACACAATGGTAAAGTCATAAATGACAGTAAAAGAAAAAATAATAGAGTAGTGGGGTACCTCTTCAAATCTTTAATGGACAAAAATTCAAAAGTTCAATGATTTCTTAAATGCAAAAATCCAAATTTTGAAAGATGTTTGCTGGAGAAAAATATCAGAAGTGGAGGCTAGGGTTTTCTATAATGGTATATTTATATCACCCTTAATTTATTTTTGACCATTGGATGAGTTTTTAAAAATTATACATAGATTGGTAAAAAAAAATTTCCTTGTTTTTGCCATTTAGGGAAAAAGCTGAAAATTTGAATTTAATTAGTATTTAACTTGATTTATTTAGCCACTAATTAGATTTAATGGTTATGTAATGGTTTAATGCATAAACCGAAAAGATTTCCCGCCTGGACAAGGTAAAAATAATGCACTCATACGACTATTGATATGATTAACGTCTCATAATCTTTATAACATTGTGCTCATTATAACATTGTCGTTTAGTGGACGTGCGCGCGTCGATTTGCGTGGAATGCGTGTAAACTTAAACGAAAAATCTATCGATTATTGAAATGAAACGAAAATTTCATTATAAAACGAGTTTAATAGAATTACATTTTATTTAATTTCCGATTTCTCACACTCACTCTACTTTCTTTCAATTAATGCATACGATCATTCTTTCGATATACGTAATGCATCCAAGATATTATTATGTTGATATTCATGATTTAAATTCTTCAAAAATAAGTAATATATGATCCTTTGATCCGATGTACGAGAAAAATGTTATACTTGAATCGAGTATTTTTGGGCGACTGTTAGCTATTTAAATTCGCTAACACGCCAATATAAATCCTATATGGATGTAGAAAGCTTATTCTTCACCCTATACTTGTAAAGTATATCCGTGTGGGTAACTAAAGGCTAGTGGGATGCATCTGCCTGACATCCCGGGCCTAAGCTTTATAGGGAACGGGAACCGAGGCATCGATAACCAGACTCTCACAGACAAAAGATTTCTGCATTGACTACGTATGTCATTATGATGAAGTCAGACGGTGGTCAGGCTGGGCAACTGATATACTGTTTGATATGAAGTTCCTAAGGACACGTCCGCCAAACGGACATGGTTATAAGGCGCATGTGAAATTATTCTTTATTTTTTTTAAGAAAAGGGTCAGATCCCTCGTTATCACTCGGGGACCCTAGAATCTATCTTTCTTCAAACTATTAAGAGGTGTTGACATTGTTTCCGTCCAACCTCATAAACACTTAAACCCAATGATTTATCCCTCTTTAAGAACGCACCCGATACTTGTTTATATGCTTGCGAGCGTAAATCGCTCATGTTGCTATTATCAAATGTTTTATAGGTTATGGCGAGAAGGTCGAGCTGTCTTCTAAATGAAAGGAAAGAATGGCTTGAGGAACGTTTCCTGATCGCTCTCTTATGGATGGCATTCAGGAGTCGAGTGAAGCGTGAGACGATATTAGAATTATTTAGATTGTAAGACCTATGTGGGCCCTCACAGACTTCCGCTGTTAGATATTATTTTTTTGGGTATTGTAATAGAGATTACTATTTATTTCTCTAATTTAATGTTATGTATACTTAAATGTTAATACTTTTCTTTTGTCAATTATTGACGGTGCCTGAAGTCTAATATGGTATTTTTGGGGCCATCACAGTGAGTATATATTTGCCTCAAGTCCTTAGTAAATTTAACACTCACGTAGAAAGAGTTCTGTAAAACATGCACATGCAATACTATGAGAAATCTCAACTTAATTACGTATGAAGATGCACATGCGCGGTATTCGTGAAATTCTTAAGTCTGTGATTGACTAATTGAGTCGTCATAAGTTGAATTGGAATTCAATTGAAACCGAATCGGAGTCCGAGAGATTTGTGGACTTGATAAAACGTCGCTCATAGACTCTCGATAATTTAAATTTGATTATTAGAGGCCTTAGATTAATAAATAAATATTAATTAATAAACTTTAGCTTAAATGACTTAATTAAATAATTTAATATTTATTAAAAATTGTTCCTTAAATTATTATTTAATTGTTTTAATTAAATACTAATCATTTCATAATCACAAAAGGTTTATAGACCTTTTATTAATTATTTAACATTTATTCTTAAATTATTATTTAATTGCTTTAATTAAATAATAATTATCGATCATTGAAGTAATTTATTTCTTAATTAATTTTAAATTAAATTATTTATTGATCATTTAATAATCGTATAAAATTTATTCATTAATTTTATAATTGGTCTTGATTTCTTAATTTAATTAAATCAAGAATTATTCCTCAATTAATTTTTAACTTAAAAGATTTATTTAATCACTTAATAAAATTTTAGAGTTTATTCCTTAATTATTATTTAATTGTTTTAATTAAATAATAATTATATATGAATTAATGACTCGTCATTTAATTGTGATAATTAAGAAACTTTAACGTCATAAATAAATTTTAAATTTTAAAACATAAAATCATGTAAAATTATTTATTTAATAATTTATAAATAAAGGCATTTTAATTTATTTTATTTTAAATTTCGATTGGGCCCAAAAATAAAATAAATTACTGGGCCGGATCCGGTTCCAATCGGGTCAACAGTTGGTCAAGATTCAGGTTAGACGGGTCAAAATCGGGTCGATTCGGTCAGGTTACGGGCGGGTCGGAACCGGGTCGATTCAACCCGAATCGTCATCATCATCTTCTTCCTCTGCAAGTAACCTTAGCACCGACGGTGCCGTTTGGTCGCCGCGGCTACTGCTAGGTTGCCACACGCACACACGCGTAACTCTAGGCTGCGAGGCCACCACCGTGACAATCGTCATAGGCGATTACCCCTTTACCCTTCACGCAGTCTCCTAAAACGGACAGGAGTAGCTCACGTATGTGGCCGAAGATAGTGGCTGCCATGAACGCCGGCGAGACCTTCGGGTCTGGCCGTTCATGGCCCTCCCTCAGCCATTTCCTTCGATTCAAGCATGGAAACGAAGCTACAGACCTCCAGAAACCCATCCATGCCTTCAATCTCAAGTTTTAACAACTAACACGCAAGAAAATTGAAGAACATTTATTTGGGCTTTTGAAACTTTCGGATGAACAAGAAAATACCCGAAACTTGATCATTTCTAGAAATTTGTCGAGGGAAAATGAAGCCATAAACATCAGGAACAAGATTATAACATTTGATTTCATTTTAGATGAGTTCTTCACGGCCAAATCTTGATCCGAAAAACTTAGGGTTCATGTGTTCTTCATTGTTCTTGAATTTTCATTTATTTTTTGAATAAACTTTAAAAATTAATAACTCACAATTTACAAATGCTATAAATATGTGTTATATATGAAAATGATACTGAAAAAAATAATCTACACAATGACATAAACAGAAAATACAATAAATACAAAAATAAGATAGCAGTGGGGTACCTCTTCAAAGTTTTAATGAACAAAAATCCAAAAGTTCAATGATTTTTCTTAAATGCAAAATCCAAAATTTGAAAAATATTTGCTGGAGAAAAATATCAGAAGTGGAGGGTAGGGTTTTCTATAATGGTATATTTATATAACCCTTAATTTAATTTTGACCATTGGATGAGTTTTTAAAAAATTTACTTAGAAAGGTAACAAAATTTCTCCTTATTTTTACCATTTAGGGACAAGCTGAAAATTTGAATTTAATTAGTGTTTAACTGGATTTGTTTAGCCACTAATTAAATTTAATGGTTATGCATTGGTTTAACGTATAAGCCAAAAATTTTTCTTGCACCGACGAGGAGAAAAAATGCACTCATACGATTATTATGACGATTAACGCCTTAAAAGTCGCGCTCGTTATAATTTTCGTTAGTGAATGTGCACTCATCGATTAGCGTGATTTGAGCGTAAACTAAAATCGTAAAAATGAACGAAAAGTTAATAAATAATGAATTTAATATTTGTACATTTTATTAGAATTTTTGGTTTCTCACACACACACACATGCACAGATCGTCGGTAAGGACACTGCCATGGCATTTGCCATAGGCGAATGTACCAGTAGCCACAGTGCCGAGGCCGGAGAACCACCATGGCAACAGTTTAAGCTTGTCGTGGACGCTAGCGAGAGCTTCGGCTCTTGCCGTTCATGGCATTCCCGGCATCATTTCTGTCGATTCGAACATGTAAATAAAGCTAGAGGCTCCCAGAAACCCATTCATGCAAACAATTTCAATTTCTAACAACTAAATCACAAGAAAATTGAAGGAGAAAGATTCGGATAATTAGAAACTTCGGTTGAACATGAAGGTCCAAAATACTCAACCATTTCTCAAATTGTTTGAGGCCAAATGATCCTCCCAAGTGCAGAAACAAGCTTGTAAAATCAGTTTGAACAAATACCTAAGCATCTAGCAGGAAAATCCGTCGAAAGAAATTAGGGTTCTTCAGGTTTTGAATTTATTTCTTGAATTTTTATTTATTTTTTTGTTCAAACTTTAAAAATTAATAACTTACGAACCATACATGTTATAAACATGTGTTATATATGAAAATGATACTGAAAAAAATAATCTACACAATGGTATACACAGAAATAATAATAAATGCAAAAATAAGAAGGCAATGTGTATACCTTTTTAAAGATTTAAGTGAAGTAAATGCCCAAAAAATTAATAAATGCTCAAGATCCGAATTTAATTTTTGTTTAGTGAAAATGCTGGAGAGATTTGACTGAATGGAGGCTAGGGTTAGACAAATAAGATTTATTTATATTACTTGTAAATCATTTTTAGCCATTAGATTGATTTTTGAAAACTTTACTTGGATTGGAAAGATTTTTCCTTGGATCCTCTTTGTTTTGGCACTCTGAGAAAATACTGAAATTTGAATTAATAAGTGTTTAATTTAAATTGTTTATTCACTAATTACAATTTTAAATGGTTATACATTAATTTAATGCATAAACCAAAAAGTTTAACCGTATAGGTGTAATAAAAATGTGTTTATGAAATTCTTGTCATGATTAACATCTTGTAAAAATAAGAATATCATGTTCGTTTCGATTTATCGCTAGTGGACGTGCGCGCATCGATTAGCGTGATTGTGCATATGCTTAATCGTTAAATTTATAGATTAACGAATTTAATATTCGTACATTTTATTAGAATTTTCGGTTTCTCACAGAAAAAATTGGTATACCAAATCAAAGTGTCGGTTCGTTATAGGCCAGATACTAGTAAATACCTATTCGTACGAAATTTAAATAAAGTTTGAAGAAAATAAATTTTAATATATAATGATAAGTTAAACTTTACAAAATGAACATTTTGATAATTTATTTTAGATATAAGAGATAAAAAGGTTTCATAACCTACTACAATTTAATACAACAAAAAAATAAACTTTTAGATAAAATAGCAAAGGAATAAAAACTCAAACTTGTAAAAATATAGCAAATAATGATGTACACACAAGATAATAATATCCAACTAAATTATTTTGACTTATAAATTATTAAATAACATAGTAAATAAGACAAAAAAATATTTTAATAAAATCGATATTGATATTGGTGCGGTAAATACATATTTAAAAAAAATAAAATCTGGTACCCCAACCAAATAACCGGTAAATATTGATTAAAAAAAATACCAAAGTCGAACCGATTTTAATTCTTAGTCATTTTAAATTTAAATCGAACCGATTTGATAATTTACCATTTGTACCGAATTTTTTACGCACCCCTAAGTGGGGGATGATTTAATTATACAATGTCTCGTAATTATAGTTTTATACTATAACAATACTGGCCTATATTTCAAATTAATTTAACAATTTTACACATACGTGTCCCTAATTCCTTTTCTAATTGATTATCTAAATCATTTGTTGGCATCACTGTGTCAATGTCATTACGAATATTACGCGGGTGTGATTAATAATTGCACATGATCAGGTCTTTGGCAATATAATAGTTTGCTTTTTCTGCCCAAGCAATATTTATATTTACAAAAATGTTTTTCCCCCTTTGTAACCAAATAATGAAATAAATAAAAGCTTTTCCTTTTACTTTGTATTTACCTTGCTACATATTGTGGAGCAATAAAATTGGGAAAGAACAGCATGAACTAAAAACCTTAATTTAGGGTTTAAGCATTTTTCTGTTAAACAGATTTTCATAAAATCAAACCCAAATCTCAGTAGCGGCATTCTGAGATTGAACCAATCATCTCTATATCATACCCATTAGTCCATTACAATGCCTTCTAAGAGCAAGAAGACTTCAAAATCAGCCTCTAAGCTCTCAAATTCTTCAGAGCAGAGCAGTGCATCATCTCCCTGGAACCAACACCCATCAAATTCATCAGCTTCAGAACCCAGTGAAATCGATATACAGTCCGTCCTCGACGAAGCTTCTAGAAAATATCCTTCTTTCATCGGCAAAAGTGCTTTTGTTGGCCGAATTGTAGATGATTCTGTTGATTCTTCTAAAGCCAGTTGTAAGATATGGCTTTCAGAGTCTTCCATGGTCTCTCATTCTCTCTCCCCTGGTTCCACAGTTTCAGTAAGTTCAAGTTTCTGTTGTATTCATCTCATTTCAGTCTACAGCTCAATATATATGTTACTATTGGAAAATTTTAGTATGTTTGTAGTTTTCTAGCTTCGGTTGGTGATCATGTAATCAAAGTTAAAAATTTTAAGTAGTTATTCGGGAAAACATTATTACTTCATTATTGAAACTAGTTAGTAGAGCTGTTGTATTATGTGTAATGGCTTTATGAATAATAGAAGAATCATTTTAAACCAATCTTTCCACCTTCAACGTTATGGGAGTTGGGAGTTACTGCTGTCATATAGCTACTTGAATTTTGTTTACCGCACCCCTCCCCCCACCCCAAACTCCAATTTCTTTCAGAAATCCATGTCTAATGCATTAACTGTTGGCAGGTCTCCCTTGCTAATTCAGCAAGGAAAGTTACAAGTAGCTCTCTTCTCTGTTCATTGGTGGATGAGTGTGAAAAACAGTTTGGGTCTGGCTCTGAGCATACCATGGTTGATGAAGTGGGAAATTACTTTGCTCTGGCTGCAGTTTACCCCTCTAGCAAGGTTGGCTTTTAATTATGGGTCCGTGGCATTGCTTCTATAGAAAGGGTGAGGTGTGGGTTGGAGCAATAGTGAGGTTAGCTTGTGGTTTGTGTTGAGGTGAAATAGAAGTAACTTTTTTTAGCTTCTTTTTCAACCCACAAAATGATGGGTTTAGGTTGAGAAGTACAGCACTGCCAAACACAATTTTGTTAACTCAACATACAAGAGATAATTCAACCCTAGGTTTGGTTGAGAAAAAGGCGGGGCCAAACGGACCGTGTACATTATCTTTACATGTTTATCTCAGATAATGCTCCTTGTGCCTAAGGAGGCCAAGTACGCATGGGACACTAATAAATATTGCACATAGTTGGCCAACATTCAAGAACATTTCTTTAAAAATTTCAGGCTATTGAATGTTTTTTTTAAAAAAAATATGGTTTAGTTATCTGCTCTAGTTGTAAATCTATTGCAGCTTTCTGGTTTAAGTTGTGGGTAATTTTGCAGCTTTTTCTGAAGCTCCATATTGAAGGGCATGGAATTGTACTTAAATTTAGATCACTTGCTTTGTAGATTTTGAAGAATGGAGTGCGACTATCTTCGTGCCTTTCACGTACTATGGGCTCTCCTGGTGCTGGCAGGACCTTGCTTGTTTATCCTATTTGTATACAGTCTGCAGCTGTGGATGCGGGTCAGAATGGCAATTTACACAGCCCTGCAGATGATTGCATCTCATTACACGAATGCAAAGAAATATATCTGGAATTATTTTCTTCATATAATGAATTTTCAGTGAAATGTAATAGACTTATTTCTGCTGATTCTCCTGCTGAAACTACCAATGTTCCAGTTGAAAACGGAAAGATTTCATCCCCAAGAACACCATTATTCTCTCAGTCAAACTTTAGGTCTTGTAGTGCCATGATGTCACCAAGAAAGGAGGATTCAGAGTTGAGCTCATCCAAACTTCATATGACTTCTTTAGATTCATTTGATATAGAGGAATTATTAGGTGATAAAAGTGCAAAGAATCTTCTGCAAGCCTGTGCTACTTCATGGTTGTCTTCTCGCAAACTACTCTTCGGGAATCTTGTGATCATCCCAGTTCTTTCTAATCTATACGTTTTTCAAGTTTTAGGTGCTAACAAACTGTCCGCAAACCGTTGTATCATTAATGTGATAGATGAATGCCTTGGAGAGCTGGATCTAGTGGCCCGTGTAGATGATGCTTTCGTGATAAACCATAAAACAAAAGTTTATTTATTTCCACAACAGGAAGCTGCAGTGGAATCTGGACCAAGGAAAGGTTTACCATGGAAGGAACTCGATAACAAGGAATTCAAATCTCATGCCAATGTTGATATTTCTGAACTGGGTGGCTTGACGAAAGCATATACAGAACTGAAAGATATAATTATGTCATCAGTTGTGAATGATACTTTGTCAAGGTATCTGCATTACTACAACATATAGTTAATTTTTTTGTTGTAGCTACGTTGTTTTGAGTTTTCCTTTGCAAATTTGTTTATTTTCACATTTGGTGAGTTTGAAAGTTAGAACCTGGAGTATGCGACGACAAAATAAATCTAGATGAGTAGTTGTCTTTGGATAGATATATTTCAGCAGAATCAGAAGGCTTACCTTACTAGATGAGTTGGAGTTAGGAAAGTTGCATTTTGTGTATGATGTTATATAACTTGGTTTAGCTAACCCAATTTTCTCTTCTAAGTTGTGTAGTGTTTTAAGCATTTAATTGATTTAGGTGCTTATTTATTTCCTTATTTGGCAAGCTACTTTGACTATTGATATATCTTCTCAGTGTGGGTTTACGTCCTATAAAAGGAGTTCTTCTTCATGGTCCAAGTGGCACCGGAAAGACATCTTTGGCAAAATTGTGTATACGTGATACCGGAGTCAACTTCTTCCATGTAGGAACTGATATTATAAGGCAGTATTATGGTGAAAGTGAGCGAGCATTGCACGAGATTTTTGATTCAGCCAGCCAAGCTGCACCTGCTGTGGTTAGCTTTCTTCTCCAGCCCATTTCCATCCGTAGAATATTCCTTTTGAAACAAAGTTTGTTCTGTATTGAAAAATTTGGATGCCTATAAATGAAGTGAGGTTGCTTGTCAAGATATATTGTTGTTCATCTCATGTCTATTTGAGTGTAATCCATTTGAGCAAGATTATTAGACCGAACGCATTATACTTGGGTGTTCAGAGCCCAACGGTTCTTTTCATAAACAATTATACCTCCTATCTGCTACCACATCTCTGTGGTCTGATAGTCCACTCAACTGGGTATATAAAATATTCAGAATGTTTGGACTGAAGAAATGTGTGCGTAGAACATGATAATATAGTTGTAAGTCAACTTACTCCCTCATGCCGTCATGTGTGTTTATTTTCTGTACAGAGGAAAGTATGATGAGGTATGCATTTAGGTTTTCAGTTTCTTTTTGCTATTCACATCTCAGGGGTTTGACGGTATTCTTAGTCTATCATGGCTCAAAGGTTTTGAAACGTTTCAATAGAGGAAATCTGTTTTTAAAATAAATTACTGGAGTTGAAAGTTAAGAGTTTCACGTGCAAGTTTCCTATGAATTGTATTCCCGTCTAGTACAAAGTTAAGTAGTTGTATTATATTAATTATCCATTTAGAATATCTATATTGAAAATACTCAACTCTATCTCAATACCTATTCATAGCTGAAACACTAATATTCTTAATCTCCATGTGCTAGGAATCCTCTTGCTACTAGTCTACCCAAATCTGAACCGCGTTATATGTTAAATATTTGTGACCCTTTTCTTTTATATGGGCAAGTACATGAGTTCATCTCTGTTTCTCGTTTTGTTTATATGAGATAAAATAATTCCATAAAACTTTATTTACTGTTCATGTATTATATTCGTTTTAATGTATGGTTGTGATTTACTTATAAGTTTTTAATTTGGAAATACTTCTTGGAGCATGCAGAGACTAGAGAGTACATGATTATAAGATGAGGAAAATAAATTAGCTATGGAATTTATTGTTTATATGGTAAACATGATATAAAAGTGCTAATTTATAATGTTCACAGCATCATCAAATTTTTTATTACAAAATTGAGGAGCAGTTATACTTTTTAGTTGAAGTTGAATGACTGTACCATAACTATTATGCTTTTGAAGAATTTCTGAGTTGAGTTTTGCTTTATGATGGGCTGTGTTATTTATGGTTGTTTTTCCTCATTAAAGATTTATCTAATTGTGGTGACCATAGGTGTTCATTGATGAGTTGGATGCCATTGCTCCTGCACGCAAGGATGGCATTGAGGAACTTTCTCAACGAATGGTTGCTACTTTGCTGAATTTAATGGATGGGGTTATCAGCGTTGAGGGTCTACTTGTAATTGCTGCAACAAACAGGCCCGACGAGATTGAGCCTGCACTAAGACGTGCCGGAAGATTTGACAAGGAAATTGAAATTGGTACCCCCCACTCTCTCTCTCTCCCTCTCACTCTCTCTCTCTCTCTACATATGTGTGTGTGTGTATGCATCTGTGTGGGTGCACCCGATGCTTTTAAATGTAGTATGGGATATTCGGCAAAGTTTTAATGATTGAGGACTTGTTATAGGTTTTACACGATGATGATCTCACCCTTATATTCATTTGTTGTTTGTATGTGGTATAAAAATATAGCATGCTGTAAGTTTTCTATCTTGGGTGACGAAGATATTTATAACTGTGATTCTCTCTCTATTTCTCTCTGGCTTCTCACCGCCTTTTGATTGTTTCCCTATTTCTTTCTTCTATTCTTATTTAATTCTCCTCTCCTTCTCTATCAACTGTACAGAACTAATTTTAATTAATTAAGTAAAAGATATCCTAAATTGAGTTAAAGTAGGAAAAAGTCTATGAACAATTAGCTATTCAATACAAATTCCAATTTGGATTCTAAATCCATTTTTTTTTAAAGTTTAGATTTGTAGTAGGGAATGTCTACTTTGATACATTATAAAGATACCAAATTGGATTAGTTTCTTTTGGAATTGCATTTAAATTAGGAAAGAAAGTAGTTAATTCCCCCAAAAGCTGTAAATAATACACAAGGAAAGCACTACTAGGACCGAACCAACTGGACAAATAGTTTGTACAGTACATATAGATGTGTTAGTCAGATTTAACCGTAACCCTAGTCATATATTTGGGTGATTTGACATCAAATGATTTTTGAGCGGCAGGTTCATTTATGACTTGTCCCCTAATCTTGTACTCATCATGAAATTCCGTGTATGTTCTTGTTCTATAATTTTGTGGAAGTTTTTTGAATCATATTGAGCTTTTAAACTATAACTTTAATGATTGGTTATACATGTTCTGAATGAATATTTACTTTTTACATTTTCTTCCCTGCTTTAATTATGCAACTTTTAAATCTAATTGTTATAATTTTTGTGCAGGTGTGCCATCTCGCGAAGACCGTTTTGAGATACTGCTTGCCCTTCTCAGGAAAAAGGAGCATTCTCTTTCAGATGTGGAAATTCAAGAACTAGCTAATACTACACATGGTTTTGTGGGTGCTGATTTAGCTGATCTTTGCAACAAAGCAAGCATTGCCTGTCTTTGGCATTATATTGATTCCAACATCTTTTGTGATGGATCAAATTGCAACACCTCATCATTAATGTCGTATCTCTCATCTGCTGGCATGACAATTGAGGGCTCTGACTGTTCAAATGATACAATGAACCTTTTTTCATGGAATAACTTAGATTCTTCTTGTTCATCTGTTATACAATCATCTATCAGAAAAGACACTCCTGACAAATATAACGATGATGTGAATGAGTCTAGTATAATAAAGGAACACATTTTGACTGTGACTTTTGAGGACTTCAAAAAGGCAAGAAAGAAAGTATGGCCAACTGCCATGAGAGAGGTAAGTTGTTATTTATATTATAGATGTTATTGGTGTATGGATAAATCTATAATAAGCTTCTGTTGCACCAACTCTAGAGTTCTAAAAAGTGAAGAAAAGAAGGGAGAGGGGAGAAAGTTGGGGAAGATAGGAAAGAGTTAAGATCCCTTGCTTTTGAACTTCTCCATGTGATCAATTTCCATAATACTCGGCTTAAGATACTCTATAAAGTTATTATAGCCTTCTCTCTAGTATACTCATAACGACAAGGAAAGAAACTTGTTCACTTGTTCTCCCTTTTTCACAAACTTGAACATCTTTGCCCGCTTTTTCTTTGCAATCTCAAAATCACAGTTTAAATCAAGCTTATATTATTACTTACGGTAGCTAATAAATTTGCTCACTTGAACAACTGAATGCTGCACAATTACTAGACCGCTGGCCGACATAAACCACTGGTTATTATTGATGTATAAGATAACAGTTGTATTGTCAAAATTGATACAAAAGCTCATATTTATTCTGTTAATTATATGTGTGTATGTGTGCTTGCTGCGCGCGCGCGCGTGCAAGTCGGGTCATACAAACTCAAATTTAAGAATACTGGTCTCAGAATGTGGAAGACCTTACTTAATCTAGGAGATTCTGTTTCTCTGGTGTTGCCCTGAATCCTTGCTGATTCTGTTGTGATGCAAGTTTGAATAAATCGCCAATTTTTATATCTTGTTTGCTTGTTCCTTCTTTTTCCTGCCAATTTTGCGGCACTCCTTTGACCAGTTTCATCAATTAGGTAATACTTGAGGTTCCAAGGTGTAGCTGGGATGACATTGGAGGCCAAAATGAGGTTAAGACACAATTACGGGAACTTGTAGAATGGCCTCAAAAACACTCGGATAGTTATGAAAAAATTGGAATTTGCCCGCATAAGGGCATGTTGATGTATGGTCCTCCCGGTTGTAGCAAAACACTTCTGGCTCGTGCAGTAGCTTCTGAAGCAGGGTTGAATTTTCTTGCTGTAAAGGGACCAGAGCTTTTCAGCAAATGGGTAGGTGAATCTGAGAAGGCTGTAAGGTCGCTTTTTGCGAAGGCAAGACGAAATGCTCCATCAATTATATTCTTTGATGAAATAGATAGTCTTGCCACTATTCGTGGAAAGGAAGCTGACGGGGTCTCAGTTGGTGATCGAGTTATCAGTCAACTTCTTATTGAAACGGATGGTAATGTTGAACTTTAGTTATCCAAAGTTTCTTTTAAAGAATTGGGTAATGCTTCCATTGGCTTTTTTTCTTATATATATATCATTGTTTGTTTTATTCGTTTGTAAGAGATAAGCCTAATCTATATAAGTATATAGGTGATTAGAGTTGTCAATGGTTCTTTTACTAAGAACAGTTTTATGGTTTCCATGCTCACCCGTTGCCTTAATTAGTATTATTATTTTAATAAATATGTTGTCTATAATAAGTATTTGCCCAAGGAATGCTCAAGATTTTTTCCACTCTAGACTGCAAAGTTCATTTATAATTTCTTAAACTGAAACTGAGTTATGAAATTTACCCTCTAATGTGCTTCATGTGTATGTGCTTTAATTTAGGTTTGCACCAAAGAAATAATGTTATTGTCATTGCGGCTACAAATCGCCCTGACAATATTGATCCTGCTCTTCTAAGACCAGGTAAGGCCAAACTCTCTCTCTGATGTCAAGTCCCCATATTTGAGAAGCCCCTAAATAATCTTTCATGATTTGACAGGACGTTTTGATCGACTTGTACGCGTTGATCCACCGAATGAAGCAGAGCGTGAGGATATATTCAAAATCCATTTGCGTGATAAGCCATGCAGTTCTGATGTCTCCTGTAAGGAGCTGGCTCTTCTTACTGAAGGCTTTAGTGGGGCAGACATATCCAAAATATGCAACTCCGATGCACCTATGGCAGCTATAGAAGTTTGCTGACTTCCATTTTATATTCACTTAAATTGTTTTCATATACTAAATAAATTCCAAAAATTCTTGTTAATGATGATTTGATTATTTTGTCATCTCAGGAGATCATTTTATCATCTAAGGAGACCTCCAATGTGTCGGAATTAACAATGAAACATCTAAAACATGCAATCAGTCAAGCAAAGCCATCTATTACTCAATATGATGAAGACATGTTATCAAAGTTTCAAAGGATGGTTCACTCAACCACTACAGAAGGTGATTTAATTTGTCAGCCATCTTCAAGCAAATCAAGTTGGATTCCTTCATGGTAAATATCCGACTGATCTGAAATTTCTCTAGATTATTTTGCTTTTGTTTTCTTTTGGATGGAGACAGACATTAGTTAAGATGGGGCATTCTGATCATTAAATTAGAAAAAGAATAAAAAAACAAGGGAAAAAGAAGTGATAATTTTTTATTGAATAAATGTAGTAGCATCTATTGCAAGGCACATGCCAGTCTTGGGTAGCTCGGAGTATAATTTACATCAAATTTGTCGCATCCCTATCTTAACATGGCAAGAGCAGAAGATAATTCTAAGACTAAAGGGACAAATCTTGAAACAATTAATCTGAAATGACATTGCTTGAAATGGAGGGATTGTCTAACATTGTGTACAGGGTTATAATTCAATGAGATTGTTTCATATTATTCTCATGCTGAATCCTTTTATCCATCCTTTTCTTCTTTTAAAAAAACTCCTCTCAGAGCATCCACATTGACTTGGTGATGCCACAAAAGTAATTTAATCTATGTCATCAAATTGATCCATGGTGCTTTTATACTTGTCATCGATTTGAATCAAATCAATAAATTTTCTGCTGGTGGTGCTTGGATGCTTTGTGCAAATCCCTTCCTATAAACAGTGAAATCTGATTCTGATGTATCTTTGATGACTCAGGATGCAGATAAAATCTATTGCGCAATGGCTTTATTAGTGATCAGCACAACCATTTCACAGTAGAAGCAGTCTTTCCATAAGTTAGCTATCATCGATGCAATGAGTTACCCACTGTGATCCTTCAGATATATTCAAGTTACGACATTAAGCCCATGTGCGGTTAAAGATTGCACGTTTTGTGATCTTTGAAGGATCAGGAAACTTTTAAAAAAGATTTGTGCAATGGTTTTATAAATTCCTGGCACAGCCATTTTATCGCAGAATACGTCTTCCAAAAGTTAGTTATGATTGATGCAATGAATAACCCATTGCCTTGGGATTTTTGAGCTCACAACATTAAGCTCACGTGTGCTGAAAAGTTGGCGCATTTTATGATCGGGATGTGTTCTCTACGGAGCTGACTGGGCTGGACACTGCAGTGTACTGTTTGAAGCTGTGGCATACCCTTTTTGGATATTGAAAGAGAGCAACTAGATTTGGCCTGTAAATCTTGATACAATGCGGAAAGATTCAAGAGGGCTAGAAATGAAAATTTATAGGTTTTTTTTTTTAAATTATTAATTTAGTTTGTAGATTATGTAAAGGATGTAACCTCCATAGGTATATTTCTGAGCCCAATGCACCCTTAAAATATTTTCTGAGCAATCTATGTTCAGTATACATTATGCGGTATTTATATCCAAAAACGTGTTTTCCATCTTTTTATGAAATATTTCAACTTCTAATATGTCTGCGATCTGCTTTACTAATTTTTTCTTGTTTTTGAATTCTTGAAGGCAGGGGAATTTATTCCAAAAGGGCCGAATTACAAGATAATGGACAAGACAAAAAAGAAAGCTTTCACTTAACGGGATGAATTCGTGAACTTAACAATAAAGTACTACAAATCAAGTGTAAAATATGATAAACCCCAGAAAATGACTCAAGAAACTCGGTAAAACCGTTCAAGAAATTAAGTAAAACCGAGAAAATAACTTGTCTATGCTTTAATGTTGTACTTGGATTGAGAGAATAAAATAAAAGGGGAAATAAATCAAAAATTAAATAAAATTTAGTGAAAAATAGTAATAAAAGGAGTGATGAGAAGAAATGAGAGGAGAATCGCAACGAAAAAAAAATAAATGAATCATTTATCTTCTTTACTCATCTAAGGTTCATTCATTTTCACAAATTCATGTGTATTTCTAAACTCACCCTCTAAGTTGAAATTTATCTATTCCATCACAACCAAAATTTTACACATAATCTACTATTTTTCAATTCTCATATTCTTCTCATAATTTTTATAATTATTGTTTTTCACCACTATTTTTTTTTAATTCACTTATTCTATTCTCATGTTTTTATATGGAATAACTTTTGCCATTAGTTACCGAAAAATGTGCAAAAAGGAGGGTATCAACATCATTTTACTTGCAAAATATCAATGAGGATAGAACACTTTTTTTTTTTTAAATTAAAAGGTCCTCCAAACTAAAATTGGCCGAGTTATTATTATAATTGATGTTTCATTGTCATTTGCAGCTTTAGTATTATGGTTTAGTACGATGCCCTTATGAATTTTTTTAATTAGAGAGAAAAATATTGAAAATACCCCACTTTTATAAGAGCTAATGAGTTTTAGAGTAAAGAATCAGATTACTTCAAGCTTATCTTCGATGAGAATGACTTAAAATATTAAAATAGGATCATATAACTAAACAAAGTAAAATACCAAAACCACCATAAAAATTGCATAATGTGATTCTTTGTTCTTGGATTGACAGCAGAAAATCTTTTCCATCAAACCATAAGTCATGTTTGTTTTGTATCATTTTAAAAGGTTATTTCAGATTATCAGTAATATTAGGTGTCATTTGAGATAAATGCATTTGCTTTATTTTATTATCTTACATGATCATTTAATAAATAAATAATAATATTTCAGAAGATTACCACTTAAGTGATCATCTAGAATGTTATCTTGTGACCACCTTCAGGGATAGTTATCTTGAATGACTGATTTGGATGACTAAATTATCTATTAAATTACATTTGTATTCTTCACATTTTATATATATATATATATATTATTATATTATTATATATATATATTATCTATATATGGATAATAATAAACAATAAATGTATTATACATTATATATTTATTTTGTACTAGCACTGTAATTTATATATTATATATATAAAATAAATTATTATTATTACTTTAATATATTATATATTATTCCTTTAAATATATTATATATAATATAATCATAATAATAATATATTTTATTTGTTATAATTAAGGGTAACTAGGTAAAATATATATTATAACCATTCAAATATTAAAATGAATCAAATATATTTATCTAATATTATCGCTTACAATATTACATGAAACAAATAATTTTAATCATCACATTATTAAAATTTATTAATAATTATTTAAATAATACCAATTATAAATTATATTATATTTTTTGGTCATCTAAAATAACATGAAACAAATTTAACCTAAGAAAACCTCAAATATAGATCAACAAATAAGCAAAGCCATGTGGGGATTTGTGGGTTGTACACAATTTTAATATAATACAATATCAACTTATACGATACTCTGTTCCCAATGAAAGTCAGTAGCGAAAGATATTCTATTTTGTTTACAATTGCAACCAAACACCCACCAAGTACATCGAGCACCCAAAATTGTTCTCTTTTCAGCAAAAAGGAACAAAACAATATATTCTCTTTTAAAATAATAATAAAAATAATAAAAGCAAACTAATCTTCTCACCACACAACAAACACATCTTAAAGCTTAATTGATTCCCACATCAACAACTAAATATTGAGCTTTAAAAGGAACTTTACAAAGTGACCTAACTTAGCATTTTCTCTCGCCTTTTCTTACTCCTTATGAGTAAATTCTAATTTTTTTCTCTAATCTCAATCACATCTTCCCATACAAAGCCCCCACCTAACACAGATTATAGATCGTGACATGACCATTTGCTGCCCTCTTTTGTGCGCGTGCCTCTTACTCAATTCTTGATATAGAGAACATAAAGAAGGATGATAAATGTATAATTATGATCTATTATTGTATACTATTTTCATCTTAAAAATATCTTAACAAGTATTTTTAAAATGATTTATAAAAGTATAAAATAGTGTTTTTCTTCTTATATTCTATTTTGGCGTGTCTGAATTTTTTTTAGATTCTCCATAAAAAAAAATGAAAACAGACAAAATATCTTATACGTACAAATTAGTATTTATTTTTATTCTTACATTTTATTTTAACGTTTCTAAATTTCTTTTAGATTCTCCGTAAAAAATAAAAACAGACATAATATCTTATACGTAGAAATTAGTATTTGTTTTTGTTCTTACATTCTATTTTGATGTGTTTGAGTTTTTTTTAGATTCTCCATAAAAAATGAAAATTGACAGAATATTTTACACGTATAAATTAGTATTTAATTTTGTTCTTACATTCTATTTTGGTGTGTCTATAGAGAATATCTTATTTGTATAAATTCTTATTTAATTTGTTCTTATATTCAATTTTGTGCTATCTGAATTTCTTTTAAACTTCTCCGTAAAAAACGAAAACAGAGAGAATATATTATACTTAAAAATTAGTATTTATTTTTGTTCTTACATTTTATTTTGGTGTGTCCAAGTTTCTTTTAGATTTTCCATAAAAAAAATAAAAACAAACCGAATATCTTATACGTATAAATTAATATATATTTTTGTTCTTACATTCTATTTTGATGTGTCTAATTTTCTTTTAAACTCTCCGTAAGAAACACGGAAACATAGAGAATATCTAATTTTTACAAATTAGTATTTATTTTGTTGTTCAATTTTGGTGTATCTTAATTTCTTTTAGACTCCCCGTAAAAAATGGAAACGGAGTATATATTATTTTAATTTCTTTTAGTATTTATTTTATTTATATTATACGTATTACTCCATTAGTTATACGATTGAATGTTATATATTTGATTGTATTATGGAATGCAAGTGTGCAACTATGCATAATGTTTATTAACATTATTTTTTTAATTTTTAAATTGTAAGTTTTTACAATCCTAATAATTGTAAACGAAATATATATCTAGTCTTAGTTAATTTGTATATATTTTTTCTTTTTCAAAGAAAATGAGCAAATTTATACAACTTTCTTTTTCCTGTCTCATGTAAGTAACGTACATAACATATTAATGAGTAGATTATTTTGGCCATTAAAAAACTCATAAGATAATTATTAAATATTCAAAGTTACATGGACTCTATTTACAATAATATAGGGAATGCTTATGTAAAATACAGTTCACCGCTACCCAAAATTTATTGAATGCGAGAGATAAGGATGGATATATAGGGTGGAAATTGAGTAGTAAACGTCAAAGAAATTCTTGCAACATTCACTCTCAGAGTGTAAAGAACCCCAAATCCCGGAAAATGAAAATCCCCTTTACATAAAAATCATAAGGAAAAACATAAATTAATAACCAATCAGCAGCAACCACCACCCTTTATTAAAAAAGCTGTAAGAAAAAAGAAAAAAGAAAAACAAGATCCACCTCGAACACCCCTCCAGCTCCACCCTTCAACTTCCCCTAAAAACCTCCACATTCCTCCCCCTCCTCGCATCTTCTCTCTCTAAATCAATTTCTTAGAGAGAGAAGAATGGAAAAATAAATTAAGAAATCAAGCCATCTCAAATTTGTATCCTTCAGTCTTCTTGCTTCCCTGATTAATTAAGTCATAACCCAAGTCTTTTTTGTGGTCTTTGCTTTTTTCTTATGGTTTTTGCTCAACAAATTGATACAAAATCTTGACCGACAAATCATAAAGCTTCAAAATTTCGGTTGTTATAGAGAAAATCTCAACTGGGTATTGATCAGAAGTGGTGAAAGAGAAGAAAGAGATGAGGGAAGATGAGTCAAATTGGTTTTCGAAGTGGGAAGAAGAACTTCCTTCCCCTGAGGAACTCATGCCCTTGTCCCAAACCCTAATAACCCCTGATCTTGCTATAGCCTTCGATATTAGAAACCCAGTTAGTAATATTCCGCCGCCGCAGCAGCAAAACCCACAACCACCGCCACCACTTCCACCGGTTCAAACGCCGTCCTCTCAGCCCAATTCCAGCGAATTTGATTCATCTGAATTGGGAGGCGCCGGAGGAGATGAGCCGGCCCGTACTCTCAAGCGGCCGCGGCTCGTGTGGACGCCGCAGCTCCACAAAAGATTTGTGGATGCGGTGGCCCACCTGGGGATTAAGAACGCGGTTCCCAAGACGATAATGCAGCTCATGAGTGTAGATGGGTTGACTCGTGAGAACGTGGCCAGTCATTTGCAAAAGTACAGGCTTTATCTGAAGAGGATGCAGGGTCTTTCCACCGGTGGCGGCGGCGGAGGTGGTGGTCTTCCTTCTGGTGGTGATCCCGCCACGGATCATCTGTTTGCTAGCTCACCTGTGCCGGCACATTTTTTGCACCCGGGGCGACCGAATTCTGAACATTTCTTGCCGTTTGTGCCGGTAGCTGCCCTGCAGCAGCAGCAACATCACCAGCAGATGGCGGCTGCGGCTGCTGTTGCCGGACATCCGCAGTATCGGCATGTGGGTCATTTTGGGTCTCCCCCAAATGGGCAGTTTGAGCATCCATTTCTGGCAAGACAATCACAACCGCAAGTTCATAGGGTGGGAACACCTGTTCATAGTTCTGTACAATCTTCTTATGTGGAAGATTTGGAATCTGCAATAGCAGCAGCCAATGGGAGGAAAGTGCTCACTCTGTTTCCAACAGGGGATGATTAAATTAATTGGGTAAAATTTACTAATTTTTGCTGTCGTTAAATTTAGCTTGTGGGTCTAGTCTCTTGTGTCTGCTTTAAATTGATAAGGTTGAGTTAACACTGTTTCGTGTTCTATATTGTGGTTATTTGTCGAAATGGTGATGTATGAGGGAATTCATAGTGTCGTTTTGAACGGCTGTCAGTTCTCATGTCCTTTAATATCGTGATTCATGAACTTCGACAAATGTAATTAAGTTGTGGTCTGTAGATAGAAAATTTATGTTCCTTCAGTCAAGCATCTACTAAAGATAATTGATGTGATGTCACTTTAACCGGTAATAATGTCGCATTTGTCATGGATGGCATCAGGAATAACAATGCTGTGGAGTCGAAAACATTTTATGAGGTCGTTGGTGGCATGAGAAGCAGCTTAGTTTATTTCTTTGCCGTCTTCATTTTGGGTGGATGTCGAGGCCTGATCTTTTGCTCTCAGGAAGTGACTACTAATGTTGGCTGGCTATATCTACCTGAGCAGGGTTAGTATCTATGGATGGGAAAATTCATCCCAGTTGCCCTCAAACTGCATGGTAGGAAATTAGAATATCTTGTTGTCTATTTTAGTGTTATGTAGAGATTAGTCCTGTTTCAATTGCAGAGTTATGTAGACATGTCTCATGCTTGTTGTCTAATTTAGTTTTACATGGACATGGTCATGCGTGTTGTAAATTGTGTGATTTATTAGAGGACGTAAAGCCACTGATGTGAAGGGATTAGGAACAATAACGGACATTGTAATAATTTGGTTCTATGTCAATAGACATGAATATGGATGGCGGCTGAATTCCAATAGTTGCTTAATTTACTCAGTTATTTGAATTTCTCTTGCTATATCGAGCGTGCATTTCTAACTGAGATGCAAATCGTTTCAACAGTTTCTAGCTTTTATGGATTATAATCTTGAGAACCTATGTCTTAAGATTTGAATATTGTTGGAAGTTAGATCTTCTAAGTTTATACACCTCGCCATAAACCTACCCCCTAAGAAATCTCTTATTAGTTAAACCCTTACAAGTTCGTTGTGGCACCTACAATCAAGTTCGAAAGTCAACCTATACTAACCTTCTCCTGTTGTTCAGATTTCTATCTGTTTCTTGTCAATTAACATTCCATGACATTAAGTAAAGGTCGCTCTCTGCATGTTCCTTTATGTCTTTTATCTTGTGGAGACATAGTGTTTATAAATTTCAATTGCATTTGGTTCTACTGGTTGCTTTTTAGATGAGCATCTGCGCTAATCATCTTGATGAATGCAGAATTCTCATTATTTTCTTGGTTTGGTAGACTCTTTACTTGAAATAAATATACGGAGTATAGTTCTTTTCTCTTAGTTCAGATTGTTACGGTTATATATTTGGCTAGGCTTCAACAAAATATAGTCGGACACCGGTCCAGTCTGAATTCAATCAGTGTAACGAACTTAATGATTATGGTATCTACAAAACCTGATACTAACACCTCAGTATCAGTTTCTTAAACTACAGACGTGCGCGCGTCTGTGCACATACACCCGCATGCATGGATGCATGCCCTGGATTTGCCTTTTATGCAGTCGTAACTATAGAATTTCTTGTACTTGGGAGTGACTGTTGAAGGAAAAATATCTACTGAATTAAATGATTTCACATGATTTAGTAGACAAACTAACAGGTGTTGTAAGCATAACTTAGTGACTGTTTTGATTTTAATTTGATTGTGTTCATAGGCATTCTAATAACCTCAAATTCCCCTTCATGTTTTATAAACAGCTTCATGACAGAAATATATGGTTGATTTTAGTGGCTGTGCATTGCCTTTAAGGCTTTAGATGGAGGAACAGCTTGTGTTACAATATATATGTGTGTTTGTGTGTGTGTTTGTTCATTCTATTCACTCAGTGTGGAGAAGGATACATAGTATGAGATGATAGAACATCTTGTTTATGAGTAGTCAGTCAGTCTGTCATGTCTCTGTAGTTGCATATATAGGAGGAAGACAAACTTGTCCAGCAGGACCAACATGGTATGAACTGTCATCAGATTAGCATATCTTGATCACATTTATTAATTCATTTAGTTTTGGATCTGTCCATTTTTTCTACTTTTTTATTCCTTCAATTATTGTGGACAGATCTGATCCTTCAATATACATGTATCTTTGATTAATTTATTATTTCCAGATTTGTTCTCCAATTTGGTCACTAATGAATTGAATGAAGTCTACATTATCCTCCTAAATGTTTTGTTTATATCAAATTAACATTAATAAAAAAGGAATGGACAGCAAAAACTTATAATTAGTATTTGGGAGGCTGGAATGTAAGTAACTACTTTCATCGGCGGTTAAAAATTTAGTACTAATAAACATGAAACAATACTAAAGAAATGATATTAAGCTGGCGCTCCTCTCTTACAACAGGTTATTATCGCACTCGTTATCAGAACATAAATAAAACCCCAACTCATGCATGTGCCTCTTCCCTCCCTTTAGGAGGAGAAGGGCAAAACAAAATCCGAAGTTCGAATCTTTGGATTCTCAGAACATCGTATGTACTAAACATTATATATGCCAGCCACTGCTATAAAAATATATATATGCCAGCCACTTGACTCTCACATGCATGTCGGTTTTAATAATGTATAAAACCACACTAACCAATCAAAATTCACCTTAGCTTTATTTTATTTTCGTGATAAATTTTATATAAGATGAATTGGGACGAACATATGGATGTTTGAAATTTATTCTGAATGCTTTCTAAATTTATTTCTATAATTAGTATCTCAAAAAAAACTTATTTTAAGTAAATACACATACATGAATTTAAGATAATTGAATTATAACTCATTTTTCAAATCCTACAAACTAGTTTTATATCTACAAATTCACAACTTATTTAGAAACTCTAATCATACGGATTGAAAGTGTATCAAAAGTCATAAGGTATATAAATTTGTTGTCTTATTTTTTTTTTGTCTTGTACAACATGGTTTTATAACAATATAAAATTTACACATTTTCAAGTGCTAAGATTTATTAATTTTACATTATTATAAAATCTATGTGAATGAACTCAAAAAATTTATTTATTGCATTATTTTTGCATGACCGTCGAATTCATATTGTTAATTTTTTCTCAAATGTTTTGTAAACAAAGCATAACATAAGTGGATAACATTATAAAAATGAGCTACTCTAAATTAAAAAACTTTCGATTATAAACATATAAATCTCATCGTAACTTAAAAATTCATAACAAATTTCATTAGAAAATTTTATTATTTGTACATTTAATTCTTGGTTAAAGATGCAAAATTAATAGTTATCAAAAGTCTAAACGTTGTTCTTTTTGTGAAACGGAGGGAGTATAACTCAATTCTTTTTTTCCCTCTTCATATAAGGTCATCCACAACGATTTCTTTTAACATATTTCTGTTTTAAATAATTAAGCATAACTTTTTATACATATACAAATTTTTTATTTATCTCGTCTACACTAGATTCTCTAATATATAAGTATACCATAATAACATAACAATATTTTAAATTTTTATTATTTACATTAGTTAATTTTTAATTAATAGATAATGTTTTTTTATACATTAAAATTGTGACGGCCCCAAAAATTCCATACTGGACCCCGTGCACCGTCAATAATTGACAAAAGAAAAGTGTGAACATCCAAGCATGCATAATCATCGAATTAAGACAAATAATTATAAATCTCTATTACAATAATTAAAATAAATGAATGTCTAACCGCGGAAATCTATGAAGGGTCCAGACAGTCCTTACAATATAAACATTTTTATAAATGTCTCATTCTTCACTCTATTCCTGAATGTCATCTATAAGAGGACGATCAGCAAGCGTTCATCAAGTCATTTGTGGTTTGTCTTTATCCGATGACTTGACCTTCTCGTCATAACCTGAAAAACATTTGATAATAGGAACATGAGCGATTTACGCTCGCAAGTATATAAGCAAGTATTGGGTACGTTCTGAAAGAGTGATAAATCATTGGGTTTAAGTGTTTATGAGGTTGGACGGAAACAATGTCAACACCTCTTAATAGCTTCAAGAAAGATAGATTCTAGGGTCCCCGAGTGATAACGAGAGATCTGACCCTTTTCTTAAAAAAAATAAAGAATAATTTCACATGCGCCTTATAACTATGTCTGTTTGGCGCACGTACCCTTAGAAACTTCATATCAAATAGTATATTAGCTGGTCAGCCTGACCACCGTTTGACTTCATCATAATGACATATGTAGTCAATGTAGAAGCTTTTTGTCTGCGAGGGTCCGGTTACCGATGCCTCGGTTCCCGTTCTCTATAAATCTTAGGCCCGGGATGCTAGGCAGAAACATCCCACTAGCCTTTAATTACCCACACGGATATACTTTACAAGTATAGGGTGAAGAATAAATTTTCTACATCCGTATAGGATTTACATTGGCGTGTTAGCGAATTTAAATAGCTAACAGTTGCCCAAGAATACTCGATTCAAGTATAACATTTTTCACGTACATCAGATCAAAGGATCATACGTTACTTATTTTTGAAAAATTTAAATCATGAATATCAACATAATAATATTTTGGATGCATTACGTATATCGAAAGAATGATCATACGCATTAATTAAGAGAATGTAGAGTGAGTATATACTTGCCTTGAGCCCTTAGTGATAATTTAACACTCGCGTAGGAAATAATTTTGTAAAACATGCACATGCAATAACATGAGAAATCTTAACTTAATTACACATCAGAATGTACATGCGAAGTGTTCGTGGAAGTTCTCAAGTCTGTGATTGACTAATCGAGTCGTCATTCATTGAATTGGGATTCAGTTGGAACCGAATCGAAGTCCGAGAGATTTATGGACATGATAATGCGTCAATCATCGGCTCTCGATAATTTAAATTTAATTATTCGAGACCTTAGATTAATTAATAAATATTAATAAATCAATCTTTAGCTTAAATGACTTAATTAAATCATTTAACATTTACCAAAAATTGTTCCTTAATTATTATTTAATTATTTTAATTAAACAATAATCATTTCTTAATCATAAAAGAATTCTAGATCTCTTGTCAATTATTAAACATTTGTTTCTTAAATTATTATTTAATTGCTTTAATTAAATAATAATTATTGGTCATTGAGGTAATTTATTTCTTAATTACTTTTAAGTTAAAAGATTTATTTATCATTTAATAATCATGTAAAATTTATTCATTAATTATTCATTAATTATTTTAATTAAATAATAATTGGTCTTGATTCTTCAATTTAATTAATCGAGAATTAATTCTCAATAATTCTTAGCTTAAATGATTTATTAAATCATTTAATAAATTTTAGAGTTTATTTCTTAATTATTATTTATGAATTTATGACTCGTCACTTAATTGTGGTAATTGAGAGTCTCTAACATCATAAATAAATTTTAAATCTTTAAATTTTAAAATTTTAATCATGTAAAAGATTTATTTACATATCAAAATAATTATTCAAAAATTATTTATTTAATAACTTATAAATAAAGGTATTTTAATTTATTTTATTTCAAATTTGGATTGGGCCCAAAATAAAATAAATTGAATCAGACTGGATCCGAGTCGGATCGGGTCAACAGTGGGTCAAGTTTCAGGTCAGATGGGTCAACGGGTCACGGACCAGGTCAGAATCGGGTCGCAGACCTGTTTTCTTCCTCTGCTTCTGCAGATTAGGGTTTTGGCTGCCGCCGGCGCCGTTTCTGCCAAATGGCGAGCCGTAGCCCACTGCCCCCCACGATTCGCGCACACACACCGAATGGCAGTGGAGGCACTTCCATGACATTTGTCATAGGCAAACATGGCCCTAGCCACCGTGTCGCGGCCGGAAACTCCCCAAAACAACAACTCAAAGTCGCCGGAGGTGCAGCAGCCATGGACGCTAGCGAGAGCTTCGACTCTTGCCGTTCATGGCCTTTTCGATGTCGTTTCTGTCAATTCAAGCATGGAGATGATTCTAAAGACTTCTAGAAATTCATTTAAACAATCTATTTCAGGTTTTAACAACCCAAACGCAAGGAAAAAATCAAGAAAATGTTTCGGGTATTTCAAAACTTTCGGCCAAGCTTGAAAGCATCCAAAACTTAGTTATTTTCAGAAATTTATTGAGAGAAAAGAAAGCTTTCAACAACAGAAATAAGGTCATGAAGTCGATTTGAACAGGTACCTACGCATCTAGCCGGAAAATCCATCGGAAAAAATTAGGATTCTTCAATTTTAATTTTGTTCTTGATTATTTATTTTTTGAATAAACTTTAAAAATTCATAACTCACAATTTACAGATGATATAAACATGTGTCATATATGAAAATGATAATTATTATATAAATTGATATCTAATCAGCTGAGTTAGACAAGTCAACTGAGTTATATATCAGTTGATTATGTTATTAATATAATTACTATCAAATATTAATTGTTTAAATTAATATTGATTTATAATTAACTATATTTTTAATTTTGATTATAATCAGAACAGATTTATTTTGTTAAAATATTGTGTTATCCGAATTTGATTTAGATTGAATTTTCTAATAAAATATAATATTATTATATTAATTATTATCGAGTCAGACCAATTATATGCTCAATTAACTCCTGCACTATATTGTTATAAAAATACATAGTAATGATGGATAGATTGTAGATAAATAGGTTTGGTAATCAATTATTTTTCATCAATGAAACTTTTATTTTTAAAAAATTTATACTTCGATATCTTTATAGTGAAGCTGTAGTTATGGCTTACGACCATCTCAATAGGAAATAAATGCAAATTAAATATTAAGCTAAAATAAAATTATGGCCATATGTATTGCACAATATTTTGCCATTTTGAGGCATAATCTGATGTTTAAATATCTCACATCTATATTTATATTAAAACTTTGATGCGTCGACTATCATAGCATACTTTATTATTTCTTAAAAAAATCAGCAGTGATAAATATTCCATTGTCTAAACATCTACGTAACACTAGAAAACAGTGTAAGCGACAAAATAACAATTGATGTTTATGGTTGAGATGTCTTCTTATTTTGAAGTGGCAGACAAAAACAAGGTCCTCGAGGTACATAGAGATATTATCAGACTAAGCAAGAAATTCCTAACATGAAAAGCCCAAGCAAGAAAACAGAGACAATAAACAAGATAAATATCTGACACTACATCCAAATATGAGTGTATAGATTAAATATGTCAATATCCTTTCCCAGCCCTCCTACATAACGAACAATGAAAACAAAGAAACTAACACAAGGTCAACAAGAAATATCTTTTAAAAAAATCTTCGACCAACAAGAATCCTAAAACAGGAGCCCTGAATGGGATAAAGATAAAGTTTTTAAAGGACACATTCCAACACTGATGCTACTGGAGAATATTCAATGGTTCTGGGAGTATTCAAAACTAAGGGGTTGCTGACAGAAAGGGGCCTGCATCAAAGAAAAAGAATTCAGTATCACTGGGTAACTTTTTCTTTTTTTGGATGATAACTTGAATAGCTTCAAAAGAACAAATAAATGATTTCAAGATAAAAAGAAAAAAAAATGTTTCATTTATCCCTTGGCAAAATTGAGCATTGGAATACAAAATAGAAGCACAAAATTCAACAATATGGATCAAAATTCATGTACCCAGGACCAATTAAAAGTTAGTAGGATATAATGACATGTCAAGGTTGAAACTTGTAATGCAAATAAAGACGACAACATCTCCAATAAATTACAAACATAGGTATAATCATGAGCTAAGAAATAAATGGTATCAAGGAGGCTATGTCAATGCATAGGAGCCTCCCGTTCACAACTAAAACACACAATTTTTATTTAAAAAAAATGATGAATATGAGCTCAATTTCTTCCTAAGACGGGTGGAAGATCTCTCTCTTTTCTCGCCCATTATTCGCATCAAATAAATGAACCAACTGCTTGAATAATGTCAGAGACATATGATAACATGACCTATGAACCTGTAATGAATATAAATGAATGAAACAGGCAAAATATTTACTCAAGCTTCTCATGACCAGTAAAGAAGTGAGCATTGCACTTCCCCTTCTAGTTGTCCATATTCCTAGAAACAGCCCAACCAATCTCAGTCTCACGCTCTCCCTTCCCCCCACTAACAGGTCACCTACTGCCAATTGAACTATCTATCGAGTAAAATAGTGTAGCGATGAGTGAAATATGACCCTCAATTAAATGTGGAGAAAGCTGGTAGCTGTTTTCAGATATCTACATTAAACATTATATAAATGAATCAGACAAAAAAAATGAAAACAGAACTAGAAACCCACTCTAAACAAATCACGTATGACCTAAATTTCCTGGAAAAAAATCCTTGATGTTAACTGGAACATCTCAGGGAAAGGATGCTAGATTAGATAAAGGAACAGAAGAACCTCACCTGAATAACAGCATGCCTGAACTGATCATAGGATTGAGCGTACATCATAGCATGAGATGGCCACTGCATATAGAAAGCATCCCTTGGCGCCTGATTCATTCCAATGGTGTAAGGGCTCATGATATGGCTTCTGTAGCCAGGGGATGCCTGAGCGCTGGGCATCTGTCCCAACTGAGAAAAGCCAGAATCATACTGCAGATATGGAGGCTGAAACTTCTGCATACTAAAAGCAGTCAAATTTGGGTTTTGAACACTAGGAGCATTCCTGACATACCTGTATTTATCAGAAAATATAATCTTTTAGTCATTTTGAAAGTCCAAAGTAAATTACCAACAACAGCAACATAAGTTATTAACTAACATATAAACATAGATGATCTACATGATCTTAACCAGAACATACTATGTACTTGATATTTGATACAAGCTCAAACAATTAAGTGCTTGTAAATATTGAAATCAACCCCACACATACAAAATAATAAAAATTACACTCAAACAATTAATATACATCATATGCAAAAACTGCAAAAGGAATATTCACTTACTGCATCTTTTATTCATGTTAAATCTAATCTAATAATCATTTAGTTGAGTTTCTGTTTTATTGAGATACTTTACAGAACTTCGCAAGAAAGAGGAAGATAAAGTGACGTCTGAAAGTGTCAGAATCCTTCAAAGGCCAGATCTCACACGGCAGAAGAAATTCATAGAAGTTGTTATTTTGGCTGCACTCATCATGGTATATGATATCAGACATCATAAGGAGTCTATAGTGCATAGAAGATGATGAGAAATCAAAACAATTTCAATTGTAAAATTAAGATACAGAAACAAATATTCAAAATATGGGGCCATATTGATGCACGAGGGCCCCAAAATAGCAAGGTCTCAAAATGGTGTGGACAGAGTCATATAAACAACCTTATGAGCAGGATTGTTTGTAGTATTTGAACCACTGACAAAAGGTTAACAAGCGAGCATTTGACCAACACATCATATCAAGCAAAACCATCACTCTTAATAATGGGTAAGCACATAGCATGTGTATTAGGAATAAACCAAAAAGTGATCAAATACAGGGTATTCGTATGGTATATGACTGCTTTGAAAAGAACATCTCTGTCACTTATAGCATAAACTTAAAAATGTACCTAACTTTGACTCAAGTACAGATATTAATACATACCTATTGTAACTCCGATCATAATCTGGGTCTGTGCGATCCTTCTCCCTATCTCTGAAAATAGCTACTCGTGAAGAACCACCACCATCCCTGCCATTGAAATTTTTGTCCAAATCACTGAGAGCATTTCCAATAATTTCACTTTCATCCCCAGAATTATATAAATTCTTTCCATCTGCAGGCACCAGAGACATGGTATCTTCCAACTCAGGACTATTAGGACCGCTGAATATACGAGCTCGTGCCCGTTCGTACTCCTCCTTCCTCTCTTCCACAGTTCTTATGGAACATCGTTTCCCCAGCTCACTAGTTTCGTTGGAGCAGGCTTTGGGCCTTGATCTTATAACAATTTTTTTCTGCTCATGCTTATCATTTTCAGATTGCTTAATTGGTATCTCTGACAAATGGACAGCTGGGTATACAGTTTCGGGCATTTTCTTCACCAAAATTTTAGTACCCTGACCATCTAAGGAACTATCCTGAACCATAGTCAGCAGACCATAGTGTTGAGCAACACGATGTGCCGCAAGACGAAGGTACGAAGTTGGGAAATGTTGAAACTCAAACTGCTGTTGATCAGAATTATGCAGAAATTTCTGAATATCAAGTTCCATCCGAAGAACTGCCACAAACAAAGAGACAAGATCAATGCAACTACTATGGTGCAAGGATATCTCTTACAATCAATAAATCGAGCAAATATTTTCTGCAGGACTACAAAGCTCTCAAAAACACTTTTAACAAAACAATACAATGCAATCCAACAGAAACATGAGCAGACTGCACACCGTCAATAAGAATAACTTACACCAAAATATGTCATCACTATCTTCTAAATAAAATGGAAGGCTACAATTGGTCAGTAGAAGCAAAAAAATGCGAAATGCCCAAGACATGATTGATAAGTATGCTCAAAACAATAAAAGCAACATGCAGAGTCAATTGAAAATAAGCATCACAACATTTGTATTAGGCGTCTTCAAAGAAACAATAACATTGCTCGTCTACTACTTGTTGATTGACTTGACAGGCAACATACAATTCAGTAATACTTCGTTCCCACTTCCCTGAGCTCACTAGTTTTGCTTTTCCGACTTCATGAACTGCTTCAAGAGTAAATTTCAGCTTTCTCAAATGTTTTCAATTGACATATTGGAAGTCCAACCATGTATCATATCTCATCATCCATAACAATTGTTCAAACCTTATCCTACCCACTAATGAAGAACATTCCAATATTGTAGGTTTCTGGATGACGAGGAAATTAAAACACACACACAGATGTTATATAGAATCCATCTCATGACACATCATGATGCTAGAGCCTAAAAAGGGTTTATTTACTAATTAAAGGCACATTTTGATGTTATCCAAGTCTCTAATGCATATCAGGGTAAGTCACCGTAGAACTTGATCCTTGCGTCACATAAGAGAAGTCGATTATACATGGCAACATAGTACTAAAAAAGAAATTCCTTATTTAACACCGACACATATACTATTTTGTTCATCTTATTACAACATTTAGTAATCATAAGTAGTTTATATCCACTGTGAAGAAACATTTTTCTGCTTATTTACAGATCAATCTACTGTTATATAAAGCTTGTACTTTTTTCAACTCTTCCAGCGGCTAGGAACCCAGCTCAGGCAACTACATCCTGATGTGAATCCAATTAGTACCCAATTCACCAACTAGCTTGAGCCCAAATCGAACCTAACAGCACAATCTAGTTGCTGATGCATTCAAAATTATTAGCACAATTCCAACGCAAAAAGTATAATCACGGAAGCAATTCAAGGAGAATACAGGTATAAAAAAATTGTATGTTGTATTATTCGTATAAAATTACAGCCAATTATGTTCTACATACACATGAAAGTGTCAAACAGCTAGAAACAAAGAAAACAAAATTAAATTGCCGTAAAACTCCTCCAGATCTGATAAACATTATCATTCAGATTCCAATCCATACAAAACTCAATAGACATCCAATTCAGAAAATCTAATATACCCACAATTTAAGCAGAAACTAGCAGTTAGGGCATACGATCCAAATTGAAAAACTACAGCAAAAGCACAATAATTGAATGACAAAACTCACTGGTTAGACGATGACGAGGGTTTTGGAGAGCCTCAACCAAGAAGGGATCCACCATCGGTGCTATAACGCCGGCAGAATCGGCGGCGACGGTGGATGGTTGGGGCTGAGGTGAAGAGGAGGTGGCGTTAGAGTCCATTTTTTCTAGAGAGAGAAAGTCCCCTCTCTCTTTCTCTCTCTATCTAAAAATATTAGACTACTATTATCAACTTCTCTCGAGGGAAAGCAAAGGGAACAACGAAAGTCTATCCTCCTCTTTTTCTTCTACGAGTTGTACTCAGTTTCTCCTTCCAAGGTTAAAGAAGGAAGAATAATATAAATTTAAAATAAATTTTAATTTATGTTTTAAAATTTAAAAATGATAAACATATCGATAATTTCTTGTAAAATTTTATTGTGATTAATATATATGTTATCAAGATGACCTGTACATCCATGATAAATTATTGTTAACATATAAAATACTCAAACAAAATATTTCACATATTTATTCGACATATCATCTTGCTAAGGATTTTTTTTTTCTTTTTTATGTTCTCTTCTCCTCAAATACCTAAAACTATAATAATAAACAAATTGAGTTGTTCTGTTTGTTCAGCTAGAATCGATTTATTTAAAACTTGATTCGATTCGCACGAATTCGAAAATATCGACTCGATTAATTTATATTATTTGGCTGTACTATTCGACTCGATCACTTAAATAAGCTGATCTTGAATACAATATTTTGTTTGTTATTTTATGGTCATACCACTATAATGTAATCTATAAAGGAAACCCCAGACAAAATTATAATTCTTTCTAGTTTATATACACAATAATTACATATATTTTATTTATAGATAATTAAATAAAAAAAAAGTGGAGATTACTAGTTAAAGACAATTTTACACTAAACTAGTGATTAATAGAATTTAATAATTATATCTATCATAATTTTGAAAAAAAACACAATTTATTATAGATTAATTTTATTTTTAATTAATCAAAATAAGTATAAAATTTTAACATTACATATTGGTAAAGATGTAAAGAAAAGAAAGTTACCACTTAATACAAGAATAATATGAAAATTTTTGTCTTTAATGCTTATCATCTCTTCTAACAAACAATTTATAAAAAAACATATGGAATATATAATAAGCATAGAAATTACGGAATACTCCATATGTTTAATAGAAAAATAATATTTAGATTTTTAACAAATATTAATGTTATATGTTTGATTGAAAATTATATGTATAAATGATAAATTTTTTAAATGAAATTTGTTATAAATATTCAATTAAAAATAAAATTAGAAGAATATAATTACAAAATTTAGAAATTATAGTATTATAATAAAAAAATTGTGCATGTAAAACTCATTTTCAAAACAAATCTTATTAAAACTTTATAACATATTTAATTCGGATCTTTTCGGTTAATAAATTTCTCTTCTAAAAAAATATTATTTTTTAATATTGTTATTTCTTTTGAAACGGACGCATATTATTTATTTTGAAATGAAAGAAATATTTAAAACAAATATAGAAAAGATTTGGATAAAAGTTTGAAAAGGCGCCAATATTGAAGGACTGATATCTCTAAGTTGGTGGTTACTGGCTTATTGCCAGTAACCCGGAAGATCCACCGTCCTTTAATATCAATGCCACGTCATAATATTTTTGTGAAGGAAATGATATTTCAGCCTACATGATATTTCGTAAGTCGATAATTTAAAATGTTACGTGAACTTAAATATATTTTAGGTTTTTTAGCTTAAAAAATTATGTGTGTATGTTATATACTGGTTCATTTAAAATTCAAAATTTACTTTTGGCAAAATTAAAATATTAGGAGCAATAAAGTGATAGACACATACAATGTTATTCATAGTCTAATAACATTTTGTTAGAGTTAAATGATGATAATGATGATTATGTAATAAATTGTGCAACTGTAAATACTTGAGGTATGTTATAAACCTTAAGATCAACACATATTTTGCATCAACTGATGATGAACTTATTCATCAGTGGATGGTCAATAACTTCACAAGGCAAGTTTGAAAACGAAAACATCTAAAGGACTTGACAAAGTGGAGAAGAATGTCTGATGTTACTTGTTAACAGTCAAAGTATTCCGCACATCAGATATTATAAACAAAGTTGCGTTGATTAAGTACCGTCAAGGGAACCCATCAGGGGAACCCATCAGGGGAACCCATCAGGGGAACCCATCAGGGGAACTAATCAGGGGAACCAATCAGGGGGAACCCATCAGGGAAACCTGTCAGGGGATGACGAAAGCAGACCAACCCGTCAGGGAAACACTTCAGGACATGTCAGTGTCAGGCCAACCCATCAAGATAACCTGTCAGGGGGAATGACCAACATGACATCAGTGGAAGCCATCAGTGTATGCCGTCAGTCATAACCATCAGAATCAAGAAGCACTGAGTGAAACTCAAGTGAAGGTTGAAGCCCTGATCTAGTCAATAAGCATCAGGGGATCCAGCAGTACTGATCAAAGTTCATCAGGGCTGATAGTCAGTGGATCGTTATGACAGCATGCACCCGTCATGAGTACTTACATAGAAATCAACGTAACGTGCTACAGAAGCAAGAAATATCAACTGGAAAGATATTTCTTGAAGTTTGTTTTTGATCCAATGAGAACTCTCAAGCATTAAATGCACACAAATCAGGGGAAGAAAAAGTAGCAACAAAGCATGCATCAGTCTGACACATAGGGCTACGATGTGACATACTTGCGGCTAAGTTGAGAAAAGCAGCACGTCTCAAGCACGTGATTTCATCCACTGATCAACATATAAGCAACGGAGTTCTCATTACAACACAACACACAGAGATTGAATCTATCCAACAGATCAAACAAACACCGAAACACACAAACACTAGAGATAAGCTTTGTAATAGATTTTGCGAGAAATATTTCAAAGAAAGTTAGAAACTAGTGAGTGTGAGAAGCTGTGAATTTTATTCACAGAATTTGTAACTGTAAATCACAGTTGTGATTATACAGATTTCTAGAAAAACCCCAAGTTTTAATATAAATATTTTAACTTGAATCTGTGTTTTCATTTCTTACAGTTTTTCTGTTTATTGCAGCTGTTTTCCAGTAATCGTTTTTAAGTTTAAAAGAGCGAAAAGTTTTAGGTGTTTGCATTCATCCCCCCTTATACAAACACTTGAGATTATATTGCACTAACACATTTTAACCATTATATATATATATATATATATATATATATATATATATATATTATGTGATTTCCTAAGAAAAAAATATAAATAAAATGCAAAATAAATAATTACCTTCTAATTTTTTTATATTATTAAGAATATACTCATCCCGTTTCAAAATTAGAGATACATTTTAATTTACACAAAATATGTTTGCGAAACTCTATAAGTCAAAATTGTAGTGAATTTTTTTACTTTTAATAAATTTGAAGTAAAATTTCATAAAGTGTATGAACAACTATTAAATATATGCTTTTATATTTGAATATTTTTATAAATTCATATCACAAATAAAATTATAATATTCGTAAATAATAATACATTAAAAAAATTATATTTTAATTTTAGAATATAGAGAGTATATTACAATATTTCATATTTTCATGTGAATGAGAATTGGGAAGAAGAATTGAATACAAAATCTTAATTATCGAAGGTATAATTAAAATCATTCGAGCTATTCTTTAGTGGTAAATGCCATCTAAGTGTTTGTTTAGTTCATATGAAAATTAATTTTTCATTGAAAGTTGTATATTTTTTGTATCTAATTCCCTTAAAAAATTTCTAGAAAGTGTTATTATTATATTTGATTGATATAGATGAATTTACATTTTCTGATAATTCATTTCTTATATTGTATTTGTTTCAACTATATACTTCTTATATAATATGCTTTAGTCTACTATTGTGTCCTTTACGGTTACTAATTTTATGGGATAATTTTATCATTTTTTAAATTAATGACATGAGAAGTATATCTTTGCTAGGTTTTATAACATTTGATGATGATTGTCTTTAGATTACTTAGAGTACAAATGTATAGAAAGTGTTAATTAGTAACATTGAAGTTTTGTAGTCAGTAGTTATCTCTTTGATTGTAATTCATTCATTCTTTGTAAAGAGATATAATTATTTCTTATTTGTAAGTATGGAACGGCCCCAAAAATTTCATACTGGACTCCGGGTACCGTCAAATGACAAAAGAAATTTGTGAACATCCAACCATGCATAATCATCGAATTAAGAGAAATAATTATGAATCTCTATTACAATAACCAAAAATAAATAAATGTCTAACAACGGAAGTCTATGAGGGGCCCAGACAAGCCTTACAATCTAGACAATTCTATAATATCCTCACGCTTCACCCTTCCCCTGAGTATCATCCATAAGAGGGCGATCAGGGAGCGTTTGTCAAGCCATTCTTTCCTTGCCTTTAGAAGACAGCTCGGCCTTCTCGCCATAACCTGTAAAACATTTGATGATAGCAACATGAGCGATTTACGATCGCAAGTATATAAATAAGTATTGGTTACGTTCTAAAAAAGGGATAAATCATTGGTTTTAAGTGTTTATGAGGTTAGACGAAAACAATGTCAACACCTCTTAATATCATGGAGAAAAGATAGATTGTAGGGTCCCCGAGTGATATCGAGAGATCTGACCCTTTTCTTTAAAGAATAAAGAATGATTTCACATGCGCCTTATAACCATGTTCGTTTGGCGCACGTGCCCTTAGGAACTTCGTATCAAACAGTATATCAGCTGGCCAGCCTGACCACCGTCTGACTTCATCATAATGACATACGTAGTCGATGCAGAAACTTTTTGTCTGCGAGGGTCCAGTTACCGATGCCTCGGTTCCCGTTCCCTATCAATCTTAGGCCCGGGATGCTAGACAGATTCATCCCACTAGCCTTTAGTTACGCACACAGATATACTTTAGAAGTATAGGGTGAAGAATAAGCTTTCTATGTCCGTATAGGATTTTCTTTGGCGTGTTAGCGTAATTTAAATAGCTAACAACTGCCCAAAGAGCATTTGATTCAAATACAACATTTTTCACGTACATCGGATCAAAGGATCATGCGTTACTTATTTTTAAAGAATATCACCATAATAATATCTTGGATACATTACGTATATCGAAAGAGTGATCATACGCATTAATTGAAAAAAAGTATAGTGAATATTTACTTGCCTTGGGTCCTTAGTAAATTTAACACTCGCGTAGTGAGAGTTCTGTAAAACATGCATATGTAATAACATGAGAAATCTCAACTTAATTACAGATGAGGATGCACATGCGGAGTGCTCGTAAAATTCTCAAGCTTGTGATTGACTAATCGAATCATCATTCGTTGAATTGGGATTTAGTTGGAACTGAATCGGATTCTGAGAGATTTGTAGACTTGATAAAACGTCGTTTGTAGGCTCCCGATAATTTAAATTTAATTATTGGAGGCCTTAGATTAATTAATAAATATTAATTAATCAGTCTTTAGCTTAAAAAATTCTTATTAATTATTTAACATTTATTAAAATTTGTTCCTTAATTATTGTTTAATTATTTTAATTAAACAATAATCATTTCTTAATCAAAATCTTAATCATAAAAGATTTATAGATCTTTTATCAATTATTAAACATTTATTCTTAAATTATTATTTAATTGCTTTAATTAAATAATAATTATCGATCATTGAAGTAATTTATTTCTTAATTACTTTTAAATTAAATGATTTATTGATCATTTATAATCATGTAAAATTTATTCGTTAATTATTATTTCATTGTTTTAATTAAATAATAATTGGTCTTGATTTTTCAATTTAATTAATCAAGAATAATTTCTCGATTAATGTTAGCTTAAGTGATTTACTAAATCATTTAATAAAAATTTAGAGTTTATTTCTTAATTATTATTTAATTTTTTTAATTAAATAATAATTATTTATGAATTTATGAATTACATGATTAAAATTTTATAATTTAAAAATAAGAATAAATTATGATATTAGAGTCTCTTAATTACCACAATTAAGTGACGAGTCATTAATTCATAAATAATTATTATTTAATTAAAACAATTAAATAATAAATAAGGAATAAACTCTAAAATTTTATGAAATGATTAAATAAATCATTCAAGCTAAGATTTATTGAAAAATAATTCTTGATTAATTAAATTAAGAATTCAAGACAAGTTATTATTTAATTAAAACAATTAAATAATAATTAATGAATACATTTTACATGATTATTAAATGATCAATAAATCATTTAATTTAAAAGTAATTAAGAAATAAATTACTTTAATGACCGATAATTATTCTTTAATTAAAGCAATTAAATAATAATTTAAAAACAAATGTTTAATAATTGACAAAAGATCTCCAAATCTTTTATGATTAAGATTTTGATTAAGAAATGATTATTGTTTAATTAAAACAATTAAACAATTTTAATAAATGTTAAATGATTAATAAAAATCATTTAAGCTAAAATTGATTGATTAATGATTATTAATTAATCTAAGGCCTCTAATAATTAAATTTAAATTATCGAGAGCCTATGATCGACGTTTTATCAGGTCCATAAATCTTTCGGACTCCGATTCAGTTCCAATTGAATCCTAATTCAACGAATGGCGACTCAATTAGTCAATCACGGACTTGAGACTTTCACAGACACTTCGCATGTGCATCCACATATGTATTTAAGTTAAAATTCCTCACGTTATTTCATGTAAATGTTTTACTGAATCTTTTCTACGCGAGTGTTAAATTATCACGACAGACTCAAGGCAAGTATATACTTATTCTTCTTTCTTTCAATTAATATGTATGATCATTCTTTCGATATACGTAATGTATTCAATATTTTTGCACGTCAATATTCATGATTTAATTTCTTCAAAGTTAAGTAACGTACGATCCCTTGATCCGATGTGCGTGAAAAATGTTATATTTAAATCAAATGATCTTGGGCGGTTGTTAGCTATATAAATTCTGCTAACACGCCAAAGAAAATCCTACACGGATGTAGAAATCTTATTCTTCACCCTATACTTGTAAATTATATCCGTGTGGGTAACTAAAGGCTAGTGGGATGCATCTCCCTGGCATCCCAGGCCTAAGATTTATAGGGAATGGGAACCGAGGCATCGGTAACCGGACTCTCGCAGACAAGAGGTTTCTGCAATCGACTACGTAGGTCATTATGATGAAATCAGACGGTGGTCAGGCTGGCCAACTGATAAACTGTTTGATACGAGTTCCTAAGGGCACGTGCGCCAAACGGACATGGTTATAAGGCGCATGTGAATGGTTAAAAAAAAAAGGGTCAAAACCCCTCGTTATCACTCGGGGACCCTAGAATCCATCTTTTTCAAGATATTAAGAGGTGTTGACCTTATTTCCGTCAAATCTCATAAACACTTACGCCCACTAAATTATCTCTCTTTCAAATCTTACCCAATACTTGTTTATATACTTGCGAGCATAAATCGCTCATGGTACTTCTATTAAATGTTTTCATAGGTTTTGGCGAAAAGGCTGAATCGTCTAATAAAGGCAAGATGAGAATGACATGACGAACGCTTCTTGATCACCCGCTTATGGGTGGCTTTTAAGGGTGGAGTGAAGCGTGAGGATTTTTTTTAGAAATGTTTAGATTGTAAGGCATATGAGGGCCCCTCATAGTTTTCCGCCGTCAAATATTCATTTATTTTGGATAATGTAATAGAGAATTATAGTTATTTCTCTAATTTAATGTCATGTATGCTTGGATGTTATTATTGTTCTTTTGTCAATTATTGACGGTGCCCAAATTCCAGTATGGGATTTTTTTGGGGTCGTCACAGTTTCTATAATGGTATATTTATATAACCCTTAATTTAATTTTGACCATTGGATGAGTTTTAAAAAAAATTTACTTAGATAGGTAACAAAATTTTTCCTTGTTTTTGCCATTTAGGGACAAGCTAAAAATTTGAATTTAATTAGTGTTAAATTTGATTTGTTTAGCCACTAATAAAATTTAATGGTTATGCATTGGTTAAACACATAAGCCGAAAAGTTTTTCCGCCCCGACAAGGTAAAAATAATGCACTCATACGATTATTGATATGATTAACGTCTCAAAATTTTAAAAAGCCGTGCTCGTTATAATTTTGTCGTTAGTGGATGTGCGTGTGACGATTTGCGTGGAATACACGTAAATTTAAACGTAAAATATATAGATCGTTGGAGTGAAACGGAAATTTCATTATGAAACGAATTTAATAGAATTACATTTTATTGAATTTTCGGTTTCTCACAAAGTAACTACTGGAAAGGAGTATCAAAGTTTCAGCAAATCAAAATGTGTATTTGATCTGTTGGAGTTTACAAAAAGGCTTGTCGGAGACTACAAAAAATTGTCAGAGACTAAGGATTTTATCTATCAGAGACTAGTTTTGCCTATCGGAGACTAAGGCTTACGTCATTAGAGACTAAGTCTAAAAGAGTCGGAGACTAAAACTTACGTCATCGGAGACTAATGTTAAAAGCATTGGAGACTAAGCTGACGTCATCAGAGACTAAGCCTTAAAGTATCGGAGACTACACAATCTGACGTCATCAGGGACTAAAAGACCAGAGACTAATTGATGACGTCACCAGAGACTAAAGATGAAGCGTCAGGGACTAAACTGTGATTTATTTTCTGAGAGATACAAAGTCCGAATTAAAATGAATGTCTTCTACGTAGATCAAGATATTATTGAAGACGTAACTGGTAAGAAAACTGACCAGAAATCTCTTTCTAATCAAAAAGGAAAGATTGTGTTTGATTCGAATAAGTAAGCTGAATTAATTTTGATTTAGAAGAGGAAAACAGAGAATTCAGGAGAGAGAGAGGGAAGCTGTAATTAGTTGTACAGAGAATTTTGCAATTTTGAAGTTGTATAGGTTTTTCATAGTTTGTATATTTTCCTATACAGAATAGAAAAGAAGCTGACGATCACATTGTTATGATTGTTAGAATTTGTATTCAATTGTTAAAATCAATACAAGCAATTGTTTATAAATTGATTTGAGTTATTGTTCTTTATATTCCGCAAGAAAAGTAAATTTCTTAAAGAACAAGTAATCGAAAAGAATTCAAAAAACTTGTATTCAACCCCTTCTACAAGTTCTCGGCTATCTCACTGGGAAAACAAGCTTACCAGGAGGTGGGTAATTAAATTCTTATTATGTGTGGGAACTTCTATTTGTTAAAAAAGTTTTAATTCTCTTTTTTTTTTAAAATGTTAACCGAATAATTATATAAATTATTATTTTTTAAAAAAATTAAAATTCCTAAATAAGTAAATATCAATCAAGCAAACAATAAAATATGAATATGCAGAACGTAGATTATCGTGAAGCAACACGAGGCATTCTTGATGTGGCGTGAGCCAATTAGTTGGACGGTTTTTGCCCGCGCCGCGCGTTATGGACAATCGAACCAGAATTTTAGGTAGCTGAAGTTGCGTACGTCTATGAATTCAACTATTGTAAGAATATTTTTGAAGCAATAAAATTTAAAATTATGTCAAATAGAAAATATATGAGCAGCATAAAGTTTTTTTTTAGGTATTATAGAGGAGATACCATTACATTTTAGTCGTTTTAAAATCAAAGTTACATTTTACTTCATATTAGATAATTCCGTTAAAATCTTATCCTTCTAAATTAAAATAATAGTTTAATTTTTAATAAAATTTAAATAAAATCTTACGATTTTTTATTTTTATTTTTATAATTTTATATCACAAATAAAATTATTACATTATAAACTAGTAGTAGATTTTAAAATTGTATTTTGAAATTTAGAGCAGAAAAAGTTCACACACCTTGCATTTGTTTTGAGCGATCTTAAGTAATTGGAAGACGAAGTACATGAAATAGAGTACAATCCGAGAAACAATTTCAGCAATATAAAATTTACTTGGTAAAGTTAGAGTACATATTAGTATGTCGATCAGATCAGACTTAGAAGGAAACAAAAATACTTACTTAGAAATTAGAATAAGAGGAAATAGAAATAGGCTTAAAATTAGAATTAAAATACCACAAAAGGAAACAATAAAATGGTATGGAATTCAAAATGAAGTGGAAAACAACTGCATAGAAAAAAAAATAAAATCATATCCTTTGAAAGAGGAAGAGGAATCATTTGCAAAATAATTAAAGAAACCAACTCTTACCCAACGTATTGTCCAATTAATGACTTTTACAAATACATTTCAGTCCATTAAAATAGATTTGTAAAATTTTATAGTTTAAAAATGAAGTGAGATTTTTTTCTTTCAGTAATTTTGAAGTAAAATATCATAAATTACATGAAAAATACTTTTAAATACAAATTTTTATAGTTTAAAAATTAATATCATAAATAAAATTATAGGATTTGAATATACATTAAAAATAAATATATCTCTAATTTTAGAAAAGAGTCGGTATATTTATTATAAGACGTTGTCATCTCTATATATTAAACATTTGATTATTAAAATAACTATCATAATTATTTTGGATTATCAATTTTTATTAATTTTTTTTAAAGAAAGAAATTACCGACCATCCAAAACTTTACACAAATAACTTCCATTATTGAATTAACTTACAACTTCTCGATAACTACAAATAATTTAGTTCATTCCGAAAAAATAAAAAACACATTTGAAAATTTATATAAAAACAAAAATTGTACACATACATTAATATATGCCCAATAAGCTAGTCATATATTACTGTAACACCACCTAGTTTATGCCTTTATGGGTCTAACAAGGCAACGTAACCTCGCGCAGAAGAATTTTTTTAACGAAAACCATATAATTTTGTGTCGTTTAATGAATACGCAACTATGTACTCCATATCACATGTAATAAAAAGGGTGGGTGATTCACAAGTTTTTTTCTTTCTTTATTTTCACATATAAAATCTACCCATTATCTATTTGTACCTTGTCTATTAAAAATTATAAAAATATAAACTCTACTAATGAAAAAAAAAACTTGTTAAAAAATTACTTCCCAATAAAAATAAACTTTAATTATCAAAAATCACACATCATTTTTGATTAAAATAGTGGTTTACCGACAACCTTAAAAGATTTTGATTTGTCAATGAACATTGGTTGAGTTTGTAAGACTTGACAAACACTCTCATTAGGTTGAGAGTTCGAGTATTTCTTGATAGGTAATTTGTAAATACTACAGTAAATTCTCAAAGAGACTATCCTCAAAGAAATTGGTGTGGTAATCTGTAAGTATTACTGTAAATCCTCAAAGAGACCATTGTGATAATCTATAAGTCTGAGATCGGTGTGGTAATCTATAAGTCCTCAAAGAGACATTGTAAGTTCTCAAAACCTATTATAAGTCCTCAAAGAGACCATTGTGATTATCTATAAGTTTGTGACCGGTGTGGTAATCTATAAGTCCTCAAAGAGATCTTGTAAGTTCTCAAAACCTATTATAAGTCCTCAAAGAGACCATTGTGATAATCTATAAGTCTGTGATAATCTATAAGCCTGATACCGGTGTAGTAATCTATAAATCCTCAAAGAAACCTTGTAAGTTCTCAAAACCTACTATAAGTCCTCAAAGAGACTGGTGTGGTAGTCTGTAAATACTATTGTAATCTATCTGGTGTAGTCTAGAAGTGTGGTAATCTATAAGTTCTCAAAGAGACTGAAAGAGACCTTGTAAGTTCTCAAAACCTACCGTAAGTCCTCAAAGAGACTTGTGTGGTAGTTTGTAAGTACTATTGTAAATCTTTAAAGAAGTGTGGTAATCTATAAGTCTTAAAGAGACCAAAAAAGACCTTTTAAGTTCTCAAAAAAATCAAAAGAGACCTCCTATAAATTCTCAAAGAGATTGGTGTGTTAATCTGTAAGTATTACTATAAATACTCAAATAGACCAATGTGGTAATCTGTAAGTTCTCAAAAAAACTGAAAAAGATTTACTGTAAATCGTTAAAGAAACCGATGACATGCCTTGATCATGTATTGATAAAGTTTCCCTTCATTTAAACTTTTTTCTGCAAAAAAAAAGAGAAGATTTTGATTTATAAACCCACTCATATTTGAAACTTTGTGTATTTACGTATCCAAATGCATATGTTTCCAATAAATGAAAAAAATAAATTTATATTTATTTTGAAAATTATTAAAATTATATGAGTAATTTTGTAGATTTGAATAAATAAATTTTTTTACCATATATTTAAACTCCAAATAATATATGTAAACATTAAAAAATTATAAAAGGCGCCAAATAATTGTATTTCCATTTTCAAATAATTGTTGTTCGACTGTTTTGTATGTAGGTTTAATTGAATTTTTTTATTTGATAAGTATATTATTTTAGTCAAAATTTTTATTATTTTTTTAAATTAAAATATAAAAATTCACCTAAGTTTAAGTAAAAAAAATTAAACAACACTCAGTTATAAAAAGATAAAATAAATTGAGATTTATTTTATGATTCATTGGTAATAATGATTACATCATCTGGAACAGTTCTTGTAAGACAAGTCATACGCGAAGTATTACATAAATATTTTCTCGACGCGTAATATGAACAAAATTCAACTTCAATCTGTTTCAGAAACCCCAGCTTCGATGGCGGAGCCTTCGGTCGCCGATCCGATCCCTAACTTCGACACCCTCCCAATCCCACCTCTCGACGACATCTTCTTCTCCGACAATAATCTCTTCTCTTTCGCCGACGATGTTGATTTTGACGCTTTGAACTTGGACTTCTCCTTTGACGACGATATCAATCTCCCATCTGATACCGAACACTTCATCAATTCTACTTTCTCCAATCCGATCCTGGTAAGTAATCCGTCCGATCCCCAGAATTTCAGCTCGAACTCAAAATCATCTGCATTCCATCAGGACTCCGATGATCAGTGTTTCAATGGCGCCGGTTATTATAACCATAATTCATCGGAATCTGGTGAAAAATCGTTTGCTGCGAATCCTAAGGTCTCTGGTGATGCCTATTTGAACGTCTCATCTTCCGGTTCTCCGGATTTTTCTAACGAATCTGGAGATAAGCATTTTGGTGGTTTTAGGGCTTCTGATTGCGGTTCGCCTGGGTTGGTAGCTCACAACAGGGAGTATTCTGGCCCTACAGTGTCTCAGGGTTCTGATAGTTGTTCTCGTTCTGTTGCGTCTTCACACAATTTCGGGAATAACTCCGTGAATGGGATAGTTAATCAGAAAATTGAATCGGAGGAATCGGGTAAGGAGAATTTATTGAAGAGGAAGAAAGAGATTGAAGATGTTAACTCCGAACTGAAAAGGACTATCAAGTTGCGGCAATCCAACATTGGAACAATTGATGAAGAAGACAAGAAGAAGGCAAGGTTGATGAGAAACCGTGAAAGCGCTCATCTTTCTAGACAGAGGAAGAAGCAATATGTAGATGAATTAGAGGATAAGGTAAGGGCAATGCATACCACTATCCAAGATCTAAATGCTAAAATTTCATATATTGTAGCTGAAAATACCACTTTAAGGCAGCAAATGAACGGTGGTGGCACTATGGTCCCACCTCCAATGCCAGGAATGTATCCTCATCTGCCAATGGCTCCCATGGGCTATCCATGGATGCCATACCCACCTTATGTTGTAAAATCACAAGGGTCACAGGTACCTTTGGTACCAATACCCAAATTGAAACCGCAGAGGCCGAAGAGAGTGGAGAGTGAGAAAACTGAGGGTAAAAGTAAAACTAAGAAAGTTGCAAGTGTTAGTTTTCTGGGTCTGTTGTTTTTTATCTTGCTTTTTGGTGGACTAGTTCCCATGGTAAATGTAAAATACGGAGGAATGAGAGATGCAATTTCAGGCAGGTCTGACTATCTTGGCAATATGTTTAATGTTCAACATCATGACAGTAAGGTCCTGATGGTCAATGGAACCAGCCATGAGAGTGGAAAGAGGATTTCCAATAAAAATTTTGATGCTTGGAAAAGTTATGGTAACACTGTAAATTGTGAGAAAGGTCATGTTGGAAGTATTCATTCAAATATCGAACAGTCTGTCTCCGAGGATTTTGCTTGTTTGCGGAATGCTAGTGAGCCCCTTTCTGCTTCTTTGTATGTTCCAAGAAATGATAAACTTGTCAAGATTGATGGAAATTTGATAATTCACTCTATTCTCGCTAGTGAGAAAGCCATGGCATCTTGGGAAGATAGAGAGAAAGGAACTAGTTTGGCAGTACCTAACAATTTGACTCCTGCTACATCTATTCCAGGAATAGGCCAAAATAGAGCAAGGCACCCTCATTTACCCCGGATTGTAGCTGAACAAAGGGCTCTTGCTTCTGGTTCTGCAGGTAATGATAATATAAATTCAACACCGACGGATGGTAAACTACAACAATGGTTTCGGGAAGGTCTTGCAGGTAATTGTTGTTCAATCTTTGATTGCTAGTGAACTCCTGTTCTGGTTTGTGTAGTTAAGTTCTTGCCTTGTTATGCCTGTGAAGAATTTTACAGACATGTTTCACAACACATATTATGCCATTAACTTGAGTGGATATTACCAAAGTAATTAAATGACGGTCACATGCATTAGACATTAGATGACAGTTTTATGCTATAAGAGGAAGAGGATTCTTTTAATTACATATAGTAAATTATTGATTAAGTAATTTTGGTACACATCACTCATTACTTTATACATTTCACCGGTGATCAATGTCATTGTTGAAAGTTACATCATGTTATGAATTCCCTAGACATTGCATTCTCATGTTATTCAAATTCTAAAATGCATCTCAATTCACAAAGTTGTATGTTTTTTGAATTTCATATTTAATATCCCACATTGTCGCATCGATATTACACTCAATCGTCTTATTTAGAACAGTCAATTACGTTGAAGTTGCTTTAGTAATACATTGTCTATGGTGTCTTGAAATAATTGCTGTATGGTTATTGACTTATTGGAAATTAGAATATATAATTGTCTTCTTTGTTTTATTTTCTATATTTAAGGATTTCAAACTTTTTCTCCCTTGTCATTGTGTATACTTCCTTTCGGTATATACCTGCCTTCAGTGTTTCTTCTTGAGATTTTATTCCTTTGTTTCCATTTGCCATTTACTCGCTAGTTGACTTTAAGCCTATTCAAAATTTTGACAAATTGTCCATCTCCTTGGTCATCCCCATAATTTCTAAAGCCTATTACAAAGTTTTAACAAATTGCTCATTTCCTTGGTCATCCCCATAATTTCCTTACTTCCTTTAAACAATGTATTCTCTAGAATTATGGCACTAGCATCCCACTCATTCAAGTGATTGTATATTCTTCGTTCATTATACATACTGTCCTTTTTCAGTTGCATGAATTACATCCATGTGTTTTTGTCAACCGAATTTCCAAGGACTAGTTGAGCTTCAAGTAGTAAATTTGTTAATATCAGATTTAAAGGATGAAAAGTGTGTATCCTGTCAGCGGCATAGTGAGAAATTCTGTTCACTGGCTATATTGTATGCATGTGTGTATGTAATATATAATTTTGTATTCAACCAATATAATTCATTTAGTTTTTTTGTAAGATTTCTTGTAATATAAATGGTCTTCAATATGTAAATGTTTTGTCATTCGTACATAGTCTTCCATCAGTAATTAGCAATCACTCCTTTGTTAGGCTTTCCTGCCTTTCGTTGCTAGTGGATTCCATGTATCCTTTGACTTTTGGTGCAGAAATGTTTTAGATGTTACAGTTTCCATCACATTTTCCCATTTTTCTTTAATCAAAAGGGGAAAAAACCCTGCTGGTTGAGCTGAGATTATTAATTTCTGTATTACTTCAATTCTCGTTTTCACTGATCTCACATTGCAAATTCTTTTTGTTTTATCATTTTTGATATTTATATATTGTGCAGGGCCAATGCTAAGTTCTAGCATGTGCACTGAAGTATTCCAGTTCGATGTATTGCCAAGTCCAGGAGCCATAATTCCAGCTGCGTCGGTCAGGAATATTACTGTGGAAGAAAGTCAAAATTCTACACGCCTAAGCAAGGGAAATAGAAGGTTCCTTCAAGGTCTTCCTATTCCACTTGGAGGATCTTCCAAAGAAAGTACAGGAAGTAATTCAAACAAAGAAAACTCCCACAGAAATAGTTCTCTTCCACCCATGGTTGTTTCTGTTCTTGTTGATCCAAGGGAAGTTGGTAACGCTGATGGCGATGGTATGATGGGGACCAAGTCCCTCTCTAGGATATTTGTTGTTGTGCTGTTAGACAGTGTCAAATATGTCACGTATTCGTGCATTCTTCCGTTCAAGGGGTCACATCAGTTAGTGACATCTTGAGAAGCGGATGAAGAAATTTTAGGGTACTGGAACTTGACATATTGTGTCAGTTTTGTAGATAACAAATGTATCTCGTAATGGTCATTATAACTTTAATAGGATCTCATTATTTCTTACTGTTACTAATGTATGTATATTGAGTAACAAACCTATTATTGTCCCTTCTATTTAAATTGTTCGTTTATATTTTTCATTTGGTTGCGTGTGATATAGTTTTGAAACACCGAACAGATTTTTCTGTTGTTAGACAGTATAAAAACCCATATAAGAAGATCTCTTGTGAGAGGTAAAATGAAACATAGCGAGCTGACTCTTGCAGTCTAGTTCAATTATGTGCACTTCCGAACAGTTTTGTCTCTCTGTAATTAGAGATACATGTTCAAAACGATAGCCAACACTTTTAAAGAGAACAGTGGGTTTAGGACTCTCAGATGCTTAATCTATTTAAAGAATAGAGGTGATCTGCTAGAAATATCATATATTTAAAATAATAGGGAATTGTATCTTTGGTTTTATAGGGGAAGAAAGGGCCAATACTTCGCAACTCCGTGCGGCTTTTCAGTGTACATGCCAAGTACTTTATTCCACAAATATTATCAAGGTAATTGAATGCAAATATAAACCTACAATTTTGTCTTCATATAATCGAACATATGATAAAACTGATCTAACCAAAACAGTTACGTTCATTCAAAAAATAGGGAAGTGTGAACATTAGAAAAAGAATAAACATTGTTTCTCACTTTTTTTTTTCAATACAAAGCAATTCATTTGTTTATCTTTTTTGCAGCAGTGTCCTAATGCAGAGGTCCAATACATCTCAATATGATGATGGAAAAAAATTGATGTCTGTGGAAAACATCGTATTGGGAAGATTGTTTTATATGTAAAGAATATAAGTGAACAAACTCGTATGGTCTCCATCTCTGTGGCTACACTTGGAAGGAGTCTAGAATAGCTTTTAATGTTTTCTCTGATGAAGGCCACTGCTTATCTGTTGCGCTTGCCACAAATAAGATGACGGTGTTTCCTTTTGCTGTTGCCTTTGCAAGATTGTGAGAACCCGTCGATGCATATGGTGTCTCAAGAACGTATTTATAGTACTGCATGCATCACAATGAGAAACATTATAACCATTTCAGATTAAGAGAAACTTATCGCACAAAATGTCAATGAATTTTCGAGACTTGTAGTAGAGGACATGTTAAAAGTCGAAGAATGACGATAAAAACATAAAATGGGCATCTGAACAGGAGAAGTACCGTTTGATCGCCAATCTTCTCAACTGATGTTTCTAGGAGCTCATCTGAATCAAATGTGTTTCCGGTGACAAAAGGACCAAGAGAAGCAATAACCTTCTCTGGGCTCCCAATATCTTCAATTGTTGCATTAAGTTTGTTGGTGAGCCGTATCAAAGGAGAAGCCACCACTTGAACTTTTCCCTGCTTTTCATTTTCAAATTTGACCTCTATCCAAGGCTCTGCACACTTGGGTTGACAGTAATTGCCAGACAGTATGTTTGCTATACGATCCTGTTTCCAAGTCGGTGGAAGGATGAATTGGTAGGGCTCAACATTTCCTGCAAGCAACTAGATTCAAAACTTCATTACCACAGAGAGAAAATTCAATTGTAAAACAACAAACAAATTACATTATTCGTAAAGTGGCATTGTTGGTAAAGTGGCAATTTTTTCAGTGAACAAAGATACGATGAAGCACTAATAATCTGTTCTCCGAAACCTCCCCTGAAATTGGAACTCACTTATGGACCCTAAATACTATAACACACACCAACCATGGAAACATTTAAACATATAATAACCTTCCATCCCTTTGTTATACAAGTTGCATTTAAACGGTGTACTTGCCAAATGAACAAGACTTTCAAACCAAATGCAATTTAGGCAAAAATCTTTTTGGTAATTCCTTCACAAGTCATAAACAGCCCAGTTGTGTCTTCTACTTTTCTGCTAGTAAACATTCACAACAAACCATTCTAAGTAAATAACATTTATAATTATACAAATTAGATATTATCCCATTTCATTCCATTTTTTATCCAAAAACCCTCATCTCCAACCTTCTGACAATTAAAATTCCAAAAGAGTAGCTAATGGTGAAAATTTTGAGTACGTACTTACATTTGAGATCACATGTTTATATTGATTTGCACACTAAATTCAATTGAGATAATTAACGAAGGGGAAACAAAGAAACTTTACCTGCCCGGAGAGCAGGAGTGTCTTTTGGGGTGGCTTTGAAGAGAACGAAAGAAGGGTCGGAAGGCGACGGCGGGAGGAAGGAGCCCACTTCTACTTCTCGAGCTTCAGCCACAGGCGGCGGCGGAGAAGCTACAAAAAGGAGTGGTGCCAGAGTTAGTACTGACCCTTTGAGGAATTCTCTTCTTGGTAGATCCCATTTCTTGTTATGGGTGACTACAAGGGAAGAAGCTGATGGGTTTGAATTTGAAGATGATGATTTTGAGAAAATGGTGGTTTGATGTATCAAAGAAGAAGCAGCAGCAGCAGCACTAGTAGCCATGGTTGATTATGCTGAAGAAGAAAGGGGAAAAAGTCAAAGAGAGATTTTGTATAGTTGATAGTTTGGTTGGTTGGTTCTTCTCCCGCTATTATCCATTATGGATAATTTTCGTCATTTTTCTCTCTCCCTCGACAAATTTCCTTTCCCAAAACTGATTACAAATCAAAAACTTATCCATAAAATATTATAATCTATTCTATCCATTCCAAAACAAAAAATGATAATATATAGATATTGACAAGTTATTTTATAACTGAAAAATTATTATATCTCATTTAAATTATGAATATATATTTTTTTGTTATTTGATTGTTTTTTTTTCTTTGGTTACAGTTATTTGATTGTTTTAGTTATCTCTGAGTACAATTTAGAGTGATAATTTTGCATTCGTCTTCATATCTTAAATACTCCGTGCTAGATTGTTTGCGTCTACAATTCGAATTTTAGCATAATTTTGGCTTGATAATTTAAATATTGATTTAGTATAGTTGACGTATCATTTTATTTTATTTTATTATATAAAACACCACTGCTCGAAAACTCATGTACCCGGCCACGTAACCATCGATCAACAATTACTCTGTCAACTTACAAAAATAAACTTAAATAGAAGTAACATAAAACATAAATTTCTCATGACTAAAATAGTATCTACACCAAAATTTTTATTTTAAATTAGGGTCGTAAATGAACCGGACTGTTCATTTGTTCTGTTCAATTTGAGTTGTTAAATAAGTTGTGTTTAAATACATATTTTTTTGTTTAATGATTTTTAGGCTTTACTTGATTCGAATTAGAAAAATTAAATTTAATTCAACTAATTTATATTGTCTGACTTGTGTTCAGTTCGACTCAACTTAATTATTTAAATAAACTAATTTGAAACACCACATTAATTTATTAAATAATATATATCTGACTTGACTTATTTAATAAAGAAATTCAACTGATTAAACCCGACTAAGCCTCTTTTAGATATTAAATGGGAGACGGGTGTAAAGTGAGAAAGCTAAATGTTAATGATACCTTTTTTTCCCGGCGAAATTATATGATCCTTCAGCTGGTAATAAAAGAGTGCTCTTTACCTCCTCCAATTTTCATTTTCATATTTGTAAATACCAGAAACCGCAAATGAGTATTAGGACCACCGACCACCGTTAACGGGTACTATAAATTGCCTAGTACAAGGACTCTTCTTGATGGTAGGTCTGAAATGTCTGATTCACTTTATTGAATTTCATACTACTCTCTTGCGTAAAAAATAACTTAAGTATAACAAAATTTTGTCCTAAAAAAGATAACTTTAATATATTAAAAATTACATAATGATTATTTTATCCTTAAAATGGACTCACTTCTTTTTTCAAAAAAATAATAAGTATAAATTTTATATTTAAAAATTTTTAGGTAGACACACCTCAAAAATATAATAAAAATTTTATTTCTAAAAAGTGATCTCTTTAAATTGTATGCAAATTATATTTTGGTCATTCTTTTTTGCACGGACGAAGAATATTATTATTGGGTATTTATATTCATTGTTCCCTTTTTTGTTTAATATGGTTCTAGTATAGGTTTCGATATTTATGATGTTTCGAGTATAACACCGTAAATCCCAAGAGAACGGTGGTACAGGTGAATAGATAGAGTCTTATGTAGTCTTATTACTGATGCTCCATTGGGGAGGATTTATGTACTCTGGTCCAGCTAACCTCTTTTTTTTATTTTGGTAATCCCAGAAAACTATGGCATCAACTTAAGAATGTTATGAAGTAGAAATTGAGGAGCTATGCGAGCTTCCCTACGAGGAATTTATATGGCTGTTGATAAAATTAAGTGCAGTTGCAAGCGAAAATTTAAGGTTGGGAATGGCCAATTTTGAAACTTGAACAGCTCCATGAATCTTATTTTGATAAAAGTTTTGTTCTTGACTAGAAGCCATCAAAATGTTGAATATCTGTGTGTTCAAGTTTTGGAACCTTGTGTTTGTTGTATTAATCACATTTCTGAACATTGCTTTTTAAGGCTGTTGGCCTGATTGAGAAAGGAGTATATGGAGCAGATTCCGGTGAAGACATTTGTGATGCTGATATTGAAACACATAATATGCACCAGCATTGCTCTAGCCTGTGTGTACTTGTTACGCTTCATGTTGGTCAGTCGTAATTACAGGAGAACATATTTATACAAATCACCAATCCATTAGTTTCTTCATAGTCCCACTGGTCATGTTTCCAGTTTCTTGCTTACCAATTTATGCTTCCAGGTATGTTTAGATCTTATAAACATGTATAATATATTCACATACTGCAGCTGAAGTTTATATATTGCATATCGGGGGTTCTATTGATATATTCTCAAATTCTCATAAACATTCCGTAGGTGATACGTCCCTTGGAATAGACTGGAAATGAATGAGATTCTAACTTTACTGTATTATATTAATATAGAAATGAAATGAATGTTACGCTATGTTTTAGATTATTTATGTTTAAGATCCGTTTTTTACTTCATTCCTTTCCACTAGATTATGTGTATTTTAGAATCACTATTCTAGATAGAGATTGTCATTCTATCACGATCAAATTTTTATACACAATCCACCATTTCTTTATTCCCTTCATTTTCTCATTCCGTCTCCATCTCTATCTCTCTTCTTATCCATCCATTCACAGGTCATTCTATTCCATCCAACCAAACATAACCTTACCGTACTTCCTTGTTTGGAACTTACGAGTGGAAAGTGAAAAGATTCGTTGCACATTAATCTTCGTCTTTTTCCTCTAGGTTATTTATATGTTTATCCATCTCTTGTTGTTGGTAGAACCTTTAGACCAACATGTTATTAAATTATTGAGGGATCAAAAGAGATATGTATGCTTTTGATAATTATGAAGGTAAAATTTTGTCAACTTCTTATTTTATCTGCTCTTATGTTGGTTTTTTCCCCTTGGAGTAATAATAAACTGACATGAAAGTAGTATTACTAATACCTAAACAGATATGATTTATGTTGTGTGATAGCTGTTTGGAATATAGAAAATTCTTACTACCTAGTTTTCAACGGAAGCTATGATGATGCTACCTGAAGGGACTTATATTTTTGTGATCATTTTTGCAAGGAAACTCCAATGGTGATTATTGTTTTGCATATACATGAATAGCTCCTTCAAAGGTATAAACCTCTCTTGTAGTTAATCTTTATTTTGTTGATTTATAATTCTCTGTATTTTAAACCAGAAGACTGAGTTTGAACCCTTTTTCTTGAATGTTTTAGAACTGAATCTCTCCTTCTAATCCTTTCCCTTCTGATGCCTAGTCATTTCACATTTGGTCACACAATTAACTTCTAACTCACCCAAAATTGACTCGATTCCTTCATTGGTTTACTCTTCATCGTTCTATAATCATTATGGATGCACTGCAGTTTTTTATTTTGGAGTTAGCATAGTTTGGATGCATAGCATATCTAAATGGGAAGTATCAACTGCACATGCATATCTCATGCATAGACATTCCAATCGATCTCTAATTCAAATTCTGGTCCCTAGCTATATAGATAGCAGCCAGTCGTTATTGACCATTAGTCCATACGTAGTAGAGTGAAAATCTTGAAGCCTTGGGGAGACATTAATAATGAGAACATCCATGGAGTACTCAGAGCAGAGAATGGTCGAACATGGGGAAAAGAATGAGGTGGAGGTGAAGAAGAGAAAGAAGCGTGGGGGGCTTAGAACAATGCCTTTCATCCTTGGTAAACTTCATACTTCTATATAATCCAACATTTAGTGTTCTTGTTTGCTTTTTCATTGCACTAGTATTTCAAGTTCATGTTTAATACTTCAATGGGATTGACAACATAAAGAGTGCCATTTACTGCATTATACTCCGTTTTGTTTTCATTTATGTTCATTCTAATAAAGTTGGAGTCTTTGGCATCAGATGCAGCTTGAAGTTTTAAGGAAAAAAGAAAAAACTTGACAGCGAATTGCAAGAGAATAAGATCTTTTTGGTGCATAAAACTGAGTATTATTTAACAAATTTTAAAGCGTACGAAACACTTGATGGGAAGGTTTGCAAAAACTGATCTTACATGTCATAGGATGATTTTAATGATCTGCTTTACTTTCCTTATAGTTGGTGTCAGTTGTTTAATCAAACTCATATACTTTTCTAAAGTTTTCACAGTTATAGTAACTTGTCTTATGAGAACTAAATGCATGCTAAAAATGTGCGAGCCATATCTGTAGTAGCGTGGTTCAAATTATCTAATTAATTGAGTATCATTTGACAGCAAATGATATATGTGATAGATTTGGCGCCACTGGTTTTCATGCCAACATGATAACATATTTGACTGATGAGCTCAACCTGCCACTAGTGAAGGCTTCCAACATCTTAACCAACTTTGGCGGAACTTCCAGTTTCACGCCGCTGATTGGTGCTTTGGTTGCTGACACTTTTGCTGGCCGGTTTTGGACAATTATTGTTGGTTCCATAATATATGAGCTGGTCTCTCTCTTCCTCTATATCTCCACTGCTGATGTGTACTATATGTAACTAGCTCGCTTATGAATATATGGGCATGCATAGATATGGGATCAAAGATACAAGAAAAGGCAAAGTTAATTTGCTACCAAATAATTCTCTATCCACTATAGCACTATCAAATGTTCACATCAGATGCGACTCTGATTTCCTTACTACAGTTAATAACATTGTCTTTAACTTATAATTTTTATATTTATTTTCCGGTGGGCTTTACCTTTACTAGTCATTTAGTTCCTAACTGGTTAAATGCAGAACTTTTTGTGGAGAGTGAAGCTTCTTTATGTTTCATTTTGCCACAGGGACTGGCGAGCATCACTACTTCTGCAGTACTGCCACAATTCCGCCCCCCAAAGTGTCCAACACAAGAAAACTGCACAGAAGCCTCCTCTCGGCAACTTTGGGTTTACTATGTATGTCTGCTTCTCACTTCTATTGGGACAGGTGGGCTTAGCCCTTGTGTGGTTACATTTGCAGCAGACCAGCTTGACATGTCCAAAGCAAAAATAGAGTCTCAGGGATGGAATTTCTTTAATTGGTACTATTTCTGTATGGGACTGGCCACACTAACAGCTCTTACCTTAGTTGTTTATATTCAAGACCATGTTGGTTGGGGTTGGGGCCTTGGACTTCCAACCATTGCCATGGCTTTATCCATTATAGTATTTGTGGTGGGTTCTCCCCTTTATAACAAAGTAAAACCAGGTGGGAGTCCATTAGTTAGATTCTTTCAGGAGATAGTTGCAGCTATGAAGAAGAGAAAAGCAGTTGCACCAGCAGACCCAAGTCTCCTATATGAGAATAGAGAGCTTGATGCAGCTATTTCTCACAATGGGAGGCTTCTACACACAGAACAGTTCAGGTAATAATGTTCATATTTTAAGTTATAAATATCCATACATCCATACACGTTGACATCTCAAGTAAATTTGTAGGTAGTCTGCATACATATACACATTCTCACTAAAAAATCAATATGCTTGTGATCAGAGGCATAACCAAGATTGCACATCAATGAGGTGAAAAGAAGAAAAAGTATTTGAGTGGAGAGAAAATTATGGAACATATACTGAAGTAAGAAATACAGGGGGATCATATCATTGAAACTCTTACAAAATTCTGATGTTCATTAAAAGTAGAAAATTGGAGGGTGACTGCCGCCGACAGTCTCTAAGTTGTTACGTCCCTGCTTGTGATTAGAGAATGTCTCTACCAAAACTTTTTTGTATGAGACTATATTCCAAACAGCATTTTTATCTGAGACATTATTATTTGCAAGAAAGACTACATTTGCCTGTAAGGTGCTATAATGTTGGATCTTTCTCGATTGCTTTTCTATAACTATAGTTTTCTGCTGCTATTTTCTACGTGCATTTGATTATGGTGATAACATTTGAAATAGTCGTATATTAAAGGTATGGAAATTGTTGGGGATAATTGTTTTTCATTAGAAATCATTTTTAACTTGTGGGCGGAAGACTGGAAGCATCATTTTACCCACTGTCAACCCACCCAACCATTTTACTTCTTGATTGCTGTCTGACCTTCCCGTGGTACTCATTGTTTGGAAGGTGGTTAGATCGAGCTGCTATACTTTCCACTGCTGATGCAGAAGACTCAAATCCCCCAAATTTATGGAGGCTAGCCACAGTCCACAGAGTAGAGGAGCTCAAGTCAATTATCCGCATGCTGCCAATCTGGGCAGCTGGAATATTAATCGTCACCTCATATTCACATCAACACAGCTTCACCATCCTCCAAGCTCGCACTATGAACCGTCACCTCTCCCACTCCTTCGAAATACCTCCAGCTAGCATGTCAGTCTTCAGTGTCATCACACTGATCATTGGTCTTGCAGCATACGAGCGTGCCTTTGTCCCCATTGCTCGTCGATTCACGGGAAACCCTGTTGGAATCACGTGCTTACAAAGAATTGGAATCGGATATCTGATCAACATTCTTGCTACTATAGTTTCAGCATTAGTTGAGCTGAAGCGGAAATCAGTGGCTGCAGATCACCATTTGCTTGATAAACCAACTTCTGTCATACCCATAAGTGCGTTTTGGTTGGTTCCACAATTTTTCTTGCATGGGGTTTCGGATGTTTTCGTGTCGGTCGGGCGTTTGGAGTTTCTATACGACCAATCCCCAGAAAGCATGAGAAGCACAGCAGTGGCACTTTCGGCTCTGACAACATCCATTGGAAATTACATGGGCACGTTTATGGTGTCGTCAGTTCATAAATACACAGGAAAGGAAAGAAACTGGCTTCCAAATCGGAACCTTAATAGGGGGAGATTGGATTGTTATTATTGGCTTGTGACAGGTATACAAGTGATTAATCTCATTTACTTTGTAATATGTGCATGTTTTTATACTTGCAAGCCTTTACAAGAGGTAAAAGAGACTAATAATGAAGGAGATGTAGAATTGACAACTGAACTGTGTCCAAGCGATTAAATGCTGAGGTTCTATCTTTTTTACCATTTGTCTCACAATGCCCTGTTTCATTATTCATAGATTTTCCAATTCGTGTCTTGTAAGTTTTTGGAATCAATTATAGAACAATTTTAGAAAAAATGAAATAGCAGATGAATATGCAGTAGATCGAACTCTGAGTCAAATTGTAACGGCTAATTGGATGTATTAGAGTGATATTTTCTTTTCCTTTTAATGTGGAGTTTCTTTATTTGTCTGTGGAGTATAGTGATATTCTACTTGTTGATGGAGATTCATGATAGGATTTTTTTCTCATTTTGTGAAGTATAATGATATTACAATTATTGATTGAGATTGATGATAAGATTGGTAATATGTAGTTCTTTGTAATGATATTAAAAAACATTTTAATTGATTAGTGAATTATTTTGGTAAATTTGTACATATATGTTTACTTCTAGTACTTGAGTGTTTTTAAAAACAAGGTTGAAAATACGAATTCTTGTTTCATTTAGATTTTAGAAATTAAGAATTATTTATTCAATTTTGCTTGTAGATTTAATTTGATTAGAGATTAATTTGACATATCAAACCACGTCTATATATATATATCTAATGAACATACCAAAAGGAAGAGACTATGAATCTATGATCTTAATTTCAACCCGATCAAATTAAGTACAGAAATTAATAAAATCAATGAAATGTCAAATATTGCGCCAAAAGGAATACCCTTACCATAAAACTCAGCCACATATCTTCTTAAGAGTTAATACCATATAGACCGAGAACTATGTTCTATCAATTTTTTTCTTCTTTAGATCACTAATCGCAATTTTGTTTTCTAGTAATCGATCAATGCACATAATTGTAACATTAAACACCACACCATAAGATAAAATCATTCTTCCCATCCCTCCACCAATTATAATAGAAAAAAAATTATTTTATAATACCAAAAAAAGAAAAAAAAAGATCACGTGCCAAGATGCTTGATCAGTATGTAAGGTCGGCCTTATATTGGACATACACGTATATATGAATTATTAGTGTAACAATCATGTGATGTGATTTGATTTGAAGATCCCACCAAAATTAAATATGTGTCATATTTCATAATGTTACTACCACCACTGCGTTGTAAAAACCAAATGCCGAAAGCTACATGATCGATCATAAATGTCTGCCATCTTATCATGCTTGTTTCTACATTTTAATGGTGCCCATTTTTTGTACACCTCCCCGCCCCCACCCCACCACTATACTATTCCTTTGACAAAGTTCTATGTAATACAAATGTGAACGCTCTGCCAAGATTATTATGACTATGAAACTTTATACGACTTGTCGGTTTCATATTAGAATATATTTTTTTTGGAAGTAGATCGGCCTGCCTAAAGCCCTATTTTAGATAAAAGACATTTTGTTGGTAAAAAGAATGTTTAATATTTAATTGAGAATTAGTTAATTGGAGATTATTCATATTTGACCGATTAGGTCAAAAGATGACCATCAAACATATAGACGAAATATAAGTTAAAACAAAATGGGGAGTAAATTAGATAGTCATAACTCACGTAAATCCTAATATTTTTCGATTAAAAAAAAAGTTGGATTCTAATTACTATTTTATCTTGTTCATAATAACTGTTGTTTTATCCTTTTACATGTAAATTTAATAAATTAATCACCGGATGTCTTTTAGACGTTAATATTAATCAATATTATAAATTGGAGGGAGTAATGATCAGTATATGATTATGACAATGGATATTATAAATTATTTTGAAAAAAGTTTTGTGCGATGAATAACGCGTATAATTCTAACACCCAAGAGTCACGGACCAGTGATTGTTTTTGTTAGTGTGCAGAGATTTGGGTTTTGTAACTGTATATAATCTGGTCTCACAAATATCATTATTCATATTTACGTGAGCAGGGACTATCAGCCTTAGTCATTTTTTAATTTTTCCCGGAAAAGTATTTCATTATGTCCATCAATTATTTGTTTTCTTTCTATGAATAAAGTATGTCATTGTCTCAAACAAAAATTATATTAATATTATGTTGGCACTTTTAAAACCAGAACAATTTTGCCATTGAGGTATTATTCCGAGGTAAGAGAGATTTTTTGTTTTTTTGTTTTTATGTTTGATAACCCGTGAGGGCGTGAGGTTTACGAGTTAGCTCCATATTTAGTATTCTCAATTGGTGCGTATTTTTATTATATCTATAATTTTCTATTGGATATGTATATGATTAGTGTGTATTTATTGGTAGTATTATAGAGGAGATTAGACTATTTAAAAAATAATTATGTGTTTATTTTGTCACTTTTGATTGGACTAATTAATTAAACTTATGAAGTAGTGTTACGTTTGTTTTGACATAAAAAATTGGACTAAATAGTTCAATTTACAAAATAATACTTTATATAAAGGAATAAAGGGGAGGAACATTATCAGTTTTATTAATCCAGTCCGATGTAATTGCTATTTTAGTTCTATGGGACTCTTACTTCAATCTTAAGATATTATTATATCCCAAAGTATTACAAGTCCCTTAAAATCTAATTTTACAAACAAACGTATACTTATTGTGTCAGGTTAGGAACTAGTTTATTTTAATTTACTTATAGAGTAATCTGTACGTACGCGTAGTCGATAGCTGAATATGCAAGACGGAGTAACAATTTTCTTTTTGCTTGTTTGAAATCTTTTGAAAAATGATACGGAGTAATATTCTATCTAATTAAACGAGCGACTAAATCATTTTCTTTATAGTAATATGCATGTAAAAAAAACACAAAACAGTATTATTACGGTTTAGTTTTACGTGTCATTTTAGAGTTAGAAGAAAAATTGTCATTACATTCTTTTTATCTTATCATTAATTCAAATATTTATAACAAATTTCATGAAGAAAACAAAATAAAAAACAATTACTTTGAATATTATTTTACCAAAAACTATGAAGATAAAATTGTCGTTTTATCTAAATTAGAAAATCATAAGTATCGTGTGGAAATTTAAGTTATTTAGAAAAAATTATGAGAAGTGAAGAACGCAGTTATATTTAAAATGTTTCAAATAGAAGAAGAAGAAAGTAACCGAAATTAAGTAAGCTTTGTGGTAAAATTGCTTATAATTTGTTCCATCGTTTAACAAAAGAAATGCTTGTAGATCCTCCGAGTCATTTGATGGTCTATCTTATATTCTATTATTTTCTATAAATGACACGTGAATTTTTTAATTTTTTTAATTAAAAGATTTAAAATTCTAAAATGATATGACAATCTTAGAAGGGAACATGACACAAGATGGGACACAAAATAAAATAGAAAATTTCAAATCAAAAGAAAGGGTACTTAGTACGTTTAATACGCAAATTTAATTCATTCGGACCTATGTATGTGAAATCAACTTGTTTAGAAGTCATAAAAATATATATTTCTTGGAAATTCACAAAAATTTCACATGTAATTCATATATATATATATATATATATATATATATATATATATATATATATGCACCCATAACATTTAATTCAAGAATGACAAGCTCACAGACTGTGTATTGGTTTTTGCCTATCAATATATACTGTAAATATCGTAATAAAGGACTTATGTGCAATGATATTCTTGGGACTTTCAAAATAATTGAGTTTTAAAGAGAAGATAATGATACTCACGTATTATAATTTATATGTATAGAGTAGAAAGACAGTAATTTTTCGAAGTACGGAAATTGAAATATTCATGGTGCGTTGAGTATCCGTGACTTAATTGTATAAAAATAAAAATATAAAACGAATATTTATACTATTTGTTAGATAAATTATATGTAAAATTTATTTTTTATTTTTATTTCAAACCACGAAAATATATACAGTTATATTTGATCTGTTACAATGGAATAAATTGACATGTGTGCTATTTAATTAAATGACTTATGTATAAACGAACACTTATGCATATATTCGATATTTAGTACGTAAACTATATCAATATTTTGTGTAAGAAGACAAAATTATCTCGTAATGCTTTAAATAAAATTTTATGTTTTTGAAACCGACAGCAATTATGTTCTTCTATTCAACCAATTCGCATCCTCATTCACTATATCATTAATTTAGTGATAAAGAGAAAATTAAAATAAATTTACATAAGATACTACTCCCGTCTCGTTCTATTTATAACATTTTCTTGTTTTGAATATCCCATTTATTTACAACATTATCTTTTTTAAAAAACTTTCATCTTGTATTTTATCCAAATTATCGTTCGCAATTTTACTTTATATATGTGACGTTACTTTATTTTAACTCTTTTACTAACCCACTACTTTTAATTATTTCAAATCAATTCATTATTCACCTTTCATTTTGAAGTATAATATAAACATTTTCTTCCAAAAACAAATTTTTTCTTAATAATAGTGTAAAATCGGATCTTGCAAATGATATATATGTATTTATTGGTATAAGTGTGAATGTATAAGTGGATATGTATATATCAGAAGCAAATGACTAGCATATGTATCAACCGCACAAGCAAATCACATGCATACACACAGTCCAATCATGCAATCTCTAACTCAAATTCTGGTCCCATAGCTAGCTGCTACTCTGTGTTCTAGTCTATATATATGTACATATACATATACACATATACATTCATATAGATAGTTAGAGAGATAGATATATAAACAATTCAGTAGCTAGTGCAGATCTTGAATTGGCGTGGGCGGAGCATTTAATATTCAATTAGGAGAAGCTAGAAGACCATATCGATGGAGCACTCGGAGAAGAGAATGGTGGAAAATGGGGAGAAGAAGGTAGAAGAGGAGGAGAAGAAGAAGATAAGGAAGCGCGGTGGGATTAGAACAATGCCCTTCATCCTCGGTAATATTGTATATATTCTTCATTATATATATATATATATATATATATATATATATATATATATATATACACTCCACGTAATTTCTTGACATTAGTTAGAACGTATTAATTCTTTTTCACTTTTTGCATAGCACTTGTGTTACAATTTCACGGTTTACGTAATTTGCTGCATAACTAGTTAAATTGTTGGGTACTCGATCGATTCGTGTCGATATAACTGATAGAAATTTGATGGTGTTTAACTATTAGGTTATGTTAGATACGCCCAAAATATTTTCTGATAAATAAGTTTATAGGAAAATATTTTTCTAAATAATATTTTTTAAGAAAATATTTTTCAGAAGATCTATTTTCGATATTTGATTGTTAATTTGAGAAACAAATAAAAATTGTGATTATGAAGGTGGTGGTGGTAATAGCAGCAGCGAAGTGGTGGTTGTGGCGACAGTGACGACGGCAACAACGACAAGGTGGTGGTGGTGCTGACGGCGGGTGGTGGAGTGGTGGTGGTAGTGGCGGCTTGGCCACATAGTGTTACTTGATTAATTTTAAAAAAATGTTTTATTCTTTTTTATTCCGTAAGTCATTTTTTGAAAATATTTAAAAAAACATTAAAAAATATTATCATAACTTTGATTTTTTCATTATACATAAAACATATTTCTTGTTTCCAAACACAGAAAATGGAGAAAACATTTTGCAAAATTTTTTTTTTTTTTTTTGCATCAAACCGAGTCTTAATGGAATACAAGTGATATATTCAATACATATATGCACAATCTAAAGTTCAATTGATTATGGAATCAATTTTGATTTATAATTTTTTTATTGATATTAGAAATTCTAAATGACGTAGTACTCCATATTTAATTATTTTGGAATTGAATCTGAATTAGCAAAGGAAAAAAAGTTGTTCTAAATTTTATGCTAAAGTGAATCTTTCCCAATTGAATTTTAAGTTGATTGTTTAGCATTGTATTGAAATTAGAAAATAAAGAATTTGTTTATACATAAATTGTACTCCGTATTAATGTATTAAATAAAAGAAAGAAATATGATGGTCGGACTGCAAGTTAATAAACTATTGTGAACTAACTAACTACTCGGGCCAACTCGATCAGAATTAAAAAAATGTCATCATATATAATTAGGTAGAAAAGAAATCAGCCAAACTAAATATGAATTTGGTAAAAATTTAGTTACGGATGCAATACGCACTAATTAGTGAAATGTATTTGATGTTAAAATTAGGTAATTGATGATTAATAAATTTGATTACGTGTGTGTATGTATGTATGTTACAGCAAATGAAGCATGTGATAGATTTACGGGGACTGGTTTTCATGCGAACATGATAACATACCTGACAGAAGAACTAAACCTGCCGATGGTGAAAGCTTCCAACATCCTAACCAACTTTGGTGGCACTTCCAGTTTCACACCTTTGATCGGTGCTTTGATCGCTGACACTTTTGCTGGCCGATTTTCCACTATTATTATCGCCTCCATTATCTATGAACTGGTCTCCGTCTCTCTTCTTTATATCTTACATTGCTGACAAATATTTTATATATATATATATATATATATATATATATCATTAGATATTAAGACTCCGTCTCATACACAGAAAATGTTTCTTTTAACTAAATGGTTTTTTAGAAAGTATAAACAAAATACCAATAATGTGATTATGATGGTGATGACAGTGGTAGTGGCCGTGGCGGGATAATGTCGCATATATTGAAATTTAACTAGCAAGGAAAATATTGCATATAGGACATGTCAAGTTAAATTTCATTATAAGAGGCATAATTAGCTAGTTTCTCGCCACTGCCAAATACCAAGATGTTCTAGATTGATAGTGAATGAGAATATATTGCATATATACAATTGATTATTAGCAAGAGATAACAATAATTTGCTCTATTTTTTCCATTTGACTTTTACCTCTATAATCTATGTATACTACTCCCAAATTGTTGAATGACAGGATTTTTAATTTTGGTATGTCTATGGGGATGAAATTTCAATATTGATCTGTTTTGCCACAGGGGATGGTGAGCATCACCACATCCGCAGTGCTGCCGCAGCTCCGCCCTCCACCGTGTCCAACACAAGAGAACTGCACAGAAGCCTCCTCTCAGCAGCTTTGGATCCTTTACATTTGTCTCCTCCTCACTTCTATTGGCACGGGTGGCCTCAGGCCTTGTGTAGTTACCTTCGCCGCTGACCAGCTTGACATGTCCAAAGCAAAGGTAGAGTCTCAAGGATGGAATTTCTTCAACTGGTACTATTTCTGTATGGGACTGGCCACACTAACAGCCCTTACTGTAGTCGTTTATATTCAAGACCATGTTGGTTGGGGCTTAGGCCTTGGGCTTCCAACCATTGCCATGGCTTTGTCCATCATAGTTTTTGTGTTGGGGTCTCCTCTGTATAACAAAGTAAAGCCAGGTGGGAGTCCATTAGTCAGATTGGTTCAAGTGGTAGTTGCTGCTTTTAAGAAGAGGAAAGCAGTTGTACCAGCAGATCCAAGTCTCTTATATGAGAACAGAGAGCTTGATGCAGCTATTTCTAATAATGGGAGGCTTCTCCACTCAAATCAGTTCAGGTAGTACTTTTCCTACTTTAAAAGCTGTAAATGTCGAGAAATCTGCTTAAAAGTCATAACGAGCATAATCAGCATTGAAATTAACGTCCCATTATGATCACACCGTGACATGTACACTTCGTGGACACCCACTCCCCACCACTCTACTGGGAGCGGTTAGCCTGTAACAAGAGATGTTTCATCCCCTGCTACAAGTCTTGGAAAAATGACAAGTGGAGTTGTATTACTTAATGTAGGGGGCTAGAAGAAAAAAAAAAAAAACTCACATAACAGTTATTTAGACATTGTATTAGGTGATGAAGTAGAAAATGGTACAGGAAGACTCATCCCCCACCCTACCACGATCAACCAATAACTAATAGATCTTTAGGCTCAAATTAGGCTAAAAAAAGTAGGCATCGATAACATATTCTGTCTATGATGTCTGAACTTCTTGCATTGATCAATGATTTAAATGGAAGGTGGTTCGACCGAGCTGCAATAGTGACTGATGCCGATGCAAAGGACTCAAATCCGCCAAATTTATGGAGGCTAGCCACAGTCCACAGAGTGGAGGAGCTAAAATCAATCATCCGAGTCCTGCCCATCTGGGCAGCTGGAATATTAATTGTCACCTCATATTCACATCAGCACAGCTTCACCATCCTCCAAGCTCGAACCATGGACCGTCACCTCTCCCACTCCTTTGAAATACCTCCAGCTAGCTTGTCAGTCTTCAGTGTCATCACAGTTATCATTGGCCTTGCAGCCTACGAGCGGGCCTTTGTCCCCATTGCTCGTCGTTTCACAGGAAACCCTGTGGGAATCACTTGCCTACAGAGAATGGGAGTAGGCCTAATGGTTAACATCCTCGCGACTATCGTCTCAGCACTCGTTGAGCTCAAGCGAAAATCAGTTGCAGCTGATCACCACTTGCTTGATAAACCAACTTCTGTTATACCCATAAGTGTGTTTTGGTTGGTTCCACAGTTTTTCTTACACGGCGTTGCTGAAGTTTTTATGTCTGTTGGGCACTTGGAATTTCTCTATGACCAATCTCCAGAAAGCATGAGAAGTACAGCGGTGGCACTTTCTGCTCTGACAACATCAATTGGAAATTATATGGGCACGTTTATGGTGTCGTCGGTTCATAAATACACAGGGAAGGAAAGGAATTGGCTGCCAGATCGGAACCTTAATACGGGGAGATTGGATTGTTATTATTGGCTTGTGACGGGTATACAAGCGGTTAATCTCATTTATTATGTAATATGTGCTATGCTTTATACTTATAAGCCTTTGGAAGAGATAAAAGAGACTGGGAATGAAGGAGATGTGGAGTTGGCATCTCACAAAGTTGTGTCCAAGCCATCGAATGGTGCTAATGGAAATGCAAAAATGGAGTTTGCTGACCATAATGACATGGCTTAGGAGTTAGTGTCGAATATGCTGTTATGCAGCTTTCTAAAGTTGTCACGTGTACTTTTTAGGATTTTAATTAGTTTATAAAACAGTTTTAAGAGAAAAATTTGTAACATTAATAAAACATGCTAGAAGTAGAGTCAGATCGATAAGCTAGATTAAACATTTGTATTAACTATGAAGAATTGCTTGTGTTAACTTTCCCATATTTAAGCTACATGTATACATGTTCAGTTTACTGCAAAGTGTATCGTTTGAATTAACATTAAGTAGGTTTTGTTTTGCTTAAACGTAGTACTCTGTTTCTAACTAAGACATGAGTTTGATAAACTGCACCCGTTGATGTGTAAATAACAATGGTAGTTACACTCTGAGTTTAATTGTTGTACAAAATATAAATTGCAGTTAAAAGAAATAGGCTGTGGGCTCCGGCCAGAGTCGTTTTATAAACACCTAATTAGTGTAATTATGTTGATTCCTAATTGAATCAAAATGTATTATCTTTTATAGTAGACACTAGGGACTATAAAATGCGACATCTAATCAACCTTAATTATGTCAATATAGGTCAGGTGCTTTTCTAACAGTTTTTGTTAACGGTGTTGCCAAGTTTGGGAGTCTGGAGTAATACTAAGAGGAAAATAATTTGATATTTAGAATTTTGAGTGACAAATTATACACTTATTATTTTTGGTTTAGCTATATAGTAGCTAATAGTACATAATTTCCGACTACATGATACTTTAATAATTTGAGTTTTTATGTATCTATCTATAAAAGGAGAACAACCTGTAGCTGAAATAGTAGTAGACGTTTTAGAAATTAAAGCGAGCATTATTTTAACTTTTGAGCAAAGCGCTCTCTTTCTCTCTCTCTCTCTCTCTCTCTCTCCTCCACAAACCTCTCTCTCACCCTCACACTTAACCCACCTTTCATTCTTAGAGTTAAAGACAACAAATGTTGAGGAGCCTTATCCTCCTCCACAACCTCAATTCTAAACCTCTCAATAACCGACGCCGCTATAGACTTCATTTGGACATAAGCCATTTCTTTCCCGAGACACATCCTTGGCCCCGCGTGAAATATCGGAAACTTAAAAGCACTTTCCGTTTTACAAACTCCCTTTTCGTCCATCCACCGTTCCGGCCGATATTCCCAACAATCTTTTCCCCATATACTCTCCATCCGTCCCATTGCATAAGCATTGTATGTTGCGAACCACCCCTTTCTAATAACCGTACCGTCCGGCCAAACGTCGTCGTTTAGGCTCACCTTTGTATCGACCGATACGGGCGGGTACAACCGTAACCCTTCCGATATTGCGGCTTGTAGATATTGCATTTCACGCAACTCATCAAAAGAGTAAGCATCGGTCATTTGCTTACCCGTTTTTTGTCGAATTGATTTGAGCTCTTCTAATATCTTTTCGTATACATCCGGTCTCGATGATAGGATCCAAAATAGCCACGTTAGAGACGAAGAAGTTGTGTCTCGGCCGGCTAAAATGAAACTTATCACGATATCTCGAAGGTACTCAACCGAGGTTTCAGATTCTGCCATAAATCGGGATAACAAATCGTCGTACCTCCTTTCGTCTTTCTCTTGCAATCTTAACCGTATGATGTTATCAGCAAATTCATGGACGATCCTGATTGCCTCGCCTAGCTTTCGCTCCGATCCCACGTTCAAATATTTTTTGATTTTCTGTAAATTCGGTAAAACATACATAAATCGGCCGGCACTCAGTGTCGCAGCATCTTCAAATGCTTGCATGAAATCATTTCCGGCGGTTCCAACACCGGTAAGGCAATCCGTGTCGACGTTGAACGCCAATTTACAGATATTATCAAAAGCAAATCGCTCTAAGAGATCTTGAAGATCAAAAACTCGATTCGTCTTCGCTGATTTGTGAAGAATCGGTATTAGACCGGTATTCAATTGGACCGCGGCGACGTCAATGATAAAATTTCGGAGCGATTTGGTGTTGAACTCATAACTCGCGGTCTTCCGTTGCACTTTCCAAGAATGCCCATCCGAGTTCAATATGCCTTGACCGAGAAAATCTCGGAGTAGTTCAATGAATCGGGGGCCTTTTGGGTAATTATCGAAGTTCGTTTTGAGGATGTGTTCGACGTTCAAGGGGTTGGCCGTTATGACTCCGTGGATCTTGCCGGGACGGTGGAAGACGGCGGTTTGGGTGGGGCAGTGAGAGAGGATATCGGTGCTCCAATCGAGGAAACGGTGGCGGTTTATGACGAAATCCGGTAGGGTTCCGACGAGTGGGTAGTTTTTAAAGCCATGGGTTGGGGCGTGTTTGGATTTGGGTCGGGCGTGGAATAAGCAAACGTAGAGATAGATGAAGAAGATGGAGGAGAAGAGGAGGGTCTGAGGAGAAACAAATTCCATGATTTGTGCATGCGTGGCCGTTCAGCCAATATGTACTACTAGTACTTATACTTCCCCACTTTGGAATATTATAGACATCTTTTAATTTTGAAGTCAATTTGTAAAACTACAATTCAATTTGACTTATACGACTAAATAAATTAACAAACATGATAATATCAGTTCGACTGAATAAATTTACAATAGTTTTCATTAATTAAAATAAAATTATTTTATTTTCATGAACTTTTTTTCCTTAATAATGATTTTATGGAGGATGATGTGGATATACATAGGTATGCAGTTGTGCAAGATATTATTCTTGCACATGACTCATTTTCTTATTTTTTTTGTTTTATTATTATTTTTTTTAAAATTAACTGTTTAATTTGAAAGAGTATCAAAAATAAAAAAAAATTCATATCTCTTTTTATCTCCAGATTTTCTTGCAATCTCTATTATAGTTTTTATAATCAAGTAAAATTAGTATTTTTCATATACAAAAATAGTACTACTAATTTTGAATTGTTATGACAATGATACTAGACTTCACAAAAAGAAATTCATTCTACTTCCTTTTACTTACAATTTCAATTCATACCATTTAACATATTTATTTTAAAATAAAGTCTAAAAAACAAAGAAAGTAACCTATGCACCAAATTTATTTTTAAACTATGCTATATATTTCTTTTAGTTTTGGAATAACAGAAGTAAACACCGTTGCTAACAAATGTTAATTCAGTTGATAATACTTAAAAACGTTTTCATTGAATTAAGAACTCGAGTCTTGTTAGTTAGTTGTATGATAAATATTACCGAAAATCCTCAAAAAACTAACATTACAAGTTTTCATAACATGCCCTAACCATAAAAAAAAACCTCTTTGCACTAAAGTTTTAGTTATACTATATTCATTTTTCAATACGAACGACTACAATAACAATGGCATAATTAAAAATTAGTGGAGAGGTATCTTTTAATATAAAGCTAAGGCAAAAGGCATTAAAATAGATGAAATTGAAACAATTTCCTCAATTTTTCATGACATCATTACTATAAACATGTAAATTATGAAAAACTAAAGCCCTCAACTATACCTATACATTCTGCATTTATAAAAATTTATGTTACACATTACCAAAATATGTGAAAATTTGTATATTCTTATATTTTTTTGATATTCTTTTATACATATGGTTGCATTTAGTTTTTCCAATAATAGCGTTTTCGAATGGTTGTCTTTGAAAGTTGAAATTTTGAATTGACGAGATTCTGGACGAGAACGGACATTTAGATTTGTTATCTCATCGGAAATTCTGAATCTAAATTCGACGTATTCGGCCACGCCACGCACATGTATACATAGATTACGCATCCATACCAAGACGTACCCCTTTCATATACTGTGTCCGTTCTCAGAAAGATGACTATTTATATATTTTTTAAGAAAAATATTTTAAAAAAGTAAAATTACTAATATATTCTTTATAGTAGATCCACATAATAATATTTAAATACTATAATTACACTTATTATTTTTCTAAAAAAAATATATGTCCACTTGTAAAGTTAAAATAATAAATTTATATTTTGTTAATATACTTAAGTCATCTTTTTTGAACAAAAATTATTTATACTTAAATTATTTTTTTGGGATGGAGGGAGTACGTGGAAGATATTATAATATACCAACAACGTTATGTTTTATGGCCCTATTTCTGTTCTTATAATTGAATTAATTTTTTCAAAAGATTTTCGCTAAAAATTTTTATTCATTTTGGTTTGCATTGTATATGATCATAGGTGCAGTATGTACACAACAAATATACTCATGATATCATACTCAAGGCGGAATTAGGTTAGGACCGGATGTCGACCACCCCTCCTAGTTTTTCAGAATGTTTATTATCACGTTAGAATTTTATAAAATTTTCATACGTATTTTATATTCTTTTTGCATTTTGCCCCTTCAATCGTGTTTTCTTACCATCTTAAAGTATTTATCCCTTCAAATTTGACTTTTTATGATTAAATTAATCATATTTGAAATTAAAATATATTTTGCATTTATTAGATAAAAAATAAGTGTTATCATAAAAAAATAAGTACGTTGTTTAAAAAAAAAATATTATCACCTATTTCAAACAAACAATATTTAAAATGGTTCTTGATTGGGTTTAAGTTCGTCAATTGAGATATTTTTAAAAGTTGGTAATTAGCATATCTGGAAGATAGTCTATAAACATAATAGTAAATCTTTAAAACAGCCCGTGGTACGCAACTACGCAAGTATTAACGATCCTCGTCCTGAATTTTTTACTAAAAAGAAAGAAAAAAAGGTATAATGAATTCTCTTCATAGTATCTTAGATGGAAGCTTGGCCGTTGTTGCTTACTTGCTTTTGGTTTTGATGGGACTTTAATTATACGTTGAGTTTGATTACTTGATATAAGTGTGGAAATTGCGCATATATAGTTTCCAAGTATTAAATTTTCGGGTTAGAAGGGACTGGATATTATATTTCCTTGACTACTTCCTCAATATTCGGCAAAATAAAATAAATATTAATAATTTTTTAAAAAGTGTGTTAAAATGATATAACATGAATATTGTCAATTAACATCAAATTTTAGTAATTGAAGCGACAAAGTTGCTTTCCGAGTAAGTTTAGATAATGACATCCGACGTACGCGTTGCCGGACCCTAAACATATAATATCAAGGAAATATCACAAGTAGCACCCGCCTTAAGATTAATGGTCCCCTTGGTTAATTTCACAAGTGTTGGCTATTTTCTTTTCTAATTGGATATATATGTTTTATTAATTTGTTAATTCAGATGTGCATACAATATTTGTGAATTTTTACTTTTATGTTGATGGATATTTTTGTTAAAAAGAGGAGTTATGATAACTATGAATTCCATGGAAGTCGATGAATTATTTCCATGGTAACCACACGATACCTTAACATGCGTAAATATTGTAGTGCAGTTATTACGAAGTTAATACTTGTTAAATTATTTAAGGCTAAATTTATTTCTTATCTATCATTTTTTCGATTGGCTATGGTTGTAAGGAAATTTGCGTGCAAAAGTGCGACGAACTTTTCATTTATACCATTTAACATTAACAATATTTTGGACATTTTTTTAGGCAATCAGCATCAGTCTTGCACGGCCATCCGACTATCGCTTTGATGTCGTCATTGTAGTTTGGTGCAAAATCTGGTGCCTTCAAGGATGCCAAAGCTGCAAAAATACAATTCATTAAAATAATTGTGAAAAAACATTGCTATATACTGTAATAGAAAAAAATTGTAGCTTATATTCCCTGTGTATGTATACAAAATGTATAAAATTTTGATACATACCGGAGGCAGTTGTTAGTAGGATAAAAAAGAAAATTAATTTGCTTGAAATATTCTCCATTTCGTCTGGGCGATGGCACGATGAGATCTTAACTATATTTGTTGTATTATTAGAATGAGCCTCTTCAAATGACATGCTCCTTTCATTCCAAAATATATGATATTTGACTTTTTGCACGTAATTCTAGAAGAAGTTTAATATACGTTAAATATTTTATTTTTTCAAAATAAAAATTAAAAACTAAAAATATTTTAAATGAAAATTAATATGATATAAAAATTAAAATTTTATAAAATATTTAGCATGTATTAACTTTCACCTAAAATTAAATGAAAAAAAAAGTCAAACGTCATGTATTTTGAAATGAAGGTAATATTTATACTAAACCATTATTATATATTAATTATTTAATTTTATTAATACATTAATTGCTGTTTCTATACATTAACGTTTAAGTTATCAACATTATAGATATGTGAGTTAAGGCAAGGGAAAGGAGTAACTACTATATCTATAATATTGATGTATTTATGTAACCACTACATAAATGCACCTTTTGCAGTAACTACTATATCTATAATATTTAATGTAGCAGATATTATATATAAATGTATTTTTACAGTAGCTTCTAGATCTATATTTCTTAATGTAACAGATATTATCATTGTTATAATTATCAAACTTCTTCAAAGAAATACTAATTCTTATTCTTATGTCAACCTCAAACTAAGCACACTACCATAATGGTAAGTTTAATTTTAATGAAATGAAATGACATAAAAATAAAATAAATTTTAATTTTTATGTTAGATTATTTACATATATGGTCTATTTATTACGTCATTGTTTTTCACAAAATTATGTATATTTTTAAAGTTACCCTATTAGATGTAGATTATCCATTACATCACAACTAAAATTTTATATATAATCCAATAATTTTTTTCATTCTGATACTCTTATAATTTTGTGATATTTGTCATTCACATTTTTTTTATCCACTAATTCAATTCTCATGTCATTATATTCCATCAAATTAAACTCAACTTAAGTGTTGGAGAGAGATTTAGAAGCGAATAGATAAATAATATGGAGAGCTAACTTGATTTTCTTGCTGAGAGATTATGAATGGTATTTCTTTTATCTTCCTAATCTATTATAAGTCACTCTTGCTTCCTTTAATAACATGCAAATATGTTGTCACTAGATAAATATGAGCTTGTGATCTCAAGATCACAATAAAGACTGAGATCATTATCATTAGGCTATCTTCTTTGATCTGTATGAATGATAAATATAAGAAAGAGAGAGAGAGCATATTTTTTTTGAGAAAGAGAAAATAATTGAGAAATATTAAAAAGAAAAAGATCATAAAATTTAAAAGAGAAAACGCCATTACAAAAACAGAGTGGCTAAAAAGTATATACGGAGAATTTGAATATTAATAATTTTTCATTTTTTTAGAACAAAATCGATTACAAGTTAAAGGTTGGACCTCATTCCGGAGAGTTAATGTAAAAAATGCTCTTAGAAGAGTTTATGTTCGAAGAAAGAATTTTTTTTTTTTTACAAACATTATCACTGTTTAAAAATTCATACAATACTCATCACTTATCTTACAGGTTTTAGTTATTTATTAATATACAATATTTAAAACTCACATCTTTTCACTTTTTAGAGAAAGGTATTGTAACTTTTCGATCTTTAGTTAAGGGGAATGTACTAGTTCACTTATACTAGTTGTGCAATTTATATGCTTCTCATTAGCATATTTCCTGCAAGTTATCCCAGGATATATTACACTTCAAAAAATAAATAAAAAAGAAAAGAAAAAGAGTCGCATAAATATTAAAAGATTAGAACGAGCGACTAAAAGAAATTAGGAAAATAAAGGTCACGCAAAAAGTTTTGGAGAAAGAAATTCAGAAAAGTATTAAAACAAAAATATTACTATTAAACATATTTTGAGAGAAAAAGAAATTTATCATAGTTATCACACTAACATCTATCTATATATATAAAGGCCAACTAGAAAAAAATTGAGAAGCAATTGTAGGCTATATTACTATTTGTACCGTAGCTTTTGTTTTGTTATTTTAATTTATACCCTAACCTATATAAAATGTCAATTAGCACTCTAAATTTCTTATTTTGTTTAAATATTCATTCCAAAAATTTCTAGCCAATCAAAATGATCAACTATGTTGAAAGTTTCACACTTTTATAGTATCTAGAAATTTGGCTAGACAATTTTATATTATCCCCCATGTTCAAAAAAAAAGAAGAAGCAATATTTGATAATAACGTTTATATTAAAAAAGAACAATATTCTTATAACTTTCAATATAATGTTATATATACACACACACACACACACACATATTAAATTTGTCATTTAGATCTTCTTATATTTTATTTAATTAAACATTCACTATACAATTCATGAGAAAAATATGCCATTTGTATATATTATTCTCAATCAAATGTGCAATATTAATATTTGTTAAACATTTTAATGTAATATTTTTTTTTGTGGAATGGATGGAGTATAATATTAAATTATATTACAATTCTAAAAGTCAAGCTTGATAATTCTATCAAATTATAATAAATGTAATAATTTATTACAATATTAAATAAATAAATACTTCTTCAGTTCTAAGAGTTGTATTTTTAAGAACTATCTATTATTCTCTCAATTTCAAAATTAGAAAATAAATTTGTGAAATCTTATAATTCAAAAATATGTGAAACTTTTTTCTTTTAATATATTAGAAATGAAATATTAAAAATACATGCACAAAGATTACTTTAAATATATAAAATTTTGCACTTTAATATTTTTGCAAATTTTTATCACAAATATAAATTATAAAATTTACAAATAGTAATCTCTAAGGAAATCTATGTGTGTGTGTGTGTATAAACGCTTTAATATCTAGACTTATAATTTATATTTAAATTTATATGATGCATTAAAAAAAAATTGGAGGAATAGATCATGGAGAACAACCAAACTATTAGTAGATATTATCCCCTGATGCAATCCTTTGTTTATCAATGAAACTTTTATGAAATATTCCTTGAGCAGCTGTATCCCCTGATCACTCTTCAATGCAATAGAAAGTAGGCTAAAATTTTAGTCTCCGATAGGCTAAAATTTTAGTCTTCGATAGGCTAAAATTTTAGTCTTCAATAGGCTAAATTTTAATCTCCGACTCTTAATCTCCGATAGACTAAATTTTAATCTCCGACTCTTAGTTTTCGATAGGCTATATTTTAGTCTCTAACTGGCAAAAACTTAGTCTTTGATTCTTAGTCTCCGATTGGCTAAATTTTAGTCTCCGATAGACAAAAACTAGTCTCCGAGAAGTTAATTCCTTAGTCTCTGACATGTTAACTATTAGTTTCCGATAAGCTAACTTTTAGTCTCCGATAAACTAACTCTTAGTCTCCGATAAGCTAATTTTACTTGACTAATTTTGAATTTTATTGAACTCTCCAATAAATCGTTAACCAAAATTTACAAAAATAATTGTAGGATCTCATTGTATATTTAAAAAGATGTTACAATTTAATATCTAGAATTCATCAAATAGTCAGAAAAATATTAGAAAAAAAACTTATCTCATGCATTTGCACGGGTTAATGGCTAGTTATAATATTATGAGAAATTACTCATTTTACCCCTATATAACCTGTTCATCTCTATCATTCATTCTCTTTCTTCTCCACTTATTATTTCTTAGGCAATATTTGGTCGGTCATTAAAACTAACAATAATTTTTAAGTCAACCTCAAATATATGTATTCTATTAATGAAATAAATAATTACAAATATCAAAAATTACCCTCATTCATTAATCATAATAAATTCGGTTGGCAATTTGAATTAGAAGAAATAAACTCCTACTTATATATATATATATATTCACATAAACTCACAGCAGACATATATAAACTTACAACACTCACACACGTACATATAAACTCATATATATTAACTCATAGCACATATATAAACTCACAATACATACATAAACTTACAGATAAACTACATTAAAAAATATTAAAAAAATAGTAAAAATGGTTGAAAAATTAGAAAGGAACGGTAAAAATTGTTATAAGATTGATAAAGATAAGGAAGTATTTTAAATTAATTGAATATAAGTTGAAATTCGAAAAAAATTAATACAAAAAATGAAGAATCAGTCAAATTCATTGAAAACTCTATAAAAAAAACAAAGAAGATAAAAAAGTATAAATATACATGACAAAATGAATAAATAAAAAGCAAACAAATAATAAATAAAAAAATGACCTCATAAGAATTATTTCCTAAAATAGTGATCCACCCATAATTTTCCGTTATTTCTTTTTATAAAAGGACAACTCAGCTCTCATTTTCTCCATTGTTATTAACTAATTATCAATGCGTATCGTTGTCGTTGTTGTGGCTTGATTAATAGAAGTTCATTCTTTAAACATTGACCTATCTGTAACATGAGTTTTACTTGGTGAGCCCATGGGCCTAATTTTCTTCATTTATCAATAAAAAATGAGATCCATCGCAAAGTATCCAAAGCAACTTTGGGCCATCCTTTTTTCTCTTTTGCAACCTTATTCATAATGTTGATTTCATATGCAAGCTCAGAACTATTCCTTTGTGTTTTTATTTTTATTTTTTGGAAGCTCTGAACTATTCAATGTTGTGGTTCCAGTTTATTTTTGAAATTATAGCTACCGACCCTACTTATATGTATTCATGTTATGGACTGAAAATGTATAAAAAGTACTCTAATTTCCGAAGTCCTTTATATAATTTTTATAATTACATATAAGAAATGCTAATTTTATATGATCATAAAAATAATAACACCACGTCTAAAATTTTAGTGCTCATTTTTTTTTTGTCTCATTCAAGTCATCACGCATCTAATAATCACAGAGTTAACCGATGCTTGTTCCTCGTATAGCATCATTGTTTCTACTCCAAAAAGATGTTCATGACCTGTGAACCTTCTATCTCCATGCAGTATTGCTTTGTCAGGCTTTCGGCCATTGCGGAAAACATTAAAGATTTTGTAGATAGTTAAACTTTTTCGTACCTTTTCCTGTTTATATGGTAGAATTCTATTCACAACTGTTTTAAAGCTAATGGGTATATTTTATAAATGGAGTTATAGCTCTACTTGATTCAAAATCATAATTACTAGTTCTATATTTATAAATCTACAAAAATTTTCAGGAAATTCAACCTTAAAGATAGAAAGAATTATATTTGTGAACGATAAAACATTAAAATTAAAAATTATAACTCTTGAAACGTACAAAGTTATTTTACTTGATTAAAAAGGGCTGTATATACACACACTTACGTATGCTCACAAAAACATGAAAACTTAGTAACAATAATAAAGTAAAAATAAGAATAAGACTTATGTAGTTTTCCACTTGTTACGTATAGATTATTACGAAACAAAATGAAAATTTATATACTTTTCCACTTGCATTCCCTTTCAATAGTCTTTTGGCTCGAACGTCTACGGATCGTCAAAAATGCATCTTGTAGTTTCATTTTCTTTGGCGATGGATGAGCTTAATTAATTTCTTGCCTACTTGTTATCTTTATATACATGACACAACATCCATCAGACAATTGACTGGCATTTTCTTTCTTTTTCTTCTCAAGATATTATATTTCTAATTATATAGCTGAGCTTTCAATAAAAAGCTAGGCGATGCAAGAGCTTTTTATTAATTTTTAACAGAGTAATAGTCTTATTATTTTAATTTGTGCATGTAGGACAGAAGTAGCTGATTAGCTGAATTCCAATGTCAAGAATAAAGTTGTAAAGCAAAAGCTTTAAAATTTGGTTACTTAAATGCATGATTGACATAAAGATTCATAAAATTAAAAAAAAAAAAAAAACAGAAACAGAAAAGGACATAAAGATTCATATCATTGCCCGTCAAATATATTTACTTTGACCAGAGTTTTCTGTATCAAATTATATATATGTACAACTTTCATGTAATCTAACTTTTTGAATAATTCATGCACACTGCATTCCTTTCCATCAAAGTAACGATTGTATTGGCAGTTTTAAAAAAGGTTTAATTAATTTTGTTATTTCAATCAACATTTTTTTTTCGCTCCGTCTAGTATTCGGAAAATAAGACATTTCGTCAATGATTCGACGGGTGATATTGAACCTAAAAGAGAGATAAAAAGGGTTCATCACTTTTAGGTATGTGGATTTTTCGAAACAAACAATTGCAAAATAATGATTTAACGCATATGGCTATCTAGGAGTTAATTATCTAGTGGAAGTAGTGTTTTAGTCTCCCAAGCCTTGTGAAAAGTTGCCATAATTCCCAAACGAAAAAGAAAAAAGAAGATGATTTTCAATTAGGATGTGTTAAATTTGATGAGGAATGCGTCATCAAAATAAAGGGTGTTGAAAGGTTATGAAAAGGAACAAGTTTAAGTGCACGAGTCCTCGTGGGGATCTAAAGTTGCAATTTGCTTATACAACTGTTCGAAAGATAAAAAAAGACAATTATATTAAAGTATATAAGTAGTGTATGGTTCACTCAATATTGACTCGTTTCTACTAACGTACAGATTGATGATATAATTGTGACTCTAACATGCAGAATAAAGAATAGAAGATAGATTATGTCCCTAGCTCCTTCTTGGCCCATTTTTTTATATGTTCAAATACTACGCTTGTAATAGTTAGGGCTATTATATATTTTAAAAAAAGACTAAAAAAAAACTACAAAGCAAAGACATCCAATGAATAATGTTCTTTCCCCCACTAATCAAGTATTTAACTAACGTGAGGGGCCAGCTAGCTGTCTAAATTTTATGTAACATATATAATTATATATTCTCTTGATTTCGGTAATTAACATATCTGTTACAGGGCTAACTTTCCTAATTGATTATGAAACCTCACGTGAATTAGAAATGAGTACAAGCGTCTCGGCTATTTGTTAGCGTTAAGAGAGTACGACGCTCATAAAGACCGTAAATGTTACACTGAATTGGATTAAAATATAAAATTGTCCTTCCAATTTATGGGTTAGACACCTACACGCCATGAGTTAACACCAATATTAATAAAGGTTTGATTTTATTGTATCAACGAGTGTTTCAATTTAAATATTAAACGATACATTTATACGTTGTCATGCAAAATTTTAATTATTGAAAGGTTGAAAATTAAAGATTTAACATGATAAAATTTTAAACTCCTAATATAGGGATCATTCACATGATGTATGGTACGTAAATCCCATTCCCCGTTTAACAACCCTAAAATGTAAATGCTAGCACATGCACGTATATTGGGATCCCACATATACACAAAACTTCCGCTAATGATAACAACACAAGGCAATGACGACGGAAGATACACAATTTTACTCTATCCCTCCCATTTTATTTGAAAAACTTTGATTTTTTTTTTTTGTCAAATTAACTAAATTTTGATCAAAAAATTACTCTTAATCTTCTACGATATAATTACAATATTAAAATTATAAAAAACTACATCTAATATACTATCAATAATTACTTGTTTGAAATTAAAATCTATAATACTTTTGTCTATAAATTAATTTCAAATTTGATCAATTTGACCAAGAAAATCAAAGTTTATCGAATAATATGAGATATAGAGAATAGTTAATTTTTTTCTTTCGCTTTAACTAGTAACAGAAGTTTGCTATCAATATATATATATATATATATATATATATATATATATATATATATATATTTATTTTTATTTATTTATTGTATATACCGGTTGGTGTACTCCGACTGTTGGAATATATGGTTCAAAATATATAAATATAAGTAATTAATAAATATTAATATATTTTAATGATTAATATTATAAGATAGACAACAAAGTGATCGAATGTTGAGTTAGTTGGATCTTTATTGAGTCGATCCAAGTAGACTTAAACTCCTAGTTCTGAGGTTAGGTATATCTATTCTCTCGGAGATAAAAGTTTTGATATTCCAAATTTACATATAATATCAAGAATGTATTATTTCAAATAAAATATTATATACCTTTGTATCATATTTGTTGGTACCTTTATTTACATTTTAGATTTATTCATGTTCTTGGTTTTAACACCAACTAAAGAAGGGAGATATATTAAAAAAGATGATGAAAGAGAGGGTGGAGACCATTTGGTAATTAGAGCAATGCTTGCACCAGCTGATCATGCTGTCGGTTAGGTTGGGGGTTATAGCTAGGAGGGGTGTGTGTTACGTAGAATGCGACGGCATGGATGTCGATTTGTCACTACCACTGTCCACTAGGGCTGATTAGATCCCCATTTTGTTGCCTGGTGCTCCTTCCACTTCAACTCCCCAGCTAATTCGATCTATTACACTTCCTATATATATAATTCCATTTTTTATTTCTTTATATATATGTATGTATGTATTCCTACTTAATTATGTCGGGCTGAATCTAGATTTTTATGTTCCCTTCAAAACCTTCAATTTATTTGTTGCACTCTAAAGCTTTATTTATTTAATTTATAAGTCTATTGACTTTAATTGGACGTTAATATTATTAATTTATTGAATTAGGCTTCAAACTGATCGAAACGATCGAGAAAAATGGGTGAGAGACGGAAAGTAACATGTCAGGATTTTAAACCGGTGATTTTCTCGCTATTTCACATTACACACAATTTAAGTGCATATAGAATTGCAAAAACGGATATATATATTATATTATTTGGTTTTTTGGCGGGGGGGAGGGGGGGGGGGGGGGGTGGGGGGGGGGGGGATTATTGTGACAGAATGAAGTCACGTCCACATTTTAAATTGTGGCGTGATGCAGCACTGTTGCTTTCCTAAACTAGTGCTCTTGCATAATCTAATTTGGCGTTTCTTCTTTTTGCTTCAACGGCCTCGATTTTGTATTTCGTTATATAGTCTTAATCCTAACTTATATATACCTGTTCCATTCTAAAATTAAAAATACGTTTTTAAAATAATAATTTTTAAACATAATTTTTATATTTTAAATATATTCTTACTTTAATAATAGTGACAGTTATGATAGACACTACTAAATAGTGAATGTATAAGCGTTACTGTTACATTGAAATAGTAGAATTTTGGAATAATATTTAAAAAATTTCACGGCTTTTTATAGTTTAAAAATAGAAATGTATCCCTAATTTTAGAATAACAAAAAAAAGAATATGTATATTTAATTTTGAAATAAGAGAGTATTAAAGAAAAAATAGTTTTATTTCTATTGTTCCATATCTTAAAATTTAAAAGTTAATTTAAAGTTATTAAACACTTCAACTTTTAGACTAACTTATATTTTAAAATTACAAAATAAATTTTAAAAAAGTCAATCTCTAAGTTAAAAATAAAATTATAATCTTAAAAGCAGAAGGAGCTTCCAAACAAGTCCATATCTTATCAGTTGTCTTATATATTTTACCAAGACAAGTTACGCAATTCTCGAGAATGTGTAGAATGTAGTAATATTAAGAATAGATATATCTATGAGAGATACTATATCGATAACGCGAAGATGATATGTAATGATTACTAAGGTTCTTCAATCTGTTCGCCATTTTCATCAATTTACTGATTGATAACAATATATCGAATCAGTGTATCGTTCACACGATCACGCCATTTTTGGAAATTATTCCTCACCACTCTTAATTGGTATGCAATATATATATATATATACACCACTCTTAATTGGTATGCAATATATATATATATATATATATGTATGTATGTATGTATGTATGCATACAACCTTGGATTCCACATCAATTGTAGCTAGTTAATGCCAAAACCACAACAATGGGAAGACAGGAATTCGTTAGAATAAGAGAAATTCACTAGTTCTTTGATTTGCAATATCAAATATGATCAAAATAATTATCTCTAAAGTTATATATTATATAGATGTCCCACGGTTTCACAAATAAACGAAAATCCGAAAATTTATAATTATGAAAATGTCGTCATATTATTTACAAAGTTAAAATATATCCGAATGATCGAAAAATAATATAGGTTAATCATGATATAGCAATGATGAATTTTAATTAATGTGTCGTTCCGAAATGACTTACCAAATTTGAGCTCAATTGAAATTGATTACCCGAAATTTTTATAAAACACGTTCAGCCACCATTGTGAATGAAACGCACAACACTTAATATGAAGGCTAAAAATGAAGTTTTGAAGTGCTTTAATTTCCTGTGTCTTCTTAGTAAATCAATGTTTACAAAGTAAAAAACCCTTTTCACATCCTATATATTACCCCATTAATATTGTAGATAACTGATACGTGTAAGTTCGAGAAATTAGTTGTAAATTATGAAATTCGTAACCAAAAACAACCATATGTCATCTGTAATTATTCATGTAACACCTCCTTCAACATGACAACTGACTTCAAACAATTAACAATCGGAAGTTGAAATTTAAATTATAGAGAACCAGATATACATTCCTATTGTTTTCCATTGTACTATTATAACTAGATTTTATTTTTATTTTTTTTTACCAAAGAGATAAATACACGATTGCGTATACGCACACATGCATGAGAACATAGACGGATTTAATTAAAGATGTTCTGTTTTTCGTGATTTGAAATTTCCTGGAATTTACCACTTATTTCACGTTGAATGGATAAATCACGGATGTTAGGAAAGTAAAGAGGAAATTGATTTGAGACGAAGACACATAGACAAACCAAATCATCGATAGCTTGCACGACTCAAATATTACTAATTAATATGTAGTATTCGAATTAGAATTACACTCCTTTAGTTTCCATCTGGATTACTTTTACGGCAAAAAGAAAGCATGTCTATAAATTAAATTCTCGATTACCTTTCTTTCCAGAAATGCTGCTGTTATTAATTTTGGTTAGTCCTGGCCAATAATGTAGATTTTCAGAATGGGTTTTTTCTAATGAAACCTACTTATATATGGAATTAGGGAGGAACTGGTTCTGAGACTGGTCCAGTTAAATATTGACCTAATTTAAAGTTTCGATAATTCTCTTTTTATTTTATCGAAATAAAACTGACCTGACTTATCGGTCCGGTCAATCCTAGCACCAGTTCAAGATCAGATTGATCGAGGTCAGTATTTTTAAGGACTAGTATGATCTAGACCGGCTAGTCCCTTATTCATCCTTCTATGAAACTAGTAAGGATTTTTTATTGAATAATTTAACTGGCAAGGAATTGAAATTAATAATCAACTAGTTTCTTGAGCTACGTGAACACTTGGCAAAGATTCTAATCTTTGAGTTTATATATAATCTAAAATTGATTAGATCATCTACAGAAACTTCAAATTTTTAAAGAAATCTCCAAAGCAATGGAAAACGCCAAAATTTTGTGAAGCCTTCGAAATAATGCACGAGACTAGAATTTAATTTTGTTTTGGTACAATGTGATCAACAGACTGAAGTTAAATTAATGATATGAAAATTTTGATTCTGATTCCAACATCAGTATGAGTTGAAATTCCTCAATCACTATTATGCAAGTTGCTGGAACATTGGATATCACAAGTATGATGTATCACTTCCTGTCTGCTGGCTGCTTATAATTAAGGGATCTAGAATATCTAAAAGCAAAATTGATTCATTCTTAACTTACGCACTACAAAATTAACCAATTTTAAAAAGAGTGTAGTGTATTTATTTTATTATTATTGTAAAAATTTCCGCCTAAATTAATTAATTCATTTGACTAGACGTTAGATGGCTTTTACTGCATATGCTTTATTCTGCTTATTTTTAATTAGTCCTGATTAAATTTTTATTTAAGCGTTAGAAAGTTCTCTATTATCTAAGTTCACCTAATATTTTTTACTTTTTACGTTTTTAACTACATTAATCCTATATATGAATTTGAACTTATCAAAAACAATTTGCACACTTTTGATCACATATATGTTCTATCTTCTATACGAACTTAGAAGAGGCTTTCTTTTTTATGTTTGCTTTATAGACTTTTTGGCCATGCTATGTTTATTAGATAGAATCTTACCTATGTGGAAGTACATGAACCGTTATATATATTTCTTGGTTTTATATATTGTGATTCAGTGGCATGAAACATGCATGCCTACCAAATCTTCTTCCTTTATATAAATTTTTTTTTTCTTTTCATATACTACGCAACAAAGATATTCAAGAAGATCGAATTTATACCGGAAACAGACGAAGAATTTATCCCATTTTCAAAATGCAAAGTTAATTACCACTTTCAAAGTGCTTGCAAAGTCGATTTAAATTAACTTATCCAGTAGGGGAATCAGAAAAAAACATAATAATAATGAAATAGAAAACAATCTACAAAAAGAATGCAAATATAAATAATGTGATAAAATGATCGAATTGAATATGTTAATTGTTTGTTCGTTCATGCAAAACATTGTTCATATTAATGCTAACATGCATGTGTATCACCAAAAAGAAAAAAAAAGGTTAACATGTGAGGGTGCAGTGTCTCACAACGACAGCCAAGTGCGTATTTAATGGATTAATTAATAATATTATGTTTTAAACCCAATAACTTAAGTTTTTAGATTAAGATATATATGTTGAAATACATAATAATGAATGAGATCGATAAAAAAAGAGATGCGTATCAAATTACATAGAAAAAGAATATTATTCACTCATTTAAATTCGAATTTTATTATCTAAATAATTATCACTTGTAAATTCTAATTCTATTATCTAAATAATTATCACTTGTAATATTTATTATTACATTTAATTAGTTATTATCATCACTAATCATCTTATCTGCAATAGTATATACATGATGTGTACATTAAAAATTTCAATAAACTTATGACTCAACAATTCAGAGCTTTAGATATATATTTGTCTTGCCTTCCGTTAAAGCTAGTTGTATACGAGTGTCTTCTTGTCATAACATACTCCGTATATGACAAGAGGCTAAAAGTGATAACAAATTTTAAGAATTGTCAAGTTATTTGTACTTGCATATATATATATATATATATATATATATATATATATATATATATATAATCGAAGTAGCGATTGAGAGAAGATGTATGGTGAAGAAACTGTTGGGACGGATCAGATGGAACATAGGACTGTGGGGTGACGTTCTCATTTCCATTTGGTGGATAACATTTCAGCCCACTAGCTTCCTCCTTTATTATATACTCCGTTAAATATATATATATAGAATCAGCACGCACAAACTCCATTTATATTTTTGTTTAGTTCAAGTAACTCTCAAAATCACTTCCTAGTTGCCACCACAAGAAATAACCAAGTGGTACCCAGACAACATTATTTTCTTTAATTGAGGCCACGAGGATACCATAATGCCCTTCTATATAACTACATCTTTCCTCACACAATGTTTTATTTTATTTTTATATGTGGCTATACTTGACTTAAATTTGATGCGTATTTATTGGACATGGGATAGTTGGTAATGATATGAATTTCAAATTTTTTATTTTCTACGATGTGTAGCGACACGCGTCTTAAAATAATGAAAAAAAGAACATTGATTTAAGACTCACTTTTGATTTGACGATTCGTGCATTCTCAATAATATCATAATTTGTAATCGGTTTAAATTTGTCATGTATATCATCGCTCATTCAGGAAGAAAAAAACAGTAGTTAGGCTTTTGTAGTTTATCAGATTGGTAATGTTGGATTATGAAGGATAATTTGGTCTTTGAAATGCTCAATTAATATATATTTAAAATAAAAATAATCATAATGACAGTAAAATAATTTGCATACGTACGTGCTCGTACTTAATTATTACACAGTATTGTAGTTGTATTAATTTATACATAGCTAGATTAGGCTATCAAATATTCAATCATCTGAATATTCATCTAGATGCACTGTTAGTGCCACATGCAAGTCACGTGCTGAGAGAGATTCTCCCTCAAGTTTTTTTTTTCTTTTTTCTTTTTTTTTTTTGTTTTCTGGTTTGCATATATGACAACTTGACAAGGTTGAAAGTTGAAACTTTGTGACAGACACGGTTAAGTTAATAATTACTTCAAAAACAAATTTCAAAATTATTTTCACGAATATTAAGAAACAATATTATGTATTGCTATCAATTTATAATTAATAATAATGTTAATTACCTAATTTCAGGTTAAAAATAATCTGACTATATATCATAGAATATTGAAAATTAAAAAGATGCACTTTATAAGGATTTTTTCATAGAATTATGTCTGCGACTAATTAAAATATGAAAAAACAAAAATATCAGACACAAAATAAAGAAGCGAGTATAATAATTTTATAAAGATTGAAAAATTAAATGTATGTACATATATTTTATACTCAATAAGGTGCCAACGTTTATTGCAATGGTACATCAAGTTTAATTTTGAAAACATTTTCTGTTTCTCTGCCATTTTGCTTTTATGAAATAGGAAGTATATATGGGGACGTAAAGAAGGTGGCTATAAATATGAGGGTACGTTCCTTCGTATTCCTTAGGACAAACACAATCTTCTTGATCAAGTGTTTTCCTCTGCTCTGCTCTCTCTCTCTCTACTTTCTCTCTCTCTCTCTCTCTCTCTACTCTCTCTCTAAACTCTTATAAAAATTTCTCTAGCTATAGAAACAAGAAGAAGAAGAAGAGCCATGGAAGGGAAAAGCCAAAGCAGGGGGTTTGCCAATTTCATCGAGATGGCTAAGCCTTACATAGCCATGATTTCCTTACAATTTGGCTATGCCGGCATGAATATCATCACTAAAGTTTCTCTTAACAGAGGAATGAGCCACTATGTGCTCGTCGTCTATCGCCATGCTTTTGCCACTGCTGTTATTGCTCCCTTTGCTATTATCCTCGAGAGGTTTGTACATACCAATTGAATATAACTAACTGTTCTGATCAATTTTTTTCCAAATATGTAATGGAAAATGTTAATATGTCGCGGTGGAGTAACTCATTCTGTATGTTTGCAGGAAAGTGAGGCCAAAGATGTCATTTTCTATCTTCATGCAAATATTTGTGCTGGGGCTCCTTGGGTGAGTAGTAGTGTTACATAGTGTGACGTAGCAGAAGATCGATATAATCAGTTATGAAATGCTAAATTTTTCGATTTATTTGGAAATTTGACAGGCCAGTGATTGATCAGAATTTCTATTATGCCGGACTGAAATTCACGTCGCCTACTTTTTCATGTGCCATGAGCAACATGCTCCCTGCGATGACATTTGTTATGGCTGTTCTCTGCAGGTAAATTTAGAACTATAACATAATTATACTACGCATCACAAATATTTTATATTTATGAGAAAATTGAAATAGTAACAAATGGATAATTATATTACTATCTATATATAGGATGGAGATTTTGGACATGAAAAAAGTAAGATGTCAAGCAAAAGTAGTTGGAACAGCAGTGACAGTGGCTGGAGCCATGCTAATGACATTGTACAAAGGACAAGTAGTTGAATTGATTTGGACCAAACATGTTCATCCCCACAATTCCCCTGCCCCTGACGCCGCCAACGCCGACAAAGATTGGGTTAAAGGCTCCATTCTCCTCATCATTGCCACCTTTGCCTGGGCTTCTTTCTTCATCCTTCAGGTAAATTGATCAAAATTTTAGCTACTAATATAAATTTAATTTATGGTACTAAGTGTTTGATATTGAACAGAATGTGACAATGAGGAGATACCAAGCTCCCCTGTCACTCACAGCACTTGTGTGCTTCATGGGAACCCTCCAATCCATTGCTGTCACTTTTGCCATGGAACATAAACCAAGTGTCTGGACAATTGGCTTTGACATGAACCTTCTTGCTGCTGCTTATGCTGTAATTATCCTTCTCAGTCTTATTAATCCGAGCTAAATTTATACATATATCAATCAATTAATTAATTTTTTGAAATAATTACTTCAGGGTATAGTGTCATCAAGCATTGCATACTATGTCCAAGGTCTGGTAATGCATAAAAGAGGACCAGTCTTTGTAACTGCTTTTAGCCCTTTGATGATGATCATTGTTGCTATCATGGGTTCTTTCATCCTTGCTGAAAAGATCTTCCTTGGAGGGTAAATTTCTTTCTTAATTTTTTTAATTATTACCCAACAAAATCTTGAATTATATGAGTCTGTAAGAGTATTTACAAGCCAAAAATTAATTAATTTTTTTTTTTTACTGTTTGTGTATTTGCAGAGTTCTTGGCTCTGTGCTTATAGTGATAGGACTATACTCTGTTCTGTGGGGAAAGTACAAGGAATACAAAGAAAAAGAAGCTGAAGACAACATTCTTGAACCGGTGAAAGACACTAATAACAAAAACACTGGAAACAATAACATGATGATCATGACTTCATCAGACATTGAAGCAAACAACCCAATGGAAATGCAAAACAATGAAGCTAACAAGACTGTCATGTCACCGGCGGCTTTCGCCATCAGTGCACCAATATTGGCAGCACCCATGATAGCGGTGGAAGCACCAAAACCATGATTAACTTAACAGCAGATGATCATCCTCATGGGGAAAAAAAAGAAAAGAAAAATATGATAGAAAGAATGGAAGAAGGAAAAGGAAGGGCTGAAATAACAAAAGAATGAGAAAGATAGAGGGACGTTTTTGTACTTTCAATCTCGGTGTTTAATTCTACCTGTCCTTCAATTTTACTTTTTTCTGTTTGTATTTGTTTTTCTTTTGGTCTAGTTAGAATGTTGAACCTCGTGTGGTTTGCCCTTGTTCTAAGTTCTAAGACTCTAAGCTGATAGTATATATTTTGTAATGAAAAATTGTTGTATTTGCGAAAAACAGAAAAGGAAATGGAAGAGATATGGAATTATGCACAAGTTTTTGTAATATGATATGTTCATGTAAATTGTTGGAATCTTTCTGTTTGTTTAAAGCAAGCAAATGTTGTAAGTTCCACCTGATTAATTAAAGAGTACTGATGCAGATTCCATTTGTATATTTAGTGGGCAACTGATTAAACTTTTTTAAAGTTTCAGTTGGGGTGTGTTGCTACCAAATATGCCATGAATTTTATTTTTAAAATATTGAAATATGACATCATGTAATCAACAGGAAAAAGGTATTATGTTTTAATTGATTGATGCACTTTTAGTTAACTTTTGATTTCCTTGCATAATTCAGCTAATTAATTCAAGTAATCTGGGAATAATTTAGTAAGTGAGAAATTAAAGAAATAATTTATGAAGTAACTACAAACATTATAAGTTTGTAGTTGTCAGGTACTTTAGTATGTTCATTAATTTATTTATTTATAAATTTCTATACCTCTTCGTAATCTTTGTTTTATGATATTGTTTGGTTGTTTATGAAGTTTGTTGTTGGAAAATACAAAATTGCTTTTACACAATTAATCTACAATACAAATTTGAGTGGTAAGTAAGATTATATGCAGCAATTTACAAATGCTCTACAATAATTATTGGTGTATTCGCTCAACTTAAATGAAGTTATATATGGAGTAAATAAAAAGCAAGTCAAACTTAATTTTCGATTAAAAAAAAAACAGAAAGATTTATTTTATGTTTTGAACAGTTCAAATTTTAAATTTAGTAACAGGACTGTATGACTGATTGATTTAATTTGCATATATATTATTAACATGAAATTAACTATATTGTAACTTCATATCATATTTTGCGGAACTCATTTAAACCGATTTAAATAGTGACCCTGGAATGAAAGGGAAGAATATATAGCGTTTTGCCTCCGTTTAAGAAAAATGCATTTGACAATAAAATTTACTTTTAAGAAAGAGCAATATTTTCAATTTTTTTTTATTATAATATTATATTTTTAAAATTTTGTTGTTGCAATCTTTTAATATTATTTTTATTAAAAATTTATAATAAATTTTATTATTTTTTAATTCTCAGCTAAATATATAAAACTAATATCAAGTAAGATTCCACCGTTCCATAGTATATAGTATGTGTGTGTATAATGTATATATATTGGGAGTGTGTATGTATTTCCACGTGTTTTTGTGATTATAGGAATATATGCTTAATGTGATGGAGAATATGAGAAGCAGGGTTATATGTCCATGATACCCATAGATAAGCTGAGCTAATGGGGGTTAGGATACACATGAACTTGGAATTTGAACCAACCAAGAATCTCATATAAACAGATTCCGGCTGGCGTCTGTCTACTAAACAATCAATAATGACGTGTCTGCCTTTGCCACATATATCTTCTCATATTTACGGAGTGAATAGTTCATGCATATATTCATAGGTAATGTTATAAAAAATGTTAAGAGAACGTAATACACGCGTGAAAAATTTAGGGTCTAAATTAATATTATATAAAATTAAGCGAGAGATAGACGGTGAATAAGTCGAGTTAGATATGAAGTGAATTTAAGCAATAAAAAACTATTTTAATATCTGGACGGAGAATTAATCAAAATATACCGAAACTTTTTGAATAATGACAGAGATAACCCCTTTCGTGAATACTAATATATAAGGGAAGGATGTATTAATTAGACGGTAGTAAAACCTCCTTTATTTTATGATTGTCATGCGTAGAATTTTAATTTCTTTAATTTATAAACTACTTAAAAACTGAGATAATTGTCTATTATAGAATGAATGTGATAAAAGATAGAAGATCAAAATGTTGGGTGGATATACACCGGTTTGTTTCAGTTTAAAATTACATTGTCAATTTATAATTTCATAATTTTAAGCCGAAAAAATGGGTGTGTATCCACCCCAACATCTCGATCTTTTGTAGTTTGTCATATTCATTTTATAATTATATTAGCAAAATCTAAAATCTCATAATTTTAAATTGAAACAAACAGAGTTTATAAGTAATTAGCCACTCTAGCGGAAGATAGTGGTGGCAATTTTTTTCCGGTTTCCACCACTACAACTGCAGGTATCGCTGTCGGCTATAAAACATCACAGATCGATATCTTTATACATACATCGACACATGATACAATCACCCACTATATATACGGACACACACACACACACATATATATATATATTCGGATGTATATATATATATATATGTATGTATGCATGTTCGTGTGATCCAACTTGTTGGAGAAGCTAGCTAAGAATATATTGCACATTCTTAATTGTCTTGCCCCACTGCATGTCGACCTAGATGGTTCCTCTTTTGTCAAGTGTGTCGACTTCATCTGTGTATGTACGTTGTCACGTACCCCTCCCTAGAGGATTGACACACACACACACACACATATATATATATATTATTCCAATTCTAGTAAGTTCATGGCTTCTAACCAGGATCAATATATGCTAATTTGAGGGAGAAAAAATCTCTTTAGTTATTTTATTTTTATTACTTACTTTGCAGCCGAGAATCCTTAATTAAAAATTGACATGCATGCATATTAATTAACTACACCGATTTTACTTTTGAAATGTTCATTTGATTTCAGTTGATATACAATTAACATTATAGAATCATCCATCCTGTTAATCTGCAAATACAAAGAACGCCAATTAATTTGACGACCATCGTATGAGAATAAGTATTTTGAGAGTAAGGATGTGATGGATTAAGTTTAATATCGGAAGGCAGTAAAAAGATAACTATGTTTTACATCATCAAATTTAATCATAGACTATCTTATTTTTCACGTTCTATTCATTCGATCATACATTTAAGATTACATAAAATAATTCATATTTAAAATTATGAAGTGAATCGAAGAAAATTGTATCGGCACGGAAGCAAGTGCCATTGTGATTCATTCCGTTTCAGATAAACAACTTGATTGGCGTTGAGCCGCAGGATACCCGTAGCGCGTTATTAACGAGAATTAATATAATTGTGCCCTATATTTCAGATGAATCACATTTAATATATTCTTTCCAGCTTATTATAATTGAATTTTTAAGAGATTTTTCAAAATTCAAATTAATGGACTTTTACTTAATTCTTTGAAGAAACATAATATTTCCCAAGTAAACCGCCAAAACTTATTACTAATGTATTTCTTGATAATTGTAAGCAATTGATTGAGGATTAAATATTAAGATCCCCAAGGGGTAGTAATTGATTAAATAAATAAATCAACTTGTTTGAGGGTGCCCGCAAAAATGTCTTAATCTTGTTTTATATGAAACAAATAGAATTATACAACGTCATTAATAAAGCAATCTAATAAATATATACATATACGATTTACTTATTGGTATACTTAACTAATGGGATATTAGGTAGTAATCATGCAAGCATTAATTAGGGAAAAGAAACACGTGGCAATTCATTTGATATACAACTACTCAGCATCTTTCACATGTGAATCTTGACAATACATATGCCATTGTCCACTAAGCTAAGGTTGGAAAATATATATGTATGGTCCTTATATCTATATTTCATTAAAACTTTGAGAATAAGTATATGTAGATGTCTATTTGTCAATAAGTTCATGTATTTGATACTTGATTCAAGTGCATGTTACAAGAAAATTCGAATTGCATCATGTCAACTAAATAAAGGTCGTTTTTGGCTGCCATAAAGTGCTACAAATATTCCCTCACTAATAAAACATATGATGAAACATGTTTGAATGACCATTTCATTGCATCTCCTCGTCCTAATTGCTATGCTTAATATCTACTTTTCCATATGCAAAGTGAATGGGTCGTTGGAGCTACCTGAATAGTATCTCCCACCTTCGACCCAATCAATCCAACTTAAGATTACGCCCTTTCTGTAATAAAATTTAAAATATGTTTTAAATTTGTTTTCAAATTTGAATATGCAAATTTAATTTAGTACAACAAACAGGAGTGTCATGAATTACGCTAGTTGTACTAGAAATTAAAGCGTTTGTTGAATCAAAAGTTACATATATTTGTATTTGATGATTATTGATTTTATGTTATTTTTCTTATATTTTTTGCATGCATGACTAGAACACTAGCTAGCTAGTTTTTTAAGCACGTACATACATCTACCAACAACAATATTTATTAGTCTTCTTACTTTTGTATATTGTATAGGATCGTGAATCGAAGGAACCTCTATATTTGAGATAAAATATAAACATTGTAGTGGGACGAAGCCTACATACATAAGTTAAAAGCCCTGAATAAAATTGTTAAAGATGGTGGTCGGCATGGAAGTCACTAGGGATATGATTATGATTAGCATATATATGTTTGTGTATGTATGTGTAATATGCAACATCGATTCTCCACAGCATATCGATTTATTAGTGGATATTTGTCGCCAATTTTTGTTTCTAAGCACTATTTTTATTAAAGATAGTTTGTCCTATTATTAGGAGACACTCCAGGCAGGCTCAAATATATATGTACCTTGAGTGCATCTCATCACACCGCAATATATATCTTATAATAATAATAATAATAATAATTATTATTATTATTATTATTATTATTATTATTATTATTATTATTATTATTTCCTTCTAGCAGCACCTTTCTTCTTTTTTATCGTGCAATATCTTATTGAGTCATATATTCTTTTGTGCAATCATTATTACCATATATATTATTGGGTATCTGATTAATTTGGCCACTTGACCAATCCTTTTGCATGATAATTAATTTCCTCCGACATAAAAGTTGAAACAAATAAAGTAGTGAATGTATTTTGTTAATTGAATTATTCTTAGAAAGTACATCATATTAAATAGATTTTGTTGTTGAAATTTGTTCGTGTGTGTGTGTATATATATATATAGGGATAAAGTAAGGGAGATTAAAAACCAATATTAATTCAAATAAGCTTACAGTAACTAATTATGCTTACTGCTTATATTTAAGTTGGTAAAACCCCTAAAGCCTTAATTAGATGAATAACGAAAAATAAAATTATGGAATAGAAGATAATGCCCTAATAATATATATGAACGAGAAAATGACGCTTAAGTGCATCCTGGTGGAAAGAATTTCACTTCAATCATATAAATATTTTACGTTTTTACATTAGTATTTCGATAGTAATTTGAGTATTTTTTTATAGTAATTTTAGTACTTCCGTAGTAATTTTAGTATTTTTGAAAGTAATTTTAGTATTAAAATAAAATTAATGAAAATTTCGCTTATTAAAATGATATATAATATTTCAATACATGTTAAAGTATGATTCTTGTATATGAATGGAATGTTCTAATGAGCAGAAGATTGACTTGGGGATTTGAGGTACAATTGTGACAGTGCTATATATATCGACTCGATCGAGTAATGTTAATTGTGTATAAAATTGAATTTAATTTAAGTGTAACATATTAGTTAATTTAAATAAAATGAGTGTTAAAAAACACATACAAACTTGCAATAGTAGATTCATTTAACTCCTTAACTTTTAGACATCAATTTTGTATATTTCATCAAACTCAAGCAATATATAGGTAAAAACGACTTCAAAATTCTACAAATAATTATTACATAGAAAAACTTACGAATCAACCAAATTTTAAGATAAGACAGTATCATAGTATAAGTATTTTACGTAAATCATTAGATGAACAGGATATAATGTTTCAACCACCGAAAAAAAAATCTCAATGTAGTCTACTGTTAGCATTCAGTACATTAAATAATATGACCGCCACATATTGCATGCATTGCACAGCCACATGCACTACGGATTAATATCGACTTAATTAATTCCACACAATATATGAAATCTTTACTTACACAAGGAATATGTAATGATTTGATGTTTTAGACATTTTTCACGCGTACTACTATTTGATCACTTTTTCTCGATAAGCCTGGTTAAGAATTAGGAAGTTTTTTGTTTCATTAAGTATATGAATTTAAATAAATTCATTATATTTAAATTTATTAAATTAGTTAAATATTTATAAATAAATTTAAATATAAATTTATTTATTTAATAAATTATCTTAAATATATGAATTATTTTATTTTATTATTCTATTATATTTTAATTCATTTAATTTTATTTTTCTAACTTATTGGATTAAAATAAAATTGAATCTATTAAGAGATAAGTGATAGACTAAACACACTAAGATCCTTAGTCTACTAAAATATATTAAGAGTTAAACAAACACAGTCTAGTCTAAGCTATCAATTTATGATGGCTTGATCAATTTTTTTTATTTTTTTTTTAATTTTATGAATCTTGATTACATTTCAAATTACTCTAACTTTATTATTATCATTATTATTACCTTTTTTTTTTTTTTGAGTTTCTATTAATATTCAAATCATATTTTAGTAAAAGTTTAAATTATTTTCGGAGTCAAATTAAAACTCTATAAATTATATGTGAATAACAATTGAATAATTTATTACTCGACTTAGAAATTAAAGCGAAAAAATGGTGAGCACTTGTTCAAAAGCCGAACTCTATTTTCACATATAATGCTAAGCAGAGCATATCTTATAAAGCATGCTATCCATTACATTATCCAATATGATGTCATCTGAAAGAGATCTGGTTCTTATATATGGATCATCAATCAACCTGAACAGTTTCCAAATTCTGCTTTATTTTATTCTATTTTTGTCTGTGACTTAATTTTTTAATAATATATATTATACTGGTGGTGTAAGTGTACTTGCATTTTGATATATGATATATATAAATTCAAGGAACTGAATGTAGAAAAGTCGATACGCATTACGTCAAATGGCAGGTGATGAGTGATAGACAGTTGAGTTACTGCTAGGGTCGGTTCTAATATTAAATATATGTTTTAATTTTTTGAAATCAGATAGTATATAAAATTTTATATTAATATTAATGTAATTGATTTTAGTTAATATAATCATTATAATTTTGTAGTTTATAACAAAAATTTTTAATAAAATATAATTTTTATTTAGAACTTTCCTAAATTATATTAATTTTGAGATAAAATATATTGTCGTTTAATTTTAAAAATTTATAAATGTATTTTTAATTTTTAATTTTGTAACGGAGTAAATAATAATAACAGCATATAATATATAGGTTGTGACATTACTATAATTGTTATTATTTTAGTTACGGAGGTTCGATGGATGTCAATTTGTTAAATGCTAATATGTGTAAGATTTGCAATATCTCTTGCAGCCGTCAATGATATCAAGAATTGGAAATATTCAACATATATTAATTATGTGTGTACCTATTGAGATGACATTGTGTGGATACCTAGTCATGTAGAAACTGGCTACTAGTTTATTTCATTTATTCCTTAGTTCCTTTTGAATAGGGTTTTTTCTGGAGAGATTTCCATTTCCTTGTCATGTTTATCTGTTGTTTGTTATTTGTCACTTTATCTCTTATTTTTTTCAAGAAACGAAATTTAATAACAAACTAATCTCATGTACTTTACAATATCAAAGAAAGAAAACGTAACCGATAAAAAAAAAAGAGAAGAAGAAGAATTAAGAAATAAAACTCAGTGCTATATCAAATTTAATTGTATATAGGAATTAGTGTCTAAAAAAATAGCATTTCTCTAAAGAGGGAGGACGTTATTACCCTTGCATAATGTTGCAAGATTTCAACGTAACTTTGTCATTTCAAAAATTAATTTAATATAGAGTACACGTTTAGTGTAGTGTGTGTGTGTTGTGGGGGCGGGGAGTCCATTTCTACTCACGTTTAATTAAATTATTTTATTTTCCTTCAATTACAAAAAAGGTAACATATAACTGTATATAAATATAACTATCAATTATTCAAAATATAATTAAATTTCATAACAGGCTAAAAATGTATAGTGGGTCTCGAACCTCAACATTAAAATTAATTGGACCAAGTTCTGAATATTGGACATATCATAAGAAGACATGCAACTGGATAATTAAATACATGGTGACAGGACATCATAGGCCCAAAACATGATAATGGTACTCATATCTCATGCACCCTCTAGACCAAGCTATTGATCTTTATAATATATTTTTTTATCAAGAAAACAAACTTCACATTAATAAATTGATCTTTTACAACATCACAAAAAGAGGAAAATAATTAGAACAATTACTTTCCGAGCAGATTGATAATTTTTTTGTGTGAGACATCAACCTGACTAGTTCGCTACATATGTATGCGGGTATCAAGATTTAGAGAAACAAATAAAACAAAAAGGATAGTGATTTACAATATCACGGAAAGATATAGTAATATTATTTGTAACCATTTTATAAAATAACTTGTTACCAAATGTCACAAAGTCTGTAAATTTTAAAAGATTGTGGATTTTTATCCATGTTAATTATTAAGAATATTCTTAAACATTAGTCTCTTTAATACAAACCCAAATTCATACTCCAAATTGATCCGGCGAGTCATCTCTGGAAACCAAAATTATTCATTAATTAATCAATAAAAGCATTGAAGAGTAAAAAATATTAATTTAGAAAGAAAAAAAAGGCTAACTAATCCCAAGTCTTACCTGAAAAATCTCAACTGAAAAACAAACAAGAGGAGGGAAATTAACCAACTGCTTATCTTCTTCTTCACCAGGAACTACAAACTCTCACCTTATCACTAATGGCCATGCTTTCTGAAACAAAATCTTACCCTATTACTGAATCTCAATTCTCGGGCTTACCCGAAACAAATATTGGAACCCAAGGCCTTCGAAAAAGGATTCTGCATAAGGGAATTTCTTGGAAAACCCCATCTCCAGGAGATGAAGTCCAAGGTTCTTCTAAATAGTTTTATCCTTGCTACTTTCTCAATGGGTCCATAATCTTGAAGTTTAATAAATCTATCTTCGTTTGACTGTGACCCGTTTGTTTTGGATTAAATTTTAGAGATTTTAGATTTTTCTAGTGCAAAATTTCGCGGCTAAAATTTAGAATTTCAAAATTTTAAGCCGAAACAAATTTTATTATTTTGGAATGGAGGGAGTATATATGAACAGTATGCTATGTTAATTGGAAACTGTTTTCTTGTACAGTTCATTACAGTGTGTGTGCGGAGGATGGTTTATACTTTGATTCGAGCCGAGATAAAGGAAAGCCTTTCATGTTTAAACTAGGCCAATGTATGGTAAAAATTTCTCTTATTTCGTGCCCATTTTTCCAATTCTTTGTGTTTCTGAACTCAGCTCACTTATTTGGAACTGGTATTAGTTTGATAATGTTAAATTACATAAACCAACGTCATCACTAGCTAGATTGACGAAGGCTTAAATTTTGTCCGCTATAACTCACTTTCTAGAATTATAAACTTAGCCGTAATTTAATGATATTTCGCGCAGTTCTTAATTGTATCGAGTTAGAATAAACAAATATATATGAATTCAGATTTAAGAGTCAAATTTTGTCATGATTTAATCTCTTTTTTCCTTCTTCTTTTAATGTGGGTAGATGTGATTATGATATTATGTTATGAAGTCTCATTTGGGTATGACAGGTGAAGTTATCAAAGGTTGGGATGAGGGAATTGCTACAATGAAGAAAGGCGAAAGATCGATATTCACTATTCCCCCAGAATTGGCATATGGAGAGACTGGTTCACCACCCCTGATCCCACCAAACTCAACACTGGTTTTTGACATTGAGATGGTATCATGGAACACCATTAGGGACATAACTGGAGATGGAGGAATACTGAAGAAGATTATAGAGGAGGGTGAGGGTTGGGCTACTCCTAAAGAACTTGATGAAGTCTTAGGTACATTGTTAAATTTCACAATTAGTCCATATGCCAATCTGTTTTTGGTTCCAATGAAGATATTGTGATAATAAGACTGTCTATATACATTTTCTTTTGGGGTAGTTAAGTATGTTGCAAAGCTTGAAAATGGATTAACTGTCGCCAAATCGGATGAAGGGGTGGAATTTTGTTCATCTGATGGTAAGTTATATATTTGATCAATCATATTCACAAGTACTCTTTTTAACTTGGACGATTTTTTTTCTGTTTTCAAATGATTTGCGTATTGATTTTTTTGATAGACTAGCAAGTTTAAACCATGTACAAATTTTTGTGGGAATAGGTTATCTGTGTCCTGCCATGGGCAAAGCAGTGAAGACAATGAGAAAGGGTGAGAAAGCAGAGCTATCTGTGAAGTTTTCTTGTAAGTTGACTCTATATCTGATATGGTATCGGCATTGTTCTCTTTCAAATGAGATGATAAAAAGCGTTTCTTTTAGATGGATTCGGAGAAAATGGCAATGGGAAATGTAGAACAGATGGTGAAATTCCACCCTATTCAAATTTAATTGTCAACCTTGAGCTGATTTCATGGAAAAGTGTCACCGATATCATAGGAGATAAAAAGGTTCTTAAGAAAATTGTGAAAGCTGGTGAAGGATTTGAGCGTCCTAATGAAGGATCCCATGCAAAAGGTAACTTGTACGTTTCTTGTTCTCGCGATACATTGTTATGCCACACGTCGAATGTAGTGTAGTTGAAGCCTAAGCTGGAATTCTGGTTTTGAAGTGATCTGCATCGGTAAACTTGAAGATGGGACTGTTTTTGAGAGGAATGGTTCAGATGAAGAACCATTTGAGTATACGTGTTTTGAAGGTACCTTCCAAGTCTAAGATTTGCATTTCTTTTTAACAGGAAATTTCACATGTTATGTATTTTCATTTTTTAACATCATCTTCATATTTGCTTTTCAGAACAGATTAATGAGGGTTTGGACAAGGCTATAATGACCATGAAGAGAAGAGAACAAGCAATTGTAACAATTAGTCCCAGCTTCTTATATAGCTTCAAAGATGTAGGACTGGTTTCTGCCCTTATTTATGAAGTCGAGTTGATCGACTTCACTAAGGTTTGCGACTCGTTCTTCGTTTTCTTAACGACATCTACTCGATGATATGTTTGAGAATTAGCTAGTTAAATTTTTTTGACCCTCATGTTTGAATTAATGTATTTTCTTTGCTGATGAATCCATTTCCAGAGGAAAATTCTTCATTCACATACCGAATGATATAAGATCTGTTTCCAGAAACTCATTGAGCTGACAAAAAAATTCTTAGTACAATTATATACAAGATTACAGAGAAGGGAATTGAAGGAAAGCCAAGAATAGTTACTCCTAAATTTCATTGCCAAATTAAAATCACACCCTTTATTATACATAGAGAGAAGTTCATACAAAAGGACTATGTAAACAGAAATGAACTTGTTCTGATTTTCTGTAACTGAGTTCAGGAGAAGCCGTTCTGGAAAATGGACACAAACGAAAGGTTAAACGCTTGTCGAAGCAAGAAAGAAGAAGGAAACATACTGTTTAAAGCCGGAAAATTTTCGCGTGCCTCCAGAAAGTACGAGAAGGTAGTGTTCCACTTCCACAATAGCAGATAGTTGAAGGTCACAATGATATGAAAGAAGTTACCCCAGTTAATTATTTCGAAAAGTTTGAGATCATCAACATCTTGTCTCTTGTTCTTCATTCTCTGTTTTTATGTATTTACTGTTTTAATGCAGGCCTCAGAGTATGTTGAGTATGACCATTCTTTCGGTGCTGATGAAAAACATCAAGCAAACACATTGAAGATATCATGCAAGTTGAATAATGCAGCTTGTAAACTTAAACTGGGGGAGTATGTTGAAGCTTCAAAGCTGTGTACAAAGGTTCCTTTCTATTGTTTCCCGTCTCTTTACAAACACATATACACCCCCACATTCCAAAAACATTGCAATCACGCCCTGTTTGGGAGCGGCTTTTTTATGGTTTTTAATTCTAACTTAAAATGAGTTTTATGTGTTAGTTTTAGATCAAAAGTGTTTGACATCAATTTTACTTAAAGTTAGAAATTAAGTTTAAATCAGTGATAAAAGTGTTTGACTAATAATAATTTTTTAAGTTAAATTATATAGTTAAATTACCATTTTATGTTTCAAGTGATATCTTGAGCGTAGAGTTTAAGAAAAATAGAAGGATGAAAAAATAATTATATTTGGTCAACTCAACTTATAGATTTTTACTTAAAAATCAACATTTTAGAAAGTAACATTTTCTTACTTTTTGTTTCTGAATTTTAAGCAAAAATTTAAGTCATTCTCAAATAGGATCTCAATTTTAACTTTCTAAAAATCAATATGACTTATCAATCGGACAGTTAAGAATATGGTAGATTTTTCTGTATTAGAATCAAAATGATTTTAAATCCTAAAATAAGTCCAAGTACATGTACAATTTTTATCAATCTGGTTAGCTTGCACTTCAAATTCCAATCATTAAAAGTTATAAGTTCTTGAAAATAGTAACAACATGAAATAGATCAACTACTGATGACTTCTTAAACAATGCAAGTGCAGGTTTTAGAGCTTGATCAATTAAATGTCAAAGCATTGTTTAGACGGTCCCAAGCATATTTAAAAACATCAGATTTAGAAAAAGCTGATGATGACATCAAACGAGCTATAGCAATAGATCCAAACAACAGGTATTGATATTCCATATGCTTCTTTTTGCACTCAAACAACTAGTTGCATTTGCTTTTGAAGATGATACAACAATGTCTTGTTTTTATTGTAATCTGAAGAAATTGAGTTGAACTAGCAGAGATGTGAAGGCTGTGCACAAAGAGCTGAAAGACAAAAGGAAGAGATATGTTCAATATGAGGCTGCAATTTTTAGTACAATGGTTTCTAAAATGGCTTAGCTTCAACGTTTTCATTATCTAGTGGATTAGATGTGCTACTGCAGTCTTCATTCCTGTCTCCAGATCAGGAATTGGTATGAGAATTTTCTCAATATTTTAGATATGTTTTTCTTCTTAATTTTTTATTTTCAGATTTAATATATATATATATATATATATATATATATATATATATTGAATAATATTGAGTTCACTCTAATTTTCTTTTTGTTTCTCACCTTACTTATTTTTCTTTTGTTTTCTTCAATCTCGTTTGGTTTTATACGAGTAATTGATCGCCAACTCCAACAACTCTAAGAAAATGTTATGGATGTTGACTTCATTGAGGTGGAGATCTTCTCTATGGGCTGTTATGATTTATTTTTCAAAGTTTTGAAATACTTAACCAATTAAAAATATACCATCATTCTCAAAATGCAAGATTTTTTACACTAATTTTTAAATGAGATTTAATATATATTAGATATTTTATTTCTTGAAAATAAAAATTGAAAACTAAAAATATTTTAAATGAAAATTAATATGATATAAAAATTAAAATAATAAAAAAAATATTTAAATCATACTAAATTTCATATAAAGTCACATGAAAAAAGTAAAAATGTTAGGGATTATGAAAATGATGGAATATTAAATTATAAAAGAGTATGAAAAATGTTATTAAATTATGTGTCTAATAGTGTTTTTAAACAAAAAATATTATACATATTCCTAAGAACAGAATTTATCATCGTTGTCCTGTTTTAGATATTATAAAATTTATTCTATACATAATTCAAAAAAAATATAAAGTATACATATTTGATGCTCTATGACCATTGACCAACTAGTTGACTGGTTGGCTGAAGTGGTAGGTAGCTTTCAAAGTCGGCCAGTCCACGGTATTCATTGCACGTACGAGGCTACGGGCCGGGCTTTTTTTTTCGTTTGGTCCGATGTCTTCTATATTCATTGAAAACTAGTGGAGCAACTCATGTTCAACACGAGCGAGGTTTTGAGCAAATTATTTATTTATTTTAAGATTATATATTTTATTTATTCTTAAATTTGTAATGTGAGGTAGAGCTCTGAACAATTAAGTTGTTTGTTTGAATTCGGCTCATCTTGATTCATTTAAAGTTTGACTCGATTCATTCATTTAATAATTTAGACTCTAACTTGACTCGGTTCAAACTCGAAAAACTTGACTTAATCACATAAATGAATTGATTTCAAACACAATATTTTGTTCATTAAATAATATATGTTCTACTCAACTCAACTCGTTTAATTAATATGCTCGACTAAAATCAATTCGAGATCGACTTGACTTGACTCATTTACGACCTATGTAAAATATATTTTGATTGGATATAATATGTATTACTTGTTTGAGTAGGATTCAATTTAATATAAATTATAAAATATATGTAATAATTTTTTGATGTATATGTAATATTAATTTTAAAATATATACTAATTGTATTACTAAGAGAGAATCAAAAGCTTTTTCTTTATTTGCTTAACATATCAATATAACATAGATTAACTATTGTTTATAAAGTGAAAATTTGATCAGTTTATTAATATGGGAAGAAATGTAAGAGTTAGGAACTATTGAAAATGATAAAATAGTAAATATTTTGTAATTAAAAAGACCTATTACTTGTTTACTCATTCTTTCTTATGATAACAAGTCTTTAGTGAAAGAACTCGGATGAGAAGACAAAAGAAAAAAAATTCACTATGATGTTATAACACATGATCAACTGACTCAATTAACTTAATCAAAAATAGAAGAGTTTTGAATTGACTTAGCGAGTTACCAATCAAATGAAAATATAAAAAATGGATTGATACATTAATATATATTGATTAGTTTTGAAACTTGTATACAATATTTATTTCCTAAAACTATATTATAAATTTGATTAAACTTATGTTTATAAGTTTAATTAATGATTGATACTATAATAGATTTATTTATCATTAATCAATTATAATTTTTTTTGTAATTATTGATTTAATTTATCATTGTTTTAATTAGTAGTATAGATTGATTAAAAATTGACTTTATTTATTCAATTAAGAGTATTTAATATTTAATGTGCAGATAATGCACTCTCTTTTGATTCTTTTTGAAAACGAATCTTTTGAATTAATATGTAAGTATAATGAGATAGAAGTATTCATGGCAAATATTCAAGATTTGCGTCCTTATCAGATTTGTTGACAAATGTGTTTAAGGCTTTCGAATTGTAAAATGTTTAAAAGTTAATTATGACCTCCTCTCCCTTCAAGCTTTCGAGATTTCATTTCAAGTTTAATGTAATATGATGAAATTCCAAAATTCAGAATGCATAGCAAATCATCTCAAAAGATTAAAAGGTCATATAATAACTTCAAATTTAGTTCTTTCAAAGCATAATATGAATAAATTTCGGTAATAAATTTTCTTTTCCTAGTTTTTTTCTTACTTATATTTCTGATTTTCGTAAGCCGTATGCAACAATTTGTAATACATTATTGTAATAAACCCAAAAATATTACCATATTTTTTTTCAACTAATAACAATAATTACACATGTTCATTTCTGGAGATCGACTTATAATAGGACATAAAACTTTTTAAAAATAGGTAACCCACTCCTAGTGGCCGTAATTATTATATTATCATCTCGTAACCTAACACAACAAAACTTATGCTAAAAAAAAAGAAGAAGAGGAAGTTGTTAGGCAAATAAGCGATAATAAGCAAAGGAGGTGCAATTGAGTGGAAGAGCGTCGAACTTTATAAACAAAAAGTCAGTATCAAATAGAGCTTCTTTTTATGAGTTTAATTTGTCTCTAATTAGTAAGAGTAGCTAAGGATATAAACGAATTTATTTATTAAATAAATTGTTAGAAATGAGCTAGTATGTATGAGAATTTAGTTTCTCATATGAAAGAAATTTTGTCCTACATTAAAGTTTGAAAAGAGTGTTTCTTACCTTTTATATGGGAAAGCAAACAAACTAGTAAAATTAATTGGCTATATTATGCTCCATCTTTCACGTGTGCGCACAAGGGTGCAAATCCAAGGATTTCCGAAATGCTGGACCGCAATAAACCTGAAATAAGCCTGTCGGAGACTAAGTTGAAATAAGCCTGTCAGGGACTGACTATGGTCAGAGACTAAGGTTAGGTCAGGGACTAGTGTTTAAACCTGTCGGAGACTAAGGTCAGGTCAGGGACTAGTGTTTAAACCTGTCAGGGACTAGTGTTTAAACCTGTCGGAGACTAAGGTCAGGTCAGATACTAGTGCTTACACTGTCGGGGACTAAGGGTCAGAGACTAGTTTACACTGTTGGAGACTAAAGGTTAGGGACTAGTTTTGTAACGGCCAAAACGTTTGGATTTAATTCCTGTAACGTTTGTAACGGCTAAAACGTATACATTTAATTCTTGTAACGGTTGTAACGACATGGATTAAAGTCTAGTAACTGTTGTAACGTTTTACGAAATTAAAGTGTTCAGCTTGGCCAATCTGCACTATATATAGAGGCTCATATTCTAGGTTTTAGTATCCGATCTAAAATCGTCCTTTACCTCTTCTCTAAAATTCCATTGTATCTTTTTTTTCCGGTGTTCATTATTTTTCTTAGTTCCAGTTCAAATGTGAGATTACTTTGTGCGAAATAGTTCTTACGGTATCCGTTGTATCTTGGAAAACAGTAGTTCTAATTTCTCTAGTACAGTTTGTGAGAGGGCTAAACTGTTTTAAAGACAACGTTGGACAATGTTATTATCACGTACCTCAGATTGTTCTTCTTGTTCTTTTGTTTGTCACGAATACATTTAAGGCCAGAACCAACATAAATCGAGTTGAATTTTTGAATTCAAATCTAAATTATTAAATAAACAAAAAACTGTGTTTACACTCGGTATTTGGATTTTGTGGTACGTGGACACTTCCCTAACTTCATAATTTCACATCCGCTTACTTACTGCACGTCCTTTTCCAGTTTTTCTCCTTGTCCGATTCATTTACTGTACGTATCCTTTGACTCTTTGAGTATGAAACATCCAGATGCTTATTATAAATCAATACACAGTTTGATAAACCAATGACAAACGTATTAAATTTCTAAAATTGCGTATTAGATCCACCTTTTTTTTATCGGTTTTCTCAAAAAAAGGGAACGATTGAAAACCATAAAAATACCGAAAGAAGAAAAAATGGTGCAGTATCGAAAACAAGATTCAGTAAAATCGATCAAAGTTATTCTATATGGAGTCGGTCTTTTTAAAGAGTCTTAAATTAGCTTCTCAAGTTAAAATTTTCTTAGATCCAAATGAGAGTACTTTGGATGGCAAATTGGTAATTTACGGTTGTTGCACCTAACTACCCTTCTATAGTCCTCATTTCTTCATCACCACCTACCCACTCCTCCAATATCGACTTTTCTAATTTGCCCAAAACAAAATAACATGTGTAACCAAAATGTGAATTTAAAAAAAAAAACTTCAACAACCACCAAACCCACCAAACACCAAATTACATAACCAAGTTAGCTCTCATCATTTTTATATAGACTTCATTTTTCTTTTTAAAGTTTTGCAAGTCTTGTTCATCTTCTCTTCTTCCACCAAACATGGCCTTGCTCATTCTACTATCCATCTCAATCATCTTTTTCATCCTATCCTACAAACTGTATCAACGGCTGAGATTCAAGCTCCCACCTGGGCCCCGCCCCCTACCCATCGTCGGAAACCTGTACGACATAAAACCCATAAAGTTCCGATGCTTCGCGGAGATGGCCCAAGTGTACGGCCCAATCTTCTCGTTGCAACTGGACTCGCGGCTGAACGTGGTGGTGACGACGGCGGAGCTGGCCAAGGAAGTGCTGAAGGAGAACGACCAGCACTTGGCGGACAGACACAGAAATAAAGCCACCGATATATTTAGTCGATGTGGGAGTGATTTGATATGGGCCGATTATGGGCCCCACTACGTGAAGGTGAGAAAAGTGTGTAATCTGGAACTTTTCACCCCAAAGAGACTTGAAGCTCTGAGGCCTATTAGAGAAGATGAAGTTACTGCCATGGTTGAATCCATTTTCAAAGACTGCACTTCTTCCGGTAATTCTTCTCCCTTTTCTTTTTTTAATTACCGTATATTATACGAGTATTATAGGAGTATTTTATACGTAATGATGAAACTTATGATCGATCATGATGTATAGATGTTTGATGTGTTTTAATGACATTGCATTGGACCCATAAAGATAAGGGCCAGCTTCAATTAATACACAGTTGGAAAAAGAAAATGACAAACTATATTGAAACTCATCAATTGCAATAGTTATAATATTTTTGTGTACTTTGTTTTGACGATCAACATTGGCAGCATAAGTTTATAAGTTTCATAAAAGAAAAACAATCTTCAACTACATGCTTCCCGTCCTTATTTACACGGCATTTGAATTTTTTGTACTTAATTTTATATGTATTTTTATACTTGTTAAATATTTTATTTTATTTTTAAAAAATTTAAAAGTGAAAATATTTTTAATGAGGATTATTATGAATAAAACTTTTATATTAAATAAAATATTTGATACATATAAAAATACATCTAAAATTACATGTTAAAAGGTTAAACCACGTGTAAATATGAAAAGAATGAGTACTTATTAAACAAATAAAAATAACATAATACTATCATCTTAGCAAGGTCTATATTTTTATACAATAACTCAAATCTTGACTAATTTAAATAAAATTTTAATTGAACCACACTCTATTAGAGTATATATTAAGGGATGATATTTTTTCACGGCCTATTTATGGACCTCGTTTATTTTAGTTTAATTTTAAATATAATATAATTTATAATATAATAATTTAATATTTTTAAAATTTATATTAAAACAAACATGATGCCATAATGCACATCAAACCATATTTTATGGTTTCTTTGGTTGGTGGATGTGAATATCATCGGTCCACAGCGGCTGCCAACGTCTAGCTAGTGCGTTAGATGCAACAACTAGATTTCTTTTCCACAAAATTTAATGCATACACGAGATTTAGGATCTAGCTCAATTTTTTTCTTCTCTCACTATATTCCGAATTTACTTTTCATTGAAGAGAGGTATCTAATACCGAGTATATTATTACTTTCTTAATTCGATCACATAATATAGGAGTCGTTTTATTAAAATTGATTAAAATAACATTGTAAATAGTTGGAGTATATCAATAATATCCTTAATTTAAAACTTTTTTTGGTTACAGCCTTAATTTAATTTTAATTAATCTGTTATAAATTTCAAAATTGCGAATGAAGGCATGTGGTATTTTCTCTGACTTATTGAAAAGTTAATTAGCCGTGGGGTGAGTTGTTACATTTGACAAGCTGGCTTTGTTAATTTATTATTTCCTCCGTGCCTTTTTATTTACTGTTTAAATTTTCTACATGTTTTAGGTGAATTTTTATACGTATTAATTTTATTTAATTTTTAAAAATTTACTAAATAAAAATATTTTAAATGAGAATTAATATGAATAAAAAGTTTATATAAAATAAAACAAATTAAAAGGGAGGGATGGAGTAGTTACGTTTGGCTCTGAGCCTCTGACAGTTGGTGGTGCAGTTGACCTTTTTTCTGGTATCATGATCATTTGGATGTTTTAATTTCTTTTCTATGGACTAGTATCAATACCATCAAACGGCCAATGCGTTGTCGTTTTGGCTCTTGAATTTTGTTCCATGAATAATTTTAAAGGAAAGTTTCCAGCATGTGGATATAGATGACGAGACTAGCAAGTTCAGTGGCAAGTCATAATTAACAAAGTTCTTAAAGATAAATAGGGATCCGTTAATATTGGATATATTTGTCCCTAAGATTTGTTCCAAAATAAGATCCATTACTACAAAATACGGATATATTTCTATGAAGTCCTGGCACGCTGACATATATATACTTAATTATTTATTTTTGTAGAACACTTTTAAGTTACAAGTTTTCAAATATGTGAGAGTATAAGAATTTAAGTAATATAGAGTATCAAATATTATTTTAACTTGTATAAGCTCTTCTAAAAATTAATGGGTAATAAGTAACGTTGGTTCTAATTTATCATGTACTAAGTTTGTTGGGTCAAAACATAGTTAACTATTTCACAAATTGTCTTTGTTAAAGTAACATATAGTTAGTTATCGACAGATAAATAGAACTTAACATATTTATTTATGAAAAAAATGAAGGTGAAAGACTTGTATGTACACAATTTTGAAATGAACACATAAAATTTGTCAAATGACATAATTAGTCTCGTACTTTGGATTTTCAGATTCTGTATATACAAAATCACTCAGCTCTCTACGATTCTTTGTTTATTATTGTATTTAAAAAAAAAAAAATCATTTGCATATGTTACCTAAGCTACTCTAGATTTTGAAGCAAAGATTTTCTGAAATGAGTGCAGATAAACATGGGAAGAGTTTGGTGTTGCGGCCTTACTTAGGATCGGTAGCATTCAACAACATTACAAGGCTCTCATTTGGGAAAAGGTTTGTGAACCCAGATGGGGGAATGAATGAACAAGGTCTAGAATTTAAGGGCATTGTGTCTAATGGCATCAAAATTGGAGCCAAAGTATTTCTAGGAGAGTATGTGCCATGGCTTCGCTGGATGTTTGCAGGCGAAAACGACATGCTTAACCAGCACGAAGCGCGTCGAGCACGCCTCACGAGGCAGATCATTGAAGAGCACACCCTTGCAAGGAAGAAGAGTGGTGGTGCCAAGGATCATTTTGTGGATGCATTGCTCACACTCCAGAAGCAGTATGACCTTACTGATGACACAGTTATCACACTTCTTTGGGTAATGAATTAACACTTGCATTTCTTGTTTTTCTTTTGGAGTTGCATCTTATATATCTACTATTTGAATTGTCTCATTTACAAATTAGGACTAATTGAACGTTATTAATCATTCAATCCCTGAAATGTGACTATGTTAGCCCGATAAATAATCCTATATGAAAGTGTTTGTAAGTCTAAAAGTACTTGTGCAATTTTGTGTACTTACACAGGATATGATTACTGCTGGCATGGACACAACTTCAATCTCAGTAGAGTGGGCCATGGCAGAGCTAGTCAAGAACCCAAGGGTGCAACAAAAGGCCCAGGAGGAGCTTGACCGGGTAATCGGGTCGGACCGGATCATGACCGAATCGGACTTCTCCAAGCTCCCTTACTTACAATGTGTAGCCAAGGAAGCACTAAGGTTGCACCCACCCACCCCCATGATGCTCCCTCACAAAGCCAGTGCCAACACGAAACTCGGAGGCTACGACATCCCCAAGGGCTCCATCATCCATGTCAACGTGTGGGCCATTGCCCGCGATCCTGCATTGTGGAACGAACCTCTGGAGTTCCGGCCAGAGAGGTTCCTCGAGCAGGACGTTGACATGAAAGGACACGATTATCGACTACTTCCATTTGGTGCGGGAAGGAGAATATGCCCCGGGGCTCAACTTGCTATTAACTTGGTGACATCTATGTTGGGACATCTTTTGCACCATTTTTCGTGGACACCACCGGAAGGTATGAAGCCCGAAGAAGTTGACATGTCGGAGAATCCGGGAATTGTGACTTATATGAGAAGCCCAATTCAAGCAGTTGCTACTCCCAGATTGCCTGCAGAGTTGTATAAGCGTGTGCCTGTGGACATGTAAATATAGAGGTCAATTTTAGTATCTACAGTTTATGTTCTTGGTGTCCACAATTTTAATCAAGTTTTTATTGGGTATTTTGTTAATTATAAACCTGGTTTATCACTATTTTGTAATAATAAAGGTCCAACATTAATTCTTTCACTTGAATGTGTATTTTAACATGTAATGGAGTACCTACCAGGCATAATTGATCAATTGTTACCGTCAACAAACAGGGCGATCAACATTTTCAGAATAGAGATTGTTATGGCACAAGTGGAACTATATTATGTGCTCTTGATTATACTGGTTGTATTAATGGCTACAAGCTTGATTTTTGCTTTTTTTTATTAAATTGTTATAAGTTATATATAGCCTCTTGGAGGCCTAAGCCTAGACATCAAAGGTTTGTTTTTTAAATGTAGTAAAGGGAAAAAAAACATATGTTATGTACACTCAAATAGAATACTAGATACTTGATGGTTTAATTAAAAAAGTGGCATAATTTTTTTCTTTAAAAAGTCAATATTTATGATTTAATAATTCTTAATAAACTTTAGCTATATCAATTTGTACACATATATTTATATATATTTTGACGTTTGTAGCACTGTTTTTTTCTTCTTTTTTGTTTCTTCCCGCAATGCTAAGAGAAAAAGGCATCACGTGACAAAGAAAATGGAAAAAGAAAAGGTAAAAAGATGCGTTTTATAACTGTTGAAATGAAATATATGTCCTCTAATTAGAGTTGAGACTCAAACACGTTATTTTTATATAATTTGTTGTTATTGATAACTCTAAGCTCTTCTTATATCAAATGACCAACTTCCCAAGGAGAGATTATTAAAAATACAACATTAAATTGAATAAAGATTTGACCAATGATTAAGATGATCACAATAATTTTCGTTTTCTCTCATAATTTTTTCTTTTGGTTACAATCTCTCATAATTTTTTAATTTATATAGGAGTAACATTTCAAGATATTGGTACAAGTGTAGTAAAATTTTGACAATAACTTCTTATATATATGAAAAATTAAATTATAAAAATTAGCTTCATATCCTTTGGGAAGCACAAGGTCAACTTTTAATTTTTCGTTATGTTTAGATTTGGAAATAGCTTTAATTTTAACTTTAACATCATATTTATCTAGTTTTAGTTGAATATTTGTTCATGATAAGATCTTTCTAGCATCTAGTTTTTTTTAGGTTAAATTATTCGGTATCCGATAATTCATTTAAATTTTGATTAATTTAAATTCGAACTGGTCGAACTCCATAAAAAAATAAATAATCTCTACATACTTATTTTTTTCCGTTCATAATTTTCGAACTCTAACATCTTGTTAAAATTAGTAGTAGACATTGAGGAGGGTGTATTATGTAGATAAAGTATCTTTATATCCTATTCGGCCTATTATTTTCTTAATTTTAGTGGATTATATATTTATATATTCCAATATTTAAAGTAAGAGAATATTCCAAATTAGAACGCACGAAAAAGATTAGAAAGTTAATAAAATAATATTTACCAATTTTGGAAGAATATGCTACAACCAGTAGTGTCGCTATAGCCAACATATTTTTTTTTTTTTTTTTGGGTTACAAAAAATTTAGGCCAGTATGATGCCAACGGCCTCTTCTGAAATTATTTACATTTACACTAGTTCTTGAACTAGATCACATATTTCTCAGCGTCGCTGTCGCCAATTTAAAACAGAGGCAGCAAGCAGATAGAAGTTTCGCATACAAAGACATTCTTCCATCAAGGGGGAGAGGTCAGAGGAGGAAGAAGAGTGATGGGTTTGGAAGTGAAGGAGCCCAACATATGTTACCGTGGATGTTGCCGCAGCGAATCAATCCCTCTGCATCTTCCTCCTTCCTCTTACGTTCTCTCCTCTCCAATTGCTCGAGGTAACAACGATTTTACACTTGTTAAGCTGATTGATTGATCACACTCAGCTTTTTTGGTTTTGGGTTGTTTTGTTTTTTGCCTTAAATTAAATAATATGCCCATGTATGTGTATGCATATTTACAGGGGCAGAGAGCATAGTTTATGAAGGAACATTGGATGGGAACAGGGTTGCTGTCAAAAAGCCAATCTTGTCCACTTCTGAAGACATTGATAAGTTTCACAAGGAATTGCAGCTTCTGTGGTTAGTTGGATTTCAAGAAATTACATACTCTAATTAATGTAACTAGAATGTTTAATTTAAAGTAGCTTAAGCATTTCTATATCCTCCTGTGTTTATGGAAGTAGAAGATACATGGTTGGGTTGGGGGGTGGTTCAAGCAGAGAACAATTTCATAACTCTTCAATGTTAGGAGAATACATCTGATTTTTACATTTTATCAGCCATGTTATGAACTTTTTTAAGAGAAATGGTCAAATTTTATATAAATTTTCTGACAAGTTATAACAATTTTTGGATTGTAATTGTATAATCTTAGATGTCTACCATTAAGGAAATATATAACTGAAAGAAATATGTGATCTAGTTCAGGAATTGGTGTAAGTGTAAATGATTCCAGAGCGTAAAAGGAACAAAAGGAATGTGCAGTGCATGATCAGCTTGTACGCCCTTTTTCTTTAGGAGATATTGAGCCCTAAAACCGATCTTAGCTCACATGTGGTTGCCACTTTTCAATGCCTCTTATGCCTATTCCAATTGGGATAAAAAATCATTTTTTAAACTGGGATTGGGATAAAGAGATATAACATGAACTTTATGAGAATTTTCTACTGTATATTTTGCTATGCTAATGATGCTGGCTTACTTTTTGCGGTTTTTTATATGTAATGCGATGATGAAGCAAGTTTGATCATCTGGGTGTTGCTAAGCTACTTGCAGCCAATGGAAAGCCACCAAATTACATGTTTTTCTTCCAATATTATGAGTCTGGGAGTCTTGCAGGAAAAATACATGTGGATGAGTGGAGTCCGAGCATAGATCAGGTGCTAATGATCGCATTGCGGCTAGGTACATTTAATATCTTAAATTGTCTAAAATTATTTAGAGGAAAACGGAAACATAATCCATTTTTTTCCTAACATCACCACAAGAAATTCAAGTTACCATGCCAAACATAACTTAAGAATAAATTTTTGGAACACTTTTTTAATATAGAGTCAGTATTATTGTTTGTTTTGAACTTTGAAAGATAAATCTTTGGAAAGTAGAAAATGATGATCAGCCTTCATACCTAGTTCAATATAATGGTCGTTAGTAAGTCTTATTTTTCCTTTTATTTTCACTAAAAAAACCTTTGTGCAAATATATTCACATTTATTGAAAATAGTTAGTGGAAGAACCATTTGATTTCCATATTTATGAATATAGAGATTGGGGGTTGGAGTCCTTATCAAAAAGTACATCTGTAGCATCACAAAAAATCTCCCTAAATCCTTTTTTTTCTTTTCCTACTTATTATGTACATAGGAAGGGAATGGTAATAAACAATCCTTAAAACTGGATCTTTCCTTGAAGCGGATAAGTTAATGTGTGGATGACTCACTGGCTGAAACAGTTGTTGAACCCATTATTGAACCAGTCATGTCATAGTTATGTAAAAACATTTATCAATAATGATAGATGAACTAAATAACATGTTATCTCCTAATACAGCAAAATTATATTGTTGTCAAGTTCTATTGCTAGGAGCTATCAATA